>CAWUFW010000229.1:3317099-3940519 GCA_963921515.1 Calotriton arnoldi
CAGGAAACCCTGCCCCAGGGGGATATGCCCTCAGGCGGTGTCTGTAATGTGCACAACTCCAAGCCCTGAGCGATGGTTGAGGTACTCATGTGTCTATTGCTGCGGCCTGAGAGGGATTCCCAACGTCCACTGGCAGTTGCACGTAGGTAGCAGCCATTTCCGCTCTGCCCCATATGCACACATGGGCCAGAGTCTCTGGGTTCACGGGCCAGCCAGCCAGGCCGCAAGGTGCAGCTCACTCCTTGCTGTACGCAGCCGAGAAGGTGTGGTTAGAGGGTAGGCCTGTGTTCAATTTCAGCAGGGGGCTCCACCGTAGCGCCAGCAGGGGCAATTACGTGTCTGTAGGCCTGGGGGGCACGGCAGGCAGTCCGCATGCGGGCTTGGCCTCCCTGTTCCGTTCTCGTGTGGGCAGCAGTGCAAGACAGAGGAATCGCATAGTACGGCCCCTACACAGCATAGTCCCAGGCGGCTGAAAGGCACGTACCTCTATGTAGTGTTTCTCCGGTATGGCCGCCAGTCCTTGCAATATCGCAGTGCCTCAGGCTTTGTCTGCTGGTCTCCGCTTCAACACGAGGCCGTTAGAGGCCCGCCGTCGTGTCGATCAGCCCCTGGGCGGCCACATGCCATGACACCACACCTCATGGCGCCCACATCTATGTCCACTTCATGCAGGCACAGGTCCAGTAGCTAGGCCCGCCGGGGCCGGGTGTAGGCCACAAGGAATTCCGGGCCGCCGACTCCGGTGCGTCCACAACAGTCACCAGCGGGCGTCCTGCCCACGAGGATCCGGGGGCACCACTGGACGTGGAGTCGCCTCAGCTCGCCACCTGGCCGGGCGCTGTCTTCCCGCAGACACTACCCAGCGAGGTAGGCTGCGCGCTTCGCCCTGTGGGCTACCCGACCAGGGTCTGTTATACTGGGCCTCCAGGGGGGCTCCGAGGCGCGGATCACGGCAATCGCCAAACTGATGCTCCCAGGCAGCACTCCGTCAACCGCGACTCGGCGGCCACGTCGCAGATTGCTGACGATTCCGGCGGGTGCAGTCACACCTCGGTGGAGCGCTCACCGTCGCCTCTGCCCGCACTAGTGCTCAGCGGCCGCCACTGCACATCCACGTTCGTCGCCCGGCTGAATAGGCCGCGGATTGCGATCCGGCAGTAACGTGGGTTGCAGCGGTACTCACGCCGAGCAAGAGCCCCAGCAGCGACCGCAGACCGGCGCAAGCAAATGCCTGCCTTCCATTAGTGTGGATGGGTCGGACTCAGGACTACTGTCAAGAGAATTGAGGGATTCGTAGCGGAGCTCTAAGAACTCGCGTCCGCCATGTTGGCTTGCTGGCCACGCCCCCACACAGGATGACATTATGTAAAACATCTTTAAAATTGGCTATTGGTATTGCTTGCAATTCAGGTGCTCAGTTAGAGAATTATTCTCTAAAGTCTCCTTTTAAAGTTGATGTTAGAAAAGTGTTTTAGTGACAGTGTGACATTTTAACAACCTGCAATTTGAACACTTAGTTGGTTGATTGTTTCTTCTTGTCAGCTTCACAAACATAATTGCAAAATGCACTGCACAATAAAAGACTTGTTTTTCTTTAAAAGAAAATCAGAAGATCACTAGTAAAACATCCACCAAAGTGAATATTGTTTCAATTTGTTATGTATTTATTTTGTATTAGAAATGTATGGTGGCACGTTTAGGTGGCAGTCTAGGTTTCCTATCTGTTCATTTTGTGAACTAAATTTAAAATAAAAAATGTAAAAAACAAATCACAATTGCACCAGCGTGCCAATGCCCGACCTATTGACTTTGCCAAGGCCTATTTTCGTAGTCTTTGAAATTACAAAGCATGATAGTCTCTTCATATTCTTGTCATTATCAAGCAGCGCCTTCTAGTTCATTCGAAAACTATTTGTATAGAAGATGGGATAGGACTTCCCAGACCAGTGCTTGGAGTGTCCAGGCCCTCAAGGATTCGTACTGTCCCCCATGCTGTCCAATCGCTTCAGGGAGCTAAAAATATACTTTGTTTAAGAAATACTGCACTTCAACATGTTCCTTTAGAACACAGAATCTTGGAGAGTCAATCACCTCCTAAACATGAGCTCACAGGAAAACGAAACAAATTCTTAAAAATCATAACTAAAGCCTTCGGTCAGGACAAGAAATAAGGGTCTGACTTCATGTCTGAAGATGGCCTGAAAAGTATTATTACCTCACAAACAAAATACAAATATGCAAGACAAACCACTCTCAACTTAAAATGGTCTAACACAACAAGTAAGTTATTAAATCCTGTAGTTTCCACGCTCTACTTATAAAGATGATTAAGGAACTCATCCCTTCTACAGACTTCAAATCAGTCTCTGTCATGTCAGAACGAGAACTGCCAGATTGTAAGAAGGGCCTAAGATATATCACTTTGTAAGCATGTTTTATAGTTGGGATGAGATTTATACTTATTAATAGCAATGTTCCTCCTATAAATATAGAGTATTATGCAGTAGGAAAGATAACCAATGACAGTAGTCATTTGTGAGTTAATTGCCTAATAATTGATTTATTAGATACCCTCAATTTGGCACCTGCTTTGTCTTTGTCTGGGTTATGAAACAGGATGTATTATGCTTTTTGTATTTTGTTGGTCTGGGAGCAGGGGGCATTGATCCGAGTAGCAACCAAACAGTTGCTGGCTGTCAAGATGACTAGAGGTAGAATAAACCTAGATTCAGGAAAAGAACTACCTTTAGGTGTTGTGAATGATGCCATGATTATCTGACATTTCCTTACCCCATTGCTTGTGTGCACAATCACTGAATAGGTAGCTCCAATAAGGGACATTATAAGAAGACCGAGGAGGAATCTGACTGCATCTCTGTATAATTTGGCATCAACTGGCTTTGAGTAGAGAATAGACCTCACCAAATCACCCTTCGCTGTATTGAATCCTAAAAAGATAGATGAAGACAAACATATATTACACACTTGGAATTTTGTTGACTTTATTTAACAAATATTTTACATGTAAAGTGTACTTTGAAAGATGAACTCATGTTTTATGTATACCCCCTTTCTGTTGCCCAGTACATTCTTTGATCTTTCCCAGACAGAAAACATAGAATCAGCTGCAAGGAAGTGACACATCACACAAGCTAAAATAAATGTTGGGAAAATGCATAGATCCTGTTGATATTTTTTCATGGTCCAAATGGTACAATTTCATGGTTGGTATAAGGACTACTACATGGCCTGGCTGTTGGTAATTTTGTGTTTCTTTTGAGGGTGTTAACTTCTGTCATTTGGGGAAACACTATGTCTCATGTAGGGAAGGATTGCTTGGATAATTTCCCACTGTACATGTTGATACTCAACCAACCAAAAGGAGAAAAACATGTAAATTGAGGTTCCAACATAACTCCAAGGAACAAGTGACATTATTCTCCACAAGACCCCATATACATGTCAGGAAGTATACCATATGGGGGAGATGGAGACCAGGGCAGTGGAGTCTACACTTCCAGAGTTGTGTCCAATGTATGCTGCCCCAACCACCTAAGGACCAGGACTTGACTGCCAGGTCAGAGAGGGCAGAGGACTATAATTAGTGGATACTGAAGACTGTCTGGCAACATCAATTGTTTAGACTCTTTCGCTTGACGCTTCAGTTCGCAGCCATTTCTTTGTTCCTTCACTTTAGCAGTGTTTCTTGTTACTAGTTCCCTCGGTTCCCCTCCTTCCTAATCGTTGCACTTACCCTTGTTTTTGTCTAGTACTGATTATTGGATTGTGACTCTGCTACACTTTTCACAGACTCCTGACTTCCCTATGCTATTAGCCTTGAATATTTAGAACCTACTTCTGTATCCAATAATAAACTTTATTCGGTCGTCAGATCATAAAGGTACAGATACATATATACAACCCAATGAATTTTAAAAAGTTAAAAACCATCGTAGCGTAAAAACACAACAGTTCATTATTATATACATAAGCCTTAAAAACAGCACAGCAGTTATAGTAAGAAATGGAGAGTAAACAGTTCAAGCTGGTATGTGCATGAATAAAACAGCTATTTGGGGCTGTGTCACTAAAATGTGGTAGAATTAAACTATTAAAATTGTACTTCCACTAGCATGAAGGGACATAAGATCAGTGTCCAGTGATTCTCTCAGTGATATGATGCCATCATGTTCAAACTCCAGTTTCCCACCATCAAGATCTGGGCATATTAGGATAAAATCAGGGTTGAGCTCAGAGCCTTCCTTAGTATTCCCCACATGTGGTCCATTAACTTCGTGGTTGCGCACACCAATAGTGGTCTTGTGTCTGATTTTAGTATGCGCAAGGCTGCTCCGGCAATCCGAGTTCCAAGCTGCTTGCAAACGGGGGTTAGCCATTTTGCCCTCGGTCTGGAGTATGCGGGGCAAGCAAAGAGGACATGGCCAATTGATTTGGTCGAGGCAGAGCAACAGGGACAACCTTTGGTCTGCGCAGCATTACATGGCCAAGAATATGTGAATGAATTTACCGGCAAGGAGCCGTGCCTAAATTGTGTGTATAGTTTTCTATCGGCCGGCACCTTGATAAGGTCAAAATAGCCTTCTAAAGTGCAACTTGGTTTGAAATCTATAAATTCCTCGGGTAGTCTGCCCCACTTGCATGACTTTGATTCAATTTGCGCTACCCAGTCCCAATACAATTCTTTAATTTGTTTCTTGGTAAGTGGTGCTGGGCAGTTAATACTGTGCCCACTTAGCCCAATACAGATGATGAGGTTTCTAATGTTTTTAATCCATCCTATTTTGTTTGATGTGTCCAGTGAGCAAACCTCATCTAATGCAGCTGCGTACGGGGAGAGTTCTGGAGTGGATACAATCCTATGCCAGAATAGAAGCGGGGGAAGCTTCACTAAGTCCTTGACTTGTTTTATATCCATATCCAGTTTTAGGGGCAGAGTGGTGTGCTAGAAGGAAGGGACACTAAGTTCCTGAGAAACTTATTCTCAGTCTCTATTATGTCACCCAGTTTTCCAAAGCCCCAGAGCTCTGCCCCGTAAAGGGCACTGCTCACAACCTTGCTTTTATATTGCTGCAGGGCTGGTGCAACTGGTTTTGTGTAGGAGCAGAAGTGTTTTCTCCTTAGAGCCCCAGTTATCTGTAGAAACTTAAGATGGGACTTGTTTAGGTGCTGTTTCTAGGCCATCCCTTCTGACAATTTGATGCCCAAGTATTCGAAGCTATCCACTCTCTCTAGGGGGATGTTGTTTAAAGTTACACACCCCTTGAAGGATTTATGGGGGTTCGGCATAATCAATTTTGTCTTCAAAGTGTTTATTTCAAAACCCCTCTCATCACAGAAGGTCTTGAAACAGTTTAATAGAATTTGTAGCCCCATAGGTGTTTTGGAGACGAGGAGAGTATCGTCTGCAAAGAGCAGGGTTGCAATTTTCTGTTTCCCTAATGGAGGTAAGTCCGCTGGAACTTTTGTATCTTGGATTTATCCTTTTGGCATCATAGACTAGGACTCTACTTTTCTGAAGAGAGGTAGGCATTTCATTGTCAGTTCTTGGGCAAGTTTCCTTATTTGGTGGAGGCTAGTTCCAGTGAGGCAACATTTCACATCGGTAAGCAGCTCCATATCTGATATGTTCTTTCTTGTTATAAAGTTCTGTACATTTACTCACTACTGACTGTCTTTTGTTTTTTCCTTCTTATCAGTGAGTCATAGTTCACCTCAGCAACATTGTGCCTTCCTGTACCTCAGAGAGTCCAGTCCAGAGAAAGCAGAAGTCATTTTGGGAATCAATGGTAAAGTCCTGTTCAAGCAAGGTGTTTGTCATGAAACAACAGATTTGGTGATTCCCTTAGAAAATGAACATATCGAAAAGATAAGTTTTGATCTTCCTTGATCTCACTGATGCCACTACCTGCCCAATGATATTAGGAATCTATTGACTTTTCCAGCATAATCCTCAGCTCGATTGGAAGGAGCAGAAGATTGCTTTTTCTCCCCAGTGTGATGATAAGAAGTATTTTCCACCTCAAGGTCAGAAACAGGAAATGGTCTTAACTTGTGGATTGTTTAAGACAGAATCTCCTTTTACCTAACCCAGAACTTTATAAAGACTTCAAAGATGCGTTCAGTATGAAAGGGGTGGACTAATTACCACCATCCTGGCCGCATGACTGTCCAATTGATCTTCTGCCAGAAGTTAAAATTCCCCATGGGCGAATCTATCAGGTAAAAATAAAAGAAGCTGAAGTCCTTTCTAATTAGTCTAACGTAACTCTACAGAAGGGGTTTATTCAATATTCTACCTTGCCGGTTGGTGCTCCTATCTTCTTCATTCCAAACTAGGAGGGGAGTACTGGTTATGCATTGACTACAGAGAACACAACGAAATTGCAGTACACAATAGATATTAGTTATCTTTTCTATCAGCTTTCTTAGAGCAGAGCAGGTCAGCAAAAATATTTTCCAAATTTGATTTAAGAGGTCCCTATTACTTGATGAGAATCGAACCAAGATGAGTGAAAGATGGCCTTCAATAACTAATACAAGCATTTTGAATACTTGGTTATACCATTTGGTCTGTGTAACACCCGTCAGTATTTCAAAATGTTGTCAACAATATTTTCAGAGATGTATTGGATTTATTGGTGGTGATTTACCTTGCTTACACCTTAATCTTTTCAGAATCACTTGAACAACCCCAAGAACATGTCAGAGACATTTTGAATAGGTAACAATAATACTCCTTATTCGCTAAGATGAAAAAATGTCTATTCAAAGTAACTGAGAGTTTTTTCTGGAGTTAAACAAAATATATATGGACCAATATAAAGTTAAAGTAGTATAAGATTGCACATCTTCTAAATAAGTGAAAGATATTCACCAGTTTCCAAGATTCACGAATTTCTACATTTTGTGAAAGGGTTTTCAGAGTTTGTGAAGTCTATCACTTGACTTGCACAAATAGGGTCCCATTTGATTGGGGCAAAGAACAGGAGACAGCAGTTCAAAGACATAAAGAGGTGTTCACTTAGGCACCAACTCTAAAACATCCAAATAATGAGTTAACCTTTATTCTAGAAACAGATGTTTCTTCTTATGCAGTTGGTGCTATTGTGTCCCAAAAATATCCAGAGACCAGTTCTATACATGTGATATTTTATTCTTCCAGAACCATTATTCTTGCAGAATTGAACTATATAATCTATGATAGAGAATCTTTGGCTGTAAAAGATGCTTTGACTCATTGTAAACATTAATGGGAGGGGATCTACATAAGACTACAATTTGAACAGATCTTAAAATGTATGTTACCTCAAGTCAATGGAGTGCCTGAACCAAAGACATACTAGATGACAGCCGCGGTCCGTGCAGCTAACATCAGTGGGGCGGTGGGGCCGGGTGGGGGGGATTTCGAGGGACGATGCTAAGGGAAAATTATTTATTTATTTAATTTTCCCTCTGCATAATCCCTCAAAATCCCCTCCACGCCGCCCCACCGCTGTTACCTGCACGGGCCGCGGCTGCTAGATGATCTATCTTCTTTTCCAGGTTCAAGTATGACGTCACTTTTAGACCTGGTAACAGATGTGGAAAAGCAGATGCTTTGTGCAGACAAGGTGATGAGAAAAGACCAATGATCAATCACTCATCACTTTTGACCACAGAAGGAAGAACAAGGCATTGCTACAGTCCTTAAAAGAAAGATATCAGACCCTCAATTTTGGGGCATTAAGGGAAAGATTTACGTCCTGGATTCAATATTAAAAGAACCAGTCAAAAAATTGGGACATGCATCCTCGGTATCAGAACATCCAAGAATTTGTAAGACACAAGACTTGCTAATCAGACAATTTTGGTGACCATTAGGAACATTTAGAAATGTGTTAAATAATGCAGCATCTGTGCACAGAATAAGGTTCCTTGATGAAGACCTTGTGGAATTCTTGCTGGCTGCAACCATTGCTTACCCCCCTCGATAACCATTTTCATAGATATCAGTGGACTTTATTACAAATTTGCCCTTATCAGCCCTTATCAGAAGGGAGGATAATGCTAATGATAAGTGTCAACTATCTCATAAAGCAATACACTTTTTTGGAAAACATTCCAGCTGCTCCCACCCTTGCATTCTCAATGAAGTCGTTAGATTGCATACACTTCCCCATGTCATTACTTCAGAGAGAGAGTCTCAATTCCTAGATCGATTTTGGAGAACCCTATTGAGGCAACTTGGGGTAGTGCATTTTGTGCCCACAAGTTATCAACCCCAAACAGACAGAGACAGAAAGTGCATATCAACCTCTTGAACAATGTCTAAGGTGTTTTTGGATGAACCATTCAGAAAGATGGGTATAGTGCATTCTGTTTGCAGAATTCTCTTAAAATAACACTTCACAAACCTCTCTGGGTTAGTATCAATTTTTTTGTCCTACAGGATTTCTATCTCACATTTGACCACCCTTCTCCCCAGATAGAGTCAATTCAGACTCTATTCCAAGACATAGGTAAGGTCAAAGATTCAGCAACAACTCATCTGAGAAGGGCTTTAATTCAGTAAAAATTAATTATCCCCTGTCTGCCCCAGGGGCTCATACTAAGTTTTCACAAAATTTTGTATGATCCATTTCCATAATTAGATCATAAGGAAAGTCTGCACTAAAATTGAGACTCCTGCATCACTGAAAGAAACATCCAGTAGATGATATCTCCAAAGTAATAAAGTCTAACTTCTCTACTTCAGTGCCTCCTCCTCCCACGTTAGTAGATGGCACATCTGAGTATAAAAGGGAGGAAGTACTTGACTCAAGATATAATTGAGTTAAATTGCAGTATATAGCAGCATGGAAGGGGTATGTTGTATCAGATAACTCCGGGGAACCAGCAGCTTTTTTCATGGCCCGAAACTGGTAAAATCTTTTTCACCAAATTTTTTCCCACATGCCCAGCCCTAAGAGGAGGGGTCATTGGGAGTAGAGAAGATGGGACTAATCTTGCTATCCTTTGAGACACATTACAAGGGTCATGACAAAAAGCTTATAGTAAACATATGGAAGCATTTCCATTGGTACTGCCTTACATTAAGGGTTTCTCAATTGAGGGAGATTTAATTTAAAACTGGGGTTTGTTTTGTGTTTATTGGGCTAATCTCAACAGCAAAATTACTTTGAATCAATCATTCTGGGGTTGCACACTCATAGTGTCAAACTCTTTGATGCACTTGTCTGAACTAATCCTTCATTTCCCTCCCTCAAGAAGGAGGTGAAACAACTGTTTGTGACTGATATTTTTTAACTCCCTCACCCTAATCCCCAGCCCGACACTGAGATCTCCAGTTTACAGGTTTTCAATCAGAAGCTCAATGAAAGTCTAAGGGCCTGATTACGAGTTTGCTGGTAAGGGAACCGCTAACAAAACGGCATCGTAATCCCTGCCACCTAGTTGGTGGTTCACCCGCTGTGTGATGATGTTGGTGGTTTGGTGAAGGAAAGACCACCGGGGTCCCGATGACACTGCCAGCTATTCACAGACTGCCTCGACATTGGCAAGGGGGTAAGTAGCTGTCAGGGGCAGTACAGACAAGGATTCCGCCATCCGGATTACGAAGTGCCTTTCCGCTGAGCCAACAGTGGCGGGGAGAAAGCCTGTTCGAGACGGCGGAATCGAAGGAAATAGGGTAAAAACTGACCCAATTCCTTCTTTACCCTTCAGTCCCCCACGGGGATCCCTTAATCCAGATTCCCTCCTCACAGCAACAACTTCACTCCAAAGAAAATGACCCTGTCGACACCGAAATCCAGGTAAATCTGTTTTGCACTTTACCCCCATTGACTGGACTGGTAACATATGGTCCAGACTCCAGCAATGGGAAAGTACTTGCATATGGTTTTTTTCACATGTTTCCTTTATATGTGTACATTTTAAACTTGTTTTATCAAAATGTACACATGCATTGACACATATGAAAAAATAAATTATATTGCTGACCTCATCCCAGCGCCGGTCCCCCGCCGTCAGAACCACCACCGCTGGGCCAGCAGTAACATTGTAACATGGTGGGTGAGAGGCCACGGGCTCGGTGGTGTACTTGGGCCTGCAGCGGTATGGCAGTAAGACCGCAAAACTCGTAATCAGGCCCTTACTACTGTTTTTCGCTTACCAATTATAATTTTCTTGATTTCAATTTTTTTTATTTTTGCTCCCTGTCATTTTTATTAATTTTGGCCCACAGTTATAATGTTGTGATAGCTCTAAGACACGTTTCTTCTTAAAGGTCGATTAGCAATGCAAACAATGCAAAGTAGACAATGAGCCATGGGGTCCAGGAGGTGAAAGTGGGAGCCATCATCCTGCATTCTTGTGTCATGATCCTGGAGAAGTAAATTCAGGCAAAAGGGTTTTTGAAGACTTATCTTGTTTTCAAGTAAACGTTTGCTGATATAGTCTCTTAGAAGGAGTTTTCAAGTATAGCCAAAGAATGAGGAACTGTATTCCATACATTTATGGAGTAGATTAATTTAAATGTTAATGAACATATTTGCATTGCCCGTAGTATCTGTACTTTACCTTTTCTAACTAAAGCGATCAAATGTATAGTTACAATCAGAAATATAGTTTTCCATTGCAATATGATAGAAGGAAAGGTAATTGACTCTATAAACTTACCAGTCTGAAGAACAACTGCTTTTGCAGGTCCAATACCCGAGGTTTTTGTCTGTATGAGCTCGGTCCCACAGAATAAGACATGCTTTTGTAATCCTCTTCACTGTGGATTTTCCATGGAACAGAGTTGTTGATGTTCGGCAGGGGGATCTTTGTGACAGGAATGCTCTCACCTTTAGGTTTAAATGTGGTAATGTTAGACACAGAACTGAACACAACATCAACTTTCTTCCATACTCTGCAATTGTGGGCTCCTTGTCAAAACTGCTAGAAGCCATTCTGTGGCAATGAGACATTATAGTAGCCTGACATTTTGTATGAGTCAGTGCATACATTTTAGGAGCAAATGAAAACCAAATCTAAGTTTTCACCCTTTGCGTTACATTTAGAAACATCTAGCGTACCAACAACCTACAGAATGTTTAATATTGTAAGAAATAAGAATCACATAAATTTCAAATACCATAGGCCCGAATTTAGGTAATGCCAGATTCCATGCAGAGATTTTGGAAAGTTGAAGTTTCCTGTACCAGCCATAAACTCACAACATAACTCAAGTAATCATGAGTAAGCCCCTCAGAATCTGGAATAACTTGCTGATATTTTTTTTACTGGTGTTCAGCATAGAATTCCACATTCTATGTGGTTTAATGTAGACAATTGCCACTTTTCAGAGTAAGTGGTCAATGTCTGCCAAGGCTCTTCTGAGTATCAGGGTGGGGGAGGGAAGGGGAAGCTGTCCCCTGGTGAGGTGAGCATTAAATGCTACTCAATGCCTTGGCTGAAAGTCATGTGGTGGCCAGAAAATAGTCTATCTCTGCAAAGGAATGCCTCTCAGAACATAGATTGCTTTCAGTTTTAGAGCCGAGATCTGTGCGCATCTCCTTGCTCAAGTTCTACTAATGAACTTATTCTAACTCTGGTACAAATTTTAAACACAACGTATGAATCCCCGTTGAGTACAACCCAACTCTTTCAGTGAAATTCTATGGTCAGGGAGGCATTCCTTTGCAGAGATTCTATATTGAGTCCAGCCTCCACAGCCCTTAACAGAATCACTCCCCTTTCGGAGACCCAGAAAATAGTCTAGGCTGCAATGCAGCCCTTTCCCAAAGTAAATATACCACAAGTTTTTTGAGCAGAAAATGTGTGACCACCATTTAGGCACCCAGAAACTTCTTTTCTGGGAGATTTGGACATCATATAATTGTGAGAGTGAAATTACACATGGGAATTCTGCTCCACATTACTCACAATCTGGACCTATAAGGGAAAGGGCAAAAGAGGTTTAAGATCAGGAGGTTAAGCATGTAGTTTTTACACCATAAACATTATATATATATAGGCCGCAGCCTGGCCGCCAAGAGAGCACCACCCCACCATCCCAGGGGGCCACGAGGCATGGTATGCACCGAGCCTTGCGAGTGGGGCAACAGTGAAGGATTGAGGACAGATCCACACGCTGAGGCCCATACAGGGCTGGAAAATGGACTTACCAGCTAATTAGTGCAGCCATCTATGGAGTTTAATTCCTGGCACTTCCAGTCCCAGAATGCATCGCACAGTCTCATCTGAGCAGCCCATCCAGGGGCGTGCTATCAAGCATAAATTTCACAAGGGGGAGTGACCGGAATAGCATGGAATGTTTCCGCCAAGCCTCTGATGAAGAAGCTCTGTCTTTGAAACGTGTCAGACGACGGAACAGCTGTTTTAGCCTTTCAACGTGATGGATGTTGCCCGTACCCGAATAAAGGCTTGTACCTTAACAGTGCGGTCGAGTGCCTCTTACATGTTGGGTAACCTTTGAGCTATAATATATATATATATATATGGCGGTGGTGCAGGGGTATGAACAACAATAGACTACTTTGCACTGCAACTGGGTTCGCTTCATCTTTGCAGATCGATCAAGCGTGGAAAAGACGTTTCCTGTTTTATTTTTATAGGGACGTTATAGTTAGGCTGACATTTCATATAAAACTCATTCAGCAGTTATAGTTAGCTGAACTAACTATAACTCACGCCCCCACACTGCACTGCTTATGACCTCACATATTACATCAGTCATGACATGGTCAGTGACATCACTGATGACATCTCGAATGACATCACCGATGACGTCACTGATGATATCATCCACAGAATCTCTGACGTACCCACTCACACTCCAATATAACCTTTCATACACCCACTCCAACTTCCACAGTACCATTTTCAAAACCATTGACACACCCATACAAGTACTTACACACCCACTCACTGATTAATAGGTCTACACACACATCCACTCAGTCACCCATCTAGCTACTCATACACCAACTCACTTAATAATACAGCCACTGATATATAACTATAAATGCTGAATTTCTCTGGTTTTGTACGAGTGAAACCTGAGCCTAACTATAATGTCTCTGTAACTTTTAGTTTTTTCAGTGAATTTCTAAGGTTTTTTAAATGCTAATTCCTATCGATAACGTCCCTGTAACCGTTGTTTTTTTCATTTAATTTTTATGTTTTTTTAACTACTAGTCGAGTTTGCAGAGTGGTGGAGAAAGAGGGCTGGGCCACCGACCAGCTCTCAGGAGTCCCGCTGTGTAGGACTTTCAGGAGGTACGAGGAGGGTTTCTTGGACCCCAAGGACCCTCAGGAGTAATGTGGACTTTATACCCCAACCAGTAGTGCACCACAAGATGCGTTTGCAGAGTGATGGAGAAAGGGGGCGTGGCCTCGAAAGACATAGCAGGCACCCTCCCGATCACGAGCTGCATGCTAATTGGCTGTCAACACTCCAAATCAGGAGGTGTTGACAGCCATTTTGTCCCTCGGTAGAACCGAGGCAGAGAAACAAGAGCGCAAACGCACAAAGGGGCAGGGTAGAAACACCTGACCCCCTAGGTCTGCTCAGGGGGTCCCACAAGGACCCCCTGGGCAGAAAAAGCATTTTTTAAAAACAAATCGGCGGGATGCGCTTAGGGTGCGCGGATCCCGCCGTAAAAATCGAGCGCGGTCTCCCGTGCTTCGAAGCTATTTTGCCCCGGGTGGGCCAAGTCTCGGGGCATGCGGGGGGTTGGTTTATAGTTAATGGGGAGGCCTCTAAGGCCCCCAAGCCCCGGGGACTGCCACCCCCGGGGCTTTCTAATAAAAATGGTGCGGGAGGGCACTGTGCCCTCCCGCAGCCCCGGGACCGCCACCACCCGGGGCTTCTTTTTACATTTGAAATACCTGTGTGGGGGCTCCAGCCCCCACACGCCCGAGACCACCACCTCCCGGGGCACTAAAAGTTTCAAAATGGGGGTCCGTTTCGGACCTCGAAGCCCGGGGACCACCACCTCCCCGGGGCTTTGCAGAAGTGGGGAGGGGGCCGCGCGGCCCCCTCCTGGAGCCTGTGGTGGCCCTGGGGACCGCCAACCCCCAGGGCCAGCTCCTGCAGTGTCCCGGGGTGCCTACCCCGGGACACTGCTGTTTGCAATGGCAGGACGGGAGCCTCGCGGCTCCCGTCCTGTCATTGCAAACTGCTGCTTCATTGAAGCGAGAGCAGGGAAACCTGCTCTCGCTTCAATGAAGCAAGCAGATTGCTTTTCCATAAGGGAGCTGCATGTCAGCAGCTCCCCTTATGGAAAAGCAATGCCGACTCCCGCAGGACGCGGGGAGCCGGCGGGACCGTGCGGGGATTAGGGACCCCCCCACGGTCCCCAACGTGCGGCCAGGCCCCGGGGGATGGGGTCCCCGGGGCCATTAGTGGCCCGGGAGGGGCCACGCAGCCCCCTCCCAAAAAAGGAATTTTTAAAAATAAAAAAAAGGACGCAAAGGCCGGCCCCGGGGATGGGGTCCCCGGGGCCTTTAATGGCCTGAGGAGGGGGCCACGCATCCCCCTCCAAATATTTATTTTAATAAAAAGAGGGCATGCCCCGGGGATGGGGTCCCGGGGCAAATATAGGCCCAGGGAAGGGGGCCACGCGGCCCCTTCCCGTTTAAAATAAATAAATAAAAGAACAGCCTCAGGCCCCGGGGGATGGGGTCCCCGGGGACAAAAGTGGACGAGGGAAGGGCGGCCACGCAGCCCCCCTCCCATAACAAAAAAGAAAAAAAAAAAACGGCATCGTGCCGGAGGCCCCGCCCCCTCCCTGCAGCACTATGGCGCCCCTGGCGCGTTGTAAGAAGGGGAAGTAAGAGGCCACGCCCCTTTTTACACCTCTGTGCAACGCAGCTCTGTGGCGCTTTTTGGAGCTACATGGTGCGCTAGTTGGACTCCAGGGACCCTCAGGATTCAATTGGACTTAATCCCCCAACTTAAAACGCGCCACGGGGCGCGTTTGCACAGTGGTGAAGGGAGGGGGCGGGGCTTCAGGTGACATGTGTGCAAACAGGCCCTGTGGCGCGTTTTAAGATGGGGAATTAAATCCCCTTCAATCCCGAGGGTCCCTGGGGGCCAACTAGCCCACCAGGTACCTCCAGTGAGCGCCACGGAGCTGCGTTGCAGAGTGTTGTAAAAAGGGGCATGGCCTCTGAACACCTCTCTGCAAAGCAGCTCTCTGGCGCATACGGGAGATATCTGGTGGGCTAGTTGGCCCCTAGGGACCCTCGGGATTGAGGAGGAATTAATTCTCCAACTTAAAACGCGCCACAGGGCGTGTTTGCAGACATGTCACCTCAGGCCCCACCCCCTTCCTTCACCATTGTGCAAATATTCCTCTAAAATCAGCCGAACTACAAATTCCTATTTACTCACCTGTTATCAGGAGAGTCCTCAGTGCTGCATCTTCGAGCCCAGTACTGATCCTGAAAAGTAATTTTAACCGTACTTATCAGTAACTAGAATTTCCTTCCATAGGATATCATTGCCTGCTTTTTGCTGAAAAAGTTTCTGTGTCGATTTTTGAAACATACAAATATTCCTCTAAAATCAGCAGAACTACGAATTCCGATTTACTCACCTGTTATCAGGAGAGACCTCAGTGCTGCATCTTTGAGCCCAGTACTGATCCTGAAAAGTAATTTTAACTGTACTTACCAGTAACTTGAATTTCCTTCCATAGGATAACATTCACTGGTTTCACTTGGAAATTCTTCTAAGTGTGGAGTTTTGGAACTTTATAATATTCCTCTAAAATCAGCCGAACAACGAATTCCGATTTACTCACCTGTTATCAGGGGAGACCTCAGTGCTGCATCTTTGAGCCCAGTACTGATCCTGAAAAGTAATTTTAACCGTACTTACCAGTAACTTGAATTTCCTTCCATAGGATATCATTGCCTGCTTTTTGCTGAAAAAGTTTCTAAGTGTCGATTTTTGAAACATACAAATATTCCTCTAAAATCAGCAGAACTACGAATTCCGATTTACTCACCTGTTATCAGGAGAGACCTCAGTGCTGCATCTTCGAGCCCAGTACTGATCCTGAAAAGTCATTTTAACCGTACTTATCAGTAACTAGAATTTCCTTCTATAGGATATCATTGCCTGCTTTTTGCTGAAAAAGTTTCTAAGTGTCGATTTTTTAAACATACAAATATTCCTCTAAAATCAGCAAAACTACGAATTCGGATTTACTCACCTGTTATCAGGAGAGACCTCAGTGCTGCATCTTCGAGCCCAGTACTGATCCTGAAAAGTAATTTTAACCGTACTTACCAGTAACTTGAATTTTCTTCCATAGGGTAACATTGACTGGTTTCACTTGGAAATTCTTCTAAGTGTGGAGTTTTGGAACTTTATAATATTCCTCTAAAATCAGCCGAACTACGAATTCCAATTTACTCACCTGTTATCAGGAGAGAACCCAGTGCTGCATCTTTTAGCCCAGCACTGACCCTGAAAAGTAATTCTAACCGTACTTACCAGTAACTTGTAATTCCTTCCATAGGAATCCATTGTCTGGTTTTCAGCAGAAAAGTTTCAAAGTGTTGATTTTCACAAATTACAAATATTCCTTAAAAATCGCCTGTATGACTTAAACGCATTCTTTCAACTGTTTACAGAAGATGCACCAGTGCTGGATCCAGGATCCACCACTGAGTAAGAAAAAGTAACGATAACACTACTTACCTGCTAAGTGAATTTCCTCCCATAGGATAACATTGGTGATTCTATGTGAAAAAGTTTGTCAACTTTTAAAATACAGTAATATTCCTTAAAAATCACTACTGTAACCAAAACGCTGTTACTCAACTGTTTACAGGAGATGTCCCAGGACTGAAACTAGGATCCAGTCCTGTGGTTAGAAAAGTAATCCATAAAGTAACTAATTGCATTTAACTAGAAATTCACATTGAGCTCAATGTTGCATTGTGTTTGAAATTGTGTTGCCCATTGCAACAACTGTAACTACTGTACTTAAAACTCTATTGCCTATTTGCAAAGTATTTAAACTAAAGTCATTCATTCTGAGAAAGTATATTTTGTAATGTAATGTATAATGTAATTACAATGTAATTTAAAAAAAATATCTAAAAATAAATAGTTTAAAAAATGTAGTAAATCAGTATCAAAAAAATAAATATAACAATTAATACATTTAAAAATTGTCATTTACAAAACCTTTGAAATTCACTGGAAAAAAACATAGGTTTCTGACATGTTATAGTTAGGAATTAGCATTTAAAAAACCTTTGAAATTCACTGAAAAAACCATAGGTTTCAGGCACGTTATAGTTAGTTGGACATTGCACTCGTACAAAACCCGTGAAATTCCCCCGTTATAGTTAGTTCAGCTAACTATAACTCGCGCCCCGCAATGCACTGCTGATGACGTCACATATTACATCACTCATGACATGGTCAGTGACATCACTGATGACATCACTGATGACATCTCAAATGACATCACTGATGACATCATCCATGACATCATCCATGTGATAATTTCATGCATCTTCTCAAACCCTAATATAACTTTTGATACACCCACTCTAAATTACAGACTGCCATTCTCAAAACCATAGACACTCCAACACCAATAACTACATACCCACTCACTGATTCTTAGGTCTACACACACATCCGCTCACTCACCCGTACAGTCACTCATACTTACGGTCACTCAGTACAGGACTATCATATGCACTCATACACCTACATAGACACTCACACACCGCCACTCATCCATAGAGGTAGTCACACACCTAGTCAGTCATGCAAATAATTAATCACACTGCCATTTACTCACCTATACAGTTATACACACACCAGCTCACTTACTCATACAAATACTAGCACATTCTTACGCTCTTATACAATTACTAATACAAGTACACACTCATCCATACAGCCACTCTCACAATCACACACTCTCACTTATACCCATTTATATACTCCAACACACATATATACTGCCTTTCACATATGTAGTTACTCACACATGTACCACTGAGATATACATTCACTCACTAACACACCCATACACACACTCACCAACCCATACAGTCCATCACAGATGCACTCTTGAAACCATGCACCCAGTGAATCACCCACTGATACATCTATGTGCAGTCACACACACCCCATCCACACAAACACTCAGGCACCCATACAGATACTCAGACAACCAATCAATAACTCATATAGACACTCATGTAGCTATTTACAAACCCATGCAGCCACTTACACACCAACAGACAGACGGATAAAGACATTCACACAGTTTAGTCACTAACCCATGCATTTAGTAAGATACGTTTAATCACTCACTTATAGAGTCAGTCACGCACCTACTAAATCATCCATCCAGACACTTATACACCCACTCATTATTCAATACACCTTGGCATATATATTAAACATATTTAAACTTCATAGAAACACACAGTCACTGCATGATGTCATCAGTGATGTCATTTGAGATGTCATCAATGATGTCATCAGTGATGTCACTGACCATGTCATGAGTGATGTAATATGTGACGTCATCAGCAGTGCATTGCGGGGACGCGAGTTATAGTTAGCTGAACTAACTACAACGGGGGAATTTCACGGGTTTTGTACGAGTGCATTGTCCAACTAACTATAACTGTCCCTAAAACCTATGGTTTTTTCAGTGAATATATATATTATCTACTGGCGGTCGCCAGTAGATAGTTATAGTTAGGACCTATTTTCCATAGGAAATCCGCGACATTCTATTTGAAATAACTCTCTTGCCGGTTGACGAATCTTCGTGAAATTTTCAAACTTTATGGCCCGCTCCGGTCCGCTCCTACCCTGAAAGTCTCGGGGTGATTCATCAAGCGGGGCCGAGAAAAAGGGGGTCCCAAAACGTGTTTTCCCCATTCATTTTCCCATAGGAAACTTTAGACACGGCTACAGCCCGAACTGCTGAACGGAATTACACCAAATTTGGCAAAGAGGTAGTTATTGGTTCAGAAAGAACCCTTTTGTTAAATGGTGTAAATCCGTTCAGTAGTTGCGGAGAAATTAAAAAAATAAGAGTCAAAAATCAATTTCCCATAGGAAACTTTATGCAAGGCTACAGCCCGAACTGCTGAACGGAATTACACCAAATTTGGCAAAGAGGTAGTTCTTGGTTCAGAAAGAACCCTTTTGTTAAATGGTGTAAATCCGTTCAGTAGTTGCTGAGAAAATCAAAAGTAAAAACACATATATATCTGGGCGGAGCCTAACCACACATGTCATCGTGAGATCTGATTGGCTGTCAGCACTTCATCCTGGAATTGCTGGCAACCATCTTTAGACCAATATACATGATAGTACCCCATTGAAATGCCTTGTAATGAATCAAAGATTTTGAGGGTTACCAAAAGGAGAACTATTAAGGGTGATAACAGACTTTAGTTACATTAAAATTCATTTGTTGATGGTACCATACTAATTTCAGGAATTGTGGTGTGTTCTAAGGTGATTTTACCCTGTGAAAAACCTTCTGCTGGGATATCATGAATCATGTTTGAGAGAAAACTATTTTCACATGCTTGTCCCATACAGTTTTGGAAGGTGCTCCAGAAGCTAAAATGAGAGCATATTTTCTGTAAATTCACATTATCTTTCTCAGTCATGTGAGAATGAAGTCTGACATTCTCAGTAAAACATGTACATCCAACAAGGGCAGAGACTGTCAGTTGATACCTTTGTGTTCTACTGCAGCTTCCCAGAGTGTTCTAAAGAACAACTAGAGTGCTAACAGCCTTACTTATGACAAAAGTATGGCACACCTGAAGCCATCCTGATTGGAATAAACTGGTAACACTTAAAACATTTAATTTAAAAAGGAACAAAATGATGGGGTTCATTTTGTCATAAAAATTATGGGTAGTGCTGTAGAAAGAAAAATTAGGACATGTTTCAAGTGTGATCTCAAATATCTTCCTGTTATATTTCAACAGGAGCAGCCTGCCAGTTGATGCCTTTGTGTTCTACTGCAGCTTCCCAGAGTGTTCTAAAGAACAACTAGAGCGCTAACAGTCTTACTTATGACAAAAGTATGGCACACCTGAAGCCATCTTGATTGGAATAAACTGGTAACACTTAAAACATTTAATTTAAAAAGGAACAAAATGAGGGGGTTCTTTTTTAAATAGAAATTATGGTTAGTGCTGCAGAAAGAAAAATGAGGGCATGTTTTAAGTGAGATCTCAAATCCTCTTCTATTTCATTAGAAAATTCTGACATGCAGACTGAAACAATCACTTTCAATACCAGCAGCAGACTTCCAGTTAACTCCCTGGTGAGCAGTAGCTTTAGTACAGTGATCTAATGAGCAACTAGAGTGCTAACATTCTGAATTTATGGCAAATGTGAGACACATCTGAATGCCTTCTTGATGGAATCAAAGTAAAAAACTGAAAGCATTTCCTACTGAGGAGACTGCAGTAAATGAGGAAATTAGGAAACTTCATAACAAAGAAGTCTTCCAAGATGGCCACCAGAGAAAAAGAGCCCAAATGTAGCACAATGACAAAAGTGTGCAAAACACTTTTTATTTTTAGTTGTTTTGCAGTTTTATGTAGTGCAGACTGGTCAGGTATTGGAGTGTTGCATCTTAAAACATGACCCCCTACACTACAAAAACACTACTGCACTACTCTAAATCCTAAAACACTACCCCAGCACGACTCCCTACACTACACAAGCACCACTGCACTATCCTAAACCCTAAAACAATAACCCCCAGCATGACCCCCTACACTACACAAACACCACTGCACTACCCTAAACCCTAAAACACTACCCCCAGCACGATCCCCTACACTACCCAAACACCACTGCACTAACCTAAATCCTAAAACACTACCCCCAGAACAACCCCCTACACTGCCCGAACACCACTGCACTGCCCTAAACCTTGAAACACCAGCCCCTGCACGACCCCCTACACTGTTTGAACACCACTGCACTGCCCTAAACCCTGAAACACCACCCCCAGCATGACCCCCTACACTGCCCGAACACCACTGCACTGCCCTAAACCCTGAAACACCACCCCCTTCACGACCCCCTACACTGCCCGAACACCACTGCACTGCTCTAAACCCTGAAACACTATCCCCAGCAAACCCCCTACACTGCCCAAACACCACTCCACTGCCCTAAACCCTGAAACATCACCCCCAGCAAGACCCCCTACACTGCCCGAACACCACTGCCCTAAACCCTGAAACACCACCCCCAGCACGACCCCCTACACTGCCCGAACACCACTGCTCTGCCCAAAACCCTGAAACACCAGCCCCAGCACGACCCCCTACACTGCCCGAACACCACTGCACTGCCCTAAACCCTGAAACACCAGCCCCAGCACGACCCCTACACTGACCGAACACCACTGCACTACCCTAAACCCAGAAACACCACCCCCAGCACGATCCCCTACACTGCCTGAGCACCACTGCACTGCCCTAAACCCTGAAACACCAGCCCCAGCATGACCCCCTACACTGCACGAACACCACTGCACTGCCCTAAACCCTGAAACACCAGCCCCAGCATGACCCCCTACACTGCCTGAACACCACTGCACTGCCCTAAACCGTGAAACACTAGCCCCAGCACGACCCCCTACACTGCCAGAACACCATTGCACTGCCCTAAACCCTGAAACACCAGCCCCAGCACAACCCCCTACACTGCCCGAACACTACTGCACTGCCCTAAACCCTGAAACACCACCCCGTGCACGACCCCTACACTGCCCGAACACCACTGCACTGCCCTAAACCCTGAAACACCACCCCCAGCACGATACCCTACACTGCCCGAAGACCACTGCACTGCCCTAAACCCTGAAACACCATTCCCCCTGCACGACCCCCTACACTGCCCGAACACTACTGCACTGCCCTAAACCCTGAAACACCATCCCCAGCACGACCCCCTACACTGCACAAACACCCCTGCACTGCCCTAAACCCTGAAACACTACCCCCAGCAAGACCCCTACACTGCCCGAACACCACTGCACTGCCCTAAACCCTGAAACACCACCCCTTCACGACCCCCTACACTGCCCGAACACCACTGCACTGCCCTAAACCCTGAAACACCACCCCCAGCACGGCCCCCTACACTGCCCAAACACCACTGCACTGCCCTAAACCCTGAAACACTATCCCCAGCAAGACCCCCTACACTGCCCAAACACCACTGCCCTAAACCCTGAAACACCACCCCCAGCACGACCCCCTACACTGCCCGAACACCACTGCACTGCCCTAAACCCTAAAACACCACCCCCAGCACGACCCCCTACACTGCCCGAACACCACTGCTCTGCCCAAAACCCTGAAACACAAGCCCCAGCACGACCCCCTACACTGCCCAAACACCACTGCACTGCCCTAAACTCTAAAACACCAGCCCCAGCACGACCCCCTACACTGCCCGAACACCACTGCACTACCCTAAACCCATAAACACCACCCCCAGCACGACCCCCTACACTGCCCGAGCACCACTGCACTGCCCTAAACCCTGAAACACCAGCCCCAGCATGACCCCCTACACTGCCCAAACACCACTGCACTTCCCTAAACCCTGAAACACCAGCCCCAGCACGACCACCTACACTGCACGAACACCACTGCACTGCCTGAAACCCTGAAACACCAGCCCCAGCATGACCCCCTACACTGCCCAAACACCACTGCACTGCCCTAAACCATGAAACACTAGCCCCAGCACGACCCCCTACACTGCCAGAACACCATTGCACTGCCCTAAACCCTGAAACACCAGCCCCAGCACAACCCCATACACTGCCCGAACACCACTGCACTGCCCTAAACCCTGAAACACCACCCCGTGCACGACCCCCTACACTGCCCGAACACCACTGCACTGCCCTAAACCCTGAAACACCACCCCCAGCACAACACCCTACACTGCCCGAACACCACTGCACTGCCCTAAACCCTGAAACATCACCCCCAGCAAGACCCCCTACACTGCCCGAACACCACTGCCCTAAACCCTGAAACACCAACCCCAGCAAGACCCCCTACACTGCCCGAACACCACTGCACTGCCCTAAACCCTGAAACACCAGCCCCAGCACGACCCCCTACATTGCCCGAACACCACTGCACTGCCCTAAACCCTGAAACACCACCCCTGCATGACCCACTACACTGCCCGAACACCACTGCACTGCCCTAAACCCTGAAACACCATTCC
Source organism: Calotriton arnoldi (assembly GCA_963921515.1). Lineage (NCBI taxonomy): Eukaryota > Metazoa > Chordata > Amphibia > Caudata > Salamandridae > Calotriton > Calotriton arnoldi. The sequence continues at coordinate 3,340,396 of CAWUFW010000229.1, forward strand.
CCTGCACGACCCCCTACTCTGCCCGAACACTACTGCACTGGCCTAAACCCTGAAACACCATCCCCAGCACGACCCCCTACACTGCACGAACACCCCTGCACTGCCCTAAACCCTGAAACACTACCCCCAGCAAGACCCCCTACACTGCCCGAACACCACTGCACTGCCCTAAACCCTGAAACATCACCCCCAGCAAGACCCCCTACACTGCCCGAACACCACTGCCCTAAACCCTGAAACACCACCCCCAGCAAGACCCCTACACTGCCCGAACACCACTGCACTGCCCTAAACCCTGAAACACCAGCCCCAGCACGACCCCCTACATTGCCCGAACAGCACTGCACTGCCCTAAACCCTGAAACACCACCCCCTGCAAGACCCACTACACTGCCCAAACACCACTGCACTGCCCTAAACCCTGAAACACCATTCCCCCTGCACGACCCCCTACACTGCCCGAACACTACTGCACTGCCCTAAACCCTGAAACACCATCCCCAGCACGACCCCCTACACTGCACGAACACCCCTGCACTGCCCTAAACCCTGAAACACTACCCCCAGCAAGACCCCCTACACTGCCCGAACACCACTGCACTGCCCTAAACCCTGAAACACCACCCCTTCACGACCCCCTACACTGCCCGAACACCACTGCACTGCCCTAAACCCTGAAACACCACCCCCAGCACAGACCCCTACACTGCCCAAACACTACTGCACTGCCCTAAACCCTGAAACACTATCCCCAGCAAGACCCCCTACACTTCCCAAACACCACTCCACTACCCTAAACCTTGAAACATCACCCCCAGCAAGACCCCCTACACTGCCCGAACACTCACTGCCCTAAACCCTGAAACACCACCCCCAGCACGACCCCTACGACTGCCCGAACACCACTGCACTGCCCTAAACCCTGAAACACCACCCCCAGCACGACCCCCTACACTGCCCAAACACCACTGCTCTGCCCAAAACCCTGAAACACAAGCCCCAGCACAACCCCCTACACTGCCCGAACACCACTGCATTGCCCTAAACCCTGAAACACCAGCCCCAGCACGACCCCCTACACTGCCCGAACACCACTGCACTACCCTAAACCCATAAACACCACCCCCAGCACGACCCCCTACACTGCCCGAGCACCACTGCACTGCCCTAAACCCTGAAACACCAGCCCCAGCATGACCCCCTACACTGCCCGAACACCACTGCACTGCCCTAAACCCTGAAACACCAGCCCCAGCACGACCACCTACACTGCACGAACACCACTGCACTGCCCTAAACCCTGAAACACCAGCCCCAGCATGACCCCCTACACTGCCCGAACACCACTGCACTGCCCTAAACCGTGAAACACTAGCCCCAGCACGACCCCTACACTGCCAGAACACCATTGCACTGCCCTAAACCCTGAAACACCAGCCCCAGCACAACCCCCTACACTGCCCGAACACCACTGCACTGCCCTAAACCCTGAAACACCACCCCGTGCACATCCCCCTACACTGCCCGAACACCACTGCACTGCCCTAAACCCTGAAACACCACCCCCAGCACAACACCCTACACTGCCCGAACACCACTGCACTGCCCTAAACCCTGAAACACCACCCTGTGCACGTCCCCCTACACTGCCCGAACACCACTGCACTGCCCTAAACCCTGAAACACCACCCCCAGCACAACACCCTACACTGCCCGAACACCACTGCACTGCCCTAAACCCTGAAACATCACCCCCAGCAAGACCCCTACACTGCCCGAACACCACTGCACTGCCTAAACCCTGAAACACCACCCCCAGCAAGACCCCCTACACTGCCCGAACACCACTGCACTGCCCTAAACCCTGAAACACCAGCCCCAGCACGACCCCCTACATTGCCCGAACACCACTGCACTGCCCTAAACCCTGAAACACCACCCCCTGCATGACCCACTACACTGCCCGAACACCACTGCACTGCCCTAAACCCTGAAACACCATTCCCCCTGCACGACCCCCTACTCTGCCCGAACACTACTGCACTGGCCTAAACCCTGAAACACCATCCCCAGCACGACCCCCTACACTGCACCGAACACCCCTGCACTGCCCTAAACCCTGAAACACTACCCCCAGCAAGACCCCCTACACTGCCCGAACACCACTGCACTGCCCTAAACCCTGAAACATCACCCCCAGCAAGACCCCCTACACTGCCCGAACACCACTGCCCTAAACCCTGAAACACCACCCCCAGCAAGACCCCCTACACTGCCCGAACACCACTGCACTGCCCTAAACCCTGAAACACCAGCCCCAGCACGAACCCCTACATTGCCCGAACACCACTGCACTGCCCTAAACCCTGAAACACCACCCCTGCATGACCCACTACACTGCCCGAACACCACTGCACTGCCCTAAACCCTGAAACACCACTCCCAGCACGACCCCCTACACTGCCCGAACACCACTGCACTGCCCTAAACCCTGAAACACCACCCCCTGCACGACCCCCTACACTGCCCGAACACTACTGCACTGCCCTAAACCCTGAAACACCAGCCCCAGCAAGACCCCTACACTGCCCGAACACCACTGCAGTGCCCTAAACCCTAAAACACCACCCCCAGCACGACCCCCTTCACTGCCCGAACACCACTGCTCTGCCCAAAACCCTGAAACACCAGCCCCAGCACGACCCCCTACACTGCCCGAACACCACTGCACTGCCCTAAACCCTGAAACACCACCCCCAGCACGACCCCCTACACTGCCCGAACACCACTGCACTGCCCTAAACCCTGAAACACCACCCCCAGCACAACCGCCTACACTGCCTGAAAACCACTGCACTGCCCTAAACCCTGAAACACCAGCCCCAGCACGACCCCTACACTGCCCGAACACCACTGCACTGCCCTAAACCCTCAAACACCAGCCCCAGCACGACCCCCTACACTGCCCGAACACCACTGCACTACCCTAAACCCTGAAACACCAGCCCCAGCAAGACCCCCTACACTGCCCGAACACCACTGCACTGCCCTAAACCCTGAAACACCAGCCCAAGCAAGACCCCCTACACTGCCCGAACACCACTGCACTGCCCTAAACCCTGAAACACCACCCCCAGCAAGACCCCCTACACTGCCCGAACACCACTGCGCTGCCCTAAACGCTGAAACATCAGCCCCAGCAAGACCCCCTACACTGCGCGAACACCATTGCACTGCCCTAAACCATGAAACAGCACCCCCAGCACGACCCCCTACACTGCACGACCACCACTGCTCTGCCCTAAACCCTGAAACACCAGCCCCAGCACAACCCCCTACACTGCCCGAACACCACTGCACTGCCCTAAACCCTGAAACACCAGCCCCAGCACGACCCCCTACACTGACCGACACACCACTGCACTACCCTAAACCCAGAAACACCACCCCCAGCATGACCCCCTACAGTGCCTGAGCACCACTGCACTGCCCTAAACCCTGAAACACCAGCCCCAGCATGACCCCTACACTGCCCGAACACCACTGCACTGCCCTAAACCCTGAAACACCAGCCCCAGCACGACCACCTACACTGCACGAACACCACTGCACTGCCCTAAACCCTGAAACACCAGCCCCAGCATGACCCCCTACACTGCCCGAACACCACTGCACTGCCCTAAACCGTGAAACACTAGCCCCAGCACGACCCCCTACACTGCCAGAACACCATTGCACTGCCCTAAACCCTGAAACACCAGCCCCAGCACAACCCCTACACTGCCCGAACACTACTGCACTGCCTTAAACCCTGAAACACCACCCCGTGCACGACCCCCTACACTGCCCGAACACCACTGCACTGCCCTAAACCCTGAAACACCACCCCCAGCACGACACCCTACACTGCCCGAACACCACTGCACTGCCCTAAACCCTGAAACACCATTCCCCCTGCACGACCCCCTACACTGCCCGAACACTACTGCACTGCCCTAAACCCTGAAACACCATCCCCAGCACGACCCCCTACACTGCACGAACACCCCTGCACTGCCCTAAACCCTGAAACACTACCCCCAGCAAGACCCCCTACACTGCCCGAACACCACTGCACTGCCCTAAACCCTGAAACATCACCCCCAGCAAGACCCCCTACACTGCCCGAACACCACTGCCCTAAACCCTGAAACATCACCCCCAGCAAGACCCCCTACACTGCCCGAACACCACTGCCCTAAACCCTGAAACAGCACCCCCAGCACGACCCCTACACTGCCCGAACACCACTGCACTGCCCTAAACCCTGAAACACCACCCCCAGCACGACCCCCTACACTGCCCGAACACCACTGCTCTGCCCAAAACCCTGAAACACAAGCCCCAGCACGACCCCCTACACTGCCCGAACACCCCTGCACTGCCCTAAACCCTGAAACACCAGCCCCAGCACGACCCCCTACACTGCCCGAACACCACTGCACTACCCTAAACCCATAAACACCACCCCCAGCACGACCCCCTACACTGCCTGAGCACCACTGCACTGCCCTAAACCCTGAAACACCAGCCCCAGCATGACCCCCTACACTGCCCGAACACCACTGCACTGCCCTAAACCCTGAAACACCAGCCCCAGCACGACCACCTACACTGCACGAACACCACTGCACTGCCCTAAACCCTGAAACACCAGCCCCAGCATGACCCCTACACTGCCCGAACACCACTGCACTGCCCTAAACCGTGAAACACTAGCCCCAGCACGACCCCCTACACTGCCAGAACACCATTGCACTGCCCTAAACCCTGAAACACCACCCCCAGCACGACACCCTACACTGCCCGAACACCACTGCACTGCCCTAAACCCTGAAACACCACCCCGTGCACGACCCCCTACACTGCCCGAACACCACTGCACTGCCCTAAACCCTGAAACACCACCCCCAGCACGACACCCTACACTGCCCAAACACCACTGCACTGCCCTAAACCCTGAAACATCACCCCCAGCAAGACCCCCTACACTGCCCGAACACCACTGCCCTAAACCCTGAAACACCACCCCCAGCAAGACCCCCTACACTGCCCGAACACCACTGCACTGCCCTAAACCCTGAAACACCAGCCCCAGCACGACCCCCTACACTGCACAAACACCCCTGCACTGCCCTAAACCCTGAAACACTACCCCCAGCAAGACCCCCTACACTGCCCGAACACCACTGCACTGCCCTAAACCCTGAAACACCACCCCCCAGCAAGACCCCCTACACTGCCCGAACACCACTGCACTGCCCTAAACCCTGAAACACCAGCCCCATCACGACCCCCTACATTGCCCGAACACCACTGCACTGCCCTAAACCCTGAAACACCACCCCTGCATGACCCACTACACTGCCCGAACACCACTGCACTGCCCTAAACCCTGAAACACCAGCCCCAGCACGACCCCCTACACTGCCCGAACACCATTGCACTGCCCTAAACCCTGAAACACCACCCCCAGCACGACCCCCTACACTGCCCGAACACTACTGCACTGCCCTAAACCCTGAAACACCAGCCCCAGCAAGACCCCCTACACTGCACGAACACCACTGCACTGCCCTAAACCCTGAAACATCACCCCCAGCAAGACCCCCTACACTGCCCGAACACCACTGCCCTAAACCCTGAAACACCACCCCCAGCAAGACCCCTACACTGCCCGAACAACACTGCAGTGCCCTAAACCCTAAAACACCACCCCCAGCACGACCCCCTACACTGCCCGAACACCACTGCTCTGCCCAAAATCCTGAAACACCAGCCCCAGCACGACCCCCTACACTGCCCGAACACCACTGCACTGCCCTAAACCCTGAAACACCACCCCCAGCACGACCCCCTACACTGCCCGAACACCACTGCACTGCCCTAAACCCTGAAACACCACCCCCAGCACGACCGCCTACACTGCCTAAAAACCACTGCACTGCCCTAAACCCTGAAACACCAACCCCAGCACGACCCCCTACACTGCCCGAACACCACTGCACTGCCCTAAACCCTCAAACACCAGCCCCAGCACGACCCCCTACACTGCCCGAACACCACTGCACTACCCTAAACCCTGAAACACCAGCCCCAGCAAGACCCCTACACTGCCCGAACACCACTGCACTGCCCTAAACCCTGAAACACCAGCCCCAGCAAGACCCCCTACACTGCCCGAACACCACTGCACTGCCCTAAACCCTGAAACACCACCCCCAGCAAGACCCCCTACACTGCCCGAACACCACTACGCTGCCCTAAACGCTGAAACATCAGCCCCAGCAAGACCCCCTACACTGCGCGAACACCATTGCACTGCCCTAAACCCTGAAACACCACCCCCAGCAAGACCCCTACACTGCCCGAACACCACTGCACTAAACCCGGAAACACCAGCCCCAGCAAGACCACCTACACTGCCTGAACACCACTGCACTGCCCAAAACCCTGAAACACCACCTCCAGCACGACACCCTACACTGCCCGAAGACCACTGCACTGCCCTAAACCCTGAAACACCACCCCCAGCACGACCCCTACACTGCCCGAACACCACTGCACTGCCCTAAACCCTGAAACACCACCCCCTGCACGACCCCCTACACTGCCCGAACACCACTGCACTGCCCTAAACCCTAAAACTCTACCCCCAGCATGACCCCCTACACTGCCCGAACACCACTGCACTGCCCTAAACCCTGACTCACCACCCCCTGCACGACCCCCTACACTGCCCAAACACCACTACACTGCCCTAAACCCAGAAACACCACCCCCAGCACGACCCCCTACACTGCCCAAACACCACTGCACTGCCCTAAACCCTGAAACACCAAGTCCTGCACGACCCCCTACGCTGCCCGAACACCACTGCACTGCCCTAAACCCTGAAACACCACCCCCAGCACGACCCCCTACACTGCCTGAACACCACTGCCCTAAACCCTGAAACACCACCCCCAGCAAGACCCCTACACTGCCCGAATACCACTGCACTGCCCTAAAGCCTGAAACACCACCTCCAACACAACCCCCTACACTGCCTGAACACCATTGCTCTGCCCTAAACCCTGAAACACTGCCCCCAGCAAGACCCCTACACTGCCCGAACACCACTGCACTGGCCTAAACCCTGAAACATCACTCCCAGCAAGACCCCTACACTGCCCGAACACCACTGCCCTAAACCCTGAAACACCACCCCCAGCACGACCCCCTACCCTGCTCGAACACCACTGCACTTCCCTAAACCCTGAAACACCACCCCCAGCACGACCCCCTACACTGCCCGAACACCACTGCTCTGCCCAAAACACTGAAACACCAGCCCCAGCATGACCCCCTACACTGCCCGAACACCACTGCACTGCCCTAAACCCTGAAACACCAGCCCCAGCATGAACCCCTACACTGCCCGAACACCACTGCACTACCCTAAACCCAGAAACACCACCCCCAGCACAACCCCCTACACTGCCCGAGCACCACTGCCTGCACTGCCCTAAACCCTGAAACACCAGCCCCAGCACGACCCCCTACACTGCCTGAACACTACTGCACTGCCCTAAACCATGAAACACCATCCCCTGCACGACCCCCTACACTGCCCGAACACTACTGCACTGCCCTAAACCCTGAAACACCATCCCCAGCACGACCCCCTACACTGCACGAACACCCCTGCACTGCCCTAAACCCTGAAACACTACCCCCAGCAAGACCCCTACACTGCCCGAACACCACTGCACTGCCCTAAACCCTGAAACATCACCCCCAGCAAGACCCCCTACACTGCCCGAACACCACTGCCCTAAACCCTGAAACACCACCCCCAGCAAGACCCCCTACACTGCCCGAACACCACTGCACTGCCCTAAACCCTGAAACACCAGCCCCAGCACGACCCCCTACATTGCCCGAACACCACTGCACTGCCCTAAACCCTGAAACACCACCACCTGCATGACCCACTACACTGCCCGAACACCACTGCACTGCCCTAAACCCTGAAACACCATTCCCCCTGCACGACCCCCTACTCTGCCCGAACACTACTGCACTGGCCTAAACCCTGAAACACCATCCCCAGCACGACCCCCTACACTGCACGAACACCCCTGCACTGCCCTAAACCCTGAAACACTACCCCCAGCAAGACCCCCTACACTGCCCGAACACCACTGCACTGCCCTAAACCCTGAAACATCACCCCCAGCAAGACCCCCTACACTGCCCGAACACCACTGCCCTAAACCCTGAAACACCACCCCCAGCAAGACCCCTACACTGCCCGAACACCACTGCACTGCCCTAAACCCTGAAACACCAGCCCCAGCACGAACCCCTACATTGCCCGAACACCACTGCACTGCCCTAAACCCTGAAACACCACCCCTGCATGACCCACTACACTGCCCGAACACCACTGCACTGCCCTAAACCCTGAAACCACCCCCAGCACGACCCCCTACGCTGCCCGAACACCATTGCACTGCCCTAAACCCTGAAACACCACCCCCTGCACGACCCCCTACACTGCCCGAACACTACTGCACTGCCCTAAACCCTGAAACACCAGCCCCAGCAAGACCCCCTACACTGCCCGAACACCACTGCACTGCCCTAAACCCTGAAACATCACCCCCAGCAAGACCCCCTACACTGCCCGAACACCACTGCAGTGCCCTAAACCCTAAAACACCACCCCCAGCACGACCCCCTACACTGCCCGAACACCACTGCTCTGCCCAAAACCCTGAAACACCAGCCCCAGCAAGACCCCTACACTGCCCGAACACCACTGCACTGCCCTAAACCCTGAAACACCAGCCCAAGCAAGACCCCCTACACTGCCCGAACACCACTGCACTGCCCTAAACCCTGAAACACCACCCCCAGCAAGACCCCTACACTGCGCGAACACCATTGCACTGCCCTAAACCCTGAAACAGCAGCCCCAGCACGACCCCCTACACTGCCCGACCACCACTGCTCTGCCCTAAATCCTGAAACACCAGCCCCAGCACGACCCCCTACACTGCCCGAACACCACTGCACTGCCCTAAACCCTGAAACACCAGCCCCAGCACGACCCCCTACACTGCCCGACACACCACTGCACTACCCTAAACCCAGAAACACCACCCCCAGCATGACCCCCTACACTGCCTGAGCACCACTGCACTGCCCTAAACCCTGAAACACCAGCCCCAGCATGACCCCCTACTCTGCCCGAACACCACTGCACTGCCCTAAACCCTGAAACACCAGCCCCAGCATGACAACCTACACTGCACGAACACCACTGCACTGCCCTAAACCCTGAAACACCAGCCCCAGCATGACCCCCTACACTGCCCGAACACCACTGCACTGCCCTAAACCGTGAAACACTAGCCCCAGCACGAGCCCCTACACTGCCAGAGCACCATTGCACTGCCCTAAACCCTGAAACACCAGCCCCAGCACAACCCCCTACACTGCCCGAACACTACTGCACTGCCTTAAACCCTGAAACACCACCCCGTGCACGACCCCATACACTGCCCGAACACCACTGCACTGCCCTAAACCCTGAAACACCACCCCCAGCACGACACCCTACACTGCCCGAACACCACTGCAGTGCCCTAAACCCTGAAACACCATTCCCCCTGCACGACCCCCTACACTGCCCGAACACTACTGCACTGCCCTAAACCCTGAAACACCATCCCCAGCACGACCCCTACACTGCACGAACACCCCTGCACTGCCCTAAACCCTGAAACACTACCCCCAGCAAGACCCCTACACTGCCCGAACACCACTGCACTGCCCTAAACCCTGAAACATCACCCCCAGCAAGACCCCTACACTGCCCGAACACCACTGCCCTAAACCCTGAAACACCACCCCCAGCAAGACCCCTACACTGCTCGAACACCACTGCACTACCCTAAACCCTACAACACTACCCCCAGCACGACCCCCTACACTACACAAGCACCACTGCACTACCCTAAACCCTAAAACACTACCCCCAGAACGACCCCCTACACTGCCCGAACACCACTGCACTTCCCTAAACCTTGAAACACCAGCCCCTGCACGACCCCCTACACTGTTCGAACACCACTGCACTGCCCTAAATCCTGAAACACCACCCCCTTCACGACCCCCTACACTGCCCGAACACCACTGCACTGCCCTAAACCCTGAAACACCACCCCCAGCACGGCCCCCTACACTGCCCAAACACCACTGCACTGCCCTAAACCCTGAAACACTATCCCCAGCAAGACCCCCTACACTGCCCAAACACCACTCCACTGCCCTAAATCCTGAAACATCACCCCCAGCAAGACCCCCTACACTGCCCGAACACCACTGCCCTAAACCCTGAAACACCACCCCCAGCACGACCCCAACACGGCCCGAACACCACTGCACTGCCCTAAACCCTGAAACACCACCCCCAGCACGACCACCTACACTGCCCGAACACCACTGCTCTGCCCAAAACCCTGAAACACAAGCCCCAGCACGACCCCCTACACTGCCCGAACACCCCTGCACTGCCCTAAACCCTGAAACACCAGCCCCAGCACGACCCCTACACTGCCCGAACACCACTGCACTACCCTAAACCCATAAACACCACCCCCAGCACGACCCCCTACACTGCCTGAGCACCACTGCACTGCCCTAAACCCTGAAACACCAGCCCCAGCATGACCCCCTACACTGCCCGAACACCACTGCACTGCCCTAAACCGTGAAACACCAGCCCCAGCACGACCACCTACACTGCACGAACACCACTGCACTGCCCTAAACCCTGAAACACCAGCCCCAGCATGACCCCCTACACTGGCCGAACACCACTGCACTGCCCTAAACCGTGAAACACTAGCCCCAGCACGACCCCCTACACTGCCAGAACACCATTGCACTGCCCTAAACCCTGAAACACCAACCCCAGCACAACCCCCTACACTGCCCGAACACCACTGCACTGCCCTAAACCCTGAAACACCCCCATGCACGACCCCCTACACTGCCCGAACACCACTGCACTGCCCTAAACCCTGAAACACCACCCCCAGCACGACACCCTACACTGCCCGAACACCACTGCACTGCCCTAAACCCTGAAACATCACCCCCAGCAAGACCCCCTACACTGCCCGAACACCACTGCCCTAAACCCTGAAACACCACCCCCAGCAAGACCCCCTACACTGCCCGAACACCACTGCACTGCCCTAAACCCTGAAACACCAGCCCCAGCACGACCCCCTACATTGCCCGAACACTACTGCACTGGCCTAAACCCTGAAACACCATCCCCAGCACAACCCCCTACACTGCACAAACACACCTAAACTGCCCTAAACCCTGAAACACTACCACCAGCAAGACCCCCTACACTGCCCGAACACCACTGCACTGCCCTAAACCCTGAAACACCACCCCCCAGCAAGACCCCCTACACTGCCCGAACACCACTGCACTGCCCTAAACCCTGAAACACCAGCCCCAGCACAACCCCCTACATTGCCCGAACACCACCGCACTGCCCTAAACCCTGAAACACCACCCCTGCATGACCCACTACACTGCCCGAACACCACTGCACTGCCCTAAACCCTGAAACACCACCCCCAGCACGACCCCCTACACTGCCCGAACACCATTGCACTGCCCTAAACCCTGAAACACCACCCCTGCACGACCCCCTACACTGCCCGAACACTACTGCACTGCCCTAAACCCTGAAACACCAGCCCCAGCAAGACCCCCTACACTGCACGAACACCACTGCACTGCCCTAAACCCTGAAACATCACCCCCAGCAAGACCCCCTACACTGCCCGAACACCACTGCCCTAAACCCTGAAACACCACCCCCAGCAAGACCCCTACACTGCCCGAACAACACTGCAGTGCCCTAAACCCTAAAACACCACCCCCAGCACGACTCCCTACACTGCCCGAACACCACTGCTCTGCCCAAAACCCTGAAACACCAGCCCCAGCACGACCCCCTACACTGCCCGAACACCACTGCACTGCCCTAAACCCTGAAACACCACCCCAAGCACGACCCCCTACACTGCCCGAACACCACTGCACTGCCCTAAACCCTGAAACACCACCCCCAGCACGACCGCCTACACTGCCTAAACACCACTGCTCTGCCCTAAACCCTGAAACACCAGCCCCAGCATGACCCCCTACACTGCCCGAACACCACTGCACTGCCCTAAACCCTGAAACACCAGACCCAGCACGACCCCCTACACTGCCCGAACACCACTGCACTACCCTAAACCCATGAAACACCAGCCCCAGCACGACCCCCTACACTGCCCGAACACCACTGCACTGCCCTAAACCCTGAAACACCAGCCCCAGCATGACCCCCTACACTGCCCGAACACCACTGCACTGCCCTAAACCCTGAAACACCAGCCCCAGCACGACCACCTACACTGCCCGAACACCACTGCACTGCCCTAAACCCTGAAACACCAGCCCCAGCAAGACCCCCTACACTGCCCGAACACCACTGCGCTGCCCTAAACGCGTGAAACATCTAGCCCCAGCACGACCCCCTACACTGCGCAGAACACCATTGCACTGCCCTAAACCCTGAAACACCACCCCCAGCACGACACCCTACACTGCCCGAACACCACTGCACTGCACTAAACCCTGAAACACCAGCCCCGTGCACGACCACCTACACTGCCCGAACACCACTGCACTGCCCTAAACCCTGAAACACCACTCCCAGCACGACACCCTACACTGCCCAAACACCACTGCACTGCCCTAAACCCTGAAACATCACCCCCAGCAAGACCCCTACACTGCCCGAACACCACTGCACTGCCCTAAACCCTGAAACACCACCCCCAGCACAGACCCCCTACACTGCCCGAACACCACTGCACTGCCCTAAACCCTAAAACACCAGCCCCAGCACGACCCCCTACACTGCACAAACACCACTGCACTGCCCTAAACCCTGACACACTACCCCCAGCAAGACCCCCTACACTGCCCGAACACCACTACACTGCCCTAAACCCTGAAACACCACCCCCAGCAAGACCCCCTACACTGCCCGAACACCACTGCACTGCCCTAAACCCTGAAACACCAGCCCCATCACGACCCCCTACATTGCCCGAACACCACTGCACTGCCCTAAACCCTGAAACACCACTTCCTGCATGACCCACTACACTGCCCGAACACCACTGCACTGCCCTAAACCCTGAAACACCAGCCCCAGCACGACCCCCTACACTGCACTGAACACCCTGCACTGCCCTAAAGCCTGAAACACTACCTCCAGCACAGACCCCCTACACTGCCTGAACACCACTGCTCTGCCCTAAACCCTGAAACACTGCCCCCAGCAAGATCTCTACACTGCCCGAACACCACTGCACTGCCCTAAACCCTGAAACATCACCCCCAGCAAGACCCCCTACACTGCCCGAACACCACTGCCCTAAACCCTGAAACACCACCCCCAGCACGACCCCTACACTGCCCGAACACCACTGCAGTGCCCTAAACCCTGAAACACCACCCCCAGCACGACCCCCTACACTGCCCGAACACCACTGCTCTGCCCAAAATCACTGAAACACCAGCCCCAGCACGACCCCCTACACTGCCCGAACACCACTGCACTGCCCTAAACCCTGAAACACCAGCCCCAGCACGACCCCCTACACTGCCCGAACACCACTGCACTGCCCTAAACCCAGAAACACCACCCCCAGCACGACCGCCTACACTGCCCGAAGCACCACTGCCTGCACTGCCCTAAACCCTGAAACACCAACCCCAGCACGACCCCCTACACTGCCCGAACACCACTGCACTGCCCTAAACCCTCAAACACCAGCCCCAGCACGACCCCCTACACTGCCCGAACACCACTGCACTACCCTAAACCCTGAAACACCAGCCCCAGCAAGACCCCTACACTGCCCGAACACCACTGCACTGCCCTAAACCCTGAAACACCAGCCCCAGCACGACCCCCTACACTGCCCGAACACCACTGCACTGCCCTAAACCCTGAAACACCAGCCCCAGCACGACCCCCTACACTGCCCGAACACCACTGCGCTGCCCTAAACGCATGAAACATCAGCCCCAGCAAGACCCCCTACACTGCGCTGAGCACCACTGCACTGCCCTAAACCCTGAAACACCAGCCCCAGCAAGACCCCCTACACTGCCTGAACACCACTGCACTGCCCTAAACCCTGAAACACCAGCCCCAGCATGACCACCTACACTGCCCGAACACCACTGCACTGCCCTAAACCCTGAAACACCAGCCTCCAGCACGACACCCATACACTGCCCGAACACCACTGCACTGCCCTAAACCCTGAAACACCAGCCCCAGCACAACCCCTACACTGCCCGAACACCACTGCACTGCCCTGTCATCATCACGTGGATGACATCATCCACGTGATAATCTGATGCAGCTCCTCACACTCTAATATAACCTTTGATACACCCAATCTAAATTACAGAGTGCCATTCGCAAAACCATAGACACTCCAACACCTATAACTACATACCCACTCACTGATTCTTAGGTCTACACACACACATCCACTCACTCACCCGTACAGTCACTCATACTTATGGTCACTCAGTACAGGACTATCATATGCACTCTTACTCCTATATAGACACTCAAACACCGCCACTCATCCATAGAGGTACTCACACACCTAGTCAGTCATGCAAATAATTAAACACACTGCCATTTACTCACCTATACAGTTATACACACACCAGCTCACTTAATCATACAAATACTAGCACATTGTTACGCTCTTATACAATCACTGATACAAGCACACACTCATCCATACAGCCACTATCACAATCACTCACTCTCGCTTATAGCTATTTATATACTCCAATACACATATATACTGCCTTTCACATATGTAGTTACTCACACATGTACCACTGGGACATACATTCACTCACTAACACACTCTTACACACACTTACCCACCCATACAGTCTATCACAGATGCACTCTTGAAACCATCCACCCAGTGAATCACCCACTCACACATCTATGCACAGTCGCACACACCCCATCCACACAAACACTCAGGCACCCATACAGATACTCATAGAACCAATCAATAACCCATATAGACACTCATGTAGCTATTCGCAAATCCATGCATCCACTTACACACCAACAGACGGATACAGACATTCACACAGTTTAGTCACTAACCCATGCATTCAGTAAGATACGTTTAATCACTCACTTGTAGAGTCAGTCACGCACGTACTAAATCATCCATTCAGACACTTATACACCCACTCATTCTTCAGTACGCCTTTCCCTATATATATTAAACATATTTAAACTTTACAGAAACACACAGTCACTGGATGATGTCATCAGTGATGTCATTTGAGATGTCATCAGTGATGTCATCAGTGATGTCACTGACCATGTCATGAGTGATGTAATATGTGACGTCATCAGCAGTGCATTGCGGGGCGCGAGTTATAGTTAGCTGAACTAACTATAACGGGGGAATTTCACGGGTTTTGTACGAGTGCAATGTCCAACTAACTATAACTGTCCCTAAAACCTATGGTTTTTTCAGTGAATTTCAAAGGTTTTTTAAATGCTAATTTCTAACTATAACGTGTCTGAAACCTATGGTTTTTTCAGTGAATTTCAAAGGTTTTTAAAATGCTAATTTGTAACTATAACGTGCCTGAAACCTACGGTTTTTTCAGTGAATATATATATATATATATATATATTACCTACTGGCGGTCGCCAGTAGGTAGTTATAGTTAGGACCTATTATCCATAGGAAAAGCGTTTTTTGATTTGCCAATATCTTTTGCGCCGTTTGACGAATCTTCACGAAAGTTTCCAAACTAATGACCAGCTCAGGTCAGCTCCTGTCTTGAAAGTTTGGGGGTGATTCATCAAGTGGGGGCCGAGAAAAAAGGGGGGTCCCAAAACGAGTTTTCTCCATGTTAATTTCCATAGGAAATGTTGGAACAGGCTACAGTCCGAACTGCTGAATGAAATTACACCAAATTTGGCATAAAGGTAGCTCTTGGTTCAGAAAGCGACTTTTTTTTAAATGGTGTAAATCTGTTCAGTAGTTCCTGAGAAATTCAAAAAATAAAAATATCGATATCTGAGCACCGAGGAAGAGTCGCGAATCCTCCCGAGCACGAGCTTCATTCTTATTGGCTGCCAACACTCCAAACCAGAGTGTGTTGGCAGCCATTTTGTGACTCGGTAGAAGCGAGTTATATCAAAAAGGTAGAAAAAGGTTGTAAATGTAGGAAAGGGGTCAGGGTAGAAACACCCTTACCCCCTAGGGCTGGTCAGGGGGTCCCACAGGGACCCCCAGGGCCCAAAAAAGTATATATATATTTTTTTGGGCGGAAGTTGCGCTGGGTGCACGAATCCCACAGAGAAAATTTTAAAAAACGAAGCAGGGCTTCGTTTTCCTCAAGCCCCTGGGTGGGCCATGTCCCAGGGGCAATGTGTAATTATATAGCGGGGGCCCCCACTGCCCCAGGGCTTTATCCATAATGTGCGGGGGCCTCGCGGGCCCCCCAAGCCCCGGGGACCACCACCTCCTCGGGGCTACATGATTTAAATGCGGGGGGCACATGGCCCCCCCACAGCCCCGGGGATCACCACCTACCCGGGGCAGTAATTATTTCCATAGGGCCGGCTCCTGCAATGTCCCGGGGTGCCCACCCCCGGGACATTGCTGTTTGCTATGACAGGGCGGGAGCACGGCTCCTGCCCTGCCATAGCCAACACTGCTTTGCTTCCTTGAAGCGAGAGCAGGAAACCTGCTCTCGCTTCAACGAAGCAAGCAGAGTTGCTTTAGGCAAGGGAGCTGCATGTTAGCAGCTCCCCTTGCCCAGCAATGCCGGCTCCCGCAGGATGCTGGGAGCCGGCTGGGACCGTGGGGGCATTGGGGCTCCCCCCATGGTCCCCATCAAATAGGCCAGGGGTCCCCGGGGTCCCCGTGGCCATTATTGGCCTGAGGAGGGGGGCAGGCAGTCCCCCTCTTTTTAAAAAAAAAAAAAAGTGGCAGGCCCCGGGGGATGGGGTCCCTGGGGACATTATTGGCCTGAGGAGGGGGGCCACACGGTCCCCCTCCTTTTTTTTTTTAAAAAGAAAACTGATGGCAGGCCCCAGGGGATGGGGTCCCCGGGGCGAATACCGAATAATGGAAGTGGGGCGTTTTTTTTTCTTTCGAGTTTGGAGTCGCGACTCCAACGCGGCTCTCAGCGCGGGCCCCCCCGTGTAACGTCGCGTTGGATTCGCGAATTCACCTTAAATAAATAATTAAGTAGTATATAATTTAGAAGGTAGTGTTGTATTTGTGAAGTTGTTTTAAAGAGGTACTGTGATTGAATTTAATGAGAAGATTACAACTGATAGAGTTGTTAAAAATATATAAAATTAAAAATTAATAGTTAGACTTGAAAAGTGTGTTGCGTTGTAGTACATTGAATTCATGCTTTTGCAGATTCGCGTCGGGTGCGCGAATCCACAAAAAAGAAAAAAGAAATATGTATGTGTAAAACTTTTTTTATATTCACTACTATGTTATAGGGTGGCTCTAAAAAGAGCCCTTGTTTTTATTATGAGTTTGTTGTAGCTACATGTAAGTGCACAGCTTTAGGTTGTTGAGAAAGACTCTGTTTCCTTGATCTGTGAAGTGTACTCCATCACTTCTGTAGATGTCATCCATATCAAAACGTAGATTGTTGTCATAGATGGAGCCCATTCTATGGTCTCTGAGGTAAGCAGAAACAGCTTTATTGACATTTTTTCTAGCTTTCTCAATCTGTGGACAGAATTGATTTGACCACTTCCATTTCTGTCTTTGACATATATTACAGTATACAAAGACAGTTTGAGGCAAAAGCAACATCAATTGTGCAAAGGTGTCCTTCATTAGCATTTCATTTTCAAGACCTACCCCAGTCAATTTGCCTAGGTCATTGCCACCACAGTGCACAATCATGAGGTCAGGGGGTTGGAGATGCAAAAAGGTTTTAACCAAAGGCATCAATTGGTGCCACCTTAATCCTCTCTGTGCAGTCCATTTAATGTCCACATTTTGCAAAGCTAGGTCTTTGTCAATACCTCTGCGTTCAGCATACCTTTTACACCAGAAAACATAGCTGTGTCCAACAATCCATACTGTAAGCATCTTGAAGGGATGTCTGGAAGTAATGAAAAGATGTCTGTAGCTGAGGTAGTCAGTTGGTAGAATGAGAGGTATCTAAAATGGTGGACAAGATGCAGGGGCATATTATCAAGGGCAGTATCGCCACTTTAGCGGCACTTTTTGCCGATAAAGCGGCGATATTTTTATCGCCCTATTAGCAAGCTGTCGCTAACAGCTGTTAGCGACAGGTTTATGGCGCACGCGACTGTTTTGCTGCCGCTTTGCATGTCAGCGATAATTATCGCTAATGACATGCAAAGTAGGCGTTCCCAACTAAAAGCAACTGCAAACAGTCGCTAACACAACTTCCCCCTATTAGCAATGCCCGCGAAGCGATAAAAAAAGTTGCGCTAACCGCGATTATCTCTGGAATTTAACACCTGAAAAAAACTTGACTTAACCATCTTGTCAATGGGAGGTGGATTGTAAGGTTAAGTCCTCACCTGCCTTTAGCAAGCTTTTCATTAGCGCAGTGAATTTATCGCTGGATTTCTCGCGCTATTGCTGGGCTTCACCGCTATCGCTGGATTTTTTATTGCCTTGGAGATAAGCATTGATAATAACGCGTTATCTCCGCGATGAAATCCAGCGATAGCCGGCGATAAAAAAAACAGCGCTAAGCGCGCTTTGCGATATTTATTCCAAATCCTTGGTAATATGCCCCGCAGTTTTTTTAAAAAGTAGAGAATTGATTGGCTGTTTAAGAGGATTGTACACTCAAAAATAGGGTGCATGTTACTTTCTTTAAAAGCATGTTCCTTATTGGTTAGTAGAAAATGTTTGAAAGGTACAGTAGATAGGATAAGGAGATATTTTGCAAACGCCAACCACACCTGCTGTTTGCATTTGTAACCTTGTGTGCTGGATTTGAAAATATGGTGACCTTGTGATATGTCAGTTCAGATGAATGTTCCATGAACTGTTACTATGGAAACTGGCATTAAGCAGAATGGGGGAAGGGATGAAACTTTACTGTGGACTTAAAATGTGAAATTGTAATTTATATATAGGTGATATGTTATTAAAGTATAATTTCCTAAGTCAGTACTATCTTTAGAAGTGGTGTGTCATTAAAAAATAGTGGTATTTTTATTTGTAATATATTTTTGAACTCCCATATGGATTTGTGGCTCCATCACGTTGGTGCACGGTGGAGTCGCGATTCCAAAAAATTCCAGAACCACTTTGGGTACTTTTAGAAGTCAGTTGGTAAGGGTTAATATGTTTAACCAATAGAAATGTGTTTTATAATTTGAAATAATGTAGGAAGCAATGTGATTTGTTACTTACATGTATTTGTGTGGAGAAAGAGAGGGAAAGTTTTCCATTACTGGTTTTACCTTGAGAGTGGTGCGTTACATTGATTGTGTGCATTAGAAAATCTTTTATGAGTTTGTGATATTTTAAATTCTACAAATCGATTTGGAAGGTGAGTTATAAATTTGTGAGGTGTATTATGTATTAGGTTTACTTTTAATCTTTAAAAATTATTGATAAACTGTGATGTTTGAAATATATCATTAAATGTAGAGATGTGTAATGTAGTTTGTTTTGTTCTAGTTAAATGTTGTTTGAAATAGATTTTGTATAGTAATATGTGTATATTGGAAGATGGATTAGTGATTATGGTAGTTTGTTTTAGTGTGTGGATATGTAGATTTATAGTATGCCGCATAATTTTATGTGTTGCTTTAAAATTGGAGGTGGAGTGTGTCAGGTTTTATGATGTGCATGGACTTCTGTCTCAAGTGTGTCTCTACTTGTATATTTATTTTCATATGTCTAATACATTTGTAGGTGCATGATGTATAACAAAGAGGTGTTGTTGCTTTTTATGTGGTAGGGTCAAGATTGTGAGTAGTAGTGGAATGGTGAAGATGTAGGATAATAGTGTGCTTTAAAAGATGTTGACATAAGGTATTAGTGATTAGGCTTCTTTTTTAAGTTTCTAGAGAGGTACAGTTGAAATACGCCACATAATCTTTGGTGAATTTTTTTTTTTTTTTTTTTTTCATGGTCAGTCAAACAATGCCACTTCAAAATTCCTTATTCGTACAGTGTCAATGATATACACACGATAGGTTAGATACTTATACAATATACATTGCCGCTTCCGGACACATTAGATTTACACATTAAGCAGTGGTGCACAACATAGATATATACAGTTGTTTTCTGCAAAGCCTATATAGCTCATCAGTACAATCGCATATCATACCCCTTCTCAGCTCTCAGTTGACATGGAGAGAAGATACTGCACAAAGGGGGCCCAGAAGTCTTGAGGTCTAGAGGAGTGAGGAATCTCCTCCGCATATAAGTCAAGTTGGGCTTTGCAATAGGACATGTCTTTTATCCAGTCCATCTGTGTTGGCGCCCGCCCACTCCCCACTTCATTGCTATTCTTCTTTTTGCCAATAGTAGTGCTATTGCCAGAAATCTACGTCTGCGCGCTGGCTTAATCTTATGTATGCCTAACATTCACACCACAGGCGTATTTGGGACCATCTCACCCAGCATCTGTGTGACTGTGGTGGTGACTGCGTTCCAATATGTCTGCAGTGCCGGACATGTCCACGCCACATGTAAGAAGTCTGCCCCGGGGACCTGAAACCTCATACATTGATCATCTGCTTTTAATCCATATTCATGTAGCTTTTGTGGTGTATAATATACCTGATGGAGGTATTTAAAATGGATAATTTTTAGATTACAATTAGACGTAAGCAGCTGTAATTGCATACAGCTGAAGTCCCAGTCTTCTTCAGATATGGGCATGCCTAGTGACTCTTCCCATCTAGTCTTTGGTCTATTCAGCTCTCAGTGCTGTTCCCCTTGAGATGTGGCGTACAACTTCGTAACCAGATTTTGCCGTGTAGGGGATATCAGTAGCATCTGTAGTGCATTGTGTGTTGGTGGTTCCGTGGGAAACGAGGGATACAGGGCTTTGATCGCCATACGCAATCTCAGGTATGCGAATACTCTTAATGGAGTGCGATGTATTCCTGCAGTTGCTATGTCTTGTGTTATGTATTCTGTATTCGGGAAAATATCACCCATAGTTCTGAGTCCCATCACGTGTAGTTCCTGTGTCATTTTCTGCTCTTGTGTCACCGTAAGTCGTGGATGATGTTTAAGGGGAAGGGCCGGTGCATATGATGGAAGTTTATGTGCTCTCTTCACTAATGCGTGCCAAGCCCTGGATGTACACAGCGCCGGATGTATCTCCTGACTGGAAATGTAATGTCTCGGATGCGCAATGAGGGAAAGAAGGGGAGTGGGAGACATACTGTTGAGCTCCACCGCAAGATGTGGTACATGACCGTGTGGCTGAAGCCAGTAATGCGCGTGTTGCGCTTGTGCGCAATAGTAGTACAATTGCAGATCAGGTGCACTCAAAGCCACCCTGGGTGTAGGGTCTCGTCAGCTCCTTCCATCCCACCCTCGCATGTTTACCGGCCCAAGTCAGGCGAAGCTGCGCCGCACGTAGTCTGGCAAATAGAGTTAGTGGGAGCCATATCGGTATATTCATGAACAGATATAAAAATCTAGGCAAAACCACCATTTTCTGTAGCGCTATCCGGTCGGCCAGCGACAAGGGCAGCCGGAACCACCGAGACACCTGGTCCTCTAACTTGGAAATTGCTCTACCATAATTTTCTCGTATCACCGTTTCAGGGTCCCGATGTATCCAAACTCCCAGATATTTCACTGGATCCGTCCGCCACTGCAGCGGATAGTCTAGAGACGGCCTAGTCGTCACAGGGGTAAGCGGGATCACCACCGATTTGTCCCAGTTGATACATAACCCTGAAAAGTTAGCAAACTTTATATATTCTCTTAGGAGCGTGTTCAAGTTAGTATCTGGGTAATTAGTATATAGCACCATATCATCAGCATATAATGATATGCTGATTGGCCGGAGCTGAAATTGTAACGCCGTTGCTGCATGTCTCTGTCTAATTTTGCAGGCCAGTGGCTCCAGAGCCAGGGTGAATAGCAACGGTGACAGGGGACATCCCTGCTGTGTCCCTCTATATATGTGAAAGGGTGCCGAGACAACACCATTAACTCTAAGTCTAGCGACCGGGTCCGTGTATAATATTTCAATCCACTTGAGGAATGGCTCCGGGAACCCCATGCAGCGCAACACACCGAACATATAGGGCCATTCCACCGAGTCGAACGCCTTTGCCGCATCCAACAGTGCCGCCGCTGCAGGTAGTTCGGGATTGAGGTGGTGATACATGGGAAAAATAGTGCGGATATTCTGCGTGGTGGAACGGGTCAGGATGAATCCCGCCTGGTCCGGTAGGACCAGTTTTTGCATCAGTGGTTTTAGTCGGAAAGCGATCACCTTGGCTAGAATCTTAGCGTCCATAGTGATAAGGGAAAGGGGGCGGTACAATTCGCAATAGGCTGGGTCCTTATCTGGCTTAAGGAGTGTTATCAGCAATGCCTCGCGCACAGAAGGGGGCAGCACACCGTCTTCATAAGCTTCCTCATACATGGCCGCCAAATGTGGCATCAATAGATCCCGATACTCTTTGTAAAACTCCCCAGGCAAGCCGTCAAGTCCCGCAGCTTTATTGTTTGGTAATGAATTAATGGCTGCCCGCATCTCCTCCTCAGTGATATGGTGGCTAAAATATTCGCGATGTGCATCGGATAGCCACGCCAGGGCTACGTCATCTAAATATTGTGAAAGTTCAGTGGGGTCTGATACAGGCCCTGCCGTGTACAACCGGGCATAGTAGTCTAGGAAGCATTGTGATATTGAGGGGGTATCATAGTGTGTCTTATCTTGAGAGTCCAACACCTTAGTCACAAACGCCTCCGGGTGCGCAGGGCGTATCTTACTGGACAGTGCTCGTTCGGGTCTGCCACCTTCCCCGTAGGCACGCGCCGTATATTTCTGTGACATGTATTTCAGTTCACTATCTGCAAACTCATGATAAGTGTCGATTTTGCCTCTTATGTCTGCTAGTACTTTAGGGTCTAATGAAATGGTGTATTGTGCTTCTAACCGTTTTATTTCGGCCTCAACCATAGACAGTTGCCTACGTATATCTTTAAGGATGCCAGCTTGTTTGCCAATGCAGAAGCCGCGAATGGTGACCTTGAACGCCTCCCATATTGTCTTTGCACTGTCCACTGAGCCAGTGTTTCTTTCAAGTAATCAGTGATCGCATGTTTCAAGTCAGATTTGAACACCTGATCCTGCAGCGCGCTAGGTTGAAGACGCCATGTGTATGATTTCGGTGTATGTGTGGGGATACGCAGGTCTAAGCGGACAGGCGCATGGTCAGAAAGGGTTCTAGGCATGTGTGTTACTGCATTGACCCAGGTACTGATGTCGGGAGTGGCTATCCAGAAGTCTAATCTAGACCAGGTATTGTGTGAGGATGAAATGCAGGTGCCCTCCCTCTGATGAGGATTTCGCTCTCTCCACATATCTAACATGTCGTATTCTATCATCCCCTCCCTCAGTGTCTGAGCAGTATTCTTCCCATGTCGTTCGTTCCCAGTGTATCTATCCGCCTGTGGATCCAGACAGGTGTTAAAATCTCCGCCCCAAATCAGTGTAGTGGGAGATAATTGTCTCAGGTGGTTCCATATCTCTGTATAGCAGGCAGGGTCATCAGTATTTGGGCCATATACATTTACTAGAGTTATAGTTGTCCCTCCGAAGTTGCCCTGTAGCACGACATATCTGCCTTGTTCATCAGAGTATGAGTGGAGTAGTGTGAACGGAGTGCCTCGTTTTACAAGGATCATCACCCCTCTGGCATAGTTGGAATAAGATGATGCTATTCTGTGTGCAGCCCATCTGCTACCCACTCTACATTCAGTATCTTGTGTTAGGTGAGTCTCCTGGAGGCAGGCTACGTCAATAGCATGTCGATCTAGGTATGCAAAGACCTTCCTAATCTTCCGGGGTTTTGCAGCCCACGGACATTCCATGTCAAAAGCGTCAGTTTCCTGGTAATCTCCATGCCTCTAGCCATGTCTATATCGAGCAATTGCGTCTGCCGGGCAGCTTGTCCCATATCCGCCTATCGCATCTGGTATACCATGTGACACAGTTAATCTGACCATTTTTCTAATTACACCCCGAAATTCCCCCCCACCCACATCGCTAGCCCAATCCTGGCGAAGACATCCCTTAAATACAAAAAAACACTTCCTCCCACCCTCCCCCCACAACAATCCCATAATCAAAATTTGTGTTTCACACACGGGGGGGGTAGCTGCCGGCCATTCCCCCGGGCAAGCCAGCGCCCGGGTGGTCGTGTAACCTATCCCATTATATAGTCATCACTAATATAGCAGGTCCGCCAAACCCATGTATTAGTTGCATGGGGCATATTACCTCGTCCATAGGATATTAATCCCAGCTATGTACCATATCATCTTACATTATAGTCCATGCCCAGTGTCTCGTAGCCAATGAAGTTTGACCCCAGCCACCCAGAGTGCTATCTATCTGGACATCGCAGTACCTTCGCATGGCTTTGTAGGAATCTGCCAGTCCTTCGCCGTGCGCCGTGGTGCAAGTAGGTGCCATTACTCAATGTCTGAGGTGTCTCCCTGGCCGTCTTGCGCATTTCTTGGTGACCTCCGACGTCGGAGTTGATCGTTTTTTGAGCGAATGAATTTCGCCACGTCTCGAGGATCATTGAAAATATTGTGTTTCCCACCATCAGAGACCCTCAGCCTAGCCGGATACAGCATTGCATACTGTATGTTGCGTTCGCGCAGGTTCTTCTTTACTTCCGCGAATTTCTTACGTGCTTCCTGTACTTGTGAAGTAAAGTCCGGATATATAGATATGTCCATCCCATCATGATTAAGGTGGCCCAGCTCCCTGGCTTTCCGTAACGCTGCATCTCGATCTCTGTAATTCAAAAGTTTCGCCAGGATGGGGCGAGGTCGCGCTCCTGGTGCTGGCTGAGGTGCAAGTGTCCTGTACGCCCTTTCTACTATGAATACATCCGAGAAAGTATCTCTGCCAAGCAGTGTGGCTAGTAGTATCTCTATGTAGCGCTCCATATTGCCTGTATTGGTAGACTCCGCAATACCCATGAAGCGTAGGTTGTTCCGTCGCGATCTCGCTTCCAAATCTTCCGTCTTAGCCAGTACCATCATCATTGCTTTGTCCAGCCGTTCTTGTTTTGTTATCATTTGACTTTGGACATCTTCGTAATCAGAGATGCGACGTTCCGTCATGTCTATTCTCTCAGTGTGTTTATCGAGCCTTTCCGACATGCGGTCCACCCTGTAGGTGAGAGAGTCTATTTTTCCGTCTATGTTAGACAATGTGGATTGAATTGTCGCAAACATAGCCTGGAAGTCCACCGGGCCTTCTGCGCCGGCTGCGGGTGCCTGGTTACCTGACGCGGCCCCCTGGTCCTGCTCCGTCCCTTTGCGCTGTTGTTCAAAATTTAGCTTGGGCTGATTCTTCTCAGGTTTACCCATGGTGAATAATGTAGTATTTCAGCTGGTTGCGGTTCTCACTTGCTCTCCCAGCCGCCGTGTCCCCGGGCAAGGCCCAGCAGCACGCTCCGCTCACCCGCTCCTACGGCACTACACAGGGCGAGGGTGCTCTCTCGTCAGATCGGCTATGGGCGTTGACTCTGTGATCACCCCGCACCTCGTCAGGTAGCTGCGCGGTCCTGTGGGCCCTCGTCAGCCGGGCTCGCCCTCCGACCGCACCCCCGATCTGGCCTGCGCTCACCTCACCTCTCAGTCCTCGGGGATCCGGGCCACGTGTCGGCGCAACTCCGGTCCCGAGTCCGTATCGAGCAGGGGGCAGCAGATCTGCTGGTAGCTCCGGTCGTGGTACTCGCGCCAGCTTCACGCCAGTCCCGCTGAGGTCCCGCGGCTCCAACACGTATTCTCCGCCCTCCCGTAGTCGCCATCTCCGAGGTGCTCCCACCACTCCGTATAGGCCGCAGCCCGGTCACGGGATCAACACGGCCGCACTGCGCCCCGGGTGTACATCAGCAGCTGGGCTCACGTCCGCCGATTCCTGCTTGTTTCCACCACCATTTGCTGTCCGAGCTGGGAAGTTTATAACGTTTGGGGATCAGGATAATTTCAGGATAGGTTTACGGCCGGAGGAGCACGCTTATAGCGCGGCCATCTCCAAGCGTGGCTAGCTCCGCCCCCCTTGTTCTGTGAATTTTTAAGGTTTGGATAGTGTTATGCTACGGACATATTCATGTATGCTTTTAGGAATATGGTGAGACTTTTAGTAAAGACATGTGAAGGGTCCTGCTTTGTATTTGGGTAGGTGTAACATTATAAGTAGTTGTAGAATGGTAAATCAGCAGCCCAAAAGAGAGGTTTGAGATATGTTTGTAGATATTTTATTTATTAGAGTAATTTGTATGATGTGTGGAAAGGTACATTTCATATATACCGCAAAATGTTCAGTGTATGTTTGAAAATTGAAGTATAGTCTCTGACGTTTTGAGGTGTGGATGGTGTTGTGACTGAGATATGTTTCTACTCTCACATATATTCATGCTTTTAGAAATATGGGGAGACTTTCATCAAAGATGAGTGAAGGGTTGCTTTGCTGTTAGCTATGCTCAATACCAGATTAGTACTAGAATAGTAAAGCAGTAGTAGTAGAAAAGTGATGTTTAAGATATGTTGGGAGAGGAATTATTGATTATGCTGCTTTATAAGAGTCTGTGTAAAAGTTCACTTGAAATATGCTGCATAAATCTAGGTGTGTGTTTGAAATGTTAAGTGTAGTCTGTGAAGTTTTAAGGCCTTTATGGTCTTCTGAGCGTGGTTATGTTTCTACTTGCACATGTGTTCTAATGTGTATAATGCTTTTGGTAATAGGTATAGATAGATGCATGCATGCTTTTAGGAATATGGTTAGAGTTATGGTAGAAACGTGTGATGGGCTGCTACTTTATGTTTGACTAGGTCTAATATTTGTAGAATGGTGAATCTGTAGAATAAAACTGAGTTTTAAGACATGTTGGCAGAAGGGATTACTGATTAGGCTACTTTTTATAAGTTTGGGGAAAGGTACACTTGAAATACATTGCAGAAATGTAGGTGTGTATTTGAAATGTAAAGTTCAGTCTATTTTTTTATTTCTGTTATATATGATGATGATTTCAAAAGGTAGACATATATGCATGTATAGTTTTAGGAATATGGTGAGATTTATAACAGAGTCATGTGTAGCTTTTATGCTTTATTTTGAGTATGATCAGCACCCTGAGTAGTTACAGAATTGTGAGGCTGCAGTACAAAATTGTACACCATGTCATAGACCTGACATTTGAGCTGCAGTTTCAGTATTCTGCCACTACTTAGAATGTTGTTGTCCTCCAATCACTCAGGCACTACTGTAGTACTACTACAATCACTCAGGCAGTACACATGCACTTATAAATTTACTCAGGCACTTCCTATGTACTCCTGTAATCTCCCAAATATTATCCCTGCAATCATAGAATCACTAGGCATTAAATATGTACTCATTTAATCCCACAAACATAACTCCTGCAATCATGCAATCACCAATGTTTAGTTATATACTGGTTTAATTATGCAGGCACTAGCCTTGCACTCTTCCAATCACACTGTCAGGATCTATGCACTCCTCCAAACACTCAGCCAGTGTCCATGCACTTATAAAATCACCCAGTGACTTTCTATGTAGTCATGTAAATCTCCAGATATTGCCCCTGTAGTAATGCAATCACCCAGGTGTTACGTATGTACTCCTTTAATTCCCCAGACTTTACCTCTGTACACATGCAATCACCAATGCATTAGCTATACAGTGCTTCAATCACCCTGGCACTATCTTGCACTCTTTCAATCACGCATGCTCTACTCTTGTACTTATGTAATCACTCAACCAGTACTCATGCACTTATAAAATCACCCAGGCACTTCCTTTGCACTTCTGTAATCACTCAGGCACTACCTTAGTACTGGTATAATCACCTAGGCAGTACTCATGGACTTATAAAATCACCCACTCACTTCCTATGTACTCCAGTAATCCCCCAGATATTACCTCTGGAGTCATGCAATCACCCCGGCACTAGTTATGTACTACCCCTGCAGTCATGCAATCATGCAGGCTGTACCTATGCACTCATGTAATAACCCAGGTACTACTCAATGAGTCATCTATTCGTTTAGGTGCTATACATACACTTATCCATGCACACAATGTTTATGTGTGCACTCATGCAATTAGCCAGTCATTATCTATGTTGTCCTGCAATTACCCAGCGACTACCTTTGGAATCATACAATCATCCAAGCACTACGCATGGAGTTATGCATTCACTCAAGCAGATCTATTACATGTCTCAGTTTCTAGAGTTCACTATATTCCAGAAATATTGTATATATATTTCTTTTAGATATGATGATGATTTGAAAAGGTAGAGACATTTGTATGCATACTTTTAACAATATGGAGAGACTTATGGGTGAGTCATGTAATAGTCTGCTGCTTTATATTTGGCTAGGCCCAACACTCATGCAGTTATAAAAACACCCAAGTACTACCCATGCGGTCTTTCAATGATCCAGCCACTATATATGCAGTGCTTTAATCACTCAGGTAGTACTCCTGCACTCTCGCAAACATCCAGGCACTACCTATTCACTCATGTAATCACCAAGGTATTACCCATGCACTCTTTGAATCATGTAGACAGTACTGATGCACTTATATAATCACTCAGGCACTAACGTTGCACTCCTTCAATCACATAGACACTACCCTTGTACTTATGTAATCACTCAGCCAGTAGTCATACGGTTCAATCACAGAGGCACTAGCCTTGTACTTATGTAATCACTCAGCCAGTAGTCATGCTGTTATGCAATCACTCAGGGACTATCTTTGCACTTATTTATTCATTCAAGCGTTACTTCAGTAGTCCTGTGATCACCTAAGAAGAACCCATGCTCTTATAAATTCACCCAGTCACTTTCTATGTAGTCATGTAAATCCCCAGATATTACTCCTGTAGTCATGCAATCACCCACGCATTGCGTATGTACTCTTTTAATCCTCTAGACGTTACCCCTGTACTCATGCAATCACCAATGCATTAGCTATACAGTGCTTCAATCACCCAGGCACTATCCTTGCACTCTTTCAATCACGCAGGCACTACTCTTGTACTTATGTAATCAGTCAGCCAGTACTCATGCACTTATAAACCACACATGCACTACCTTTGTACTCCTGTAATCACTCAGGCAGTACTTTAGTACTTCTGTAATCACCCAGGCAGTACTTATGGACTTATAAAATCACCCACTCACGTCCTATGTACTCCAATAATCTCCTAGATAATACCCCTCCATTCCAGTCATGCAATTACCCAGGCACTAGTTATGTACTACTCCTGCAGTCATGTAATCATGCAGGCTGTAACTATGCACTCATGTAATAACCCAGGCTCTACCCTTGCTGTCGTAGAATGACCCAGATCCTACTGTTGCACTCATCTATTCACCTACACACTACTAAATGAGTCATCTATATGTTTAGGTGCTATTGATATACTTATCGATACACTCAACGTTTATGTGTGCAGTCATGCAATTAGCCAGTCACTATCCATCTTCTCTTACAATTATCCAGTGACTACCCTTCAACTCATGCAATCACCCAAGCACTACTCATGAAGTTATGCAATCACTCAGGCTGATCTATTACATGTTTCAGTTGTAGGTTTCACTATATTCCAGAAATATTGTATACATATTTCTTTTAGATATGATGATGATTTGAAAAGGTAGAGACGTATGTTTGCATACTTTTAACAATATGGAGAGACTTATGGTTGAGTCATGTAATCGTGTGCTGCTTTGTATTTGGCTAGGCCCAACACTGATGCAGTTATAAAAACACCCAAGTACTACCCATGCAGTCTTCCAATGATACAGGCAGTACATATGCTCTGATGCAATCACCCAGGCATTACCCCTGCACTCATGCAAACATCCAGGCACTACCTATACACTCAAGCAATCACCCAGGCACTACCTATGCAGTCCTTTATTCACTCAGGCACTACCTCAGTAGTCCTGCAATCATTGAAGAAGTAGCCGTGCAGTTCTAAAATCACCCAGTTACTTCCTATGTAGTCATGTAAATCCCCAGATATTACCCCTGTAGTCATGCAGTCAGCTAGGCGTTACGTATGTACTCATGCAATCACCAATGCATTAGCTATACAGTGCTTCAATCACCCAAGCACTATCTTTGCACTCTTTCAATCATGGAGGCAGTACTCTTGTACTTATGTAATCACTCAGGCAATACACATGCACTTATAAAATCACTGAGGCACTACCTTTGCGCTCCAGTAATGAGTCAGGCAGTTCCTTAGTCAATCAATCAATCAATCAGGGAATTGCAAGCGCGCTACTCACCCGTGAGGGTCTCAAGGCACTGAGGGGGGGGTCCACAGATCTGTTTAGCCGAGGAGCCAGGTCTTGAGGGTCTTCCTGAAGGTGTTCAGGGAGCGGGCGCGTCTGATGTCTGCCGGTAGCTAGTTCCAGGTCTTGGCTGCAATGTGAGAGAAGGATCTTCCACCTGCTCTGGCTCTGTGGATTGCGGGGTTTCGGCCAGTGCGAGGTTGGAAGATCGGAGGGTTCTTTTGGGTATGTGGAAGTTGATTCTGTCGTTGAGGTATTTGCGTCCGTTGTTGTGTAGGCATTTGTAGGCGGGAGTGAGGATTTTGAAAGTGACTCTTTTCTCCACAGGGAGCCAGTGGAGACTTCGTAGGTGTTGGCTGATGTGTTCGTGTCAGGGGATGCCGAGGACGAGTCTGGCGGCGGTGTTCTGTATTGTCTGGAGTTTGCGGAGTAGGGACTTGTTGATGCCGGTGTAGAGTGCGTTTCCATAGTCCAGTCTGCTGGTGATGAGTGCGTGGGTGACTGTCTTCCTTGACTCAGGGGGGATCCACTTGAAGATCTTGCGGAGGATGCGGAGGGTGTTGAAGCAGCTGGAGGTGACGGCGTTGACCTGTCGGTTCATGGTGAGTGATGAGTCGAGTACAATGCCGAGGTTCTTGGCGTGGTCTGAGGGGGTAGGTGGGCTTCCGAGGACGGTCGGCCACCAGGAGCTGTCCCATGCAGAAGGGGTGGTACAGAGGACGAGGACTTCTGTCTTCTCGGCGTAGAGCTTCAGGCAGCTGTTGGTCATTCAGTCTGCAACGTCTTGCATTCCTTTCTGGAAGTTGAGTTTGGCAGTGGTGGGTTCTTTGGTGAGGGAGAGGATGAACTGGGTGTCGTCGGCGTAGAATACGATGTTGAGGCCGTGTTGTTGGACGATGGCTGCGAGGGGGGCCATGTAGATGTTGAAGAGGGTGGGGCTCAGTGATGAACCCTGTGGGACTCCGCAGGTGATTTTCGTGGGGTCGGAGTGGAAGGGTGGGAGTGGGTGGCTTCTTCCGGTGAGGAATGATCAGATCCAGTCCAGGGCTGTTCCTTGTATGCCTGCGTCATGTAGTCTGGCGACTAGTGTGCCGTGGGAGACGGTGTCGAAGGCCGCTGATAGGTCGAGTAGGATGAGGGCTGCAGAGTGGCCTTGGTCCAGGAGGGTGCGGATGTCGTCTGTGGCAGCGAGTAGGGTGGTCTCTGTGCTGTGGTTGCTTCGGAATCCGGATTGGGACGGGTGGAGGACGGAGTTCTCTTCAATGAATCGTGTCAGTTTCCTGTTGACTGTTTTCTCTGCAACTTTGGCTGCGAAGGGGAGGAGCGAGATGGGCCGATAGTTCTTGAGGTCGGTGGGGTCAGCTGTGGGCTTCTTGAGCAGGGGTATGACTTCTGCGCGCTTCCAGTCGTCTTGGAAGGTGCCTGTTTTGAAGGTGGTGTTGATGGTGCGTTGTAGTTCGGGTGCGATGGTGGCTGCGGCTCTGTGGTAGATGTGAGGGGGGCAGGGGTCGGTGGGGGCCCCTGAGTGGATGCTTTTCATGGTCGAGGCGGTGTCTTCGGCCGTGATCGGTGTCCAGTTGGAGATGGTGGGCTGGCTGGTGTTTCTGGGGGGCGGGGCCATCTGTGGCGCCTGGTGGATGGTCACCCAGACAGTACTCATGGAGTTATAAAATCACCAACTCACTTCCTATGTACTCCAATAATCCCCCAGATATTACCCCTGCAGTTATGCAATCACCCAGGCACTAGTTATGTACTACCCCTGCAGTTATAGAATCATGCAGTTTCTACCTATGGACCCATGTAATAACCCAGGCACTACCCTTGCAGTCATATAATCACCCAGGCTGTACTGTTGCACTCATTTATTCACCTAAGCACTTTTTAGTGACTCATGTAAGCCTTCAGGTGCTATTTATACACTTATCCATGCACTAAACCTGTATGTGTGCACTCATGTAATTAGTCAGTCACTATCCATCTTCTCCTGTAATTGCGCAGCGAGTACCTTTGGAGGCATACAATTACCCAAGCACTACCAAGAGAGTTTTGCAATCATTCAGGCAGATCTATTACATGTCTCAGTTTCTAGGTTTCACTATATTTTAGAAATATTGTATATATAATTCTTTTAGATGTTATAATGATTTGAAAAGGTAGAGATGTATGTATGCATGCTTTTAACGATATAGAGAGACTTATGGTTGAGTCATGTAATAGTCTGCTGCTTTATATTTGGCTAAGGCCCAACACTAATGCAGTTATAAAAACACCCAAGTACTACCCATGCAGTCTTCCAATGATCCAGTCACTACATATACACTTGTGTAATCACTCAGGCATTAGTCCTGCACTCATGAAAACATCCATGCACTATCTATACACTCATGCAATCACCAAGGTATTACCCAAGCAGTCTTTGAAACATGTAGCCAATACTCATGTACTTATATAATCACTCAGGCACTAACGTTGCACTCCTTCAATCACGTAGACACTACCCTTGTACCTATGTAATCACTCAGCCAGTAGTCATACGGTTATAAAATCACCCAGGCACTACCTTTGCACTCGATCAATCACTCAGCTATTCCCTCAGTACTCCTGCAATCACTGAAGCAGTACTCATGCACTTATAAAATCACTCACTCACTTTCTATGTACTCCAGTAATCCCCAGATATTACCCCTGTAGTCATAGAATCACTCAGGCACTACTTATGTAGTACCTTTGCAGTCATAAAATCAGGCAGTGTCTACCTATTCAGTCATGTAATAACCCACACACTACCCTTGTAGTCATAGAATCCTCCAGGTCCTACTATTGCAGTCATCTATTCACCTAGGCACTACTCCATGACTTATCTATGCCTTTAAGTGCAATTAATACACTTATACATTCACTCGACCTTTGTGTGTGCACTCATGTAATTAGCCAGTCACTATCCATCTTCTCTTGCAATTGCCTAGCGACTACCTTTGGAGTTAGACAATTATCGAAGCACTACGCATGGAGTTATGCAATTACTCAGGCAGATCTATTACATTTGTCAGTTTCTAGGTTTCACTATATTTCAGAAATATTGTATACATATTTCTTTTAGATGTTATAATGATTTGAAAAGGTAGATACATATGTATGCATGCTTTTAACGATATAGAGAGACTTATGGTTGAGTCATGTAATAGTCTGCTGCGTTATATTTGGCTAGGCCCAACAATCATGCAGTTATAAAAACACCCAAGTACTACCCATGCAGTTTTCCAATGATCCAGTCACTACATAAACACTGGTGTAATCACCCAGGTTATTACCCCTGCACTCATAAAATCATCCAGGCACTACGTATGTACTCATGCAATCAGCCAGGTATTACACATGCACTCTTTCAATCACCCAGCTACTATATATAAACTTATATAATCTCTCAGGTACTATCCTTGCATTCCTTTTATCATATAGGTATTACCCTTGTACTTATGTAGTCACTCAGTCAGTACTCATGCACTTATAAAATGACCCAGGCACTACCTTTGCACTCCTTCAATCACTCAGGCATTCCCTCACTACTCCTGCAATCACCCAAGCAGTACTTATGCAGTTATAAAATCACCCACTGATTTGCTATGTACTCTATTAATCCTCCAGATATTACTCCTTCAGTCATGCAACTAACGTGATGCACTAACGTTGTACTCTTTCAGTCACAGAGGCACTAGCCTTGTACTTATGTAATCACTCAGTCAGTAGTCATGGTATTATTAAATCACCCAGGCACTTCCTTTGCACTCATTTATTCACTCAGGTGTTACGTCAGTAGTCCTGCGATCACCTAAGAAGTACCCATGCTCTTATAAAATCACCCAGTCACTTTCAATGTAGTCATGCAAATCCCCAGATATTACTCCTGTAGTCATGCAATCACCCAGGCGTTACGTATGTAATCCTCTAGACGTTACCCCTGTACTCATGCAATCACCAATGCATTAGCTATACAGTGCTTCAATCACCCAGGCACTATCCTTGCACTCTTTCAATCACGCAGGCACTACTCTTGTACTTATGTAATCACTCAGCCAGTACTCATGCAGTTATAAAACCACACAGGCACTACCTTTGGACTCTTGTAATCACTCAGGCAGTACTTTAGTACTTCTGTAATCACCCAGGCAGTACTTATGGACTTATAAAATCACCCACTCACTTCCTTTGTACTCCAATAATCCCCTAGATAATACCCCTCCAGTCATGCAATCACCCAGGCACTAGTTATGTACTACTCCTGCAGTCATGTAATCATGCAGGCTGTACCTATGCACTCATGTAATAACCCAGGCTCTACCCTTGCAGTTGTAGAATGACCAAGATTCTACTGTTGCACTCATCTATTCACCTACACACTACTAAATGAGTCATCGATATGTTTAGGTGCTATTGATACACTTAACCATACACTCAACGTTTATGTGTGCACTCATGCAATTAGCCAGTCACTATCCATCTTCTCTTACAATTATCCAGTGACTACCCTTCAACTCATGCAATCACCCAAGCACTACTCATGAAGTTGTGCAATCACACAGGCAGATCTATTACATGTTTCAGTTGTAGGTTTCACTATATTCCAGAAATACTGTATACAGATTTCTTTTAGATATGATGATGATTTGAAAAGGTAGAGATGTATGTATGCATGCTTTTAACAATATGGAGACACTTATGGTTCAGTCATGTAATAGTCTGCTGCTTTATATTTGGCTAAGGCCCAACACTAATGCAGTTATAAAAACACCCAAGTACTAACCATGCAGTCTTCCAATGATCCAGGCACTACAAATGCACTGCTGTAATCACTTAGGCATTAGTACTGCACTCATGCAATCATCCAGGCACTACCTATGCACTCCTTTATTCAGTCAGGCACTACTTCAGTAGTCTTTCAATAATCTAAGAAGTACCCATGCAGTTATAGAATCACCCAGTTACTTCCTATGTAGTCATGTAAATCCCCAGATATTACCCCTGTAGTCATGCAGTCAGCTAGGCGTTATGTATGTACTCTTTTAATCCTCTAGACGTTACCCCTGTACTCATGCAATCACCAATGCATTAGCTATATACAGTGCTTCAATCACCCAGGCACTATCTTTGCACTCTTTCAATCATGGAGGCAGTACTCTTTTACTTATGTAATGACTCAGGCAATACACATGCACTTATAAAATCACTGAGGCACTACCTTTGCACTCCTGTAATGAGTCAGGCAGTACCTTAGTACTTCTGTAATCACCCAGGCAGTACTCATGGACTTATAAAATTACCAACTCACTTCCTATGCACTCCAATAATCCCCCAGATATTACCCCTGCAGTTATGCAATCACCCAGGCACTAGTTATGTACTACCCCTGCAGTTATAGAATCATGCAGTTTCTACCTATGGACTCATGTAATAACCCAGGCACTACCCTTGCAGTCATATAATCACCCAGGCTGTACTGTTGCACTCATCTATTCACCTAGGTACTTTTTAGTGACTCAACTAAGCCTTCAGGTGCTATTTATACACTTATCCATGCACTAAACCTGTATGTGTGCACTCATGTAATTAGTCAGTCACTATCCATCTTCTCCTGTAATTACGCAGCGAGTACCTTTGGAGGCATACAATCACCCAAGCACTACCCATAGAGTTTTGCAATCACTCAGGCAGATCTATTACATGCCTCAGTTTCTAGGTTTCACTATATTTTAGAAATATTGTGTATATACATCTTTTAGATGTTATAATGATTTGAAAATGTATGCATGCTTTTAACGATATAGAGAGACTTATGGTTGAGTCATGTAATAGTCTGCTGCTTTATATTTGGCTAAGGCCCAACACTAATGCAGTTATAAAAACACCCAAGTACTACCCATGCAGTCTTCCAATGATCCAGTTACTACATATACACTGGTGTAATCACTCTGGCATTAGTCCTGCACTCATGCAAACATCCAGGCACTATCTATACACTCATGCAATCACCAAGGTATTACCCATGCACTCTTTGAATCATGTAGCCACTACTCATGTACTTATAAAATTACTCAGGCACTAACGTTGCACTCCTTCAATCACGTAGACACTACCTTTGTACTTATGTAATCACTCAGCCAGTAGTCATACTGTTATTAAATCACCCAGGCAGTACCTTTGCACTCCTTTATTCACTCAGACACTACCTCATTACTCCTGCAATCACTGAAGCAGTACTCATGCACTTATAAAATCACTCACTCACTTTCTATGTACTCCAGTAATCCCCAGATATTACCCCTGTAGTCATAGAATCACCCAGGCACTACTTATGAAGTACCTTTGCAGTCATAGAATCATGCAGTGTCTACCTATGCAGTCATGTAATAACCCACACACTACCCTTGCAGTCATAGAATCACCCAGGTCCTACTATTGCAGTCATCTATTCACCTAGGTACTACTCCATGACTTATCTATGCCTTTAAGTGCTATTAATACACTTATACATGCACTCAAGCTTTATGTGTGCACTCATGTAATTAGCCAGTCACTATCCATCTTCTCTTGCAATTACCTAGCGACTACCTTTGGAGTTATACAATTATCGAAGCACTAGGCATGGAGTTATGCAATCGCTCAGGCAGATCTATTGCATGTGTCAGTTTCTAGGTTTCACTATATTTCAGCAATATTGTATACATATTTCTTTTAGATATGATGATGATTTGAAAAGGCAGAGACGTATGTATGCATGCTTTTAACAATATGGAGAGACTTATGGTTGAGTCATGTAATCGTGTGCTGCTTTGTATTTGGCTAGGCCCAACACTCATGCAGTTATAAAAACATCGAAATACTACCCATTCAGTCTTCCAATGATCCAGGCAGTACATATGCACTGATGCAATCACCCAGGTTATTACCCCTGCACTCATAAAATCATCCAGGCACTACGTATGTACTCATGCAATCAGCCAGGTATTACCCATGCACTCTTTCAATCACCCAGATACTATCTATAAACATTATATAAACTCTCAGAACTATCCTTGCACTCCTTCTATCATATAGGTATTATCATTGTACTTATGTAGTCACTCAGTCAGTGCTCATGCACTTATAAAATCACCTAGGCACTACCTTTGCACTCCATCAATCACTCAGGTATTCCCTCAGTACTCCTGCAATCACCCAAGCAGTACTTATGCAGTTATAAAATCACCCACTGATTTGCTATGTACTCTATTAATCCTCCAGATATTACTCCTTCAGTCATGCAATCATTCAGGCACTAGTTATGTGCTACCCTTGCAGTTGTTGAATCATCCATGTTCTACTGTTGTATTTATCTATTCACCTATGCACTACTCAATGTATTTCTTTATTTATAGATGACAATATTTGTATATAATTATTTTAATAATATTTTTTTTAAAATGAAAGATAATAAACTTTTCCTTTTTTTTTAGAAATTCTCCATATTGAGAAATATTCAGTATGACAAGAAAAGATCATAAGAAAAGACAACAAAGAAAACAGAACTATTTAAAGGATAGAGAAAAGCAGAAAGTAGATGAAGTACAACATGTGACGTTAAAGAAAAAGTCTTCTGGTAAGAGAACGAATGAATTTGTTAAAAGTCTTTTAAAAAATCTAAAAGATTTTAAAAATGGCGAAAAGAGAAAGAAAACTACCACAAGCAATCAGAAGGAAAAGAAAAAAGGAGAAATTAATGCAAAATCAGGTTATAGGAAAGCAATCCATGTAGAAAAAAGGATGAAAGAATATAAAGACATTAGGAAGAGAATGTATAAAAGTAGAGTACTACAAAATGTATTGAAAGATTACAAGAAATATAAAAGAAGACAAGTATTTTACAAGAAGAAACAACAGATTGAAAGTGTAGTCAAAAAGGCTTTTGAATTGAAAAGAAAATTGTTTATATTAGTATTGAACAGAATAAAACATTGAATAAAACAACGCAGTTTATGAAGGAGAAAATTAAAAGAAAAAGACTGGTTAATAGAGCTAACTTTTGCAAAAACTTTCGGGTGAATGGAAGCACACTTCTAGTACTGAACCTTTTTTAATGAAGAAAGCTATTTTCAACAGTGTACATTAGTTCATGCAGTTGATACCAGGGGTCGTTGCTATGAGGTTAAAAACGGTTGTCCAATTGAAAAAGAAAAGATGGTTCCTAGAAATGTGGAAGAAGTAATAGCTGAAGAAGTTCAAGGGAGACATACACAAGCTCCAGTGTATAAGTGGGATTGTAGTAGTATTTGTAGTATTCAACAAGAATCTATTGATATTTTACGGAAATTCTTATGAGATTATGGTAATAAAAGTGTAAAACAGAAGATTAAGATATTGCAAGGACTAGATCCTTGTAAAGTGAGAAAATATAGTAACTTGCAGGGTCATTCTCTGGCTTATTTTTCTAGGAAAGTGATTAAAGTACTTTTCATCATTTAAGAATGTTAGCAGTACATCATTCAGAAATGCGGAAGTTAGTAAGAAGATTGTACTATGTAAAAAGTCCTGCATTATCTTTAAGTGAAATAAACAATGCTCTTTTGCATG
This sequence comes from Calotriton arnoldi, assembly GCA_963921515.1. Classification (NCBI taxonomy): domain Eukaryota; kingdom Metazoa; phylum Chordata; class Amphibia; order Caudata; family Salamandridae; genus Calotriton; species Calotriton arnoldi. Next base: position 3,379,782 of record CAWUFW010000229.1, read on the forward strand.
GTTCAGTATTGGATGTAAAAAAGTTTGTGATGATATACAGTTTCGTTTCTTTGGTCCTCAAGAGGAATGTAGAGAAAGTGAGAGTTTCATAAGTGTAGGTGTTGAAGAAGAGGTGGAAGATAGTACTACTGAGAAGTTTGCAGAAGAAATTACAAAGTTTAAGGTAGTTTCTTGTGAAAAACCAAACTATGTTTGTATTTGTTGTCAACGTACTCACTATAGAAGTCAAACTAGGAATGTTGATGTGTATTTAAAAAGTGAAAAGGAAAACAATGATAAGTGGGAGCAATTTGGTGCTTATTTGTAGGTGGAAGGTCGTTTTGAGTTGGGTAGTGATCAACCTATTTGTAAATATTGTTACAGCAAATTAGAAGAGAACCAAATGCCAGCTAGAGCTGTACATAATAACCTACAGTTGGTAGCTACTCCTCCGGAACTGGTAGATTTAAACACATATGAGTCCATTCTTATTCAATCTGTGAACTCGTTTCAGGCTATAGTTCGTATGGAGCCTAAAACAGGTAAGCTACCTCCCACAGATTTACAAAGAGGTTTAAAAGGAAGAGTTGTGTATTTACCTTTAGATTTTAAGAACAATATTGAAACTGTTGGTGTAGAGAGAGAGGAAAGTGAACCTGTAGTTATTCTAGTTAATGGTGTACCAACAAATAGTCGGAAAATATGGCAAGAGTTAGTAGATGTCACCAAAGTTCAAAAGGCTACGTTATATCTTATAGAAAACCATATTTATTATAAAAATGTATATTTGGAAGAACAAGAAATATCTTTAGAAGATGATAGAGAAATTTCAACTGGCCAAATCAAAAAAGTGGACAACTCCAGGAGTGAAGAAATTTATGAACATTATAGTATACATCCTTTACATTCAAAAGAAGTGATTTGAAACACTATTGAATTATTCCAAATGAAGAAAGCGAAGGGAACTCCCATGAGTGTTTGGGAAAAAAGTTTAGAAGCTCGTTGTTTTCCACAGCTCTTCCCCACTGAAAAAGGTGGACGATATGATGAACGACCAGTACAGATTCCAGCTTCAGAATACCGTTCAACAATATTGTACTCAGAAGATCCAAGATTTCGACAGTGTGCGCTGGAGATAGTTCTCAAGATAGTCAAAGTTCTGCTCCACTAAGTCAAGATCCACTAGGACAACCAATTCTTGAAAATGAAGCAGCAATAGCTATGAATGAAATAGAAACTGCAATGTAACAAGCACAACAGGATATTATTGAGTTGGGAAACTTGGAAGAACAACTAAATATTGAACAAAAAGAAATATATCAGCAAGTTACACAACAGATACAGCATGGTTTGCTGCATGAAAAAAGAATGCCAATGCACATCATTTAAACCTATTCGAATGTATATCAGTGGGCAAGGTGGAACAGGAAAAAGTTTCTTAATTAAAGTTTTGACCAGTTATCTACACAAAACCACTGAATCACATTTATCTTGTGTTGTAACCGCTCCAACTGGGTTAGCAGCACATAACATTAAAGGGATTACATTACATCGATTACTCATGCTACCAGTTGAACATGAAAATAAGTTGGAATATCACAAGCTATCTGGAGAAGCTTGTTATGAAGTTTCAAGAGTACTAAAGAAAAGGAAACTTCTGACCATTGATGAGGTGAGCATGGTCTCAAACTTAATGCTTGCCTTTGTACATTTAAGAATGCAACAGATTTTAAAAACAGATTATGATGTTTTATTTGGAGGAAAACATGTAATTGTATTCAGCGATCTACTACAACTTACTCCTGTGAAAGGACAACCAGTTTTTAAAACACTTGTCCATGAAGACACTAAGAAATCTTTGGGAAGTATTGGAAATGTGAACATTTGGTCTCTTTTTGAATATAAAGAACTTATTAAGAATATGCGACAAGCAAGTGATGAACATTATGGAAACATTCTTCAAGATATTAGAATTGGTGTTTTGACGAAACATGGTTAAAGAAGCTTTACAAAGTCGTCTACTAACAAACTTGTTTCCAAATGAAAATATTGCACCTGAAATAATGTACAAAAAAATTGGAGAAAAGAAGTCTATAGTTTGCCTAATGCCAACACTCCAAGAGTGTTCTACATTCAATCAAGAACTTTTGAAACTGGAGAAACAACTAATAGTGAAAATGGAAGCCATTGATAAAATGGAACACAAAAGAATTACTATTCTTCTCAGAGAAATTACAGTCAAAATTGGATTCTTTGGAAAAGTCTGTATCTAAGACTGCTGGTTTAGAAAAGACTTTATATGTATGTGTAAACTGTCGGGTAATATTATGGCGTAATTTGGCTGTAGAAAAAGGTTTAGTAAATGGAGCAATGGGAAAAGTTCAGAACAGAGATGGAATAGAATTTTTGAAGATTAAATTTGATCAGAGTGAAGAGGTAAAACAGATTGGACGTTGTGCTGTTCGTTTTTTGCTTGTAAAAGACTTGTATGTTCGTAGAAAACAGTTTCCTCTTTCTTTAGCATATGCAGTGACCATTCATAAATCTCAAGGTTTAAGTGTAGACAGTGCTTTGGTAAATATTGGAAGTACAGTGTTCAAAGAGGGTATGGCATATGTTGCATTGTCTAGAGTAAGAACATTATCTGGTTTGTATTTGATTGATTTTGATGAGAAAAGGTTAGTGCTGATGCAAATTGTGTAAGAGAGTATAATCGGTTAAGAAGACTGTATGCTCCTAACTTAGAAGAATATCCTGTATATGAAAAACGTGTAGTGTGCCCAAAACGGAAATATGACAAATATTATTGTGAGGTTCAAAAAAGAAAACAATTCAAGAGAATGATGAAGCTGCAAAGAAAATGAAAATGGACACTGTTGATGATATTGTAGGATACCAGTTAGAACTCCTGCAATCACTGAAGCAGTACTCATGCACTTATAAAATCACTCACTCACTTTCTATGTACTCCAGTAATCCCCAGATATTACCCCTGTAGTCATAGAATCACCCAGGCACTACTTATGTAGTACCTTTGCAGTCATAGAATCATGCAGTGTCTACTTATTCAGTCATGTAATAACCCACACACTACCCTTGCAGTCATAGAATCATCCAGGTCCTACTATTGCAGTCATCTATTCACCTAGGCACTACTCCATGACTTATCTATGCCTTTAAGTGCTATTAATACACTTATACATGCACTCAAGCTTTATGTGTGCACTCATGTAATTAGCCAGTCACTATCCATCTTCTCTTGCAATTACCTAGTGACTACCTTTGGAGTTATACAATTATCGAAGCACTACGCATGGAGTTATGCAATCACTCAGGCAGATCTATTACATGTATCAGTTTCTAGGTTTCACTATATTTCAGCAATATTGTATACATATTTCTTTTAGATATGATGATGATTTGAAAAGGCAGAGACGTATGTATGCATGCTTTTAACAATATGGAGAGACTTATGGTTGAGTCATGTAATCGTGTGCTGCTTTGTATTTGGCTAGGCCCAACACTCATGCAGTTATAAAAACATCGAAATACTACCCATTCAGTCTTCCAATGATCCAGGCAGTACATATGCACTGATGCAATCACCCAGGTTATTACCCCTGCACTCATAAAATCATCCAGGCACTACGTATGTACTCATGCAATCAGCCAGGTATTACCCATGCACTCTTTCAATCACCCAGATACTATCTATAAACATTATATAAACTCTCAGAACTATCCTTGCACTCCTTCTATCATATAGGTATTATCATTGTACTTATGTAGTCACTCAGTCAGTGCTCATGCACTTATAAAATCACCCAGGCACTACCTTTGCACTCCATCAATCACTCAGGTATTCCCTCAGTACTCCTGCAATCACCCAAGCAGTACTTATGCAGATATAAAATCACCCACTGATTTGCTATGTACTCTATTAATCCTCCAGATATTACTCCTTCAGTCATGCAATCATTCAGGCACTAGTTATGTGCTACCCTTGCAGTTGTTGAATCATCCATGTTCTACTGTTGTATTTATCTATTCACCTATGCACTACTCAATGTATTTCTTTATTTATAGATGACAATATTTGTATATAATTATTTTAATAATATTTTTTTTTAAATGAAAGATAATAAACTTTTCCTTTTTTTTAGAAATTCTCCATATTGAGAAATATTCAGTATGACAAGAAAAGATCATAAGAAAAGACAACAAAGAAAACAGAACTATTTAAAGGATAGAGAAAAGCAGAAAGTAGATGAAGTACAACATGTGACGTTAAAGAAAAAGTCTTCTGGTAAGAGAACGAATGAATTTGTTAAAAGTCTTTTAAAAAATCTAAAAGATTTTAAAAATGGCGAAAAGAGAAAGAAAACTACCACAAGCAATCAGAAGGAAAAGAAAAAAGGAGAAATTAATGCAAAATCAGGTTATAGGAAAGCAATCCATGTAGAAAAAAGGATGAAAGAATATAAAGACATTAGGAAGAGAAAGTATAAAAGTAGAGTACTACAAAATGTATTGAAAGATTGCAAGAAATATAAAAGAAGACAAGTATTTTACAAGAAGAAACAACAGATTGAAAGTGTAGCCAAAAAGGCTTTTGAATTGAAAAGAAAATTGTTTATATTAGTATTGAACAGAATAAAACATTGAAAAAAACAACGCAGTTTATGAAGGAGAAAAGTAAAAGAAAAAGACTGGTTAATAGAGCTAACTTTTGCAAAAAACTTTCGGGTGAATGGAAGCACACTTCTAGTACTGAACCTTTTTTTAATGAAGAAAGCTATTTTCAACAGTGTACATTAGTTCATGCAGTTGATACCAGGGGTCGTTGCTATGAGGTTAAAAACGGTTGTCCAATTGAAAAAGAAAAGATGGTTCCTAGAAATGTGGAAGAAGTAATAGCTGAAGAAGTTCAAGGGAGACATACACAAGCTCCAGTGTATAAGTGGGATTGTAGTATTATTTGTAGTATTCAACAAGAATCTATTGATATTTTACGAAAATTCTTATGAGATTATGGTAATAAAAGTGTAAAACAGAAGATTAAGATATTGCAAGGACTAGATCCTTGTAAAGTGAGAAAATATAGTAACTTGCAGGGTCATTCTCTGGCTTATTTTTCTAGGAAAGTGATTAAAGTACTTTTCATCATTTAAGAATGTTAGCAGTACATCATTCAGAAATGCGGAAGTTAGTAAGAAGATTGTACTATGTAAAAAGTCCTGCATTATCTTTAAGTGAAATAAACAATGCTCTTTTGCATGGTTCAGTATTGGATGTAAAAAAAAGTTTGTGATGATATACAGTTTCGTTTCTTTGGTCCTCAAGAGGAATGTAGAGAAAGTGAGAGTTTCATAAGTGTTAATGTTGAAGAAGAGGTGGAAGATAGTACTACTGAGAAGTTTGCAGAAGAAATTACAAAGTTTAAGGTTGTTTCTTGTGAAAAACCAAACTATGTTTGTATGTGTTGTCAACGTACTCACTATAGAAGTCAAACTAGGAATGTTGATGTGTATTTAAAAAGTGAAAAGGAAAACAATGATAAGTGGGAGCAATTTGGTGCTTATTTGTAGGTGGAAGGTCGTTTTGAGTTGGGTAGTGATCAACCTATTTGTAAATATTGTTACAGCAAATTAGAAGAGAACCAAATGCCAGCTAGAGCTGTACATAATAACCTACAGTTGGTAGCTACTCCTCCGAAACTGGTAGATTTAAACACATATGAGTCCATTCTTATTCAATCTGTGAACTCGTTTCAGGCTATAGTTCGTATGGAGCCTAAAACAGGTAAGCTACCTCCCACAGATTTACAAAGAGGTTTAAAAGGAAGAGTTGTGTATTTACCTTTAGATTTTAAGAACAATATTGAAACTGTTGGTGTAGAGAGAGAGGAAAGTGAACCTGTAGTTATTCTAGTTAATGGTGTACCAACAAATAGTCGGAAAATATGGCAAGAGTTAGTAGATGTCACCAAAGTTCAAAAGGCTACGTTATATCTTATAGAAAACCATATTTATTATAAAAATGTATATTTGGAAGAACACGAAATATCTTTAGAAGATGATAGAGAAATTTCAACTGGCCAAATCGAAAAAGTGGACAACTCCAGGAGTGAAGAAATTTATGAACATTATAGTATACATCCTTTACATTCAAAAGAAGTGATTTGAAACACTATTGAATTATTCCAAATGAAGAAAGCGAAGGGAACTCCCATGAGTGTTTGGGAAAAAAGTTTAGAAGCTCGTTGTTTTCCACAGCTCTTCCCCACTGAAAAAGGTGGACGATATGATGAACGACCAGTACAGATTCCAGCTTCAGAATACCGTTCAACAAGATTGTACTCAGAAGATCCAAGATTTCGACAGTGTGCGCTGGAGATAGTTCTCAAGATAGTCAAAGTTCTGCTCCACTAAGTCAAGATCCACTAGGACAACCAATTCTTGAAAATGAAGCAGCAATAGCTATGAATGAAGTAGAAACTGCAATGTAACAAGCACAACAGGATATTATTGAGTTGGGAAACTTGGAAGAACAACTAAATATTGAACAAAAAGAAATATATCAGCAAGTTACACAACAGATACAGCATGGTTTGCTACATGAAAAAGAATGCCGATGCACATCATTTAAACCTATTCGAATGTATATCAGTGGGCAAGGTGGAACAGGAAAAAGTTTCTTAATTAAAGTTTTGACCAGTTATCTACACAAAACCACTGAATCACATTTATCTTGTGTTGTAACCGCTCCAACTGGGTTAGCAGCACATAACATTAAAGGGATTACATTACATCGATTACTCATGCTACCAGTTGAACATGAAAATAAGTTGGAATATCACAAGCTATCTGGAGAAGCTTGTTATGAAGTTTCAAGAGTACTAAAGAAAAGGAAACTTCTGACCATTGATGAGGTGAGCATGGTCTCAAACTTAATGCTTGCCTTTGTACATTTAAGAATGCAACAGATTTTAAAAACAGATTATGATGTTTTATTTGGAGGAAAACATGTAATTGTATTCAGCGATCTACTACAACTTACTCCTGTGAAAGGACAACCAGTTTTTAAAACACTTGTCCATGAAGACACTAAGAAATCTTTGGGAAGTATTGGAAATGTGAACATTTGGTCTCTTTTTGAATATAAAGAACTTATTAAGAATATGCGACAAGCAAGTGATGAACATTATGGAAACATTCTTCAAGATATTAGAATTGGTGTTTTGACGAAACATGGTTAAAGAAGCTTTACAAAGTCGTCTACTAACAAACTTGTTTCCAAATGAAAATATTGCACCTGAAATAATGTACAAAAAAATTGGAGAAAAGAAGTCTATAGTTTGCCTAATGCCAACACTCCAAGAGTGTTCTACATTCAATCAAGAACTTTTGAAACTGGAGAAACAACCAATAGTGAAAATGGAAGCCATTGATAAAATGGAACACAAAAGAATTACTATTCTTCTCAGAGAAATTACAGTCAAAATTGGATTCTTTGGAAAAGTCTGTATCTAAGACTGCTGGTTTAGAAAAGACTTTATATGTATGTGTAAACTGTCGGGTAATATTATGGCGTAATTTGGCTGTAGAAAAAGGTTTAGTAAATGGAGCAATGGGAAAAGTTCAGAACAGAGATGGAATAGAATTTTTGAAGATTAAATTTGATCAGAGTGAAGAGGTAAAACAGATTGGACGTTGTGCTGTTCGTTTTTGCTTGTAAAAGACTTGTATGTTCGTAGAAAACAGTTTCCTCTTTCTTTAGCATATGCAGTGACCATTCATAAATCTCAAGGTTTAAGTGTAGACAGTGCTTTGGTAAATATTGGAAGTACAGTGTTCAAAGAGGGTATGGCATATGTTGCATTGTCTCGAGTAAGAACATTATCTGGTTTGTATTTGATTGATTTTGATGAGAAAAAGGTTAGTGCTGATGCAAATTGTGTAAGAGAGTATAATCGGTTAAGAAGACTGTATGCTCCTAACTTAGAAGAATATCCTGTATATGAAAAACGTGTAGTGTGCCCAAAACGGAAATATGACAAATATTATTGTGAGGTTCAAAAAAGAAAACAATTCAAGAGAATGATGAAGCTGCAAAGAAAATGAAAATGGACACTGTTGATGATATTGTAGGATACCAGTTAGAAAATAGTTCAGGTATCAACTGCTATGCTAATGTAATTGTAAATGTTGTCTTTTATCTAGAGGATCTTCATCATGAAATTATGGAAAATCGAGAAAAAGATTCTGTACTTTACTGCATTATATTTTTCAAAAGTTAGTAACTGATAGAACTAAAATCCATACTGCTTCTGGCATTCGGCATCTTTTGGATATATGTACTGGTTCTTCGTAATTTACACTTAATATACAACAAGATGCACAAGAATTTCTTATGTTTATGCTTGCAGAATTGGAAGATGAAGGACTAGAAATTGAAAATTTGTTTGGACTAAGTTACAGAAGGGATCATAAATGTGAAGAGTGTTCATTTTGTTCTACCACTCAAATAGACACTGAACAATTCATATATTTGACAATACCAGATTGCAAATCAGTGTCTTTTAACAAATTAGTAAAAACAGCTAATCAAGATATGAAATGTTCTCATTGTAAATCAGAAATGTTGTCAACATTATATATAGAAAGATTTGGAAAATATGTCATTTTAATGCTACAACGTTGTAGAGCAAATGGAAGAAAATTGGAAACTAAAATTAAAAATGTTGTGGCAAGTCAAGTGTCAATTTCAGGAAGAACTTTTAAAGCAGTGGCTATTATATTCCATGATGGACCTACTACAACAACTGGACACTATACTGTGTATTTAAAGTGCAATAATGGATGGACACATTGCAATGATGCACATTTGGAATTCAAATGTAGGTTGCCTTACGAATTACCAAATTAGTTAGTATCCGATATTTTTGATGCCAAAATTTTGAAAACACCATTCGGCCTATTGTGAAGATGTGAACACAAAATAACGAGTTTATTTTGGATATTATCAATGCAAATGGATTTGGAAACATTATTCGGCCTATTGGGAAGATGTGACCAATTATTGTTTGGATTATTGTTTGTGCTGTTTTTTATTGTACTTGTAAAATTGTGTTTCAAGGAACTAGTTTATATATTTGATCTTTATATTATATGCGATGTAACTGAGAGTGTATATTTTAGAAAATGTACTTCAGAAAAATAAATAATTTAATGTAGTTGAAGAATGTAATTTAGAAACTGTAGATAGGTAAACAGATAGTTGAATTTGTTGTAAATATTTTCGACACAGATTTGTTTTTTTTTACAATCACATTGATTGTATTTTTTCCCCGCTGTTATATGATGAGCTACGTTGAAATCACTGTGTATGGTGAAATTCACTAGAATCTGAAAACAGCACAAAAGGGAAACTGAATATGTTATGTAATTGTAAAATTATGTTGTGTTCTAAAAACCATAATAATTCTTTTTTATTACAGAAAGTAATAGTAAACCTTGAAAAGATTTTAAATTCAGTTTACAACAAAACAACTGTAAAATAGTTTCACTGAGTTTGGTATGTATTTGAATAAAGAAGGTAAGATGAAATAATGTAATAAGCATAATAATATGAAGTAATGTTTACAGTAATTTTTATTGCACTGATCCATTTTTTCAAATACTACCCATGCACTGATCTATATAATTAGACACTATTCTCATACTCCTACCATCACCCACGCACTATCCAAGCATTTCTCCATTCACCTAGGCTGAATCTAAATACTTATAATATCACCCAGAGACTACTTATGTACTCATCCAATCACCCAAGCACTACCCATGCAGTCTTCCAATCATCCACGCACTACTCCTTCACTCATGCAATCACCCAGGCACTACCCTTGTACTCCTCCAGTCATCCAGGCACTATCCATGCACTCCCCCAATCACCCAGGCACTACCTATGCACTTATAAAATCACCAAGGCACTACCTATACACTCATTTAATCACTCAGGCACTGCCCATACACTCCTTTATTCACCCAGACATTACTCCTGCATTCATGCAATCACCCAGGTATTACCCATGCACTACTTCAATCACTCAGGCACTGACCATACAGTCATACATGTGCTCAGGCACTTCTACAGCACTCATGGAATCAACCAAGCACTGCCGATGCAGTCTTCAGATCATCTACGCACTACTCCTGCACTCATGCAATCACCCTGCTACTACTTATGCACTTCTCCAATCACCCACTAACTACCCAGGCAGTCCTAGGTGCAGCCAAGCACTACCCATGCACTCTTCCATGCACCCAGGCATTACCCATGCACTCCTTCAATCACCCAGACAATACTCCTGCACTCATGCAATAACCCAGACATTAGCCATGCACTCCTTCAATCACTCAGGCACTACCCCTGCAGTCATGCAATTACCCAGGCACTAGTTATGTACTACCACTGCAGTCATGCAGTCATGCAGGGACTACTTATGAACTCATGCAATAACCCAGGCACTACCCTTGCACTCCTATAGTCATCCAGGCAATATCCATGCACTTCTCCAATCATCCAGGCACTACCTTTGCACATATAAAATCACCAAGGCCCTACCTACACACTCATCTAATCACTCAGGCACTGCCCATGCACTCCTTTAATCACCCAGACATTATCCCTGCATTCATACAATCACCCAGGCATTACCCATGCACTACTTCAATCACTCAGGCACTGTTCATGAAGTCATATATGTGCTCAGGCACTTCTGCAGCACTCATGGAATCAACCAAGCACTACCCATGCAGTCCTCCAATCATCCACGCAGTATTCCTGCACTCATGCAATTACCCTGATACTACTCATGCACTCCTCCAATCACCCAGGAACTACCCAGGCAGTCCTACATGCAGCCAGGAACAACCCATGCACTATTCCATGCACCTAGGCATTACCCATGCAGTCCTTCAATCACCCAGACATTACTCCTGCACTCATACAATCACACAGACATTAGCCATGCACTCTTTCAATCACTCAGGCACTACCCCGGCAGTCACGCAATCACCCAGGCACTATTTATGCAATCATGGAATAACCCAGACACTACCCTTGCACTCCTCCAGTCATCCATGCACTTCTCCAATCACCCAGGCACTCCCTATGCACTTATAAAATCACCAAGGCACTACCTATACACTCATCTAATGACTCAGGCACTGTCCATGCACTCCTTTATTCACCAAGATATTATTCCTCCATTCATGCAATCACCCAGGTATTACCCATGCACTAATTCAATCACTCAGGCACTGCCTATGCAGTCATACATGTGCTCTGGCACTTCTGAAGCACTCATGGAATCAACCAAGCACTGCCCATGCAGTCTTCAGATCATCTACGCACTACTCCTGTACTCATGCAATCACCCTGCTACTACTTATGCACTTCTCCAATCACCCACGAACTACCCAGGCAGTCCTACATGCAGCCAAGCACTACCCATGCACTCTTCCATGCACCCAGGCATTACCCATGCACTACTTCAATCACCCAGACAATACTCCTGCACTCATGCAATAACCCAGACATTAGCCATGCACTCCTTCAATCACTCAGGCACTACCCCTGCAGTCATGCAATTACCTAGGCTCTAGTTATGTACGACTCCTACCGTCATGCAGGCACTACTTATGCACTCATGCAATAACCCAGGCACTACCCTTGCACTCCTCCAGTCATCCAGGCAATATCCATGCACTTCTCCAATCATCCAGGCACTACCTATGCAATTATAAATTCACCAAGGCCCTACCTATACACTCATCTAATCACTCAGGCACTGTCCATGCACTCCTTTTATCACCCAGACATTATCCCTGCATTCATACAATCACCCAGGCATTACCCATGCACTACTTCAATCACTCAGGCACTGTTCATGCAGTCATACATGTGTTCAGGCACTTCTGCAGCACTCATGGAATCAACCAAGCACTACCCATGCAGTCTTCCAATCATCCACGCAGTACTCCTGCACTCATGCAATTACCCTGATACTACTCATGCACTCCTCCAATCACCCAGGAACTACCCAGGCAGTCGTACGTGCAGCCAGGAACTACCCATGCACTATTCCATGCACCAAGGCATTACCCATGCACTCCTTCAATCACCCAGACATTACTCCTGCACTCATACAATCACACAGACATTAGCCATGCACTCTTTCAATCACTCAGGCACTACCCCTGCAGTCACACAATCACCCAGGCACTATTTATGCAATCATGGAATAACCCAGACACTACCCTTGCACTCCTCCAGACATCCATGCACTTCTCCAATCACCCAGGCACTACCTATGCACTTATAAAATCACCAAGGCACTACCTATACACTCATCTAATGACTCAGGCACTGCCCATGCACTCCTTTATTCACCCAGACATTACTCCTCCATTCATGTAATCACCCAGGTATTACCCATGCACTAATTCAATCACTCAGGCACTGCCCATGCAGTCATACATGTGCTCAGGCACTTCTGCAGCACTCATGGAATCAACCAAGCACTACCCATGCAGTCTTCCAATCATCTACGCACTACTCCAGCACTCATGCAATCACTTAGGCACTATCTAAGCACTCATGCAATAACCCAGGCACTACCCTTGCATTCCTCCAATCACCCAGGCGCTACCCATGCACTCATGCAATAACCCAGGCACTACCAATGCACTCCTCCAATCACCCAGCCACTACCCATGCACTCATACAATCACACAAGCACTACCTATGCACTCATGGAATAACCCAGGCACTACCCTTGTACTCCTCCACTCATCCAGGCACTATCCATACACTCCTCCAATTGGCCAGGCACTACCCATGCACTTATAAAATCACAGAGGAACTACCTATGCACTCATCTAATCACTCAGGCACTACCCATGCACTCCTCTGTTCACCCAGACATTACCTCTGCATTCATGCACTCACCCAGGCCTTAGTCATGCACTCCTTCAATAACTGAGGCAGTACACATGCACTCCTCCAACCACCCAGACATTAGCCCTGCACGTATGCAATTACCCAGGCACTCCCCATGCACTTTTTCAATCACTCAGGCAGTACCCATACACTCCTCCAATCACCCAGGCACGACCCATGCACTTATGCAATCACCCAGACATTACCCATACACTCCTCTAATCACCTAGGCACTACTCATGCAATAACCCAGGCACTCTTCATGCACTTATACAATAACCCAGGCACTACCCATGCACTCATCCAATCACCCAGGCACTACCCATGCACTCCTCCAATTACCCAGCCAGTACCCATGCACTCCACCAATCACCCTGCCACTACCCATGCACTTATAAAATCACCACGCACTACTCTTGCACTCTTCCAATCACCTAGGCACTACCCTTGCACTCATGGAATCACACAAGCACTACCCATGCACTTATTCAATCACTCAGGCACTACCCATACACTCCTCCAATCACCCAGGCACTACCCATGCACTCAAGCAATCACCGAGGCATTACCCATAAACTCATGCAATCACTCAGGCATTACACATGCACTCTTCCAATCACCCATACATTAATTCTGCACACATGCAATTACCCACGAATTACCCATGCACTTACAAAATCACCCAAGCAATACCCATGCACTTACAAAATCACCCAGGCATTACCAATCCACTCCTCCAATCACCCAGGCTCTACTCATGCACTCATGCAATAACCCAGGCACTACCCATGCACTCATCCAATCACCCATGCACTACCCATGCACTCCTCCAATCACCTAGACACTACTCATGCACTCCTCCAATTACCCAGCCAGTACCCATGCACTCCACCAATCACCCTGCCACTACCCATGCACTTATAAAATCACCACGCACTACTCTTGCCCTCTTCCAATCACCTAGGCACTACCCTTGCACTCATGGAATCACAGAAGCACTACCCATGCACTTCTTCAATCACTCAGGCACTACCCATACACTCCTCCAATCACCCAGGCACTACCCATGCACTCCTCCAATCAGCCAGGCACTACCCATGCACTCATCCAATCACCCAGACATTACCCATGCACTAACAAAATCACCCAAGCAATACCCATGCACTTACAAAATCACCCAGGCATTACCAATGCACTCCTCCAATCACCCAGGCACTACTCATGCACTCATGCAATAACCCAGGCACTACCCATGCACTCATCCAATCACCCATGCACTACCCATGCACTCCTCCAATCACCTAGACACTATCCATGCACTCCTCCAATTACCCAGCCAGTAGCCATGCACTTATAAAATCACCATGCACTATCCTTGCACTCCTCCAATTACCCATCCAGTAGCCATGCACTCCTCCAATCACCCAGCCACTACCCATGCACTTATAAAATCATAATGCCCTATCCTTGCACTCATGCAATCACTCAGGCATTAGGCATGCAGTCCTCCAATCACCCACACATTACCTCTGCACTCATGCAATCACCCAGACATAACCCTTGCACTCATGCAATCACCGAGGCATAACCCTTGCACTCATGCAATCACTCAGGCATTACCTCTGCACTCATGCAATCACCCAGGCACTACCCTTGCACTCATGCAATCAGTCAGGCATTACCCATGCACTTCGCCAATCACTTACACATTACCTCTGCACTAATGCAATCACCCAGGAATAACCCTTGCACTCATGCAATCGCTCAGGCATAACCCTTGCACTCATGCAATCACTCAGGCATTACCCATGCACTCCTCCAATAATGCACACATTAGCTCTGCACTCATGCAATCACCCAGACGTAACCCATGCACTTACAAAATCACCACGCACTACCCTTGCAGTCCTCCAATCACCCAGGCACTACTCTTGCAGTCATGCAATCACTCAGACATTACCCAGACACTCCTCCAATCACCCACACATTACCTCTCCACTCATGCAAACACTCAGGCACTACTCATGCACTCCTGCAATCACCCAGACATTACTCTTGCATTCTTGCAATCACCCCGGCATTACCCATGCACTCCTTCAATCATATATGCACTACCCATACACTTCTCCATATATTCCACTTATCTCAATTCATACAACATTTACAATTTTTTTCTTTTTGAAACCAAATAGGCGGTTCTGAAAAGAACCATTTTTTTTTCTTTTTTTATTTTATAATTTTTTTGTATTTTTTTAACTCTTTTTACATTTTTATGGTGTTTTTTTTGTTAAAAAAATGAAGAAAAAAAACAGAACCAACAAGAAAAACATTGAAAAAATTATGCAATTAAAACTCATTGCATAAACAAAAAAATAAAACAAAATTAACACTTGCGGTTCTGAATGGCAACCAGGATAGCATTCACTGATTGCTCACCAACACATAATGTCTTTCTACATTTCAAACAACGCTGCTCCACTCGAGATAAGTCAGGGTAGATGTTGGTTGCAGCAGTTGTTGTGCCAGCAGAAGAGGTACTGGGTCTAGCAGTGTTGTCATCAGTTGAATCTTTTTGCTGTTGATGATGCAGTTGTTCCCTTGCGAGACGTTGAGTGTGCATTGTCTGCAAATGCTTGAGGATAGAAGACGTCCCGCAAGAATATTTTTTGTCAGACCCTCGTGACAATATTTTTTCACAAATGGTGCATGTCACCTTCCTGGCATTCACCTTTTTCTCACCAGGTGGTATAGTGAAAAAAGCCCACAAGATACTTTCATACCGCACTTTGATGGGTTCCTCCAAATCTTCTTCGTCTTCTGGTGGAAGCTGCTGTGTTGGATTTCCAGCTGCCATTTCTTGATGGTACAAAAAAAACACCAAAAAGATACAAAGAAGAGATCCAAAAGACATGAGGTGTGTCTTCTGAAATGGTCTTGAAAGAATGAAAAAAATTGGTGGGGTCCTTCAAGTTCTAAAAATCAAAAGCCTCTAAACCAATGAAGGTCTTTCTTTTGAAGTCACATGGGATTCGCGCAGCCGGCGCTCAACCAGCGCGCACCCGACGCAATTTCCGAAAAATATATTTAACAATAATATATCTTTATTGCAGTTTCAAATATATGATATTTACAGTTATATTAAGTAATCTCTTGGTATAATATATATAATAAAGTTATATACATATACATTTAAAACTTAAAGATTTGCGATCGAATCGCGCACCCGGCGTGACCCCCGGAAATACGGACGTGACGTTACGCGGGGCCGAGAACCACGCACTCATCGCATACCGAATGCGCATCGTACACGACTTAACCAATATGGCAGCAACATTCTTGGATTCGCGCAACCACCGTGACTGGTACACGATCGGTACGCGATTCTAATTTTCTTTAAAAAAAAAAAAAGATAAAAGCATATTTTAGAAACATTATAGTTAGAAATTAGCATTTAAAAAACCTTTGAAATTTCTGAAAAAACCATAGGTTTCAGGGACGTTATAGTTAGAAATTAGCATTTAAAAAACCTTTGAAATTCACTGAAAAAACCATAGGTTTCAGGGACGTTATAGTTAGAAATTAGCATTTAAAAAACCTTTGAAATTCACTGAAAAAAACCATAGGTTTCAGGGACATTATAGCTAGAAATTAGCATTTAAAAAACCTTTGAAATTCACTGAAAAAACCATAGGTTTCAGTGACGTTATACTTAGTTGGACATTTCACTCGTACAAAACCAGTGAAATTCTGCCGTTATAGTTAGTTCAGCTAATTATAACTCGTGCCCCCGCAATGCACTACTGATGACCTCACATATTACATCATTAAGCTCACAGGTGGGGTGGTTTTGTATTCAAGTGTGGATATGGCGCCTCCCAAGTTTGCGTAATTTGTTGTTCATAATCTGTGCGGTGCAAAAGGTGAGGGAAATACACACCCTGAACCCTCCTACTGGACCGTTTGCCAGATCCACCATTAAACTAGAATGCTTGTCCTATACACACGCTGGTGTCAAGAAGATAAGTATCTTTTCATATATCATATGTCCTTTTCAAATTCATATAACACACACAATACAATCTGATCAGTTATTGTTGATGCTTTCTTAATAACAAGTCGTTGGATGTTCTGTCGTTTCTTTATTCCACACGAAAAATGCCCAGCCAACACGTGTTTCGTCGTGGGCAGTAACCCACACAACTTCATCAGGGCTGACTAGCAAACAAACGATATTTTTTCGTTCTCTCCGCCGGTTCTACTGCTGTCCCGGCTGTGTGTGAATGTTCTATCTTTTCCTTAAAGTGTAACGGTGATTCTCCCTTGTTCTGGCGTTTCTATCCAATTCAGGTGTGGTGCTCGGTAATCCACTCCGTCGTGTAAAGTAGCACTTCGGTTATCTTTGATACCCTCTACATGTAGGTCTCTAAGCGCCTTGACAATCCATCCCGCTCCGTGCGTTCGTATCGTGACCCAGAACAAGGGAGAATCACCTTTACACTTTAAGGAAAAGATAGAACATTCACACACAGCCGGGACAGAAGTAGAACCGGCGGAGAGAACGAAAAAATATCGTTTGTTTGCTAGTCAGCCCTGAAGAAGTCGTGTGGGTTACTGCCCACGACGTAAACATGTGTTGGCTGGGTATTTTTTGTGTGGAATAAAGAAACAACAGAACATCCAACGACTTGTTATTAAGAAAGCATCAACAATAACTGATCAGATTGTATTGTGTGTGTTATATGAGTTTGAAAAGGACATATGATATATGAAAAGATACTTATCTTCTTGACACCAGCGTGTGCATAGGACAAGCATTTTACATATTACATCATTCATGACATGGTCAGTGACATCACTGATGACATCACTGATGACATCTCAAATGACATCACTCATGACATCACTGATGACATCATCCACGTGATAATCTGATGCACCTCCTCACACCCTAATATAACCTTTGATACACCCACTCTAAAATACAGACTACCATTTTCGAAACCATAGACACACCAATAGCAGTTACTACATACCCACTCACTGATTCCTAGGTCTACATACACATCCACTTATTCACCCATACAGTCACTCATACATGCACTCTTCAATACAGCACTATCATATGCAGTCATACACCAATACAGACACTCACACACCGCCACTCACCCATACAGTTACTCACACAACTAGTCAGTCATGCAAAGAATCAATCACACTCCCATTTACTCACCTATACAGTTATACACACACCACCTCACTTATTCATACATATACTAACACATACTTACACGCTTATACAATCACTGATACAAGCACACACTCATCCATACAGCCACTCTCACAATCACTCACTCTCACATATAGTCATTTATATACTCCAACACTCACGTATACTGCCTTTTACATATGTAGTTACTCACACATATACAACTGAGACATCCATTCACTCACTAACACACCCATACACACACTCACCCACCCATACAGCCCTTCACAGATGCACTCTTGAACCCATACACCCTATAAATCACCCACTCATTCATCTATGCACAGAGTCACACCCCCCCACCCACCCACACAGACACTCAGGCACCCATACAGATACTCAGACAACCAATCAATAATCCATATAGACACTAATGTAGCTACTCATTAACCCATGCAGCCGCTTACACACCAACTGACAGACTGATACAGACATTCACACAGTTTATTCACTAACCCATGCATTCAGTAAGACACGTTTAATCACTCACTTATACAGTCAGGCACCCACCTACTAAATCATCCATTCAGACACTTATATACCCACTCATTCTTCAATACACCTTGGCATATATATATACATAAAACATTTTTAACTTTACAGAAACACACAGTCACTGGATGATGTCATCAGTGATGTCATTTGAGATGTCATCAGTGATGTCATCAGTGATGTCACTGACCATGTCATAAATGATGTAATATGTGACGTCATCAGCAGTGCATTGCGGGGGTGCGAGTTATAGTTAGCTGAACTAACTATAACGGCCGAATTTCACTGGTTTTGTATGAGTGAAATGTCCAACTAACTATAACGTCACTGAAACCTATGGTTTTTTCAGTGAATTTCAAAGGTTTTTTAAATGCTAATTTCTAACTATAACGTCCCTGAAACCTATGGTTTTTTCAGTGAATATATATATATATATATAAATATATACATACATATATAGATGTACACACATGCATACATATACATATATATATACACACACACACACACACACACAAAAAAAAAATATATATATATACATACATCAGAAATTAACAGAAAGAGGCAAAATAGAGGTCAAAAACAAGCAGCAAGAGGCAGAAGAAACGTGAGAAATTAGCAGAAAGAGGCATATTAAAGGTCAGCAATGAGCAGAAAGAGACAAAATAGAGGTATAAAACGAGCAGAAAGAGGCAGAATAAAGATCAGAAGGGAGCAAAAAGAGGCAGAATAAAGGTCTGAAACAAGCAGAAAGAGGAAAACTAAAGGTCAACAACGATCGGAAAGAGGCAAAATAAAGATCAGAAATGAGCCGAAAGAGGCAAAATAAAGGTGAAAAAGGAGCAGAAAGAGGCAAAATAGAGATCAGAAACGAGCAGAAAGAGGCCAAATAAAATAAAACAAAGGTGAGAAATTAGCAGAAAGAGGCAGAGTAAAGGTCAGCAAAGAGCAGAAAGAGGCAAAATAATGGTCAGAAGTGAGCAGAAAAAAGGCAGAAAATGAGCAGAAGAGGGTAAAACAGAGAGCACTCAGACACTAACACACCCACTCACAGACCCACTTAGACACTTTCACATGACTCACAGACCCAATGAGAAACTCACACACCCACTCACAGACTTACTGAGACATTCATGCACTTACTCACTCACTGTAAAATGTTAGTGGTTACATTTAGTAAACATTTCTTTAAAAAAACAAAGAATACAGGGGTGTTATGGTTAGGAAATAGAATGAAAAACCTTAGCAATTCACTGAAAAAAACTAAAATCAGTTTTTTGTGGCCCTTAAGTGATCAAACATTCCCATTTGAACTGAATAAAATTGTGCTCAATGGGTATGTTACACCACAAGGACACTGTAGGACATATATACAGTAATCTGAGATGCATGTTAATTGTTTGCTGATCTTATACCTATGTCCAAATTGTGTGGAATACTCTTTGACGTTTTTTGGCATGTTTTACAGTGACCACATATATAAATTCCCTCTTTTTTCGGACAATTATTTCAACTTTTATCCCTCACATCGCTGTGTTCAAGAATATCCTTGATGGATTTTGACTTATGGTACATTACACCTGCATATGGTGTGATGTCACTCCAAATGATTTCATCCGATGTTAAAAGTTTCTAATGCTTTGCTAATGCATTGCATAACTTACGTGATTTACTGAAGTGATAATGAACCTCACTGTTTTAAATGATTTCTTGTCAATCCTAGTAGACTCACACAAGAGTGTGTTCCTTCTTTTAGTGTTAATTTTCTCTTCTGCTGAGGGTAAAGCGTTGTTGGAATACCATCTGTAGGAACAGAGAGACCATAGTTTTCTCCTCCTTCTGATACTGTTCAAGAGTGGTGCAATTTCTCTTAGCCATAAGAAGTTCTCTTTAGGGGATTCTCCATTTCAATTTTTGTGGATGCTGGCCCTAAGCATGTAATAGACTATTCTCTACAAGTGTATCCTCACTCATTTTTATATGTTAATTTCTCAACCACTGATGAATCCTATGAAATATAGGTTCAAATCATTGTCCTGTAAACTAGAAAATTCTCTGCTTCTATATTATCACTGTCCTATATCACAAAAAAATCATCCATGTAGCAAACCTACATGATAATGTGATTCATGTATATATCATTATCATTATATCTAGGGGACATTTTACATGGGCTGGTGTAATAGGTGTTTTGAGAATTTTGCTTATCAAAATGTATGCAAAATTACTAAGATTACACCATTACACCAGAAGTCGTACTTTGGGGGAGACATTTAATGGAAGATGTACCAGTCAGGTAATTTTGAAAGCAAATACATTTCAGGAAGATTTTTATACCCGATTAGCAGTTCCTTTAACGTGGGTGGTCAACCACCATTTCAGATAAATTTTTAACCCAAACGGACAATTATGGTAATTTGGAATTGCAAAACGACAAATTCGTACACGAGCGTCAGTGTTTTTATTGTGAGTGACCAGAAATTAGCTCAAATTACATTTTCAAAGTGAATTTTTACTAAACGGACCATTTGGGTAACTTTTTGAGTATGAGATGGATTTACAGTAATTATGCATATTTTTGGGTAATTTTGTGGTAATTTCAGGTAATTACACTACAGCAAATTAAGTGAGTTTTGCACACCCCTAATTATTACTGGACCAGACCACCTTCTCCTCCCACCACTCCATAAAAACATTTGCATAGCAGGGGTGAAGCATGTGCCTTTTGCAGGTCTTGATGTCTGTTTAAACTACCTATCCTCAAACATATTCAACTCCTGTTTACGCATGGGTCGGAATTACGAGTTTGAAGGTATTTAACGTATCAGATCAATATCAGATGCGTTAAATAACTCAACCTTTTTAAGATTGCAGCAGGTTAAACCTGTTAAAATTTAACTGGGGAAAACATTTGGGGCCTGATTCACAAAGGTAAACTTACACAGAAGTGTACGTTTACGATTGTTTGCTATTCTCAATGGGACTTATGAGTAGTGTCTTTACGAGTGGAGAGTCTCCGCCCATAAAAAGACCTATCTATAAGTGCGAAGACCCTGCACTTGAAAAGATACTACTCGAAAATCCCTTTGTGAATAGCAAACAATTGTAAACTTACACAAAAGTGTAAGTTTATCTTTTTGAGTCAGGCCCATGGTATTTACCATATTACATGCATTTTGGTACTTTAAACACCAAAATCTGCATGTTGTTCCCATGAACCCATACTAGGTGTTATTGATTGCACCCAATAAACAACATACCCTATGGTATCGTTATTTATCATGGGCGATACATAACATCTTAGGTCATAATCAGGGCCAATGTGCAAGGGTTAAAGGTGCCAGTGAGCTCTGACATAAGAAAAGCATTTATTTTGCCAATTTTGATTGTGCTGTAAAGCTCACAAGTCAACAGTGGCCTCTCAAAATGTCAATTTTTGTTGAGACAATAGGTGTAGACACTTGAAGGACATCCAGGGAGTAAGTTATGAGTATCTACCAAAGAAATGCTGGTGTATTCCCCACAAGATCCCATGTGGAGTCCACAGTGCTCACAGAACAATCTTGCAAAAGAGTACAGGAAGGAAGATTCTACTCAGTCGCGGTCGGTGTAGGAGTGCCGGCCGGGCGGTGACGTGGGGCGGGGGAGGGGCAGGGTGGGGGTAGCAGATCGGATTACGAACCAATACATGTAAGTAAACATTTAAATCAATAAAACGAATTTCGTTGTGAGCGCTGCATCGCCAAATGCGATGCAGTGTGCGCAACGAAATTCGTTTCATTGATTTAAATGTTTACTTACCTGTATTGGTCCGTAATCCATCCTTTGCTACCCCCACCCTGCCCCTCCCCGCCCCACGTCACCGCCCAGCCGGCACTCCTACATGGACCGTGACTGATTCTACTTCCTGTGAAAAAGGAGGTTCTCTGTTGTGTCTGGGAAAAGAAATACAAGGGGACCTGTGTTGATAACTTGGCCTTTGTTGCTACCTACAAGAATTTGTGCTGGGGTTATAGAATACAGCTTCCTTAACCAGTGCTTAATTGTAGAAGACCGAGTGCCAGTGCCCAAAGCTCTGCTCAGGCAATGCTATTAAAAATCAGTGCACCAATACCAAAGCTTCGCAGTGATAAATTCACCGCAGGCCTCTTTAATCCACTACCAGACACTGCTGCCCCTATATTTCACTCAAGCCAGTACTTGCTTCCTCCCTTTGTGTCCCTTTTTCTATCTTTTCCGTCCTTCTTTCTCATTTGGGTGTTTTTCTCTCTCTTGCTCACGATCAATACGAGATGAGGAAAAATAAGAGTTGTTCCCCAAAAATGAGTACCGGCAACCACTGGCTCAAATTAAGCACTGTCCTTAACGCATCTACAGGGTTAAGGGGGATTCACTGTCCCTAACCTTGAAGTCAAGCGCCTTACCATTGTTACCTTAAATATCTCATTTTACTCGATTTTGGAATTTCTGTGGGAACAGGATTTTCTTGTAAATTGTTTATAACATTTTACAGGAAAATTCCCATATTGAGGGCATTGAAAACAATGCAAGTGAATAAGAGGATCTCGCTGGATTTTTAATCACCATACACGCCACTGACCAAAGTTGTAGACCAAATGCATTTGGGTTCAAACCCACCTTGCTAAATATAGTTTCCTCTGTTGACCTACTTAGATGTGCTGATTTCCATTAAGGTTTCATTTCTAACGTACACACTAACTATAGCTAGTCTTCTCAGATAATGTTCTCTGTTGAAAAACTGAGTGTTCAGAACCTTTCTGAAGACCTTAAAATAGGACAAGAGACTGGGAGGTGGAAGATAAGATTCCCAAAGAAGAAGGTATTGATGAGAAAATAAGCTTTCACCTTAGGGCATGAGTTTTGGAGTGGAGTAGTTTGCAGGAAGTGACCTTTACTTGTCAAGTCCTTACCCAGACTGTGTCGAGAGATTTTACTGGTAAGGTGTGAAGGAAGCATACAAGATTAAAAACCTAAATTTTTAATTGGATCGAGATTATAACAGGGAGCCAGTGAATAGCTTTTTGATCAGACATAACATAGCCAGTTTTGTGGTGCCAGATTAATACAAATGGAGAATTCTAGGCTCTTTGAATATGATCTTATCTAGGAGCCCTCAGATGAAAGTTAATGGCTCTCAACACGGCCAGAGCTTAATGGTTCGTGGCTAATAAGGGCATCAGGTGTCTCTTATTATTTAACTGATTGAAACAGTGGCTTACTAGGGCACTGACCAGGATCTTAAGTGAAAGATCTGAGGGAAAGATCAACCCAAACCGTATTAACTTAGTGATTAACACCAAACCCCATCTTCAGGCCAATTAGATGCACTAGCAGCTAAATCTAACTTCTTCCATAGAAATCTTCCTTCTCCCACCTGACTTTCATGCATGGGATTTCTCCAGTTTTCTGTCAGACATGCACTCAAACAATGTTATCATTGTTTTTGTTTTAACTTGCATGTTATTTACTACATTGTTATTTTTAATGATGTTTAATTTTTATTTGCATTGTTAAATCTGTTAAACCCAATTACTTGAAGCACAATTTTAGAAGGTCTGCCTTGTTGCTCAAGCCCCACTTGCAAAGAGGAGCCAAGGACTGCATTTATGAAAAACTGATTTACCCTTATAGGATCTTATTTTGTAGTAGTTCGGGTGTTGAACTATAATATCAAGAGTGTTCCCTCTCTCCCCAAAGTCTGCCAGTCTAATTCCATCCCATTTTAATACCTCCTATTAAAACTGAAACAAGCTTTCTTTTGCAGAGACAGCTACTCCCAGACACAGACGACATTAAATGGTATATTACGCAAAGAAAATAATTTTGCTGGTGCTCATATGTGCATATCTGGCATGTGCTAGGAACTTGCTATGAGTGTTCCTCTAGTGGTGGGGAATGGCTTATCCGATTAAACAGAAGCATAAATACAGATTCCACCAACAATAGATGTATTAAACGAGGTGCAGAAAATGTAGAATATTTGGGTATTTACCCACATGGTTGGGATTCCTAAAGATATGATACAGCTACTATTTATTGCCTACCTGTAATCATACCATCATAGCTACAATACTTGTAAGGATGCCCTACTCAATAAAATACCTGTAAGCATGCCCTCGTCGACAATGCAGCTCCCGTTAATGAGTATGGCATCACATGGAAGGTAAAGTTTCTTTCCTGGTAATAGGAAGACATCTCCTGGGACCAAATGGCGTGATTCAATCTCTTTACAATCTAAGAAAATAAATACAACGAAAAGAGAGATAATTCAACAATGTTTGCATTTTATTTACTTCACTTATCAATAAAGAAGGCCTTAATATTGAAAGTATTTAAATTAAAGTGCAAATCATTTATAAGAAATACACAAAACAGATAAAGGTTTGGCCAAATATTTGTCTTATAGAAAAATCTCAAAGGATATTTTAAGCAAGGTTAAGCATGTCACTTTTGCCCTGGATGCCAACGAGCCCGTAACTTGAGCTTTAGATAGGAAGTATTGCCTTTCTTTTCCAACTGTGTAAAATATAGTTTTATACTCCATCAATGCTGTCTCCATTAGTATTATCTTCTTTGGGTATAAAATATTAATGTTATGTTTGTCAAGAAAAATAATCATCTGGAAGCACAGTGATACACACCAAGATAATTCTAGAAAGGATTTATTGTCAAAAAGATTTAACAACGTTACAGAGGTAAAAAGGTGAAGTAAATTACCATAGTCTCATCTATTCCAAATCACCCACTATTATCATATCTTGTTAACCTAATCTTGATAATTTAATTTAGGATCAATATACTCTTCAAAGGCTGTATTAACCTTAACTTAGAGTCAGGTTACATGTTCTGTACTTCTAAATCATAACTGCCTCAAGACATTCTTGAAATTAATTTACCAACTGCAGACAGAGTAAAGATCTGATTCTATTGACTCTAAGAAGAACAGAGAATCCAACATGCAGAATCCAGACCACTTATTACTTGATATATTTTTAAAAACTTTCTTTAAAAAGCGAAATTAAAAACGACAAACTTTTTGCAGCTTTTTGGAAGGAGGCTATATTGCCCAAGCTTTATTTTATTTTTATATTTTTCAAACAGGCCAATTTAAATTGCAATAATTCAACAGTAAAAATAAATGGAAATATAAACTTTTCACACCTGAAGGAAGATGAATGGAAAAAACTGGACAATGGTGCCAGACAGGTTACAGCCATGTAAGGCTGAAGCACAGTCACAGCACCTGATGGATTCTCATTCTCCAATATCCCATCATATGCTATCAATCGCCATTCCTAAAAATCTTTTTAAAAGAGGTGTAGGCAACTACTACCGGAGCAATTCAATCCCTTGAGGAGTTTAATTATGATTTAAATGAACAATACCCTGAAGGATCAATAGGATTTCAAGTACCCAACTATACATTTAACTACCAGTAATCTCCCTTGATAATTCTAAGCACCAATGTTGTGAGGTACAACAGGGCCCGCGCACAAGTCTCCATTTTACTTACACGTTTAAACTTGACATCTTTTTCTAAACAGTGACTTTTCAATTTTTACATGCCTTGCACTTACACAATAGCATACTTGGAAACTATTCTGCATGCAGCACATGTCTTAGTAAGCATTTTACCATGTCGTTCGTACACTGTGTCCAAGGCTAAGGAACATTGAATATGACGCCCTTGCATTTAGTTGTCCGGTTGGATACAGCTCTGAGTCTCAAGACAAACAATTATATCGGTGCTGCACCTTTGACACAGCTTTTATTATATAAACCGCCTATGAGCTAAACTCTGTAGAGGAGCACTTTAGCTGAGATTATCCTGCAACACTGTGCCTGAGATGCAGCCTCGCTGCCTCTATCCTACATCCTGTAGAGGACGGTAGCCTGCTCTACACCAGATCAGCTTCCTGATACATCATACATAAGTATGGGGGGCTGGCTTGCCCCAAGAGATCTGGCATAGGGTACTCCCACTCTGCTCTTGAAAGTGTAGGTAGTACTATGATAGGAGTATAACTATAATCATAAACAGACTGTAATGTTATAATGATTAAAATGTTTATCTTTTTTCACCATTCTTGTAATGCTGATTACAATGCTTTGCTTGATCTTACTAATAATTGCAGTTCAAACTTTTTACACAAGAATACAATTATTTCAATACATTTTTGAAAAGCCAATTTGTATCTTTCTTGTGTCTCCCATTGGGCATGCCTGAGTAACAACAAAAGGGTAGATCTGTTTCCACGATTTCCTTGGGGACTTAGAAGGGTCATGTTCTGAGGTTGCAGGTACCATCTGATACCCTGGTAAGGTTAGGGGTCCAGATCGGCACTGTGAGCTACCTAGGAATTAGGCCAACATACTCAGATCCTTTGTGTGGAATAAGGCCCCATATTCTGATGGTTATGTTATCCGGATACACATTTCTACTTAATTTGTAGGAACCGTATGACATAGGGCGACCAATTGTCTAGGTCAGGAACTTATTTAATGGGTCTTCTGGGTAGTTCTTGCGTGTGGCCAAGGACCCTATTCACCTTATAGGGAGACATCTGTGGTGTTAGGGATTAATCCTCCTCTGCTAAATAGGAAACCTCTATTTCTGTCTGTAGGTTGTTCATGAAGGGATCACGCTACCATAGTTTTTCCCTTCTCTGACTTCCGTTCATTAAATATGGCTCAAGCAGTAGTTATTTCTGTTAATTGCAGACAAGCTTTAACAACACCAAGGGCTTCCTCTTACAGGGGGAGTTGGTACCTTCATGGTAGAGACACATGTAGCATATAGAACAGAGGTATTCTATTCATAGGTCACATTCCCTGCAGCAGATGCCAGTACACAAACATTTCACAGCTGCACTGCAACTGTATTAACAGGCCAATACAGAGCCTAGGAATGTTTAGAAATTCCATTAACATATCAGGAATGACACTAAATAAAAGAGCAAAGCATCCTTAAGCATTGTGAAGCAAAAATAAAAAAATATATACTTCATCCAAAAGAAGTTTCTCAAAAAGACTCGATCCACTTGTGCACTGGCTTAGAATCTGAGTCAAGACAGTAATGTCTTGTGAATATATCAAAAGACCACCCAGTAGGCATGGGCAACATATAAATTATGCTGGTGTAATTCACGTATATGAGAAATTGAGTAGTTGGTTGACTGGGGTTGGAGCCCTGGTCAAGCAACAGCCACGGGCACAAAAGGGCTAATGGCAGGAAAATGCCAGCTTTTTAAAGGTGGCATTTTCAAAATTGTAATTAAACATCCAACTTTACCATTAGAGAAGATTTTTCATTACAGTTTCACAGATACCAAACATGACCTGGCGACGTGGTCCAAATCAAAAGTTAGCCCTTATTAAATGTACTAAGTCATCCCAATGTTATTCTAAGGCACAGGTAGGCCTCACAGCAGTGAAAAACGAATTAAGGAGTTTTCACTACCAGGACATGTAAAACTCAAAAGTGCATGTCCAACCTTTTGATTACAATGCACCCTGCCTTTTGGGCTACCTTAGGGGTGACTTAAATGCAATAAAAGGGGGGTTTAAGGCTTGGCAAGGGGGTTATATTGCCAAATTGAATTGGCAGTTTCAACTGCATTCAGGTTGCAATGGTAGACCTGGGAGATATTTTTATACAACTCAACAGGGGACCTATAAGTAAATTAATCATGCCAATCAGGTGTAAGCCAATCAAACAATGTTTAGTGGCAAGAGCATAAGCACTTAAGCAATGGTTTGCTGTAGTAAAGTGCACAAAGTCCTAAGGCCAACAAAAACAAATTCAGAAAAAACGTGGAGGGTGAAGGCAAAACATTTTGGGGCGACCCTACAGAGAGAGCCGGGTCCAACAACGTGATTTCAGGAATTCCACCTTATGCTTGTTAAGCAAAATACCTAGAAATTATGCCATTATGCCACTTCCCATAATTATGCACTATTCGCTGAATTGTTTACGTGCTCTTCTTGAAAAGAATCCACATGCCAAAAATTGAAATGCAGATGCATTTAAAACTAAAAAATAGCATGAAATGAGGTTTTTACATTTTGCATAATTGCACATACTTTTGCATAATTTTGCCATAATTTCACTTAACTATGTGAAAGCAAATTAATCAAATTCTGCTCAACCCTACCTCCTGCGGCCACTTTAAAGAATTTCTCAAAAGCGAAAATCCTAAATGAAGCAGTGGTTGCAGTTTTAGAATTAATAGAATATGATTTTCCAATTTTATTTCACAATATACCTCTGCAAAGATGCTAAATGGTCCCCTTGTGTGGTTGGAGGTGTGGGGTGGTGAGACAATAGTGCATTGCAGCAGAAATTACACAAAAGTCAATTTGGAGGAACTAAAAGGCAGTATTGAAGGGTACAGCAGTAGGAAATATTGAGATGAAAGAGGTATTTGGGAATGCATTTCCCTAGGAACTACTCTAAAAGTGTGAAAAGTTGTTACTGCAGGAACATTTGAGATATGGAGAGTAAGGAAAACTAGGCATGATAGCACTCTTTCAAGGAGCCAATATTCCACATCCCTTCATCCTTGCACCATCTTCATATCCCTAACCCAGTTAACAGCACTAAACAGACTCTTAAACCTAACCCTACCACAATCTCTTTCCTTAATATAAACAGGTATATTGGTAAAGGCAGTATTATTCTTAGATGTTGCAGTGCACTGTAATGGCTCTCTGGTCCCCATCTCTCCCTCCCACGTTAAAGCATAGTATGCATAGTAGTTTACCATCTGATACCTTCACCTCTGTGAAAAAATGTAATTTTCAAATTGTTTGTTTCTTCGAAATAACTGACTCCCTCTATCGCTAGAGGTATAGATATCTACACTCAGTCACTGGCAACTTCAGTGTGACCCTTCAAATTTAATTTGATTGATACCACCATCTCCATTCTCAAATAGTGCACAATTGTGTAGCTCTTTTTCAGTTCTTCAGATAGTGCAGTATTTACAAAGTCATGTCCCAAATCTTCAGATTCCTCACGTAAAAATGTTAGCCACTGTTGTCTACTTTTCATGCCGCTGCCTACTGACTCACTTGCATATCTAACAAGAACCACATTTCAACTCTTTCTTGGCTGCAATGGCTGCCCCTTGAGGCTGGGGAGCAGTTTCAGATGGAGGGGACGGATGAGGAAAATGCTTATTTCCCTGCTTCTACATTTACATTTTATGTAATTTAGCCTGGTATTTGGATGTGTATGGCTTTATAAGTATTCTGCAATGACATACATTTCTTGCAACCCTGGAGGGGGTTCTAGAGTGGATTTCTAAGAACGAGATGATGTGAACTCAAAGCCTGGGAGAGAGCTTAGCTCATGAAGGGACTTGATGAGGACAAAAAATCTAGAAAAGCAGGATTACATTGTTTAGAATCTAAAATGTATAAAAATGAGGTCATATGGCCCCTCTTCAATGACACAAAGAAAGCGAAAAATGCACTGGTTGCTGCCACGTGTTGTCACAGATAACTTCACTTGCCTTCATGTTTTATGAGTTTGAATGTTTGTTCCCTTTCAGCTGAAAATGGTTACAAATTAGGACATGAACAGACAAGATAAAACAATAACTGTAACTTAATTGTAACTCACCTCCATCTTTTTGACACACAGTAACGATGACGCTGTTGTGGGCCTCAACGAGGTTATGAAGGTTGATAGATTGCTGTGGAGTTAAGGGTTAGAAGGAGCAGAGTTACAGACCTGAAAACTAAACAGCACTGGGACATGTCTACCAGTATCCCAACTCACTGAGGACTTACTCAACCCGGTCATCCAATCACTACAGCAACCAGCACATATTTCCAAAGACCTCACCGCAGGGTGGCAGATCGTCTTGCTGTCAGAGTATAAAAAGTGAATTGCATGTGGTCTTCTTAAAACATCATATTTTAATAGTAAAGTGCTATTTAACACGGGTGGAAGATCTCTAAAATCTAAATCATACAACAATGCAAGGGACAAATCCATCTTCATATTCACACAAATAACACATTGTCACTGTTTTATCAACTCTCTATCGAATGTCCTGTTAGCTGCACAAATCGCCTTGGCCTAAGCACAATGATAAACGTTTGACTAATTCCAGCCCTTAACTTTTTTGTCCATGGTCCATATGATATAATTTATCACTGCTATTATACACTATGGCATAAAATATTTTATTGCTATTTTGCTCAGGACTTCTTCTAAAAGTCTGGCCAGACCTCAGTGTATCCAAAATGAAGTGGCTACAACCAGTATCAGCTTAGGTGAATCTGATCATATCTCTCATAAGCTTAGAAGATTGTATTGAGTTTTCTTCAAAAAGATGACTACCATCAAACCTCTTAGGGTCTGATTTATACTTTAGTGGGTGACCAACCATCTGCTAGGGTGGTGGAGGTCTTTCCTATGCCACTCTGCCTGGACAAGAGCTAGCAATATTAAGCGATCTCTGTTGGCCCTGTATAGATCCCTGTGCCTTAAAAGTAGCTAAGGTCTTGGAGTCATCCCCAGTAGGCATGTTTCAAGAGGCTGCTCACCAAACATTTGTTTTCCAAAAACAAACTTCCACATTGGGAATCTCTTTTTGAAAACCACAAGATAAATTACCCTGACACCCTGGGAACTTTCTTCCAAGCTGTGGGAGTAATTTTTTCTATTTTTCTATTCAGGACCACCATGGCTTTCCTGGTGGTCCCTAACAGAAAAAGATAAGCGAGACTGTTAATTGAAAATAGTACGATGGTAACTTAATATTATGTGAAACAATATTGCAAGTTGTTAAAATCATTGCAGTAATATTGTCATGTCTTTTATATGATGTAATCTTATATCGCAGGTAACATCTTATTTTGTAGATTTATTTTAATATTGTTATATTTAAGATTCAATGGAGGTTTAATGCAATAGTCATTTTTTATCATTCTGAAAGTATGCTTCATTGAATTTTTTACTTTTATTCAGCATGATAAACTGTGGTAATTCATCATCATCATAAAATCTTGATTCGATTGCAAGAGCAACCATAAAAGAGCATAAAAACACAACAATTACAGTCATACATAAAACGTGTGCAGAGAATACAAATAGGTAAATGAATTATCAAGCAATAAAGGACATAAAAATTCCACCCTAACAATATTACATTAATCAGTTGGGTCTAGTGTTGTGTTGTTTCCTACTTTCCAGTATGAACTGAGCATTTGTTGGGCAACATAAACATAGGGATGGTGCCAGACTGATTCCTTGCACCCCACTGGACATGTCGCCCTAGAGACCAGGTAGCCCACAGTGCCACCAGATGCACCCCTAAACCTAGACAGGTAGCAAATGGTTTTGGCAACCACAGAACATGACAACCTTGAGACTTCCCAGGGATCGTGGTAACCGATCTAGAACCCTTTCGCTCAGTCACTCATGCTCTCTTTCTCTCAGAGAAATATAGAAAGAATACACAGAGGGGCGTTTTTAATATTTATTGAACCAACGTGATTTTTGTATAGAAAATATGTGCACAATGATCAATAGAAAGAAGCAAATAAAAGTGATTAGCAATATAAGGACAGTGAACAGAATTAAAAGTTCCACCATCTTGCTAAAACAATATATGTATATATAGCGTACTCCTACTATGCGTTCCCTAACCTAGATGCCTAGGGTGTATGCATGTGTTCTGTCAAGAATCCCTTACTGGATGAACTAACCCTCATCCCCAACTTGGTCCCAGGTTGGACATCCCTCCTCGCAGATGAATCAGCAAGCAGCAGGGCTGAGATTTCAGCGTGGAGTTACCTCACAATGACAGCAAGTGCTCCTCAGCCTAAACCCGGAAATGCTTGTTTATTTATAACAAACAACATCCTTGCTCTCGAGCCGAGACCTTAGTCAGGCCGACATTGTTATGATCTATTCATCCGTCTCAAATCTAAAGGAGACAGGGGCTCATATCACTTTTTGTGTTGTTCCGGTGGCGCACAGGTTTTAGCGACATCTACATGGCCACGTAAAGTCACCCTGCATGGCTTTTCATGATCTTGAGTGAGGCAACGCAGCGTAAGTCACTGAGTTGCCTCACACTATGATGGGGAGGCATGCTATGAGCGTTACAGTGGGTGTTCCCAAGTAGCACCCATGGCATTTGTCACATTCCTAGATTTACAATAAGTTGTAAACCTGGGAATGCATCAAAAGCATACGCAGCCCCAGGGGAGGAGTAGGGGAGGTACAAAAGGAGAAATAACATTATTTCTGCTAGTTTTTTCCTCTTTCTATGCGTGCTGCATTCAGCAGCAGACATAGAAAGAGGAAATCACCTCCACTGATTGTTTTTGAGCAGGAAGGCAATACAGGCACCCCTGCACCGTGGTGCACACCTTCCTGCACAAAATCAATCAGCCCTACAATGCAGGGGTGCCTGCATTGGGGCATGGCAGTCAATTGAGCGCCAGTGCAGGAAAAGAGGACAGGAATGAGCCATATCTGATAGATACAGTGCATTCCTGCCCTGAGACTTTAGCCAGGGTGTGGCTTGAATACCTTAGAGTTAGAAGACCGTGGGCCAACTACCATGACATATGATTTTGTAAAATTTACTGCCAAATCCAAACTACCCATAAAGGTACCAAACCTGCCTAATAGCAGCTGCAGCCCCACAGTTGTGCGTACCATGAGAACTGCATCATTGGCGTATAATAATACCGGGAGCGATCTCATTACCACACTCAGACAATCTGCCTGGTCAGAGAGAAGGGCTTGCTCAAGACCATTAATGTACAGGGTGAACAAAAAAGGTCAAAGGATGCACCCTTGGCGAACATATCTACTTGTGGAAAAGTACTGGGTACAGTCTGCACCCTGCGAAAAGCGCACCGATACCTAGGTACCAGAGTGCAGGTCTGCCTATTCATTGTAAAAATTAACCAACAATGTTGCGATAAAGCCAGGAACGGATATCTTCAGCCCCAGCAGCATGTTTGTGTCCTATTTCAGATTCTTTACATGCCCACATAATGCCACCGCAAAAAAGTAATTGTTGTGTATTTTCCATATAGCCCATTGTCATTTTCCCTGTTAGCCTAACTATGCACGTGTAGGCCGCTTTTGCTTTGCACATGTTACCAAAGATCACGCTTGTTTTATGCCACATTGTATTTTTCCACATAGCACATGTTTTTGTTTTCTATTCTCTTCCTGGGATTTAGTCTGAACAGCCTAGGCAAAGTCAAACAACACTGGTCCTTGTTATTCTCTCTGGTCGGACACTTGCACCTAGACATAATGAAGCAACCCAGCTGCTGTTTTTAAACACACGTTTTGCCATATAACCCAGGATGTGTCATTCTGGGGACACTAAGCTGAGACTGACACACAGAACAAAGGTCCTGAGACGCGATGGTGATGTCAGCTGGGATGTACAACAACTATCTGTGTATGTTAAGTTATGGGGTCCGCCACTACACCCAGAGAACTATATTCTAAAATCACGTAGCTTCAATAGTGGGGTGGATTTAGGCAAATCTGTCAGCTAATATGACAGGGCTTTTTATTGTATATGATCTTTTAATTATGCTAATGACATCACTGACCTGCATCTGTTTCCGAATTGTGGTGCAGCTATTGTATTTCAGAGCACGCTAGTTTAAATAAATATTTTAAGATTCCTTTGTGTTTTTTTCCTATTTATTGTGGACAAGTATGAGTGAGATAACGAAAGGGGGTGACCGCAATCCCTTAGAGGATTGAGAGTGCTGTGTTATGGGGTGCCAAATCATTTGCCTCTCTGGAATGGTTAGGAGGGCAGGTGAGGAACTATAAGCTAGTCGGATTCGAGCCCATAAGTACTGATGGGGTATGGTGACCCAGTCCTTACATGCTGATGTTCTATGTTCCCAAGCAAAGTTCTATTCCCGAGCAGTATCCCTGCAACATGGCGCCACCAACATTTGTTTTGGTACTTATTTGTGGGTCTCCTGAATAGTGCTTGTGCATGTCCACAATACCCCTGCACCTTTTTCCAGAGACGTCCGTAGTGTTGAGGCTTTATCCTCCACATTGTTTAGGAAGCAATTATCGGTATTGGTTTTTCAAGCTTGAATATTAAAAGGTTCAACCCAGTTTGTGTTTCACTTTGTATCCATTTCTGCTTTTCTAACAGAGCAGCCTATAGCCATTCTAGTTAACTGCAGGCCAGCTGTTACCGCACATTTAGCGAAACATGACTTCCTAATGTGGGTGGTCTATTATCTTTGTAGGAGAAGCAGATGCAGCATATCTCTTTGAGGTTTTTTATTCTTGGGTCACGTTTCTGGCTATGGAATGGATGGCAAAACTAATACATTCCATACATTTTTGGGGAAAATGTGCACAACTGTAACCATCAAACATGCTGAAAAAATTTCAGTCCCTGATAGGATTTCTGCACTTTGGCACAACATACATCCCTGATTATGCTGAACGCATTAAACCGCTTTATGATTTAATAAGCCCTGATTTTTTCACTACACTTTGGATGTCTAAACAAACAGATTCACTCAGATCATTACAATAGGACTTGCTTGAAGCATGTCACTTACATACACGCATCAATACCATGAACCTGGTCATCCGTATTTTGCCGGGTGCAATTGGATTTACATACATCACTTTTAATGAAGGTGAAACAGTACCTATTGCATATAAATCACATTTATATTCCAATGTTTTGCTTCCACTTAAAAAATACTGACTGCAGTGCAGATGGCTATCCTTAAAGAACGGCCACTGGCACAAGGGAAATGCACTATTGTTGTTACTCCCGTGCCAGTCTTAGAGGCTTTCACAAAAGTTAGCATTCTAAACGGTAAAGCCCTCCATTCTAGATGGATACAATGGGCCACATCCTTAACAGCTGTTGATGTAGGCTTTGTCTTCGACCTATCTATACTGACACAATAATTTCTGCAATATGAGCATGTTTATCCAATGCCATCTTCTGTTTTGGTTCTTGATCAGTATAAGTATATTATTTGCACTGATGGTTCAACTCAACCTGCTATAGGTTCTAAGCAGCAATATTCAGCGGCATGCGCTACTGTTATTGGTAGAATTGGACGCTGTATTCCCACCTCAAACAACTTGCACGCAGTCATTGGGCGACTGCACTGCGCAGTTGGCTGAAATGAAAGCTTTACTTCTTGCAACTTGAACATACGGATCCTGAATTCCCCATGTTTATAGTGTGTGATTCATATTACTGTGTACAGTGCTTTGATGATAATCAAAGCATGATAATTAACATTATTGGCAGCAGAATGGATTGAAAGATTCTAAAGGTAACATTACAAAGCATAAGATGCTTTGGGTTAATGTGGCTGACCTCAAAGACAGGTTGCCATGGACTCATGTAGTACTTACATTGAGTTATGAGCGTGTGGGAGCACACGCTATAGGGAATTCCTTGGCTGATGAACTGCCAAATCTGCAATCGCCACAGCCACAGTAGCTGAAATTACTCATTCTAAAACAAAAATAGATAGTGATATCTTGGCAGCCATTAACGCAAATAAAGACAGCATCCCTTTACCTAAGGGCTTTCCTTCTAAATATACTTATCACTTGAGTGAACAAAATATTCCTTTTGTAAAGATTCCAGGGGTCGCTGGTCGTTTCATTCCCAACCAAGATTGCAGACTTGCTTTGGTGATAGCGGCACAAAAAGGTGTTGCTTCTGCACATGCTGGTGTGGCTGCCACTATTTCGCTGCTAGAGCAACGTTATTGGTGGCACGGCTTATATCAACAGGCCAAAAAATATGTCCTGTGTTGTGACATTTGCCAACAAATTAAAGTTTCCACCATTGCTTGTCCACCGCAGACACACCTGTTGATCCCTAATCAACTTTTTGGCTGCATTTATTTGGATCACTGTGGTCCACTGATTTCAGACTCTATGTTCACATTTATTTTGGTTGCAGTTGATTCTTGCTCTTGATGGTTTGGCCACAGAGCTCGGCTGACGCTTGAACTGTTATTAAAGACCTGCAAGTCCTTGTCTGGATACATGCCACCATGCATTCCATTTGAACCAGGGCCCGTTTTTCGCTTCGAAAGCGTTCAGGGATTCTATGGCATCCCTGGGTGTACAGGTGCATTATTCTTCTCCATATAAGCCTGAGGGCAATTCTGTGGTGGAAAGAATGAACTGTGACTTAAAGCAGTCCTTAACAGCTAGGGTATTAGGCACTGGCTGCAGTGGGATCCATCACCTTTATGGGGTTTAGAGGGCTCTAAATAACCTACCTAAAAGATCTCTGGGTGGGCAGACCCCATACAAAGTGCTTTTTGTCATCAAGATGTATGGTCCAGATCTTGACGGTCCGGACATTGTAGCGTCCACTGCAACCTTTGATGTAGATAATCGCTGTGCTGTCTTACAGGATCTACAAGAGTTTCATGATGCCCATTCCAACAAACATTTGATCAAGTTTCCCTCTTTGAGTACCGACTTGAAACCCAAACTTTCTGGCTGTATTCCGAAAATTGGGGATCTCATTTGAGAAAAGGTGGCAATTAGAAAGAAATTTGGGCCATCATACTGACTCACACCGGTGCTCACACTGGTGCCTGTACTTAGATTCCAAGAAACAAGACCTGAGATTCTGCCACCACTTCCTAGTTCTGAAGACAAACACTTTGTCTCTATTAAACATGTCAAATTACACCACGTGGGCGATTCTAAATAGTAGGCCACGGGGTGTCCAGGCTGCTACACAGGACATTTCTCTGCAGTTAGTGAGCACCACCAAAGCTGTTACTCCCTGGCTGGGGGGAATGACTCGAATGAGTCCGCAGCCAGCAACACGACAGAATTTAGTACTGTTCTTACTACAGCATCTTCTGCAGTTAACACCATTTATACTGATCCACCTCTTTTGGTTTTTTCAAGGCCTGCTACAGAACCAGAGCCTCCTTTTTCAACTAAGTGCTTCTGGGTATTATATGGATCAGGATGATTTTTCCTCAGACAGTTCTTCTGTTTTAAACACTCCTCCAGCACGGATCTGTGTTTCCTTTTCATGGTTGATATGCACTTATCTAGTCCCGCCTTGGATACATGTTTGGATCAACTTATCTTGATCTTTCTTTTCCTGTGGACTGGATTCATGACAGTTTTTTTCCTCTTGACTAAGGGCCGCTACCTCCCAGAACATTCTATTATGAAACTGGTCGACGGGCTGTTGGCCCCTCATTCTTCTTCCCATAAAATGAAAATAGACTTGCCCCTCGTAAACATTTCAGCCATTCCAATAAATGATGGAATTGTTTGGGATAAAAATCCTTTCAACATATTCGGTCCTACGGCGATCCTGCAGATACCATATGTGTTCAAAGTTTCTATGGGTGATATAATAGTACCTGGGTTACATACAGATGATTGGGATGTTCAAACTGTAAATTCTCTGAGCTGGAATATCATACCGTTTTGAATCAGAAGACCTATACCTTAATTCTGCTAATTATGCTGATATATTCTGTTATCACCATTACAGACATCATTTTCTACACAGGGCCAGTATTCAACATACACTTTTCAATTATACTGAATGGAAACATTGTCCGACTTCCCCACAAGGGAGTTCTAAAACTTATAAAGATAAATTCCCATTTTTTTCAGGATATGACAGTTCAGATCCTCCATCATATTATTTCAAATTGATCCCTACCCCACCCAAAAAATATATGCTTACACAGACTAAGCTAATATGTACAGTTTCATTTGTCACCCAGCTAGCCGTTAAAGGCTATGATTATTGGAAGGACATGATTGAACTGAAATCGATTTGGGGAACCAAACCTTGGCAAGTTCAGGGGACGGAAGCCTTGTTTTGAGCATGTTTAATTCCAACTCAAATGATTGTTTTGAATGACACCGTCCAACAGACTACATGTCTGGGGCTGGCAAAAATTAAAGAAATGAATGCCCCAAGTAGTCCTTCCATAGCACGCTTCGATAATTGGCAAAGTTTGACAAATTATACTGAAGAACAACTCAATAGCATGGCGCAGAATGGCACATTTAATTCCACACTTTCAGGTCCACACGGGTTGTTATTGTGGCCAGTAGACACAAATGGTTGTCATGCTTGTTTTCTTGATTCCACATCTGGGTTTAAATCAAGCCGACCCGACCCCCAATATTCTCATTCACAACATTTAGTTTTTGTTACCACCTATTCAGTGGGAAAACTGTGTCAACAATGGTGTTGGAACAGAAACCTTACTCACTGTCTATAGTGAAACAACATCTTTCTCTCTTGTCTGAAGACATAGACTTATCAGATTGTTTTATTAGGCCCTAAATCTCCACAGTCTAGAAGATGTATTTATGCTACTTATAATGAAATTTGGAAATTGTCACAAATGGAAGCTGTCACATGTTTAAGACAAATTGATCAAGATAATTTGGACAAAGTGCTTGCTGTTGTTGATAATAGTATTAATACGCTGTCTTCTCACATTTATAATTTGAATAACATTGTGTCATCTGTTACTGATGTTATGCAAAGTGACATGTCAACATTGTATTATGGGCTGAGCCAGCTTAGATATATCATGCAGTTTAGCTGGACACTTCAAACCCTTAAGAATGGGAGCATATCATAGCATTATCTAAATTCCAGCAGCTTTTTTTACCTTTCAATTTAACATATAAATAGCAACTGATGGCAATGAAAGAGGCAACCTATACAATGTTGCATTTGGAGAAGTTAGAACAAATCCCATTTACCATAGCCGAAACACCTTCAGCTGTCTGGTTAATACATGGGCCTCAACATTTCAAATCACAACTTGCATGCAACATTTCCTAGTTGGTAGATATGTACCCCTAGGAGGCAACTTCATTCATGAATTATGGTCACTCCCCTTTTCCTATCATTATGAGCGTGCTGGCAAAGAGGTCTTCCTTACTGGAAAAAAATGTGACTCTCCTGTCAGGCATTCCCACATGTGCAAACACATTACTTTGCACGGAGCATGTAAGGCTTCAGTAGCAAATTTGGCTTGTTTTTAAAAGGAATACCAGCTCCTGCAACACTTCCACTTATTACTGTCGTTTCAAATGGTACATATTTGATGCTTAGTGATCAAGATTGTTGCGGAATGCGTTTGGAATTCCATACTTTTTATCGGTTTCTCAAACCATTACCTGTTGTAATAATGTCCTATTTTAACCCACACAAGGAGTTGTTGATAGCCCATTGAGGCCTTCCATTCTAACTTTGAAGGCAGATTTTAATAAGCTATGCAGACTCAAAGCACTATTGTTTCAAAAGGAAGTGGCTCTCACATCTGCACAAGAGACCTTTGAATTGCAGGTTGCCAGGACATCCAGCGAGTCTTTCTTCGTAGAAGACTGATATAGCTACCTGGTTTACCTGTGTGCAACCCGTGTCCCACTGCCTCTGTGTGCCCCTTTGAATGGACACTAGATATTTGCCTGGCTTTGCAAATGCCTGCTCCCATGGACATGGAACTGATGACAAGTCCTTAATCAACCTATTTTCAGAGTTGTTCTTTGGGTTTGCTGCTTCTCGATGATGCAAGGCACGAGACACTCCTTCCGCAGGAGAAATGTGCTTTGGTACATGGATCACTAAATACTGGCTCTACTAACACAGATGCAGGTTACCCAGTAGCTATCTCAGCATTGGCTGAGAACGAAGATCCTGTCTGTTCTTTGGAACTAGTGATCTGGGCTGTCGATCAATGGTCTTCTACAGGGACGGACTCCTTTTTGGAGTTCCTGGCTTTCGAAATTGTGGGTGACATCATGGATACCTCAGACGCACCATAATTTGATTATTTTTTCCAAATTGACACATTAATTTATTTTTTCTATTCTCATGCCTTTTTTCATGCATTATAAACATGCTTATTAGATGGGCTTTGAGTTTTCTTATCTTATGATTACATTCTTCTTATTTATTTATTTGTTGTGCTATTGCCCGGACCAAAGGAAGGGTGTTCTGTATTTTCTATATAGCCCATTGCCATTTCCCCTATTTTGGTCTAACTATGAATGTTGAAGGCCGCTTTTGCTTTGCACATGTTACCAAATATCATGCTAGTTTTGTGCCACATTGTATTTTCCCACATAGTCAGCACATGAATTTGTATTTTATTATTTTCCTGGGATTTAGTCTGAACAGCTTAGGCAAGGTCAACCAACATTGCTCCTTGTTATTCTCTGTGGTTGGACACCAGCACTAGAACCTAGCTGATGTTTTTGAAAACACATGTTTTGTCATATAACTCGGGACGTGTTGTTCTGGGGACACTAAGCTGAGACTAACACACAGAACAAAGGGCCTGAGACAAGAGGGCGATGTCAGCTGGGATGTAGAACAACTATCTGCGTATACTAAGGTATGAGGTCCACCACTACAACCAGAGATCTATAATCTATAATCACTTAGCTTCAGTAGTGAGTTAGGATTTAGGCACATCTGTCAGGTAATATCACAGGGCTTTTTATTGTATATGGTCTTTTAATTATGCTACCTGCACAGCTATTGCATATCAGAGCACAATCGTTTAAATAAATATTGTAAGCTTCCTTTATGTCTGTTTCCTATTTATTGTGGACAAGTACCAGTGAGAGAACAAAAGAGGGTGACCCTCTACCGTGATTCCTGAGAGGGTCAAGAGTATTGTGTTCTGGGGTGCCAAATAACTTGCCTCTCTAGAATGGCTAGGAAGGCAGGTGAGGTACTATAAGCTATTAGAATTCGGGCCCATAGGTACTGATGGGGTATAGTGACTCAGTCCTTACATGCTGATGTTCTATGTTCCCAAGCATAGTTCTGTTTTTGAGCAGAATCCCTGCAACATAATCCAACCCCCACTAGCCCTCCCCGCCCCCAGGGCACAGAGGGGGGAAAATAGATCTTGTATCCTTCTAAAAAGAAGGTGTTTTTCTCCTCCTAGGATTTCTGGAGGCAGATGATCATGCATGAGAGGACAGAAAAAAAGCTATAATGACCTCACACCCTGCGACAAACTCTAGGGAGCAGGTGTCATTAGTTTTTCAGAAACAAACTACAACTTTGGGAGTTTGATTCTAAAAAACAAAAAAATATCAAAAGTTTGAAGGATGGCTATTAAAACCGATGTTGCTGTCCACCAAACCATTAGTAATTTGAAGGAATCCCCCATAATTTACTTCAGTGTACAGAAGACAGTTGGGCTGGTGGGCATCTCTACATTTGCTGGTCAGAATACTATCGAGATAACAGAGGTAATGTCATCCCGATGTGCACAACTCCATCTGCCAAGTGCTAAATCAGTCCCTGAGTTCTTCGTAGCTTTGTTCTTTTTTGTGGAGTTCTAGAAATTGGTAAAGTGTTGAGTGGCTTCTTCCAACTGTTCTTTGGACTTCTGCCAACCCTCAGCTGCATTGTTAGTTTTTGTTTCTTGAGAGCTGGATCTGT
Organism: Calotriton arnoldi; assembly: GCA_963921515.1. Taxonomy (NCBI): domain Eukaryota; kingdom Metazoa; phylum Chordata; class Amphibia; order Caudata; family Salamandridae; genus Calotriton; species Calotriton arnoldi. The sequence continues at coordinate 3,422,031 of CAWUFW010000229.1, forward strand.
CGTTGTATTCCACAATGGGATGCAAAATATGTTTATTGCCTGATTATTCCAAGAGATCAATCCAAGGCCCAGAATACTAAGCCCTTGCATTGCCGTTGCATCATGCAAGGTGGTGCAGGTCAATGCAAGGGCTTAAGTGATACCTAATAAGTCAAACAAAGCCACCTTTATTTGGATATTATGTCATAGAAGCATACCTATACCAACAGCCCCAACTCTATTGGACTGTCAGTGTAGAATGGCAGAGAATGTGGCGCACTGTCACGATTATAATGGATCACCCAACTCTCAATAGGGGAGACGGAGCACCAGATTCGTGAACAGGGCTCCCTGTCACGCTTATCGCAGCATAGACTGATCCAACAATCACTAAATAAGACCCTTTGTCTTTTACACAAATGTTTTAATACCCGCCAACCTAGATTACTGTCTCTGAATTGTAACCCCTATAATCATGCTACAAAGCTATTCTCAGATTCCCGTAGACTCCTGTCTATCCTTAAGTATATGCATGTCTCTTGAGGAGGCAGACCCTTTGGGGTCTTAGGAGCTAATCAGTGGAGTAAACTTCCTCAATTTATCAGAGGTAATAAAACATTAAAATTCAGGAAAATGCAGGTTTCACAGTGCCAAGAGACCTTATTGGGAGTGTATGATTCGGGATTCACAAATTGCTGTATAGATATATAGATAGATAATGTAGGTTAACAGTCTCTAGAATGTTTTTAACATACAGTCCCTGTAGATTCTTTTAACTACAATGGGATCTAACCCAGGCTGGGCATGAAATGTACTAGGCTGACATGATGTAGAGGGTTAAAGGGTAAACATAACCACTTAAAATATATTTGCTCTTTGCAGAATTCCAGGAGTCACGTTCATTCAAAGAGTGACAACCACATTACATGTCTGAATTCAGTTAGGTGGCCTCTTATACTCATTTGAAACATACATGAAGGGCCTGATTCACAAAGGTAGCTTACAATTTTGAGCAATTTACACTTTTGAGTAAGTTTACTACTTTTTACTTGTTCACAAATCCAAATGTAAGTTACTACTAGGAAAAACAAAACAAAAGAAAATGGTAGTAAGTCCAGCACATGATCAACCACTGGTTTTACAACAACCTCATATAGACAATAATGGAGGCAGGGAATTAAAATAAAACCCCATATGGATTAATGTTAAATTACATTATTTTAAATAGTTAAAACATGAATAAATACAATTTAATGTTAAGAAATATCAGCAACAAATGGTACATATTTTTTAATATAAAAGATGCAGCATTACTTTTTATTGAAATATAACTAAATTAATTTTAATTAATTCTATACATCACTTTTGTTATTCATGAATGTATATTATTTTTTCTTTAGTTGGGAAATGTATATTTTAATTTAACATTCAGAAACATATTTATAATTTAATTATTTTATTTCAATTAATTTAAACTTTATTTCAAAATTATGTTCGTAGAGCTGTAGAATTTTTTTCTACATTTAAAATAAATATATAAAATGAATTTACATTGATATTTAATATAGAATATTTTAATAATTATTTTTGATCTAAATTATTTTTAGAAACATTTAAATGTAATCCACTTGGCAGAGACACTCACCTGTCGGAGATCATAGACGGTGACAGCAATGGATATGATTGTGACTGTCAATATTGCAAATGAATATTCATAGTAAGCGTGGGCCACCCAGAGGCTGATACTGGCAGCTTGAAACCAATAGAATGGATTTAAAACCTGCAAGAAATGCACAAGCATGGGTTATGTTTCTATGAATAATGCCTATCTCACATTGAAGAATCCTTTCACTTTAATAGCTTTCTGATTTTTGTTTCTTGCAGAGTTTGTGCTAGAAAATGTAACAGAACAAGATAAATATCCCTAAGTCACAGATGGGCAAAAAGTGATTGTCTTCATCGGAAAACCTACAAATATCACACGTTTTAGCGGTGTGATATTCACTAGACAAGCAGGTAGGGGAAGCTACTTTCTTATATGAAGGTTTGCTCAGAAACAATGGAAGTGGAAATTGGCAATATTTGTGGAGAATTTACACCAAGCCGCTGGTACTACTTTTCACAATTGTCTAAGGTTCTACATGTGTGGTCCAGTGTAATGTTGGAAGTCTTACTGCATAGTCTTCAGTTTTTAAGAATATAATTTCATTCACGGTCATTATGTCAATAAAGAGACCCCTCTGTGAAGGCATGTTACAAGAGCTGTTATCTTTTCATGCAGTATATATTCATAAGCACTTTGCAACTGTACAATGTGCTTTAACATTCAAATAACATCCCTTTTCTCCACATCAAACATACCTCTTTGACAAGTAGTTTCCAAATGGGGATGATGTCCACTTCAATGGTATTTGGCCCACAGATCTTTTTCCTAAAACAGATTGTTGATTGACAGTGTTAGTCTCTTCAACTAATCCTTCAATTTCAGACTCATTACGTTAATAATGGCAGATCCACTAACAGTTGGAAACTTTCTTATCACACATACTGTGCAGGAAACACACGTGGAGCAAGTCTGCCAAAGCTTTGGATTTGTGTCACCTTTTGGGTTTAGAGCTCCTTTGGGTGTTACCGAAAGGGTACTACTGTGACCACTGTGATACTCAAGGAGCCCTCAAACAACTTCCATGGAGCTTTGAAATGGGTTTATTCCCTCATTTGTAAGGAGGTGGTCCTGTTGCAAGGAAACCCTGAGTTTCCATGATCATTTTCCAATTTGGGCAACATGAGCAACTGTAGAGAGGGTCACAATAGCCAAACCACCAAGGAGGGGTGTAAGGATTAGGCAAGGAACGTATGATTGGGTGCGAGGAAGGCAGTGTTGTGGACTGCGGAAAGCTGAGAAACAAGCTATTACATTGTTACACCCTATTGTGCAAGAATTAAACATAATTAAAGGATTCTATTTGAAAGTGTTCAATTAAAATCAATAAAGAAAAATCTAATTAAATAAATAGAATACTCAATGTGTATTCATAAATTAATGGATCATACTAAACTCTTCTGAAATACTTATGCTTTGTAATACAGATTTTTAAACACTGCTTACTCCTTCATAAAAATTAATCTCATTCCGAAGACCATCAATGGAGAGAGGCCCACCATGTAGCATGCTTTTGAATCACATTTCTCTTTCCCAAAACTGCTTCCTTGCCCCTATCTAATTTGCTCTACACCACTGTAATATGGCTGCTGGTGTGCATTATTTTATGGAATTGGTATCGTCCAAATCTTTGTGCTGGAATAAACATAGACTTGGACAATGCTCTGAACCCTGCAGGTCTCCGTTGTGAACCTACACTTCCAGACCTTTGAGCATCCCTGTTGCCTACCTTCTGTGATGGAGGCTATGGATAGGTGCCGTGCCTAAGTATTCTAGAAGTGGAGTGACACTTTGAGGCGTGCTGATGCTGGGACACTTCACAAGGTCGATCAGCTCAAGTCCTACGGGAGGTAGATGACTGCTCTTGGGTGTTGTTAACATCCTACTCCTGTATGTTTAGGGACTTGCATTGACTTGGCAAGAATGTTTATTTTCTTTATTTTTGACATGGTTATTTTCAATTTCCATCACTATAGTTTCTTTTGAGAATTATTTTCACTGTACACTTAATGAAACAGTTGAAGTTCATGTAATTGTGTAATTAATTATTACTAGTTATATGAGAGGGTTGGTTTCTTTGGACTAAATGGTAGTGGATGAGTGGGCACATAGGGGTGTGGTGTAGTGGCAGCACATTCCTACTGATGAAGTGAGTAATCTGTAACAACAGCCAAGAGCAAACAGGGTTTTTATTGTACGTTGAGGGCAGCCAATGAGTACACAGGTAGGTGTCAGTGAGATACCAACTACTACCACAACTAGATATAAGACAAATAGCTCAAATGGCCCCTTGAGTGCTTTGTTTTTAGATTTTAAGTTTTCCCCCACCTTTGAGTGGTTTTTAGATCTAACATACCCGCCCCTAGCTAGAAGTCTGTATATACGTTCTCGCCATGGGTCTCTCCCTCTACGATCTTTTTCTTGTAAATGGTACATGAAGCAAGACTCTATTACTTGTCCAGCATATGGCCTGAATGATGAAGACAAGAAACAGATCATGTTTTTTTGTCCTGAATACTGTCATTTACGTCGTAAATGGATTGTGCCCATTTGCCGTGACATGGGAACTTACAGACACTTGGCAGCTTTTAGGATTTTAAAAAGCGATACAACTCCAAAAATAGTATTCGCTGTTTGTAAATTTTTACAAGCAGTATGGCTTGTTAACTAAACAAGTTTCTCAACTATTTTGCCCTTTGCACATGACTATTGGTTGCACTATGCACGGCCACTTTTTGGACTCATTGTACTGTTTTTTGTATTGCTTCTGTGGGAATGTTGTTTTATGAAATAGTATGATGTACCTTGGATGTTTTTATTTTAAGCAACTGATGATGGACTCCTATTCTGTTTTATAGAACATGAGAAAATTATTGTTTTTTTACATATTTTTTAAATGAGGGATGAAATACAAAAGATTTGATATGTATTTTTACAGTATAGGTTTTAATGTTATTGTATTTCTGGTTGTGAACACTTTGATGGTTAACTATAACCGAATAAAGTATTACTACTACTACGACTACTACTACCACAACTATAGGTTGTTTTAGGAGTGAAAGGTTGGGTGCAGCTTGATATCAGTCATTCAGTAGAGGCTTTTGTGGATACTCTATTAGTACTAGATTATTAGAGAATGGGAGCTAGGTGATGTGATCCAGTTAGCGGTGATGTTTGGAGGTTGTGTACTGGCAGTTGATGTTATGATGATTGTGACTTGATCATTAATACATTAAAGGTAGGAATGCTGTACATTTATATTCTTTAAGTTAAGTGATAGACATAATAGTATTAAAAGTGGTACATACTTGCCAGTGAAGTGTGAGAAGTGCTCTGCAATAACAACCAGTGGGACAGAAAGTGGAAGGCTGTTGGTTGTGGTCTGACAGCTAGTGAGAGGACTCAGACATGTGTGTTGACAACCTTTGAGTAGATGGGTGGGCTGTGCAGTTATAACTTATTAGAAGTGGTTTATAAATGATGAGTACAGACAGAGGATTTAGTAAGACATGTGGAGGTGCATGGCAATGCACTCGTGTGAATATTAAGGGATGCAGTAGAGTGAGATCCATTCAGTGAAGTACTACATTTATAGTACAAAGAATGAACCGATTACAAATAACTGTAGAAGTTTAGCTATACATTTGCAGTGGAGATTGTTGAGGGCTCTTTCAACATACTCAATATTGAAACTGAATGGTATTCATTAGAAGCCTCGATCCCAAGTACTAACAACATGACATTAGCAACCAGTTAGGATTGGTGGGTATCAGAAAGCCATCTAAACGAGGTGAGCACCAAAGTACTGTCCCCCTCCATATTCCGTGCTCATTGCATTCAGAATGTCAGTGCTACAAATCTGAAAGTCAGACCAAGGGGCGAACAGAGCAACTTTGTTCCAAATGTTCTTAGTGAAAGGGGACCAGTGATTTGCTGTACACACCACTACAAGACAGATTTGCATGCTGGAGCTCACCGGATGATTTGTTCTTCGCTTGTAAATCCTGATCCAAACATCGAATGTATATCTGAGCAGGAGTATTTGTCTTCCAGAACCCTGCAATGTGTAAAGCAAAGCTGGCAATTAGAAAGTGTATTTTAAAATAGTTGTCTGGCTATGGAGGCACGCGTGACCACAAATTTTAACTCACCCAATTTTCTGGAACACCTTCTCTGAACTGTCCCAAACATAGCGAATTTTCTGTACTTGGATGCACCTCACCTGAAGAGTAATACATAATCAAGTATGTGTAAAAGACTTCAAATAAGTAGCAACCTTAAACTCATATCATTCCTCCGGGAGGCCCATTCAAACTCAATCTGCAGATGAGAGAATGTTCCAGATAGAAACGCAAAATCTGGGCAAAATGTTTTGTCCTAGGTCACTATTCTGAAGGTAGCTTATGTGGGAGAAGGAGGGTCTGTGAGAGGCACAATCCTGTACCTGCCAGTGGACTGCTTTAGTTCATGCACCCGCAGTGCAGCACAGTTTTGTTTAAAGGGCTCAAAAGGAGCAACATGCTGCATGATGAACAATAAGAGCCAATGAAAGACAATAAAAACATACATCAGTGCACCTTATACAACATGACACGCACAATAGCAAAATTAGAAAACTACCAAAAAAATTATGCTAAGAAGGGGGAGCATGGAAACTCCAAGTCAATACTGTTATCTAACTGGGATGAACTTAAATTAACCAGGGGTAGACGTGGAGTAGCAACACAAGTGCTCACATATACTGGCAGTATTCAACACTACCCACCATCAAAGACTGCTATTGGGACTTGAAAAGCTCAGAAATCCTGGACATCCCTAAATATGGATCACCTCCTTTTTTAGAGCTAGGCAAGGACTCATGAATATGTAACATTTCGTTGATTCTGCATATCCTCCAATGTGGTGTACCATGAGACTTTTTCATTTCACTACTTCTGTTCACCCTGTACCTCATGCCCCTTACATACCTGATTAAATCCTCCAACCTTGACTGCCAAATATGTGAAGAAAACACACAGATTATCCAAAATTGGTAAACTTCCTCAGAGATGAGGGCATGACTTAGAATTTGGAGCAAGGGTTATACCATCACAGACATAATGGATATACTGTCAGCCTTATGACAGGTGCATTGTATCCTAAGAAACTTGTATTAAGGTGAAAGGAATATTTGTCACATTTATGACAAAGTAACCCTAAAAAGAACTTTGGGCTCTAAGAGCCTGATTTAGAGTTTGGCGGACCAGGTACTCCATCACAAACATGACGGATATCCCGTTCACTGTATTACAAGTCCATTATATCCTATGGCCCTTGTAATATGGCGAATGGGATATCCATCATGTTTGTGATGGTGTAACCTTTCCACCAACCTCTAAATCAGGCTCTTAGAGCCCAAAGTTTTTGTTAGGGCCCTAAGTCCTTGAATGGATGTGCGCCATCAACAAATGGAGGATGAGAAATCCTCTTAAACTCAATTCTGCAGAAACTGAACTAAAAATCTGTGGAGAATGGCACAGCCACTAACAATGTGGCCCAAAAAATAGAAATCACCACCAGCAACATCAAGAAAAGAAATTAACCCAAGAGCAATGACAGATTCGAATTTGTCACTGATGCTGCATGTCAATGAAATTACAAGGAGGAAATTCTGCAGCATGCAATTTTCCCTTAAAATCAGTAACTACAGCTAATTTCCCCCTCGTAATATTGAGGGTTGTCTATACTAAGCCAGGGTGGAGTTCGAGGAGTTTTACTCTGCGGAACTCCCCTAAGTGCCAGAAAAACTCTGCCACACTCCGCAAAGTTCCGCCAGCGGTGAAGTCTGTTAAGTCATGCTGCTAACACTGGCTTTTAATGCCATGAGTTTGTTCCGCGCTGTAAAATCAGCATGAACTGCACTACGCGTCATGCCAGAGGGTGCTGCTGCTTTCTGCCCCTCGAATAGACATTCTACTTGAGCGGCAGCTTCCTCAACGCGAATGGCAGATTTCTCAACACAAGCGGTCGTGACCTGCCGTGACCGCTCGCAATGAGAAATCTCACCAGGAGGAGGTTTACTGCGTTATTTTTCACATAAGGGCTCGCCCCTGCTCGAGAAAAAAAACTCCGCTCTGTTTCACTTCGCTAGGTTTTTTGGAACTCCACACGGAGCGTGGAGACGGCAAAACTCCACGAACTCCGCCGGCGGAGCGGAATTCTTCACCCACCACTAGTCTATACCAGCTGCCTGACCCTTGGTACTCCTTGTTTCCGATCACAAAAACTGCAAATGTTCTAAAACCCCACAGCAAGACTGCAGCTGCAACAACATCAGGCAGTACATAATGCCTGTACTGTACTTCAAGCACTTATTTTGTTACTGATAGCAAGACTGGACACTTAAGGCACTTTACATTCCCCACAATGGCATTCAATAAAAAGGCCTGCAATACCTACAACAACAAATCTACCAATAGACCCAAAACATGACATTGGTCAAGACTAGCATCTCAACCTATTGTTCATATTTGTAAGAAAATATTCTTGCCATTCAAGATCCGAAATACACAAGACCACTTAAGATTCAGGAAAGAAATGAAAACTTGACTCTCCCTGACATAAGGATCCTGAGCAATCGGATCCTTTGATTCCAGCATTGAAACCCAGTCACCGAATGACCAAAGTCTCATGAACACCACATAGAGAATCAGATACATTCTGCCTAAAAAAGACAAATCTCCCTACTTAAACTCAGCAGGACCCTTTCATGGTGACAATAATGGTGCAAACATCGCAGAGGAGTCATTACAACTGGATACCACATCAGCAACCTCCAACCAGTGCAGACTGTGTAACAAGCACATACCCCGTCTGTCCAAATTAAGTATCCGTAATAGGCCTGAACTGCTGCAGTCTATATATGGCCATGAGAAAATCATTGTCAATCAACTGAAACAAATTATGTTTGGACTGAAGAGATCTACCACACATAAATAGAACCTTGAAGGGCTCTATTATAGACTATCCTTTCAGGCTTCGACCATCATATTGCCTTTAATCAATATTAGACATCTTATAAGTCTGATCACATAAAGACTTGCTGTTATGTAGTCCATACAGTAGATATCTGCCTTCTCTTCTCTCCCTCTTTGTGCATCTTTTGATCACATTTCATCCTCTAACATACTACTAGGTGTTGTGTCCCATGACAAGATGAGAGCACCTCTCTGGTCGCTCACACACAATACCAAAAAACGTCCGACATGTGGTCAGTATAAATATAACATTCTCCCAACCAAGCACAACCCTATGGTGTAGCATAATACATTTTTGTGAACATGCTTCTGTGCCATACCATGGGGGTTTAAACCACTATATAAATGCAGCAATATAGAACAATACAAAAAAGAAGTGAGAAGGATGGTGAAATGAGAGCAATAAGTTAGATTACTTGTATTTGCCTCAGCAATGATATAGTCATTAAAAAGGATTAAAAAACGACACACCAGGGGGTTTACTCACTCCAATTGCTACAGCCCCTTAACAAAAACCCTTAGTGGCTGATTTAGAGTTTGGCTGACAGGGTACTCTGTTACAAACACAATGGTGTACCCTGTCTGCCCAGCCTGATTACCATCGATGGTAAGTTTCCTCTGAGTCCCGACAGTGTCCTGCACTATTTACGTTGAATGGTGTGATGTCCTTTATTCTGTCCCTCTCTGCTACGTAATCCCTTGTGGTGAGGAACACAAAACATAAAGACTCCCAGACCCGAGGAACACAACTTCCTGGGTACAGAAGGTCATTAATTTTGTATCTTATGTTGTTTGTTTTTGAAAAACAAATACTGTGGTAAAGTTTGGTGGGTGGCAGTCAAAACCAATGGGGTGTCCAAGCAGTCAAAACCATGGGGCCATCCTCGAAACAACTTGAGAGGAATCCCCATGTCAACACAGTCACTCAGCGATATCTGAATAGTTGGATTAATGCTACTTTGCAGAAATCAATATTTATTGTTTATAAATGTTCTTATAAATGTTAGAAAGTTGAACTCAATTGATCTAGAGATATTCATTTCACACTTTCTTAGATAGTTTATGGGGGCTGTTCTCACAATGCTGAGTGTGATGTACCATCCCATAATCTTTATTTATTTATCAGTACAAAGGATCACTTTTGTTGACTGTTGATGTACAGGGTTGTTGGGTAGCTTGTGAACTATACAGGAAGAGTGTGTGCACTATATTCCAGATCTCTGTGAAGTGGTATGTGAGATACTTGCCAGTGATTTGAAGCCTTATATTGATGACCATATGTTAGAAGAGGGTCACACTTTGATAATTTGTTAACTGATGCTGCCACTTCAATTAATTCTTGTTATAACTCTTTAGTATCTGAAAACACATGAGCCTGGCTCCTAGAAGCAGCAGAGTATTTTGCACAGAATGTGTTAACTGCAGTAGGAGCATTTCGTAAATGAGGTGCTGTACACAGAACAATATGTGTGTGAGTCCAGAAGTCATGTCACTAGAAATGCTTATGAAATTGTGAAGATCAATTACAACTTTTATAAAATGGTTCATCTCCAAAGTAGATTTGTAAAATAACTTACTTTTAACTGTGGCTTCATTATAACTCTGTTTACAATGGATAATTCATCTGTACTGATCAGGTGATCTTGTTCCCCGGTGTGCATAAATTTCGGCCCATATAGGTATGTCCAGGTGACCTTCTTCTTGGTGTATTGTTTAAAATCATCCTATGGAAAGATAGGGGAATGTGCAACAATGTTTATTAATCCACCTATTGACATACACTTACATATAATCAATGTAGTCAATTAATTTTACATACTGAGCACCCCTCACATGAGACACATACATTTGAGCCATTGGCCAGCTTGTCTGTTCTGCCCAACCTTGAGTGGTGTCAATTTTTCAATGCCTCTATCAAGGTTGGAAAACTGGTGATGCCAACAATTATGGAAAATCTTGGACATACCATGCACCGAATAGTATTATAAAGCAATACGAATGCAAGACAAAACATGGAAAGGCACATATTTCAAAAAAAGATCCTGCAGAGATTTCTGTACCATATACAGATCAGTGAATTATACTTGCTTCCTTTCTACACGACCGACTCACAGTGATGATTTTCCTGTTTCATTTTCTGGGAGTAGAATTCCATGAGCCATTTTATAGTTCTAAAAACTCCGGGCTTGATAAAGAGGAGGGTGGTAATTACAACATCTTCAAAAGCCAATCCAGGAAGATCTTAAATATGCATTCGTATACAGTGCCAATTTTTAGAGCCAGTAAAATAGTAACACGATTGCTCATCCTCGTTTTATGAAGACTAAAATAGCATTTGTTTTCTGGATCCAGTGTAGGACACAGAGTGTCAGATCCAATGTATGTATGTGTGTGGCATTTATATAGAGCAAACTGGGCCACAAAGCCGCTGAGTGCCGTAGAAGGTCATTTTTCAAATATTCAACTAAAACTAATGTGATAATAATATAATAATAACAACAACAATAATTATAATAATAATAGATACACTCGCTTTTCTGCCAGTAGACAAATTATACATTTGGGCAATAGCGTCTTGCATGCTTCGAAAGGTGGCAAATTTGATGAAAAACAATACATTCAAATGGTAATAGTTTTAAAATGCATCTTAGTCAAACACTGACTTTTGTAAAGACTCTATTTATTTGTCATGTAAACATTACAAAATAGGGCAATAGTAATTGCTACCTGATGAGAGTGGAGGTCCAATGTGAGTTCAAGAGCCTGCACGACACAATGGAGCCCAGATTCAACAACTAGAGTTTCCAGATATTTTGTCCTCATTGTCTCCCACAAAGGACATACATACATAATGTGTGATGGGTCATGACCCTACTCAGACCATACTGATGAGAGCTTGCACCCCCATCCAAAATAATGGAAGCTCTTGGCACACATTTGGAATTGGTCCATTCAACAAACAATCGCCCTTCACCTGGGGTCCCCTTAGCCTTGTAAATTTAGACAAGGATAAAAGGAAATTCAATTAATTTAAATAGACTACATTAAATAGTTAGTGACTACCACATACACTCTTCATGCGCCTGCCCTCATACTCATATTTTAGACACCCTTGCTCTGGCCCATTTCAAGAATACTCATTCCAGCCATCCTTCTCGTTGGGGTGCTAGAGTTCTTACATGAAAGAATAAAGAGGTCCAGGCTGGTAACTGGCTTTTAACAAACTCAAGGGGGATCACCTGGGTACATTGGGCTCATGCTCCATAGTTGGTATTATTATTATTATTATTACCATCATCAATCATCATATTTATTATTATTAGTAGTAGTAGTAGTAGTAGTAGTAGTGGTGGTAGTAGTAGTAGTAGTACTATTGTTTTTATTGTTATTATTATTATTATTATTATGTTCCTTATTGAAAAGTGGATTTTGTCACAGGAATGGTGCCTTGTAGGTATAGTGCCATGGAGCGAAAGTTCCCACTACTGAGTGACAGGTAAGATGGCCATGATGTTTGGCAAAGGCTTTCTAAGGGGGGCTTGGCTTAATTGAATTCCATTTCTTGAATATGAAAAATGTTGGGTAGCTCAGCTATAAGCATCTGAGATATACCTTACTGGAAATATGTGGTATGGTCTTTGTTCACTCTATAAGAGGCTCTCTTTAGAAAATGAAACAATGACTAGGATTAGAGGCCCAGTGGAAGAACCGCTGTGTCTGAGAATCTTTATTCCAACTGCAGTTAGAAGACTGGAGAAAGGAGAAGGACTTGATTGGGGAATGGCACCAGTGGCCATACCTATTTGGAATTTGAAGATTGACTCCTTGTTGGCTATTTTAAGGCAGGGTGTAATGTTGTTATTGCCTTCATTAATTTAGGGATATTATATAACTTTTATATACCCCTCAGAATGGAACTTCACTTCACAAAACACCAAAAGAATTTAGTTCCACCATGGCCCAGATTTAGAAACATGTCACCCAATGCAAAGCAGGACCCAAAGTTGCTGCACTTCACTGCATGACAGGGAAAGAGCAGGAAAGTGACAAATATACAGAGATATGGCCCTATCCTGCTCTCCCCTGGTGCTGCCGCACAAGCAGGCTGGCAAGCACCACACACACACAACTTTACACCACAGTGCAAGGGTGTGTGCTTGATATCTATCATAGGTTTTGTACTGAAAGGGTAACCTCCCAGTACAAAATACTATGTTTAGACAAACTTGAAACCTTTTCCAACTTTGAATGTGTACTGTACAGTGCAGCTTAAATGGAAAGTCAGAAATTTTGGAGAAATATAATCATTCCACCTTTTAATGGCTGCTTCAAAGTGGCAATATTTTTTTACGCACAACCCTATCTACTATGGCTGCATGAGATCGCCCATGTACAACCCATGGGTACCCCCTTGATGCATAGTAATGCAAAGCACTACTTTGTGTTACTTTGAGGCAACTTCCCAGAGTAAAAGTCAATTTATGGTTGAAAGGAAATTGAAAAAAAATCATTTTGCACCAGTTTGTATCACTTTTACGACACAAACCCAACACAAATATTTCTAAATCAGCCCCTACCTGTTAAATGGCTGGGTATATTAGACCTTCAGAAACAGTTTTGTGATCAAAACCTTATACAATTGTTTCACAAATAACATGACGGGGCCTATTCACAAACTGCATTTTGTATAATGTTTAGTAGTACTAAATTAGAACTGTTAAAGTACTATAAAATGCTGTTCACAAACTCTGCTGTCTTTTCCATTGATAGATCCTGCACATGTAAGTTTACTACTTAGTACTTAGTAAAGAGACCAGGGAAGTGGCTGGAAAAAACAGGCTTACTTACTACTGAATGTAAGGTGTTTAGGTAAGAGTAAGGGGTAAGGTGGGCTTAAGGTAAGGGTGGGAGGAGTTGGCGGAGCTACACTGGGATGGGGTCCCAAGGATGCAAGGAGTCCAGACGCAAGGAGGAGGGCAGCCCGATGCCAGAGCAGGCCCGAGCTGCCCTCCACCAAGAATCACTGTTGAGGTGCCCGGTGGTAATGTCACCTCCATCAGACCCACCAGACTTAGAGGAAACCATTCCTCAAGCAGTAGCGGCTCTCCCCGGCTCCGTGGGAGAGCCGATACTATAATATTCACTGCACTCTAGAATCTCGCCCATAATGCTTTGCAGGGCCTTTGGTTGGCAATGTATTTTTGCCCATAACTTTGCTTGGGGTGGTCCTAGGAGGATGGGGCCACCACTGAATCGTTCAGCATGATATGCTCTCTGTGTTCAAAGCATCTGCTTGGTCCTCCCCCTAGGTTGGGGGGAACCCCAAAATAATCACCTCTCTCACTGCCTGAAATGGTTCAAAGTTCACTTTTGTGAATTGGCTATATGCTTTTTAGCATGTAAAGGTAAAGTTGTTTTACCAAAGGGATGTGGGTGCAGGAGCTAATTCTGCGACACAGCGGAGTAGGAGTTTTTGTCTGAACTCTGTGTCCATAACGGAACGCAGAGTTGGTAAAACTCTGTAAACTCCGTTAGCAGAGCAGAGTTCACCGCCCACCGCTAGCTTAAGGGGGTTAGGGTAGGGTTTAGAAAGGGACATACAACCACTCACAAAAGAATAAGCCCTATTAACAAGCTGCACTTCTAAATTTACTACAGCCGAAAAGGGACCAAAAACAGCATTAAATTAAGTCCAGCAGCACACATGGCTACTGCAAGACCCTCCCAAAGAAAATAATGGAGGTATGGACTTAAAATAAAACCTATGCAGAAATCAAGATAAGTTCAATTAAATTATTCAAAATAGTGAAAAATATAAATAAACATAATTTAAAGTTTTAGATAATGTAAAATTAAAACATTTATTATTTAATTAAAAAATATTATAACAACCATTTTGGATTCATAAATGAATGCAACATTAATTTTCATTGAATATATTTACCTTATTTATTTATTGCAACATTTGTTTATTTGTATTAGAAAGTGCAAACGTGGAATACACATTTACAATTATAATTAAACAGGCCAATGCATTGTGGCAACAAAAGGGATAAATACAGGCAAGAAGTCAAACCACTGATACAGGGTAACAGCTCATATATCAAGCGTAAAAGGTGAATGTGGCTTCTCAGCCAAACTCCCACCGTGCATACAGCACAGCCATTTGGCAGAGGTCAGATATGTCTACTAACCCAAACATTTCTTGGAGGGAAATAAAGTGGAGGGGATAGGAAAAGGGGAAACTTTTAATTCATTTTCTACATTCGCTTTAATAATTCTAAATGCATAAGAAAACATAGGGGGATATTCTCAAGAACGTGCGATAATCATCGCCAAAATAGGTTAACGCAAGTCATCATATCGCCGTCTAGCGCGGGAAAATAACCCCGTTTCAACGTGGCATTCACAACACGGCGGTAACATGCGATAGTACCTCGATAACGCCGCAAATGTCCACGATAACATACCGGGACGGCGATAAAAATCTCAACCCAAACGTGAAAATATTTGCGATGTGCCCAACCGCGATAGAAAAATTGGCAACAAGCATCGGCAGGCTTGCAATTCCCACGTCAGGCGGGTAAAATCACCATAAGAGCAGCAAAAAACCCAGAAAGAAATAAAAAAAAGACATAACAACTGCGAAGCAGAATGGAGGGAGTTGGAGCAAGTACAGTGGACAACGCGAACCCCACAAGCCCCACGGAGGACCAGCCTGGGACCTCGGGGCCAGGGAAGGGCAAGGAGAAGAAGAAGAGGAAGACGCGGTTCAGTCCGCAGGAAAACAGGATCCCGATAACCGAGGTGACACTCCCACCATCCAATTGCCATTGGTGAAATTGTCAGCACTAAATGTTGCACATACACTTGTCCGAACGATGTGCCAATGCAGAGGAGTGACATGCACACAGGGAATGTGTCTAGGAATGAATTTATTTGCACATGCTGTGCCTGTGGTCACTCTGATCTGTCCCATGACTGCAAAGGACAGTCCCCATGTGACGTGCCTATGTGAAGAAATTGCGAATGATAGTGTCCCTTTGGGCCATTCCAGCTGCTGCTGCACTGGGGTGTGGTCCACCTGCCTCATCTTCATCATCATCGTCCGGTGCAGCAGGCACTTGGATCCATGGGGCATTGGTGCGTACACATATGTTGTGCAACACACAACATGCAATGATCATCTTCCACACTATTTGCGGGCTGAACAGGAGTCTTCAACCTGTGATGTCCAGGCACCTGAAACGTGACTTCAACACACCAAATGAGCGCTCCACAATGCCCCTGGTGCGTATGTGGGCCGCATTGTACTGCCTCTGGGCCTGGGTGTTCGGGGCTCGGAGGGGTGTCATCATCCACAGGCAGAGTGCATATCCTTGATCACCTGTGACAGGGTAGAGAGATGTGTCAATCGGTGGTTCGGCATTCTGTGTTGGCAGGCTTATTAGTATATTGGTGTGTGACATGTGGGACTTTGGGATACATGTCTGACATGTCTTGCATGTGGCAAATGAGCGGCATCCATGTGTACTGCGGTGCCTCACAGCTGCTCCTCACTCCCCTCGAGCCTATTTACTTGTGTGCGCTGCGCGGTTGCATCACTTGCACTCCTAGGACACACCATTGTCGTGACTGTCTGCGCATGTCTACAATCCTGACACTGTGATATTGGCCGTTGAAGGTGGTCGTCCAAGTGTGTGTAGGCCTATGGTCAGGATATGGAGGAAACAGAGACACGCAGTAGTTGCCTTGGTGGCCATCCCGGGAGTGAACCATGCCCTGAGCCCCGGGCTATTGATTCCCACTCCTACGCTGGCCCAGCCCACTCTGCTTATGCTTAGAGGGGAGGACGACGTAGCTACATGTCCAGGGTCTACCCGACTGCCTGAGGTAACATGGTTGCGCCCACTGTCTAAGACACTACAAACACCAGCAGTATATGTCCACATGGACATGTCTGTGCTCTGCATACTTAAGTCTGTCCAGCACATCCCCGCCACACTTGGCATTGAGTACATTCTTATTCATGGGTCACTTGCCTCCCTCGCACATACTTGGTTCCCGCCTCTCACCACATCCTGCTATTGTGTGGCAGAGGTGCCATTACGTGGATGGCTTGTCTGGATGTCTGGCCCCTGTTACCACATTTTCATGTGTTGCCGTGTCTGGTAGGTGGGCATCTTGTTTGGCATGTCGTATGTGATGTTGTAACATGTGCATTCCCACAGTTCCGAGTTGTCTGATTGGGGAGTTGAGGTGTGTGGTTTGTTCCGTTGGTACTTACCGACGAGCAGTGCATTTCCGTAGGTGCCATCCTGGAAGCGCTGGTTGATGATGGACTGTCGGAAGATGTAGGAATCATGCACACTGCCTGGGTAGTTGGCGACGACATTGGTAAAGAGTCCCCGGTGGTCCACTATTGCCTGCACATTGATGGAATGCGTGTGCTTTCTGTTGCAGTAATTGTGTACAGTGTCAGCAGGGGGCACAAGTAGGACATGTGTGCAGTCAATTGCCTCCAACACGTGCGGGAAGCCAGCTATGGCGTAGAAGCCTTGCTTGGTCTCCAGCTGTTCCTGCGCAGTGTGGGGGAAGTGAAGCTGATGGGGTATGAAACTGATGATTGCATCCAGGACAGGTGTGATGGCCTTTGATAGGGCTGGCTGTGAGACTCCTCCGACTCTGGCAGTTGTTGGTTGGAAGTTCCAGAGGCCAGCAGCACAGCCAGCAGCTTTGTCTGCGGAGGGATGTTGGTTGTCCGCTGTGTTGGTACCATCAGCCTGTGGGCAATGTGGGTCAGGATGCGGAGGATGGTCATCCTTTTGAGCCTGTAGTGGGCAATGACTTCCTCTGGCGTTAAGTCTTCGAGGCTGGTGCATTTTCGGAAGGTCCGCTGTCTCATTCTGCGCTGCCTCGGTGGTAGTCCGGGGGGGTGGTCCTGGGGGGAGTGGGGGGCCTGGGGGAGGCCTGGGGGGGTGGCGGTGGGTGTTGTGGGCCTCTTGGGTCTCCGAGCTGCATGACCAGTAGCTCCATGGCATCTGTTGGTCTTCAGATGTGGCTCTGGGCTGGGCTCCCTTTTATACTGCAGTTTGTCGTCCTGCTTAACACCAGTAGAAGGCAGGTATTAAATCCCTGCTGCTAACGCGCCTTATCGCCTGTTTTTGGGTCGCATCGCAGATCTGGCTGGTTGTTGTGAATCCCGCGAAGTGGAGATTTCGCGTGTTTTTGCACGGGAACGCCTACGCTGCATATCATTAGCTTTAGTTGTCTCTCTCATCCGTGGCGATGTTTTTTGCGGCAGCTATCGCTGGTAAACTGGCGATATGGGCAGTTTGCACCAGCTTGTGAATAGGGTGATTACTCTATCGCCACTTTTGAGGCGCTAATGTGCCGATAAATCAGCGATAAGTCCTTGAGAATATGCCCCATAATGTTTTACTTTCGGTGGGAATTTATTTCTCAATTTAAGCTTCAGAAAAATATTTGTATTTAATTTATTATTTTTTAATTAATTAAAAATGTAATTAAAAATTAAATTAATAGTGCTGTAGCATTTCTATATTTTGCTCTATATTTAAGATATATAAAACTAATTTACATTAATATTTAAAATAAAATATTACTACTTTTTTGTATTAAATACATTTTTTTTACTTCTCCCTATACTTTACCATAGGGGATCCACATATTACAATCCACAGTTGAGTTTGATATCACCCTATGGTAAATATACGGAACATTTCAAAGAATTGATTTAACTTTATAATAAATCAGGAAAAGTATGTCAATATTCGTAGGCACTTGCAACCAATTGATGGATACTACTACCACTACTTGTACTACATTGGACCTTCTAGATTTAGGGGCCGATTTTGATGCGGTTGGAAACGGCTCTAACCGTTGGTCGGAGCCGTT
Organism: Calotriton arnoldi; assembly: GCA_963921515.1. Classification (NCBI taxonomy): domain Eukaryota; kingdom Metazoa; phylum Chordata; class Amphibia; order Caudata; family Salamandridae; genus Calotriton; species Calotriton arnoldi. The sequence continues at coordinate 3,440,607 of CAWUFW010000229.1, forward strand.
CCGACCACATCGGAATCGGCTGTTCGGATTCCTTTCTGACCGACCCATTTTGATGGGGTCGGTCGGAAGGGAATCCAAATCAGATTTACGAATGGCCTCTGACGGGCTCGGAGAGCCCGTCCGCCATTCGGAAAGCCATCAGTAATCCCTCGGCCGGCTCTTTCCAGCCGATGGATTACGATGACAGATTCCTAAAGCCTTTCTGTGCCGGCCTTTCTGACACAGAAAGGCTTTGGGAATCTGTCTTTGGAGGCCCCCAGCAGGCGCCCATGGGTGCAAGACCGCCGAATGGTGGCCCAGGGGGCACCTATGGTGCCCTCCTGTTGAGCCCTGCACCCGGTGGCAGGCACCTTGAGGTGCCTGCCACCGGGTGCAGGGATGAACTGCACCCCTGCTCTTTACATTGAGAGCATGCATTCCATTCCCATTGTAAAGTATAGGTTGCATTCTACTTCCTAGGCTGGAACCGACGACAAGAGGTCGTTCAGTTCCAGTTCCAAACCGATGTCGGATGGACTCCGGTCCGCCCGCCATCGGAATTGGTCCCTTAATGGAGAGGCCCCCGTAAGCACAGTAAATGGTGCCCATCTGCCTACCGCCAGGTCAGCTCTGTCAATGGGCAATGGAACTGAATTTTCTAACCCACCACATTTTACCCCATGGTTCATCCATTCAAAATTAATACTAAGCCTTCAAACAGAAAAGTTAACACCAGTAAGCATGAAGGCACCACGATGCCCACATGCTTTTTACCATGTTTTCAGCTGACCTCTGTGAAATGTAATGGTTGAACCAGACAGATCACACCTTTAGTAGCTGTTCAAGGACCTGGCTTTGTCCTTGTCCTCACAATGATGACTGGGTTTCACTTCTGCTCTTTCTCTAGTGTGGATGACCTGCCCCTGTCATCTTCGGACAGTTCCAACATTTGCCTGTCAATGTACATAAACGTCTTTCTTGCACCAATATGGTGAAGAATACACCCAACAGACTAGACTGAGACAAACTTAAACAAGAAAATATTATGCTTACAAACTCTGAATATGCTATACCTCTCAATGATTTATTTTGAACCCCCACCCTCATGGCCAGGGTTTGAAAGGCCACTTCAGCTCTCATCCTCACAATGTTGCAGTTAAAGTTTAAGATAAATCTAACGTACTGTGGTTCGAAGTAAAATAACATCAGCTTCTTCCAAGGTACAGGCGGTGCAGTGAGCCCAGACATCCCACTCCGGCTTCCAATAGAAGAACAGCATCAGGAACCCCAGAGAGAAGATGTACCCAAAGAGGCAGGCAATGCTGTGACACGTCTGTGTCCTGAAGCCGAAGAGCTCCTAAGTATGACAAATAAAGGATACTGAAGCATTAAACAGAATTTGATAAGGCTGCCAAAGAAGGGTTACTGGTCAACTCAAAAGTTGAAGGCATAATTACCTTTCCCAAGCTGTATTGATCAGCAAAGCATTCAAATCTGATACTATTACATACAAAAGTTACATATATACAACACAATGCTCCCTGTAAATTGTCTAAAATGATTTTACAGTCAGTTCTTAAGGGTCACTCATCAACTATTCCTCAAGACACACTGGCCCCTCCTTCAGAGGGGTATTTGTGGAACTCACTCCACAGGAATTAAAAAAAAAACATATAGGGCCATATTATCAAGAACGGGCGATACATTATCGCTGCTTTAGCGGCAGGAAACTGCCGCTAAAGCGGCGATAAGGGGCTTGATAATATGCCCTATAGAATTCCAATAGAAGACAAGCTTCTGGTGTGAAGGACATCAAACCTGGGCTTCTATTAGAATTCTATAGGGCATATTATCAAGCCCCTTATCGCCACTTTAGCTGGAGGTTCCTGCCGCTAAAGCGGCGATAATGTATCGCCCGTTCTTGATAATATGGCCCATAGAGTTTTTATGGGTGATTCAAATATGCTGATTTTGCAATTAAAAATGTGCCTTATCATTTTTCAAAAGTATAAAGCGTCTCCCTTCAGTTCCACTTTTGCCTTTTAATTGTGTTGTAGCTGTTTTTGAAGAGTTCATGAACACCCTAAGGTTCAGGGCCTAGCTCTCAGTGGAGCAGCAGGTGCAGTGGCACTGGGTCCCTGAAGCTTGAGGGGCTTTCTGCACCCTCACTGTTGCTGTATTTTTTACTTAGACTAAGGGTACTTCCATCCTAGAACTGTTAATGTTTCCCAGATTGCTTTCTTCTAGCCATCATTTGCACCTCAAATAGTTTCTGAGTCATATTATTTTTAAGCCTGGGCGGAGTTCGCTACGCGGAACTCCGCGAAGTGCAAAAAAACATCCGCCGTGCTACGCAGAGCTCCGCAAGCGGCGGAGTGCGTTAGATAAATGCCGTTCGCAGTGATTTTCAGCACCAGGTGTTTGTCCGCACTGTGCAATCATCGTGAATTACACCATGTACAGTGCAAGCAGGCGCTGCTTCCTTTCTGCCGCACAAGTAGATTTTTTACTCGAGCTGCAACTTTCTCAATGTGAACGAATGGTTTCTCAACACGAGCGGTCGCGAGCATACGCGACCACTCGCAATGAGAAATCCGACCGCCTGCGTTGAGAAATCTCGCCGGGAGGTTGATTTTCCACGCTCGCGCTCGTCAACTTGATGTTGACGATCGCGAACGAGGAAAAATGTCGCTGGTAGGTGGATTTTCCTCACTCGCGCTCACCAACTTGACGTTTTTCACAACTCCATGAGCTCTGCGTAACGCGGAGTGCAGAAAACTCTGCAAGCGGAGCGGAGCTCACTGCCCAGACTTAATTATTTTTAAGTATTAATCAAAAGAGCAATTAATTGCACAGACGTTACATTCCTAGGGCTGATACAGCAGAGCTACCCCAATCATTAAGACGTCATAGACTTGACAAAGTAGCTCTGCACCTTACTGGACATATCAGGAGGGACTGATGTTTGATCGATCTGCTGGGACTGGGCAAAATATTGTGCCTTTGAACATATCCATGGGGTGACTAGTTTGGAAATTTCATGAATGTGGAGATAGACAAACAGGGCTGAATGTGAGGGTGCAGGTCTAGAATATTTGTGTCCGAAAATTGTGCCATAAATATAATCTACAAAATATCATCCCAATGGAGTTATTACTAGAATATATAACCAATGGGGTGATATTTTGTAAACAATGTCATCTGACACAAACATTTTGCTGACATTAATTCTGTTTATGGTATTCTGACATACAACCAACTAGGTTTTGCAAGATCATTAGTTTATAAAAGTGCTGCTGTTTTTCCCTGGCCATTCTCAAAGGTGTATCATGATCGCAATAGTTAAGAACTTTGCAGTGATAGTTTTGGGGTGATGAGTTTCCAGAGGCAGCCATGGAGCCAAAGCTCAATATAATTTTTTTCAATTACAAACGTATCCAAAAACTGTGATCTGGCTAAATGGTCAATGAGCAAATTCTCAGTGAAAATTTCAAATTTACACACATCTGTGGTTCTGAAAGTCTAATTATTCTTTTGTTAATATGTTACTACCATGTGTCAAGGTCCTCATTGTTTTGCTTTTATAAGGTTATCACCTTTTCCATTCTCAAAACAGTTTCATAGAAACTGTAGTATATCCTCCCTGTCCTAAATGTGGCGTTCCACCATGTTGATTCTAGTGCTTTACTTTTCAAGTTGCATCTTCTTCTTGTTCAGTTGTGAGAGGAGAGCATCACTTTTACTTTTGATAGCTTTGAAGCTGCCCTTCAAGCACACAAAGATTATTTTCATGTAATTAACTGTTTCAGACACACCTTCCACTTGCAACTTGTCCTCGTGTCCCAATGTCCCCGGTTGAACCCAGAGAGTCAAGCTCCCACTGTTCTCCTCGGAACCTATAGAGATAATCTGCGGGGTTCCCCGGGGCACCTCGCTGACCCCACCCTCTTCAACATCTACATGGTTCTGTTTGCAGCCATCGTCAGAAACCACAGACTCAAGATCATCTCCTATGCCAATGACACCCAGCTGATTCTCTTCCTCACTGACGAACCTGCAGCCGCTAAGAGCAACTTTCACAATGGGATGAAGGCAGTAGTTGCCTGGATGAAGGAGAGCTGCTTTAAACTCAACTCTGACAAAACCGAAGTCCTCATCCTGGGCACCTTCCCCTCAGTCTGGGAGGACTCCTGGTGGCCTGCAGTGCTCGCAACCTCCCCCCACACCCACTAACCATGCATGTCCACACCCACTAACCATGCATGTAACCTCAGCATCATCCTTGACCCCTCGCTCTCAATGAACAGCCAAATCAATGCTGTCTCATCCTCCTGCTTCCACACGCTCCGCATGTTTCGAAAGATCTTCAAGTGGATCTCCACCGAATCCAGGAGAATGGTCACCCAGCACATGTCAGCATCAAACTCGACTACAGTCTCGCACTCTACACTGGTGGCACCCAAAAACTCCAAAAGAAACTGCAGCGCCTCCGCCACACTAATACGGGACATACCCCGCTGCAGCCACATCTACAGTCACCTGGGAGACCTTCACTGGCTCCTGATCAACAAACGAATCACCATCAAGCTCCTCACGCACACCTACAAAGCCTCCACAACACCAGACTTGCAAACCTCAACCACCGCTTCTCCTTCGACACACCCACCAGACATCTCCTCTCCACCCAACTGGCACTGACCACTGCCCCACAGATCCGCAAGACCTCGGCTGGAGTAAAATCTTTCTCCTACCTCACGGCAAAGACCTGGAACTCTCTGCCTCTGCATCTCAAGCAATAACTGTCACTGCCTCAATTCAGGAAGGACCTCAAGACCTGGCTCTGCAACTAAACTGCAGAACTCGCCCCTCCCCCCAGCACCTTGAGACAAAAACAGGTGATTAGTCGCGCTTTACAAAAACCCTGATTGCCCTCCTGTTTTGAAGGAGCTTCTTCTTGTAGCTTAAAACATCTTCTGTGTTCAAAGGTCAGCTTGCCTTGTCTTGTTCTGCCATCCATATCATGCCACTAATCAAAGCCAATGGTAGGCTACATGAGTAATTCAAGGTCTAATGTAATTATAACTACCGAGTCCGTAATATCATATAGCCATGGAAGCCCAGTAGGTCAATGGCAAAATTAGCAGGTTGTGCACATGCGCACTGAAGCGTATCCCAGAACAGTAGAAGCCACTCTACCATTATTATTATGAATATTCATTGTCAAAAATTAGCTGACCTAGGCAAAGATACTATTCCAGGTTTCCACAAAGAGATCCAGTCTGACTCATCATACCTTTTAATTATGATTGTAATGTCTTTCTCCAACCCTTATTAATAAGAGATATCAGATTTACCTCAGAGGGGAAGGGCAGATGGTGGGATTCCGAATAAATGATCTTAAATGAGAAAATCCAACATAAATCCTGAGCAGTGACCCCCTAAATGGAATCAGGTCTCAGCAGTACACTAAAGCATTCTCATCAACTGAAGTTTGTACATTTATGGAGAAAAGCTGGTGCAGTCAGTGCAGCACGTCACAAAAACCCCACTTATTTAACTAAACAAGCAGAGGCTCTTAAGCCACGGTGGCCAGGTGCAAAACAGCACAGTGTCCTCGCTTTTCCCAGTGCACACTATTTTTTACAAAGCCACAAGTGTTCACTTAGCACCACAAGAATACATTTGGGTGACTTATTCATATTCAAAACAGACTTTTTACTTGTCAAAGAGGGTTAGTTTAACAGGTCTCACTGCAGGTTTAAACTGAAGCAGTCAGGTCACATTGGACGGCATAAAGCCTAGTGGATGGCACAATATGTGATGCTGTCCAAAGATGACATTTCAGTTTCCATGCCCACGGTGTAGTTTCTACAGCAGATACTATGGCTGTACAGAAAAGTCAAGTATGTCAATCAGGATTTAGCCACTTTTTACATACATGTTTTAGGGGTCAGAGCACATGCACTGTGCACTAGTTGGCACTGCCCCAGTGTGCAGAGACTAAAATCCAGCAATAAAATTTAGCATAGCAAGTCAGGATAACCACACAAAAATGAGCATTTTCTCACACATATCACTGACTAGATTTCAGACTAAATTCACTCTCTTTTACTTCCTAAAGTGCTGTGGCTTACTATGTCAAGTGCTGAATCCTTTTTTACTTGTGTGTCGGTTTGGGCTTAAGCCAACAGAACCTTCTCTGTAAATGGTATCAAGGGCAAATTTGGCTCATTTTTTCCCACATGTTGGGGATTCTAAAGGTATCCAGGGCATGCAGATTTGATTGAAGGGAACTAAGGAAATAGGCAAAAAATAATAAAATGTTGGTGGGTTTTTTTTTATGGAAAAATGTGTTGTGCAAGAAGTTTATGTTGTTTTTCTCAACATAGCTTTTGAATTTTTTTTTTATGGTAGTCGTTTGTTTTCTTTTTTTTCTTTTTTTGGTATATACCTAGTAGCAGTTTGTAGAAGAAACAGGCATGGAACTCATCTGTGAACAAGTAAAGCTACACATTTCTAAAAGAAAGACAAAATTATGAATTCAGCAAGGGGTCAGTTAAGTAGAGCGCTAATTGTTTTCTCATAAAGCTTATCCTTGAATTAAAAAACTAATGAAAATAAGTAGAAAACAAGGAGATCAGTGCAAACGTTTTCATATGTAATCTTTCTCCAGATATCCGGATTACAAAAAAATATTTTTACATCGATCAGACACTTCTGATCACAGAGATAGGGTTTGTTGGTCTTCCAAACAAACAATACCTCAAGACAACAACTGAGGTTCAGCTTATAATGACTTTATATTGTATACTGATCATGCATTCATTCAATCATTTGTTAAATTTGATGATTGAAAAATGGGCGAGTATGAAAGCTATGCATTTTTGAAATGTGCACAAGAAATAGAGATTTTGTTTGTCATAATGTTTTATTTAAACAAAAATACTCAACATGGTTACATTGTAGTACAGGGAGGAAGAAACAGTACTATCAGAGGCTACTAAGGGAGGGGAGGGGAGAGAAGGAAAAGGGGATGGGGTGGGTGGGGAGGGGAAAAGGCACAGGGAGATGGTACATAACACAGAAGAGTCGAGAAGACTAGCTGGCTTATCGCTGGGTGTCTCCCCGGGTAGCAATTGTCAAGGAGACGGCGGGCCGTAGTCCCATATAAGTCGGGGGGACAAGTAAAGGGTCCTAGTAGCCCGCCACTGGGGGTGGGCAGAGGGAGGGAGGGCGCAACCTCTCTTTTGGGGTTGAGTGGACAGTGGGCCCTTCTGTGCTTGTTTGCTATACACTAGGGGGGATTGCATGCTGGGGAAGAAAGTCTTGTGGTGTCAGGTCGAGGAGGACTGTAGTCCATTCGTTGGGAGGAAAGGGTGAGACCCTGAGCGGTCTACAGGAGGGATGGCGGAGCATGCAGCGATGGCAACCCAATTAGAAGGTACCCACCTATCTGTGTGTGTGGGGGGACGGGGAGAGGAGCAGGTAAGAGGGGGTGGACGGAGGCAGAGGGGAAGGGAGAAGGGAGAAGGGGGAGACAGTATAGGCAGGGAGGGAGCAGGACAATAGAAGGAGGGGTGGTAAACATGGGGGGGTACAGGAAGGGGCTGGGAGGGCGGGGGAGGGAAAGGGGAGGAGGGGATGACGGCTGTGGGAGGGGGTGGGGAGGGATAGGAAGGGAGGGAGAGGGCAAATTACGGCAGCGGGCACTGGGGTTGCAAAAAAGGGGTGGGACAGAACTGTATGTGGACGGTGTGGTAGGGGCGGCCTGACATGAAACCTCTCAGGGAGGCACCCGGGGTCGGCCGCATGGCCCCCAAGTGAGTTGGTCCCAGCGCACCAGGTGAGTAACAGGTGAGGGGGTGAGGTTAATTTCTCCCGCCTCATGGGGTGTCCTGTAGGAAGGCAGCCCACATCTGCCAGTATACTTCTGCCTAGTCCTGCAAGTTATAAATGACGCGTTCATGCGACGTTGACTGTATCATCGCCACTGTCCAATCTTCCTGTGAGGGGGGGTGGGCGATCTCCAGTGCCGGAGGATACATATCTTCGCTGTTGCCAAGGCCTTGTGGAGGAGGCAGAGCTGCAGATGAGAGAGGTCCAGGAAGTCTTCAGTATTGTGGAGGAGAATGACGGGTGGGGTAAGAGAGAGTGGCAGTGGCATAGAGGCTCTCAAAGTGTCTCCAACATGAGACCAAAAGGGCTGGATCGAGGAGCATTCGCAAAGAATGTGGGTGAGGTCGCAATGGGCTTCCGAACACCTCCAGCAGTTTGTTTGGGGGAGGACACTGGCCGTATTCAATTTTGTCGGGGTCCAATGCCACTCGTGAAGCATCTTGAAGAGGCAGAATTTCAACTGTTTTCCCGGGTGCGCCTGTCGAGGGCTTCCAGGATGTCCGCCCAGTCCTCCGATGTGAGTATGCAGGCGGTCCTGCCACTTGGTGCGGAGGCTGTGTAGGAGGGGCTGGGAGAAAAGATGGCTTGTGAGTGTGCTGTAGAGTCCCGACATCACACCCTTGTGGCAGACCCATGTGACTAGGTAGCTTACTACTGGGGAAGATTGTAGGGACCATGGGTGCGGGCCTAGGCAGCACCTCATGAAATTTTGTAACTGAAGATAGCACCAGGCTTGCAGTGGATGTAAACCAAAATCCTCTCTTAGCCAAATGAAGGGTTTCAGATTGCTGTCAAGCAATACCTGGTCCAGGGTATGTATGTCCGCCTTCATCCAGTGAGTCCATCGGAGGACCTGGCCGTCAATGCGAATACTGTTGTTGCCCCACAGCGGCGCCTTGTCATGCATTCTTTGGTCCACCCGAGTAGTAGATGGGTGCGCTGCCAGGCTTTGTCCGTGGCCTGTAGCACCAGGTTCAGGAGGCGTGGTTGGGGGGTATTATCCCCGTAAAAAAGGCTGAGGCCATCGCCGCCAGAGAGAAGGGACTGTTTCACTTGTGCCCACTGCGGCGGGTCTGGGGTACTGGAAGCAGGTATGCCAGTTGCGAGATGTGGAGGGCGAGTGCATAGTGTTCCACAGAAGGGAGGCCTCGGCCTCTGCAGGAGTGGTGTGCCATCAGATTGGATACAGACAAGCGGGGCTGCAAGGAGCCCCACACAAAGGTCCGAATCTGAGAGTCAATAAGGCGTAAGGTGGATAGAGGCACCACGACAGGTAGCATGCCCAGCGTGTAAGTGAAGCATGGCAGCCAGACCATCCTCACGGCCTGCACTCTGCCCCACATGGAGAATCCCAGAAGGGACCACTTCTCAAATCCAGTTTCATCTGGGCAATTAGAGGGTCCTGGTTGTTCGAGACCATTTCGTCCAACCCTCTGTTGACCAGTATCCCCAGGTATTTGAGTCGAGAGGGCTTCCAGCAGAAAGGGTAACCGTGGATCGCTGCCGCCGTGGTACCAGTCGAGAGCGGTAGAGCCTTGATCTAGCCCCAGTTCACTTTATTCCGGACAATGCAGCGAAGTCATCAATGACTTCCAATAGAGCCGGTAAGGAGCGGTGGAGGTCTGTGAGGGTGAGCAGGACATCGTCGGCGTAGAGGTATATTTTGGAGAGAACGGCCGCAAGGGGCAAGAAATTGAGTTTAGGAATAGTGGTTGTTTGTACAACACAGAATTTGGGGTTACCTACATCACCATGAGCTTAAATTTAGAAGCCAAAAACAGAGCGAATTTAACTGATAATTACAAATGTTCAACTATCCTCTGTTGCCGCAAATTGACCCATTTTGGTAATGTGGGTAGCTGCATTATTTGGGCCCGGGCTTGGTCGTGACACAGAGAAACCTACTAAACCAAGACATTTCTGATCTTGGCCAATGCTGATGTGCTTCATACTACCCGTGCCCTGCTCAAGGGTGGAAATAGTCTCTGGGCAAGGACTGGCGGCAGTGGTAAAATATTCTGCAATAAACCCTGCCTTACACAAGGGTGGGGGACGCATAACTGCCCTTTCACATCTTGCCATTGACCAAGGGTAGTTACAAACCAGTTGTCTTGACCAAAGCATGTGGTCGGACAGTTCGTATTATTTTAAAGCTCTCCTGATATTCACAAACATTGGCAGTCCTATATATAAAAAACAACAACTGAATTGGTTTAAATTCCCTCTCTGCACGCTGCCTTTTTGATTTTTAACTTCTCACTAACAGACTACTTGTCTCTCTTGCACCTGGGTACACCCAAAGTCCACCCTCACCAATGAACTTGAAAGAGCCCTCTGCTCATCAGGCTATGGATAGACTGACACTTGGAGATAGCTATTTGATAGCAGTGAACTTCTGGACAAGGGACTGAAATTTGTCTTAAAATCTCATTACACTATAGACTCTGTACTCTGTGTACAAACTCATGTTGTGGGATTTAAACAATTGTGGTTCCCCTCAAAGAGCCAGTTCTCCCAGACAGAACTGTCTTCAGGTAGTTGCTAGATCAAGACCAACATAGTTTCCATAGAGCCTCCATTGCTGCTTAGATATCTCATTTGCATAAATGTAAACAATCAGCTCACTCTTTCCATTTTCTTCCAGGTTTCTTTCCACCTCAACAGTACAAGTCAGTGAAGAAGCCAGGCTTGTAGTCAGGAGTAGATGTTTTGGGGGGTCATAGCCCTGGTGAATAAATTGTGATGGGTTTCTTCTGTCAGCATGTGCTACAGTTTTGTAAACTACCCAGCCATTTTTAAGCATGACATCATATTTTGTTGTGTTACTGATTAGTTGTATCACTGTGCTAACTGGAACAATAATGTTTTTTTAAACTAAGGGAGTTTTTGAGATAACTGAATTGGGTATTTGCTAATTTTTACTTAATGTGTTTTTTTTTCTAAAAATAAATTAAATATTACGTGTAGTGAACTTCTAGGTCAATAACATTGGAGAAAACATCTGTGTAGTGAAACCTGGATTTGTCTTCTACAATGTATATGCAAACAGTTCACTCTGGGAGATCTACAATGTAAGGAAAATGTTATTTTACAAGATCCATATGTTCGGGTAAATGCATGCATTTTTAATGTCATAAGATTGGCAGGTTTGACCTGGCTATATTAAGCACAAAACTTATAATTCCGATATGTCACTAGTTACTAAGGGACACCTTCCTGCACATAAACAATCATTCATGGCATTTTGCTGTTTCTATATGTGCTGCACAATGCAGCACACATAGAAAAAGCAAAAACTAGGAGAAATAAAGCATTTCTCCTCATTTTGCCATGTTAAGATCAGATTTACCCTGATCTTTATTTTGGCGCTGCCCCATATTTACGCCACCCTTGTAAATATGGGGCAGCATCAAAATGAATGGCTGTTGCGGTGGAACGCCCAACAGAACACCCATTGCCCACCACTTTCACGCTAAGGGGCTTATTACGATGTCGGATACGGGTCCGACCAACCTCCGGTAGGCAGTCCCGTCCGCGGAATTACAATGCAACAGCACATGGTGCAGTTGCATCCTCCCATTTCCCTATGGGAGCTTGCGCTGCGGCCGTACACCGGCTGTAGCAAAAGCTCTCATAGAGAAATAGGAGAATCTGTTCATCCCTGCACCGCGTGGCAGGCACCTCAAGATGCCTGCCACATGGTGCATGGTGCCCCCAACTGGAGGCCGCAACCAGAAGGGGGCCTTGCTAGGGGCCACCAAACTCACTTTCAGTCAGGCTTGCCAGGTCGGAAAACCCGGCATGGAAAGCCTATTGGAAACCGAACATCGTAATCCCAACGGCAGAAATGCCATCCATTGGGATTATGGGCAGGCCTCCGACTGGCTCACAGGCTCCTTGAGCCCATTGGAATCCAGCCGGATTGAACGGCCGGTTTCAAATCCGACCGCCTATATTGTAATTAGGCGGTTGGAATTGAAACCAACATTCTCAGATGGAAAGTCTCCGACCTCAGGTCGGAGGCTTTCTAACCAAGGTCGTAATAGGCCCCTAAGTATAGCGTGAAAGGGTGCCTTATTTACAAGGCAGTGTTAACGCTGGCTTGTAAATAAGGCGAAGGCCCTACCACCCCAGGAACGTTGTAAAAAGTGACATTCTTGTGGTGATAGGGGCTTGTAAATATACCCCTAGGTCTTTATCTCGCTGCTGCCTTTATTTAGAAGTGTATGCAGTGCACTTGAAATCAAGACATCAACATCTAAACTATGCTGCTATTCTTGTGCAGTGGCATTTGGGGGGGAAAAACAGCCTGATTTGCTGAGCCCCTGCAGCATCTCCCCCCCAATCTCTTCTGGCTACAACCTTGTAAGAAGTCCATAGAAGTGACCCCTTTTCTGGGTAGTTGATGGACAGATGAGAGACTGTGTTCATTATAGATTTTCTCGCCCCTTCTCTATTTATTTCCCTTCACCTTTCTTCTCTTTGTTTTTCCTGGATACATGTATGTCGATGGTCACATGTATGTCAGAGTTAGACATCTGGGGTCAGAGTACATAAATGTATCTGTGAGCATGCCTTAAGGAGATTAGATACAAGAAAAATTTAATTTAGAATTGAACTAATGAATTGACAGTTAAATGACTGGTCAGTAGCCCTCGACAAAAAATGTCAAGTGGAAAAAAATAGTAGCCATTCTGTAAATAGAAAATGTCATTCATATTGAGTGATGGAATCTGCATTCACTACTAATTGTCACATTGTACATTATGTAGAGCAAAGCTGCTCCAGCCTGTGTATCTTCTTCTGTGCTTGTCAAGCATGAAGACCATGTCTTGCCTTGCTTTTATGGCATATATGGAGGTAACAAATATTGTGATACAAAAATATTGTGGACAATACATCGACAATAAATAGTTAAGCACATATACTCGAAAGTATTTCACATTATAATAACTTTAAATAAGTTAACAAAAAATATTACATATTAACAATATATATGTATGAATATATATATATATATATATATATTCACTGAAAAACCATAGGTTTCAGGCACGTTATAGTTAGAAATTAGCATTTAAAAAACCTTAGAAATTCACTGAAAAAACCATAAGGTTTTAGGGACAGTTATAGTTAGTTGGACATTGCACTCGTACAAAACCCGTGAAATTCCCCCGTTATAGTTAGTTCAGGTAACTATAACTCGTGCCCCCGCAATGCACTGCTGATGACGTCACATATTACATCACTCATGACATGGTCAGTGACATCACTGATGACATCACTGATGACATCTCAAATGACATCACTGATGACATCACTGATGACATCATCCAGTGACTGTGTGTTTCTGTAAAGTTTAAATATGTTTAATATATATAGGGAAAGGCGTATTGAAGAATGAGTGGGTGTAGAAGCGCCTGAATGGATGATTTAGTAGGTGCGTGACTGAGTCTATAAGTGAGTGATTAAACGTATCTTACTGGATGCATGGGTGAGTGACTAAACTGTGTGAATGTCTGTATCCGTCTGTCTGTTGTTGTGTAAGCAACTGCATGGGTTTCTGACTAGCTAAATGAGTGTCTATATGGGTTATGGATTGGTTCTCTGAGTATCTGTATGGGTGCCTCAGTGTTTGTGTGGTGGGGTGTGTGTGACTCTGTGCATAGATGTGTGAGTGGGTGATTCACTGGGTGCATGGTTTCAAGAGTGCGTCTGTGATGGACTGTATGGGTGGGTGAGTGTGTGTATGGGTGTGTTAGTGATTGAATGTATATCTCAGTGGTACATGTGTGAGTAACTACATATGTGAAAGGCAGTATATATGTGTGTTGGAGTATATAAATGGCTATAAGTGAGAGTGTGTGATTGTGAGAGTGGCTATATGGATGAGTGTGTGCTTGCATCAGTGATTGCATAGGAGCGTAAGAATGTGCTAGTATTTTTATGAGTAAGTGAGCTGGTGTGTATAACTGTATAGGTGAGTAAATTGGAGTGTGATTAATTATTTGCATGACTGACTAGGTGTGTGAGTACCTCTATGGATGAGTTGCGTTGTGTGAGTGTTTATATAGGTGTATGAGTGCATATGATAGTCCTGTACTGAGTGACTGTAAGTATGAGTGACTGTACGGGTGAGTGAGTAGATGTGTGTGTGTAGACCTAAGAATCAGTGATTGGGTATGTACTTATTGGTATTGGAGTGTGTATGGTTTTGAGAATGGCAGTCTGTAATTTAGAGTGGGTGTATCAAAACTTATATTAGGGTGTGAGAAGATGCATTAAATTCTCACATGGATGATGTCATCAGTGATGTCATCAGTGATGTCATTTGAGATGTCATCAGTGATGTCATCAGTGATGTCACTGAACATGTCATGAGTGATGTAATATGTGACGTCATCAGCAGTGCATTGCGGGGCGCGAGTTATAGTTACCTGAACTAACTATAACGGGGCAATTTCACGGGTTTTGTACGAGTGCAATGTCCAACTAACTATAACTGTCCCTAAAACCTTATGGTTTTTTCAGTGAATTTCTAAGGTTTTTTAAATGCTAATTTCTAACTATAACGTGTCTGAAACCTATGGTTTTTTCAGTGAATTTCAAAGGTTTTTAAATGCTAATTCCTAACTATAACGTGTCTGAAACCTACGGTTTTTTCAGTGAATTTCAAAGGTTTTGTAAATGACAATTTTTAAATGTATTAAATGTTATATTTATTTTTTTCATACTGATTTACTACATTTTTATAAACAATTTTTTTACATATTTTATTTTTTAAATTACATTGTAATTACATTATACATTACAAAAAATACTTTCTCAGAATGAATTACTTTAGTTTAAATACTTTGCACATAGGCAATAGACTTTTAAGTACAGTAGTTACAGTTGTTGCAATGGGCAACAAATTTTCAAACACAATGCAACATTCAGCTCAATGTGAATTTCTAGTTAAATGCAATTAGTTACTTTATGGATTACTTTTCTAACCACAGGACTGGATCCTAGATTCAGTCCTGGGACATCTCCTGTAAACAGTTGAGTAAAAGCATTTTGGTTACAGTAGTGATTTTTAAGGAATATTATTGTATTTTAAAAGTTGACACTTAGAAACTTTTTCTCATAGAATCACCAATGTTATCCTATGGAAGGAAATTCACTTAGCAGGTAAAAACTGTTATCGTTACTTTTTCTTACTCAGTGTTGGATCCTGGATCCAGCACTGGTGCATCTCCTGTAAACAGTTGAAAGAATGCGTTTAAGTCATACAGGCGATTTTTAAGGAATATTTGTAGTTTGTGAAAATCGACACTTTGAAACTTTTCTGCTGAAAACCAGACAATGGATTCCTATGGAAGAAAATATAAGTTACTGGTAAGTACGGTTAAAATTACTTTTCAGGGTCAGTGCTGGGCTAAAAGATGCAGCACTGAGGTCTCTCCTGATAACAGGTGAGTAAATCGGAATTCGTATTTCGGCTGATTTTAGAGGAATATTTTAAAGTTCCAAAACTCCACACACAGAAGAATTTCCAAGTGAAACCAGTCAATGATATCCTAAAGAGGGAAATTCAAGTTACTGGTAAGTACGGTTAAAATTACTTTTCAGGACCAGTACTGGGCTGAAAGATACAGCACTGAGGTCTCTCCTGATAACAGGTGAGTAAATCGGAATTCGTATTTCGGCTGATTTTAGAGGAATATTTGTATGTTTCAAAAATCAACACTTAGAAACTTTTTCAGCAAAAAGCAGGCAATGATATCCTATGGAAGGAAATTCAAGTTACTGGTAAGTACGGTTAAAATTACTTTTCAGGATTAGTACTGGGCTGAAAGATGCAGCACTGAGGTCTCTCCTGATAACAGGTGAGTAAATCAGAATTCGTAGTTCGGCAGATTTTAGAGGAATATTTGCACAATGGTGAAGGGAGGGGCGGGGCCTGAGGTGACATCTGTGCAAACGCGCCCCGTGGCGCGTTTTAAGTTGGGGGATTAAGTCCCCTTGAATCATGAGGGTCCCTAGGGGCCAACTAGCCCACCAGGAACCTCCAGTATGCGCCAGGGGCTGCGTTGCAGAGATGTGTAGAGAGGCCACACCTCTTTTACACCTCTCTGCAACGCAGCTCTGTGGCGCTTTCTGGATGTACCTGTTGGGCTAGCTGGCCCCAGGGACCCTCAGGATTGAAGGGGATTTAATTCCCATCTTAAAACACGCCACGGGGCCTGTTTGCACACATGTCACCTCAGGCCCCGCCCCTCCCTTCACCACTGTGCAAACGCGCCCGTGGCGCGTTTTAAGTCGGGGGATTAACTCCCCTTGAATCCTGAGGGTCCCTGGGGTGCAACTTGCCCACCAGCTACCTCCATTAAGCGCCACAGAGCTGCGTTGCAGAGAGGTGTAAAAGGGGCGTGGCCTCTGTACACCTCTCTGCAAGGCAGCCCCTGGCCATACTGGAGGTTCCTGGTGGGCTAGTTGGCCCCCAGGGACCCCAGTATTCAAGGGGAATTACTTCCCTTCTTAAAACGCGCCAGGGGCGCGTTTGCAGAGTACTGCAGGGAGGGGGCGGGGCCTCCGGCACGATGCCGTTTTTTTTTTTTTATGGGAGGGGGCTGCATGGCCCCCTTCCTCGGCCACTTTTGGCCCCGGGGACCCCATCCCCGGGGCCTGAGCATTTTTTTTGTTTTAGTTTAAAAAAAAAAAAAACGGGAAGGAGGCCGCGTGGCCCCCTTCCCTGGGCCTCTATTGGCCCCGGGGACCCCATCCCCGGGGCATGCCCTCTTTTTAAATAAAAATATGGAGGGGGCTGCGTGGCCCCCTCCTCAGGCCATTTAAGGCCCCGGGGACCCCATCCCCGGGGCCGGCTTTGCCCTTATTTTTTTATTTTATTTTATTTTTTTATTTGGGGAGGGGGCTGCGTGGCCCCTCCCGGGCCACTTATGGCCCCGGGATCCCATCCCCGGGGCCTGGCCTCTGGTTGGGGACTGTGGGGGTCCCCAAACCCCCACAGAACCGCCGGCTCCCCGTGTCCTATGGGAGCCGGCATTGCTTTCCACATGGGGAGCAGCTAACATGCTGCTCCCCATGTGGAAAAGCAATTAATTTGCATTTTGAAAGAGAGAGCAGGTTTCCTGCTCTCTCTTTCAAAATGCACACCAAGTTTGCTATGACAGGACGGGAGCCGCGAGGCTCCCGTCCTGTCATAGCAAACAGCAGTGTCCCGGGGTAGGCACCCCGGGACACTGCAGGAGCCGGCCCTGGGGGTGGCGGTCCCCAGGGCCATCAAGGGCTCCAGGAGGGGGCCGCGCGGCCCCCTCCCTACATTTTGAAAGCCCCGGGAGGTGGTGGTCCTCGGGGCTTGGGAGGTCCAAAACGGACCCCCATTTTCAATTTTCTTAGTGCCCCGGGAGGTGGTGGTCCCCGGGGCTTGTGGGGCTAGAGCCCCCCCACACAGGTTTAAAAAAAAAAAAAAAGCCCCGGGAGGTGGCGGTCCCGGGGCTGCGGGAGGGCTCAGAGCCCTCCCGCACCATTTATGATAAAGCCCCGGGTGGTGGTGGTCCTCGGGGCTTGGGGGCCCTTAGAGGCCCCCATACATAAAATAAACCCCCCAGCATGCCCCCGGGACTTGGCCCACCCGGGGGCAAATTGACATCAAAGCGCGGAGACCGCGCTTCGATTTTTTTTCGGCAGGATTCGCGCACCCTGAGCGCATCCTGCCGATTTAAAAAAAAAAAATGCTTTTATGCCCAGGGGGTCCTTGTGGGACCCCTGAGCAGGCCTAGGGGTTAGGGTGTTTCTACCCTGCCCCTTTGTGCGCTTTGCGCACTTGTTTCTGTCCTTCGAGGGACAAAATGGCTGCCAACACTTCCTGAATCGGAATGTTGACAGCCAGCTGACAGCCAATTAGCAGACAGCTCGTGATCGGGAGGGTACGCGGATCCGACGCGCCCATAGATATATATGTGACTTTACTTGTGAATTTCTCAGGAACTACTGAACGGATTTACACCATTTAAGCAAAAGGCACCAGTCTGAACCAAGGGCTACCTCTTTGCCAAATTTGGTGTAATTCCGTTCAGCAGTTCGGGCTGTAGCTGCGACTAAAGGTTCCTATGGAAAAATGAATGGGGAAAACGCGTTTTGGGACCCCCCTTTTTTCTCGGCCCCCGCTTGACGTATCACCCCGAGACTTTCAGGGTAGGAGCGGAGCACCCCAACAAGTTGGAAAGTCGTCAACCGGCGCCAACGTTATTTCAAATAGAATGTCGCGGATTTCCTATGGATAATAGGTCCTAACTATAACTATCTACTGGCCAGTAGATAATATATATATATATATATATATATATATATATATATATATATATATATATATATATATATCATCCACAGAAACCGGTAAGGGTAACAGGCTGTCAGTCGGGGCGGTCCATGTTCAGGGTACCGGAAACCCTGCAATATACCAGCACAAACTTCTGTTTCTCCAGAAAGAAGCACGGACACCTTGGAAGATTGCAGTTAAGGTGTTTATTGACTGCACAAGCAACGCGTTTCAGCTTTCGCCTTGATCACGCTAAGGAATAGGCAGCATTCCACACATATTTAACCTATGCCACTACACATAGTGAAAGGACTGTCTTTGCACCAATAGTGAAAAAAAGTGAAAAAATGTGAAAAGAAAATATAAAAAAGTGGCGGCCATCTTAACACTGTCACAATGCATTGGATAAATACATACTCCATATATGTTTTGTCAAATACACAAACCAAATAATTTTAGACAGTTGTTAGCTCCATGTTTTAAAGTTGTACCCTAATACAACTTCACCAACTCCCCAGAGATTTTTTGAGGCATGTAACGAAGTATTAATTATACATCATATATATCAACCTTGCAAGTAAATTGTTTGCAATCATAATCCACAGAGCCACAACAGCGTCATCCGACAATTCTGCCCAAGTGGGCATGAGTTCCATGCATGACACATCAGTGATTACATTGGCCAAAAAATAATAAATGCTGCGGTACATAGACAACATCTTTTTAATTTGGAACGGAGACATTAATTCAGCAAAAGCGTTTGTTGAGAAATTGAATGAGAACAACTACAATCTCTGTGTTACTGAACATATGAGTAAAACCAAAATTGAATTCTTGGATGTGATGGTGGAAAGTGTCGAGCATACTGTACATACACATCTATTTCCATATCGATCGTACTACTCCACAATCTTACGTCTATCAAAATGTAGTTGATGCGGGACGGGCAACTGATTCTATTATATGTACAAGCCCCTACCACATCTGACTGTGTTCTGCCATTTGCAGCCCTCAACCCAAATTCCAAGGCAAGTGCATTCAACTGGACTGCAACCCGTGACCATCTCTTGATAGGCGGGATACTTAGGGGTGGGATACCCCATCTTGCATCATCTTCCTCCAACCCCAGCATGTCGTCCGCGCCAAGAGGCTCAAATGTGCAGTTAAAGTCTCCCGCAATGAAGAGATGTGAGTCAGGATGGCAACCAGACTGCTCTTGCTCCAGAGATGAAACGATGGCTAAGGACACTCCCCCTCTTGACCCCCTTATATATACGTTGAACAGCTCAAGAGTTATAACTCCTTTACTGCCATAAATGGTAAGACTCATTATGTCTGGGCTTGCGCAACTGCGTTCAACAATCTTGCAACCCAAGGCGATGTTTATCCAAGCAATCAGACCACCCGAAGGGCGCCCCCTCCCTGTGGTGACAGCTGGTATAAAGAAACAGGTATAACCAGATTTATAAAGGGGGACTAAACTCCAAGTTTCCTGGAAGAGGCAGATGTCCTGGCCTTCTATTAATTTATTCCAGTCGGGCAATAACAATTTACTACTCGATCCGGCCACATTCCAGGAAATGATTTTAAGCTGGGAGCTAAAGCAGGGGCTGACACTCGTGGAGGAGTACCTTGGGGCTGTGATGGTAAAGCATGGGGAGCACCTATGGCAAACCTGTCTGCGTCCATATTTGTAACTGCAGTCCGATCCCTCGGCTTGTTAGTACAATAATTAGTATGAGTAACATGAACAGGAAAGCTTGAATTTAATAATGATTGATCAATGGCGGTTGGAAGTTGTGTACTTAAGAGGGTACTTGGGTTACAATAGGGAGGAATGTCCTGAAGCTCTAGATGTAAAATAGGGGCAATTTTCAGTCAATCATTGGCATCTAAAGTTGACCCTCCTTCTGCACTAAGTTCTGGGATGCTGCCCTGTGCCCTGATATCAGCAGTTACTAAAGAACGTCTAAATTGAATGGCCGAAGACCCTGGTGGACAGGTCCGATATTCCAGGGCTAACACATTTTCAGCCAAATCATATTTAACCAGTGTAAGTTCAATATAATCTAAAGATTCATTATGAGGCGTGCATCTCCGTGCCCTAACTATGTCGTCCCGTATCAATGACCGACAGCCCCTGACGTGGCGAATCAAATGTATGGCCTTATTTTTTAAGGAATCTTCGTTTTCTCGGACACCATGCAAGCCAAGCTTCGGAACATTAACCATAAGGACTGTGCATGTTTGTACGAGTGGAGGGATTGAAGGTTTTTCTAAGTGACCAGACCCTTTTGGGTGCGGGCAAGAATTTGCTAAAAAATTAAGAGGTCTGGTATACTTTGGGTTGGTTGGCAAGGGAAATTGTTTGGCCTGATTGCTAGGAACAGAAGCTTGAGAAGGGACCACCTGTCTATAATTAGATTCCATGTAAGCCTGGTCAATGCGTGCATCATGGGGTAAAAGAGAGCCTTTGTGTGCAATAACTCCTTCTTTATGTATATTTGTCATTGCCCGTTGGGAATGGGAATTAAATGGCAGCCTAACTGCCAATTGAGATTGCATATTTCCCGAAGATATTAATTTGACAGTGGCCACTAGCTCCTCTATCATCGTCCTCATTGCGCCTATTTCCAGTCTAAGCGCGATAACAATCTGCGTAAGATCTTCTAATACAGGGGCACCTGGTAATGCTGACTCAGATGATCTTTCGGTAGGGCTTGGGCTTGAAATTAGACATTGTGGTGCGAGATCCCCCGGACATTCAGGGGCCCCAGCCAATACCGAAAAATGATTGGAACAAATGGTAGCAGAGTGTTCTATATGAACTGGAGCATCAAGGGTCAATAAGTTGTCATGCTGGGTAGAAATGATTTCGCATTGCCCTGTCACCAAATGATCAGCCTCCCTACTACATAGGGCACGACTATAGAGAGGCTTGTGAAACATTGAAGGTATTGTTGTTGTGCGAGGTTGGCTACATCTCTTCTCAGTGGGGGATTTGGTGATACCGGTAGTCGCCAGCAACTCAGCTACCAGTATCCCTTCACATTCTGTGATTATAGTCTCCATTCTGTCTATCACACAGTTATTGGCAGTACTCTTGATAGTTTTCCTTGCCTTTTTCCCCTTACCCACCCCGCCGAGTGCTCCATTTGCCCCCCCACTCCTTCCATAATTTTCCTTTTCCCCATAGTTGCACCAACAATGATCTAAAATGGGCACAACGGGGAGTCAGAAGCGATATTAGAAGAGAGTCAGAGATAATCAGAGATAATCAAGACAGCGGTGGTACACAGACTAGTCCAGATGACGGATGTATGGACGCCTTTAAAAACCCAGGTTTCACTGAAGGGGATAGTGTATTGTCATAGAGCAGCACAGTACCTTGTTTACTTTCCCACAGCTCCTCTGTGATCGATGAACAACGAAAAAGGGGGGTTGCCCTGCCCTACCTCTTCCTGGCGATGACGGGCGCAGGATGGGCCCGCCCTTTGCCCGGGCTTCGCCCGCGCGCGTCCCGCGCCACGGAAGATTGAGCAGCGCTTTATGCGCACAATGATCCTAGCGCCTCCCCCTCACCAACAGTCAGCAGCTGTGAGTGGCGCTATGCACCCTGGACCCGGTAGTTCTCTGCGCAGGCCGGCCAGGAGCAAGACCCGCAGTGAGCCCGCAATGCAGTCCCTTCTGACCGAGGCAGGCAGCAGCAGGCAAAGGAAGAAGGTAATGATGGTGCGTGTGCTTACCAGCGCGTCCCGCGCCGCGGAAGATTGAGCAGCGCTTTATGCGCACGATGATACTAGCGCCTCCCCCTCACCAACAGTCAGCAGCTGTGAGTGGCGCTATGCACCCTGGACCCGGCAGTTCTCTGCGCAGGCCGGCCAGGAGCAAGACCCGCAGTGAGCCCGCAACGCAGTCCCTCTGACCGAGGCAGGCAGCAGCAGGCAAAGGAAGAAGGTAATGATGGTGCGTGCGCTTACCAACTATGTTTAGTGGCATAGGTTAAATATGTGTGGAATGCTGCCTATTCCTTAGCGTGATCAAGGCGAAAGCTGAAACGCGTTGCTTGTGCAGTGCAGTCAATAAATACCTTAACTGCAATCTTCCAAGGTGTCCATGCTTCTTTCTGGAGAAACAGAAGTTTGTGCTGGTATATTGCAGGGTTTCCGGTACCCTGAACATGGACCGCCCCGACTGACAGCCTGTTACCCTTACCGGTTTCTGTGGATGATAAATGGTGAATTAAGGCTGACCACGCAGCAGACAAGTCGCCTGGATATCGTCGAATCCAGCCTTTGGCAGTGATTCGAAAAAACGCTGTGACCGTCACATTGGAGATACATGCGTGACGAGCGATACCGGCAGACGAGAGAGATTTACTGCTGAGCAGCGTGGCGGATTGAGGCTGGATAGGAGTGTTCTTGCCCGGCAGCGAAGCAGTCACCGGCGCCGGCTGATGCGGTGTCTGTCTTGAGCACGCTGGGTTTCACTCCGGACCGGGCTTTGCTCTGCCGAAGTGCTGTGCAGCGTGTCTGAGTGTGAGGGGAGCCGCGGAGAGCGCAAGATGGACGGGTCTTGCTAGCGGCATTGGAAGTTGCCAAAAACGGTGGTGATTACTCATCATGGCTGCAGCTTTGGAGGCAAAGCGGAAAGACACAGCAAATAAACTATTTTTTGCACCAGCAGGTGTGAGGAGCGATGCAGTGAATGCCATCAAAACAATCACTGAGGAAATTCAAACGCAGGCATTGTTTAATCAATTGGAGAAATTACATAGGAAGGAACTTGCCAAGTGGTGGGAAGGGGAATCCCTCCAAAGGTATATTGACATGGCACGTGTACCTCGTGGTTTACGCATTTTTACGATACCAACCTACGAGGACCCTGATCCTGAAATGCTAGAGGAGTGGTCCAATAATTCGAATGCTTGCTCTGTTATTATGTTACGGATCCTGGTTAAATACGCCTTGAAAGACCGTAGCAAATTATTGGTAGAAATTGAACTGTTGTTGGCTGAGCTTGAAAAATTAACGATAAAGTAGGTGATTGAAGACTTTATGATAAATCTGGCCACGCGAATGGAAAAACTTGAAGAAGAAATCACGGCCAAGAAACAGCGGAAATTCCTTAGGGATTATAAAGATTACCAATCAGGTCGGACTTTAACGTTTCACAGGAAATATGATCACCTGTTTGAGAAAGATGGAAGTGGTCCAATCAATCCCACCACAGCACCAGTGAGTGTTGAAATTTCGGAAAGTGATGTGTCTGACGGAAGTCTATCAGATGCATCGACATCAGCAGCCCAGTCTGTAGGCACTGAAGTACAACAGAAAAAATCTACCAATTTTTTAGCCCAATTCCAAATGATGAATCAAGGACGGACAGAACAGCAACAAGAGCAGGGTGCTCAGAGAGGGAGAGGGCGAGGCGGCAGAGGAAGAACCAGAGGAATAAACAAGCCAAGCAAAGGAGCAAGAAAAGACGCGACAACCCCCATGGGAATGGTGACAAGGGGAAAGAAGACGCAAATATGACAGTGGTCAACATTTCCCAGCGAACTTTGACGGCAGAAGAAATTGGACTACTCCAACTAGGTTTGTCTTTTTGCCCTACAATGAATTTAAATGTTGCTCAAACGAGGATTGATTTGTTTTACTTTTCACGTAAGTTGAAATTAAAAAAGTGGTTTGATACCAAACACACATCAGACCCCCCACCTGTAGAGGGAGTACCTATGAGCAATTTGAATATCGATGACATTGAAGTTCTAAATGCCTTGCCATCCCAGTATGATCGAGGGATGGGTAATGCTGATGTAATTTCTAACTTACAGGAGTTTGATATTGATGTGAATGTCAATCCAGGTAGTGGCTTTAAACCGAAGTCACTAATTCTGCCCCAGATTGAATGTGATGCCATAGAGGTTTTTGAAAGAGGGGTTTTGAGTGACCTTAAGAAGATCAGGCATAAAAAACGCCCATTCAGAAGAAAAATCTCAGTTTTGATCAACTTGTGGCATTAGATAATTTAAAATCTGATAATACGATCGTAATTCGCCAGTCTGATAAGGGCGGTAACGTTGTGGTGCAAGATAAACAGGCCTAATTGATGGAAGGTCGGAGATAACTGAGCGATGAAACATGTTACTGCATTTCTGCTAGAAGTGCCATAGTCAAATCTAATGAGAAATATGGTGAGATGTTGGTGAAATGGCGAGAACGGGGGTTACTGGAGTGGGAGGAATATAATTTCCTTAAATGCCCCCACCCAAGGATCCCTATCCTCTATCTACTTCCAAAACTCCACAAGGACCCTGTGAACCCTCCGGGTAGGCCCATTGTTTCCTCTACTGGGTCGTTACTTGAAAAGACCTCCCAGTTCATTGATTACTATTTACGACCCTTTGTAGTGAGTTTACCTGTCTATTTAAGGGATACTACCCACTTTTGACCATTATTGATGGGATCTATTGGGAGCCAAATTATACGTTGGTTACTCTTGACGTATGTAGCTTATATACATGTATTCAACATCAATTTGGGCTTCAAGCAATAAGGCACTATTTGAAAACTCGCTCCATTTCCTTATTCTCACATTCAGAAATGATTCTTGTAATGATTGAGTTTTGTTTAACCAACAACTTTTTTCTGTTCGATGACGTCATCTACTGGCAGTTACAGGGCACAGCCATGGGCACCTGCTTCACCCCCAGCTATGCTAATCTTGTCATGGGCTGGTGGGAGGAGCAGGTGGTCTCTCAGATGGCGGAATACGATCACTGTGTCCTGTGGCTGCGGTACATAGACGACATCTTTTTAATTTGGAACGGAGACATTAATTCAGCAAAGGCGTTTGTTGAGAAATTGAATGAGAACAACTACAATCTCTGTGTTACTGAACATATGAGTAAAACCAAAATTTAATTCTTGGATGTGATGGTGGAAATTGTCGAGCATACTGTGTTGTAGGCATTCTGCACATACACAGAGCTATGCACAGGATGATAGGACCTCGGAGTATAGTGGTGAGCCAACCATACACCTTAGTACCCACAACCCCAACCCGACTAGCTTTAGCGTCTCATTAGCAACGATGCTACCAATGATTAGACAACGCAGAACACGGTCTCTCTCTCTCTCAAGACTCGCGGGAGCAAGGACACCCTTTCATAACTCACTCATACCTGTCCACAACGTGCGTAATAAGAGTCACTGTATAGTTTAAAATGAAACAATATTCTCTAATGTGTAAATGCGGGAAGACAAGGTATTAATACTATTATCAACAACAGCAAGCACCTTTTCTAAATTTGCTTGATCTATTTCCCGAAGACGGGAAGCAGCTTCAATTTGTGAAAGCTTCCAGAGTTCATTATAAGTTTCATAAATGAACGAGGCCCCAGCACAAAATCAGACAGATCAACGTTGCCTGATAGGAGGGATAAATGTTGTTTAACAGAATCTAAGGAAGAGTGCTGCAACCACTGTTTACACAATTTACCAACAGAATACGTTGTAACAGTATGAGAGTCAGAAAACCTGTGGTCCGGCCTATCCTGTTTGTATCCAGGCTCTCTGTCATGAAAACGCAGTTGGCAGGCATTAGATGCCATGGGCCAAGCCAACCAGGGTGACTGAACAAACGTAGAGACATTAAACGAGTTGTTCTGAAACAAAACTTGCAAATCCGTAAGGGACATATTGAAGTGCAAGCTTTCGTTGGGAGTGGAAGACAATACAGGAATGGATGGGGCATTTAATTGTTTGGACGTAGCCAAACCCCAACATGTTGTTTGATAGATGGTTTGATTTAAAAATAAAATCTGGGCCGGGATGAGGCAAGCACGGTGCAAGGCTTCTGTGCCTTGCACTTGCCATGCTTTGGAGCCCCAAATAGATTTCAAGTCAATGGTGTCCCGCCAATGTTCATACCCACCCACAGCTAAGGCGTTCAAAAAGGAACCCGAATACAGCAATTTGGTGTGGGTCAACATAATTTTCTGAGTGGACGAAGTGTTTAATTTAAAATAATAGGACCCAGGGTTCGATCTATCAAAGTCTGTAAAATAAGTAAACTTATTTCTAAGAGTCTGGGAGCTGCCTGGCAAAGGGGTCGGACAATGTTCCCATTGGGTGTAATTAAATGGACCCCGAAGGGTACTTGGTTTATGGAGAAAGTGGTTGCCCCAATGCTGGTAACAATATAAGTCGGCATAACTTGCAGAATTTAAATACAGATCCTCAGCATTAAATGCAGCATAATATTTCAAATCAGAAAATAATGATTCAACGGCATGCACATCCCAATCGTCCGAATGAATATTACTTTTAACAACGTCACCCATTGAAACACGGAGGACATTTGGTACATTGATATCCTCGGTGGGTCGATGAATTTGGAAATTTACCGCATCCCATACGATGCCATCAGCGACTGGAAAAGCTGAAATGTTCACAAATGTGTGGTCACGCTTCATGATGTGAGATGAAGAATGCGGAGCCAAAGTTCCAGCGACACAGTTCACAGCAGAGCGTTCGGGTAAATAGTGACCATTGATGAGTAAGAAAAAAACTGTCACAAAGCCAATGGACATGAACAGAAAAATCAGGAATAGTACCAACCAGATGTATGTCCATGGTGGAACCAAAAAATTGTCCCTGAACCAGGATACAAAAATACTGAATCTGGACGGGATAAGTGCTGAGGTGGAATCCGAGTCAAAGGAATAACGTGTTGGGCTCGAGCAGGCGATCAGGCAAATCTACCATCTCAATAGCAACATCAGTGACCGTTCGGGCTGGAAGGCCACAAACATTTGTCCTGGAAATGACTGGACAAGAGACTGCTGGTGTTACACTATTCAGGATCGGCCAGATGTTGTAGCTTGACATTTTCCACTGAGATGTGTCTGTTTTCCTTGCGACCAGGAAGCGGTGGTAAAATAACTGTACGAGTACCCTTCAAGCCAAGGACTGGAACCGGTGCACGATAAGAGGGGCCAAATTCTTTTTTGTTCTCCACTTTCTCTCGGACCAGGTCTCCAACTTTCGGAAGCCAGCCGGCAACCGGAATCTGCAGAGCAGCGTCTGTGGCTGAAGGTAAATGTTCAATTGCAAGTTTGTCTCGGGCTTCTTGTAAGTCCTGTAACATAGTAGAATGGTTATCTACATCAAAGATTGCGGATTGCGCCGCCATGTCTAGGCCATCAAGGTCAGGCACAAACATTCGTATGCCAAAGAGCATTTCGTATGGGGTCCGCCCACCCAGAGGTCTTCTAGGGAGATTATTAAGTGCACGTTGTACGGTATACAAGTGGGCCAGCCAGTTCCTGCCAGTACCTAAGACTCTAGCTGTCAAGGATTGCTTTAAGTCACGGTTCATTCGTTCAACAATCGAATTGCCCTCAGGCCGATATGGAGACGAAAATTTCACCAGCACCCCCAGTGACCCCATGGCGTCCTTGTAGGCCTTTGAGGCGAACGCTGGACCTTGGTCAGAATGGAAGGTGCCGCAGGCAAAAATTCCCACAAAGACACACAAATCCCTGATGACATTTCGAGCGTCAGCACTCCATTGTGGCCAGACCCAGATGAAACGTGTGCACGAATCCACTGCAACCAAGATGTACTTATATGCAGTGTCAGAAGAAAATGGACCACAGTGATCCAGGTAAACACACCCAAAAGGTCTGTTACAAATGCAGAGCGGGGTTTGCGGTGGTCGGGTAACTGTGGAAGGCTTAATTTGCTGACAAACGTCACACGAAAGCACATAAGTACAGGTCTGTTTATATAAACCACGCCACCAGTAACGCTGCTGCAAGATGGAAACCGTCGCTGACATGCCAGCATGGGCCGAAGCCATGCCTCCGTGGGCGGCTGTTATCAAGGAAAGTCTGCGGTCCGCGTTCGGAATCAGCCGATCACCAACGTCTGGAATTCTTACGTAAGGAGCCTGTTCGGGACCTAATTGATAAGAGTATTTGGAAGGGAAACCCCGTGGGTAATTAGCACCTTCCTTAGTCGCAGCAATAGCTGCCAAAATATCATTATCTATTTTAGTCATGGATCTTGTAACTGCTGCTACTGTGCACGTGGCTACTGCTGATTTGGCAGCTTCATCTGCCAAACCGTTACCGACAGCGTGTGCGCCCACACGCTGATGGCCAAGAGTGTGAATCACCTGTGTGAGAGGCAGACGCTGTTTCAAATCTGCCACTCGAACCGAAAGCATCTTATGCTTAATTGTGCTGCCTTTAGCGTCTCTATAGTCGTTTTGCGACCAAAAGAAGAGGTTGTCATTAAATGACTGAACACAGTAGTAAGAATCGCATACAATAAGAGTCGTCACGTCTGGATTCGCAAACTCGAGAGCGAGCACCAAAGCACGCAGCTCGGCCAATTGTGCAGTACTGTCTCCTAGTGCCTGAGTGTGCACTACAGTCTGTTGGAACTCACCGTTCACCATAGTACCAGCCACAATAGCACATGCTGCTGAATAAGCATGCTTGGAACCCGTGGCCGGTTGTGCTGAACCATCGGTATAGATAATACATTCGTACTCCTCAAGCGGTAGCAAAGACAGAGGAGGAGGATGACCAACTACAGACAAACCTCGCTCTCAGCCCACCCACCGACCCCTCCAACCCCGACGACGCTGCCCGCAACCTCAGACGATGGATGGACGACTGCGCCAACACCCTCGCCCCGCTGAAAAAACCCACCTACAGAGACACCAGCAAGAGAGCCAGTTGGTTCAGCCCGGAACTCCTAGCATCCAAACGTACCTGCCGGAATCTAGAGAAGAAATGGCACAATGAAAAGACACCGGACAGCAACGCAGCCCACAAAGACGCCATCCACCACCACCATCAACTCATCAGGTCCGCCAAGAGGACCTCCTTCAAAGACTGCCTCGACAACAACGCACACAACAGCAAGGAGCTCTTCATCATCATGAAGGAACTCTCCAACCCCAGCTCCAACACCAACGACATCCCGCCGTCGCAAGCCCTGTGCGATTCCCTCGCCACCTTCTTCCACCGCAAGATCACCGACATCCACGACAGCTTCGACACCCGGACTGCCCCAACAGACCCCGACACACCAGAGTCGCCGCACACTATCGACCACGACCCCTTGACAGCCTGGGCCAACGTGAACATCGATGACACCATCAAGACCATGAGCACAATCCACTCCGGCTCCCCGTCAGACCCTTTTCCGCACCACATCTTCAACAAAGCCGGCAGCTCCATCGCACCCCACCTGCGCAACGTCATCAACCTCTCCTTTGAGACCGCGACCTTCCCAGAGAGCTGGAAACACGCCGAGATAAACGCCCTACTCAAAAAACCCAAGGCGGACCCGAGAGACCTCAAAAACCTCCGGCCCATCTCCCTGCTTCCGTTCCCAGCAAAGGTCATCGAGAAGATCGTCAACAGACAGCTAACCCGATACCTCGAAGAAAACAGCATCCTGGACCCATCCCAGTCAGGGTTCCGCAGCAACCACAGCACCGAGACTGCCCTCATCGCCTCCACCGACATCAGGACCCTGCTGGACAACGGTGAGACCGCGGCCCTCATCCTCCTGGACCTCTCCGCCGCCTTCGACACTGTCTGCCACCGCACGCTACGCACACGCCTCCACGACGCAGGGATTCGAGAGAAGGCCCTGGAATGGACCACCTCCTTCCTCTCCGGCAGAACACAGAGAGTCCGCCTCCTGCCATTCCGATCCGAAGCCTCCGAGATCATCTGCGGCGTACCCCAGGGATCATCCCTCAGCCCGACACTGTTCAACATCTACATGGCCCCACTCGCACGCACGCCCGACAGCACGACCTCAACATAATCTCCTACGCCGACGACACTCAACTGATCCTCTCCCTCACCAAGGACCCCCTCACCGCCAAATCCAACCTCCACGAAGGAATGAAGGCCGTCGCCGATTGGATGAAGAGCAGCCGACTAAAGCTGAACACGGACAAGACGGAGGTCCTCATCCTCGGCTCCAACCCTTCAGCCTGGGACGACTCCTGGTGGCCCACGACACTGGGGGCACCCCCGACACCCACCGACCACGCACGCAACCTGGGAGTGATCCTCGACTCAACGCTCTCCATGACCAAGCAAGTCAACGCAGTCTCCTCCTCCTGCTTCAACACCCTCCACATGCTCCGCAAGATCTACAGGTGGATCCCGACAGACACAAGAAGAACAGTCACCCAGGCCCTCGTGAGTAGCAGACTCGACTATGGAAACGCCCTCTACGCGGGAGCCCCGACCAAGCTCATCAAACGACTGCAACAAATCCAAAACGCCTCTGCACGCCTGATCCTCGACGTTCCACGCCACAGCCACATCACCCCCCACCTGAGAAACCTGCACTGGCTCCCCGTCGACAGGAGAATCTCCTTCAAACTCCTCATCCACGCACACAAGGCACTCCACAAGACCGGCCCAGCCTACCTCAACAGACGACTCTCCTTCTACGTCCCCGACCGCCAGCTCCGCTCTGCCGATCTCTCCCTGGCCACCGTCCCGCACATCCGAAGAACTACCACCGGCGGCAGATCCTTCTCCCACCTCGCCGCCAAGACCTGGAACACCCTTCCACTCAGCCTACGACAGACCCAAGACCTGCTAACCTTCAGGAGGCTACTCAAGACCTGGCTGTTCGACCAGTAGCGGCTCCCCCCCCTCCTTTTCTTCCCCAGCACCTTGAGACCCTCGCGGGTAAGTAGTGCGCTCTACAAATTCTGTGATTGATTGATTGATTGAACAAATTCATACTGTAAAAACTCCTGTGTCTGAAGTGAAGAATCAAAGATAAACGTGACATCCGGAGATGTCAGTGATGTAGCCCATTGTATCCAACGGGGGTGCAATGCCTTAGAGTTCGGTACACTTGCCTTCGTCACTGCCTCAAGGGCAGGATATGGTGTTACCACCAAAATGTGTTTTCCCTGTGCCAGTGCGCGTTCCTTTAGAATCGCCATTTGCACTGCAGTCAGAACTTTCTCCACAGAGGAAAAGCGCAACTCTGCTGAAGTGTATAGATGTGACTTGTATGCAATCGGTACTGTGTCACCTTCGTTAAAGGTTAAGTACGTGAAACCCACTGCCCCTGGTACAATTCTAATCACCAGGTTGGTGTGGTTGTCACGAGTCAACAAGAATTTAGATTCAAGTAGATCGGACTGCAAAGATTGCAGTATAGAGGAATGCTCGGGAAGCCAGCATAACTTCGAAAAGTTAGGTTGTATCAAGGCCTAAAGAGGCTTGATACGCTGGGCATATTCGGGAATGTAAGTACGCCCGAAATTCAAGAAACCCAGTAAAGACTGTAGCTTCTTCAAAGTGGTTGGAGGGCACAAGAGCGCGCATTTCTCCAAAAAATGGGGTGCTAAGCCCTTACCTTCATTGTTGAGCTCATAGCCCAAAAACAAAAAGGTAAATTCAGCAATGTGAGATTTGGCAAAATTAAATTTGTATCCTAAGACCGCAAATTCAAGAATAATGCGGTCCACACGGGAAAGATGCAGCCAGAATTCGTCGTCTGTCAGATAGATATCGTCGACGTACGAACACCCATCTGGGTCTATGCTGTCCAACAATGAGACAACACGGGCGGCGAAGACACCCGGACTGTTTTATAGCCCATGGGTAAACGCCGGAATTTGAATTGTTTACCACCGGAAGTGAAAGTGCTCCATTGGCTGCACTCCTGGGACAAGTTGTGCGTGTAAAATCCATTGGATAGGTCAAGTGTCGTTTTATATTTTTTACGAACAAGACTGTCTACAAGCGCAGAACTGTGTGTATTTTGTACCGCAAAGGTCCGACAATGAGAGTTCAAATGTCGGTAATCCAAAACTAGGCGGTATGATCCATCGGGTTTAGAAACCGCGAAAAGGGGATTATTCATGGGTGATACGCATGTTTCAATTACTCCTTGATATTCTAACTGTGTCAGAATTTCAGAAACGGGACCTTTTGCTTCCCACCGGATGGGATATTGGGGTTGTGGCTGTGGCACCGACCGCAAAGGAATATCATGGAGGGGAGAATCCTCATCCCAGCCCACGTGATTGCGGTATAACGCCGGAGCCAGGGACACAGCCCACTCAGCTGCGAGAGCCTCCGCTTTGTCCTTGGGGACATGACGAGAAAAGCTCGGAAGGATTACCTCCTCCCCTCTACGAGCAGCAAGTATGAATGGGGGCGGCCAATCCGCCTCTGCCAACAAAATGTCGTACGAAGAGGTCAGATTCTCCCAAAAAATCCCTTTAATAACACGCTCAATGTCACCTTCAATTTGAATGACAATATTAAATATTCTGTCAGGGGTGCCACTGGTGTCAGCTGTCTCGACAGTAATGAATGTTTCATTTGCTGTCGCCTCCACATGAGGACGTAGTGCCTCCCGCACTATGGTAACTTCCGCGGCGCTGTCTAGGAGCGTCACTGTCCACGTCCAATTCAGGAGTCTCGTTCTCACCGTCTGTGGCATACCTCGCTGTTACAGCTGCAACTTTTTTCTTCTGAAACTGTGGGCGAGAACGTTGAAATTCTTCTGGTTTCCCTCGTACTTGTTGTCGAGGTTGGTCTCGTCCCTGTGGAGCCTCTCGACCCCTGCCTCTATCCTGGCGATCACCTGCACCTGTCTGGGAGGTCGATGGTGCCTGTGAAGAATGAGGAGAACGCTGATCAGGGACTTGAAATCTCTCTTGTCATAAGGTTTCTGCACATACACAGAGCTATGCACAGGAAAATGGGACCCCGGAATACAGTGGTTTGCCACCATATACCGTAGCACCCAAAAACCCCAACCCAACTAGCTTAGCATCCCATTAGCACTCAAGTACTAATGTTTGGACAACCCAGAACACGGTATCTTTATCTCAGGACTCGCAGAAGCAAGAACACTCTTTCGTCACTCACTCGTACTTGTTCACAAGGTGCGTAGGAAGAGACACTGGATAGGTTAAAATGTTTATTCCAACTTACGTGCTCTAATGTACAGTACACGTGTCAGTACTAATAGCATAATGCATATGACTAATATAAGCAGCATGGTTACAATTCCATAGAATACAAACGGGGAAAGCATCTCAGAGCTCAGTGGATAAACGTATAAATAACATTACCACCCTCCCCTTGCAGTAAGATAGTTTATTATAATAATAGAAGACCTCTGGGCTTTGACTAGCGAACCCCCATACCTCAGTCTCTAGATGCAGAATTACATCAGCAGGACATCATAGCTCTTCTCACTGAAAGGGATTTCTCCAAGTGTGTTTAAGCGCTAGTAAACCACAGTATTAAAAGCATATCAAATTCTTCATGGCAATTGCACATAATGTTATGTCTGGGTGCGCGAGACTGGCCATATCAGGAAGAACCAGAATACATTGTTATGCGACCTTGTACATGTTTGTGCAGACTGAGCCCAAAAAGGTGAACAACAGAAAATGCAGACAGTGCAAAAGAACTTGGCACGAGCAAAGGGCGAGGAAGGCCCGGCTCAGTGTAACGTGCGCAAAGAAAAGCAGCATGGCAGCCAGGCCTAGGCCAACATAACAAGGCAGGTAACAATCCACAAGACACCCTCCCCTGGACAGTCCGGCGGCCAGGACAGAGGCCCATCAGAGGAGAAAACAGAGCCGCTCGGAGCACAGGGAGCGCCCAAACGGCGAAGGGCAGGTCAATCCATGAAAGTGAAAGTGCAGAAAAAGCCATACCCTCCAAGAGTTCATCATTGGAATCGTCAAAAAACATAGATGCCATCCAATCCATGAGTTCATAAGAGCAGGAATGCTCCTCAGCAAAGGGAGCATCCAGAAGCAATGCGGGACAGCTTGCGTGATAATTGAAACAGCTTCGTTGTAGGAGATCCTGGGCAGCCGCCCAGATATCCCATTGCGCCAAAATCCCCAGTGCAGCCGCACGCGCCATACAGCCAGCGACGGAACAGTCCTGCTCATGGGCCTCTAAGGGACCCATCAACTGAACAAAATCCGGAACAGACAATGACGAATTGGAGAGGCAATAATCCAGAGTCCAGGTGAAAGGACAGCGGACACAAGTCATCACAGGTTGCACGCAAGTGAAATACGCAAAGCGAAATGAAAGAGTATATGACACACTCAGTGTCGCCAATGGCAAGACACCAAAACCGGCCAAAAGGCGCTCACGGAGCAGCTGGAGGCGTTCTGGATCGAGCAGGTCCCATCGGGGAGCAGCCATTGCGCAGAAAGCAAATTAAGAGCAAGACACCGGCCGCTAAAGCGAGGATCAATGGGAAACCGCCAAAGACACTGGAAAATATAGAATGTATGAAAGCCGGGATGACACCAAAAATAGTCTGGAAGGAGGACACCAAGCCCGACCCAACGACCTTAAAAAAGTGTACTAGGCCTTCAGTGTTAGATGCGTTAAAAATACGATGTATTAACTCCCCAAAATGTTGGGGGAGATTAGTGTTTAAAAGGGCCTGTATTTCACTGTGGGTACTCGCCACCTGGAGAATGAATGTCTCCCGGGCGGACGTGAGCATAACTTCCTCGTTTAATAATAGTGCCTTTATTCTGCTCAGTCTATTGAAATCTGCTTCCATGGTAGGGATGGAAGGCCAAATAGAGATATCAACCTTGCCATGAGGGGGAGGAAAAAGCACATTTTTGCAGCAGACAACCCTGTGCGAAACTGTTACAATGTAAGGAATGCCAGCCTGCAGGCCACAACAGTTTTCGTTATTTAAAAGTAAATAACTACCATTGGAAAGGAGAGTGAAAGTAGGTGAAATAACAGGAGCAGGAATACCTTTCAGCACACAAGCAAGATTAGGAGAGGAAACGCTACATGAGCCATGCAATTTAATGTGTTTACAAATAAGCGAATGACCTATAGTCGAGTCGCAGTACTCCCCGTGAGAAAGACTACCTTGCCGTCCCGAAGGCATTTATACATGAAAGGCAAGGACCAGAGTTCATGCAGGAAAGCACTGCCCAATGGCCGGTAACGGCCCACAGGATAATGTTTCATGCACGAGTCAAATTCAAACAAGGAAAATGGTAAAGCTATAACCCCATGGACTAGCCATACAGCAGAATCGAGTTCTGCAACAGAGAACGGCAAAGGATCCACCTTTTCGATATGTAATAGAGTGTAAGTTGCATCCTTCATGGACATAAATTGCTGTTTGTCAGTTAAGTTAAAAGGTAGAAATAAGGCAGAGGTGTTCAAAAATGCCAAGGCACTTTACCTAACTTGAGCGTTTGTAAAGTCCATGCAAACTGCATAACTGAGCGCAATTGATTCTGACCATGATATAACACAGAAACATCATCTTGTACAATATCAACAACAGAGGACACAATATTCTCTAAAGTGTAAATGCGAGAAGACAGGGTATTAATACTATTGTCAACAACAGCGAGCACCTTTTCCATATTTGCTTGATCTATTTCCCGAAGACGGGAAGCAGCTTCCATTTGTGATAGCTTCCAGAGTTCATTATATGTTTCATAAATGAATCTTTTAGGTCGGGGACCACGAGGTCCCAAAACAAAGTCGGACAGATCAATATTGCCTGTAAGGAGGGACAAATGTTGTTTAACAGAATCAAGGGACGAATGTTGCAGCCATTGTTTGCATAATTTACCAACAGAGTATGTAGTGACAGTACGGGCATCAGTAAACCTCGGATCAGGCCTATTCTGTGTGTAGCTAGCACCAGTATCATGAAAACGCATTTGACATGCATTAGATGATATAGGCCATACTAACCAGGGTGACTGAACCAGCTCAGAAACATTAAACGAATTATTTTGTAACATTGCCTGCAGGGACACGAGGGACATATTGAATCGTGAGCTTTCATTTGGAAAACTCGACAGGGATGGTATTGATGGCGTATTCAATTGTTTAGTGGTTGCTAAGCCCCAACATGTAGTCTGATAGATGGAAGCATTTAGGAACATAATTTGGGTAGGGATGAGGCACGCACGATGCAACGCCTCGGTTCCCTGTACCTGCCATGGCTTGGAGCCCCAAATAGATTTTAAATCCACTGTATTATCCCAGTACTCATAACCACCCACAGCTAAGGCACTTAGAAAGGAACCTGAATAAAGCAATTTGGTGTGTGTTAACATAATTTTCTGAGTTGATGTGTTATTTAGTCTAAAATAATAGGATGCAGGGTTCGACCGATTAAAATCAGTGAAATAATTAAACTTATTTCGAAGAGTTTGAGAGCTACCTGGCAAGGGGTTTGGACAATGTTCCCATTGGGTATAGTTAACAGAACTACGCAGGGCACTGGGCTTATGGAGAAAATGATTACCCCAATGTTGGTAACAATACAAATCGGCATAATTAGCAGAATTCATATATAAATCTTCAGCATTAAAAGATGCATAATATTTTAAATCGGCAAACAATGCTTCAACGGCATGCACATCCCAATCATCAGAATGAATATTATTTTGTACTACATCACCCATTGAAACACGAAGGACATTAGGTACATTAATAATTTCCGTCGGACCATGGATTTGATAGTTCACTGCATCCCATACGATGCCATCAGCAACTGGGAAAGCTGAAATGTTCACAAATGTGTGGTCACGCTTCATGATGTGAGACGAGGAATGAGGAGCCAAAGTTCCAGAAACATAGTCTACAGCAGAGCGTTCAGGTAAATAGTGACCATTGATTAGTAGAAAAAACACTGTGACAAAGCCAATGGACATGAACAAAAATATCAAGAAAAGTACCAACCAGAGGTATGTCCAGGGGGAATCAAAAAATTGTCTCTAAACCAGGATATAAAAATACTGAACTTGGATGGAACTTTTGAAGATGTGGAATCCGAATCAAAGGAATAACGAGTCGGGCTTAGTGGCGTTGTTGGTTGATGTGCCACCGATTCAGATGCAGGATAAGTATACTCGTCCTCGTCGATGTTGGTGGAGAGTTGGGGATCAATTATAGTTTCAGGCAAAATAGAGGATTCAGGCAAATCGACCATCTCAATTACAGCATCAGCGATCGTTCGTGTAGATGGGCTACGAACATATGTCCGATAAATGGCAGGACAAGAGACCGCTGGTGTGACACTATTCAGGATCGGCCAGGCGCTGTAGCTTGACATTTTCAACTGAGATGTATCTGTTCTCTTTGCGACCAGGAAGCGGTGGTAAAATGACTGTACGTGTTCCCTTCAGGCCAAGAACTGGAACCGGTGCACGAAAAGAGGGGCCAAATTCTTTTTTGTTTTCAACCTTCTCTCGAACCAGTTCTCCAACTTTCGGAAGCCAGCCGGCTACCGGAATCTGCAACGCAGGATCTGTGGCTGAAGGCAAATGTGTAGTTGCAAGTTTGTCTCGGGCTTCTTGTAAGTCCTGTAACATAGCAGAATGGTTATCTACATCAAACTTGGCGGATTGCGCCGCGATGTCTGGACCCTCAAGGTCAGGCACAAACATTCTTATGCCAAAGAGCATTTCGTATGGGGTCCGCCCACCCAGAGGTCTTCTAGGGAGATTATTAAGTGCACGCTGAACGGTATACAAATGGGCCAGCCAGTTCCTGCCAGTACCTAAAACCCTAGCTGTTAAGGATTGCTTTAAGTCACGGTTCATTCGTTCAACGATAGAGTTGCCCTCAGGCCTATACGGAGACGAAAATTTCACCCGCACCCCAAGCGAAGCCATTGCATCCTTGTAAGCCCTAGAGGCAAACGCTGGACCTTGGTCCGAATGGAAGGTGCCGCATGCGAAAATTCCCACAAAGACACGCAAATCCCTGATTACATTTCGGGCGTCAGCACTCCGTTGTGGCCAGACCCAGAGAAACCGTGTGCACGAGTCCACTGCCACTAAGATGTATTTATAAGCAGTGTCTGATGAGAATGGACCGCAGTGATCCAAGTAAACACACCCAAAGGGTCTGTTAGCAATGCAGAGCGGTGTTTGTGGTGGACGTGTTACCGTGGAAGGCTTAATCTGTTGACAAACGTCGCAAGAAAGCACAAAAGCACGGGTGTCTTTATATAACCCACGCCACCAATAACGCTGCTGCAAGATGGAAACCGTAGCTGACACACCTGCATGAGCAGAAGCCATGCCTTCGTGTGCAGCTGATATCAAGGCACTCCTGCGGTCCGCGTTGGGGATCAGCCGATCTCCAACGTCAGGTATAGTTACATAAGGAACCTGATCGGGACTTAATTTGTAAGAATACTTGGAAGGGAAACCTGTAGGGTAATTATCACCTTCCTTGGTTGCAGCAATAGCTGCTAGAATAACAGGGTCTATTTTAGACATGGACCTGGTAACCGCTGCTACTGAACACGTGACTACTGCTGAACGGGCAGCTTCATCTGCCAGATCGTTACCAATAGCGTGTGCGCCCACCCGCTGATGGCCTAAGGTGTGAACCACCTGTGTGAGGGGCAGACGTTGTTGCAATTCTGCCACTCGAACCCAAAGCATTTTATGCTTAATTGTGCTCCCTTTTGCGTCCTTGTAGTCGTTTTTCGACCAGAAAAACAGATTGTCATTGTAAGATTGTACACAGTAAAAAGAATCACATACAATAAGAGTGGTCTCATCCTGTGAAGCGAACTCAAGTGCAAGTAGCAATGCATGCAGCTCGGCCAATTGTGCGGTACTGTCTCCAAGTGTGCGTGTGTGCACTACAGTGGATTTGAACTTGCCATCCACAAAGGATCCCGCAACAATAGCACATGCAGCAGAATAAGCGTGCTTGGACCCAGTGGCCGGTTGCGCCGAACCATCGGTGTAGATCACACATTTGTAATCCTCAAGCGGTAATAAAAACAAAGGAGGAGGATGAACGAATTCATACTGCAAAAACTCCTGAGTCTGAAGAGAAGAATCAAAAACAAAAGTGACGTCCGAAGACGTCAAAGATGTAGCCCATTGTATCCAACGGGGATGCATTGCTTTTGAGTTCGGTACACTTGCCTTTGTTACTGCCTCTAGGGCAGGACAGGGTGTTACCACCAGAATCCGCTTACCCTGTGCCAGTGCGCGTTCTTTTAGAATCGCCATTTGCACGGCAGTCAGAACTTTTTCAACAGATGTAAAGCGCAATTCAGCGGAAGTGTACAGATGTGACTTGTATGCGATAGGTACTGTATCACCTTCATTAAAGGTTAAATAGGTGAATCCCACCGCCCCCGGAATTATTCTAATCACCAGGTTTGTGTGGTTATCACGAGTCAAAAGATATTTAGACTCCAAAAGGTCTGTCTGCAAAGACTGCAGAATTGAGGTATGCTCAGGCAGCCAGCAAGACCTTGAATAAGTAGGTTGTATCAAAGCATACAAAGGCTTGATACGCTGGGCATATTCGGGAATGTAAGTACGCCCGAAATTCAGGAAACCCAGCAAAGACTGAAGTTTCTTCAGAGTATTTGGGGGCACAAATGTGCACATTTTTCCAAGAAATGGGGGCTAAGCCCTTACCTTCGTTATTGAGCTCATAGCCCAAGAACAGAACGGTAAATTCAGCAATGTGTGACTTAGCAAAGTTAAATTTGTAACCCTGCTCCGCAAATTCAAGAATAATGCGGTCCACACGGGACAGATGCTGATATAACTCGTCGTCTGTCAGATAGATGTCATCAACGTACGAACATGCGTCTTGATCAATGTCATTTAACAAAGAAACAACACGGGCGGCGAATATACCCGGACTATTTTTATAGCCCATGGGTAATCGCCGGAACTGGAATAATTTACCACCGGATGTGAATGCGGTCCATTGACCACTCTCCGGGGCTAGGTTGTGCGTGTAGAAACCGTTTGAAAGGTCAAGTGTCGTTTTGTATTTTTTACGAACAAGACTGTCTACAAGCGCAGAACTGTGTGTATTTTGCACCGCAAAGTTCCGACAATGAGTATTTAAATGCCGGTAATCCAAAACTAAGCGGTACGATCCATCGGGTTTAGAAACCACGAAAAGGGGATTGTTCATAGGTGATACGCATGGTTCAATTACTCCCTGATATTCCAACTGTGTCAGAATTTCGGAGACGGGGCCTTTTGCCTGCCGTTTGATGGGATATTGGGGTTGTGGCTGCGGTAGTGACCGCAAAGGTATTGCATGGGGAGGTGACTCTTCATCCCATCCCACATGGTTGCGGTATAACGCTGGTGCCAGGTACACAGCCCACTCAGCTGCAAGTGCTTCAGCTTTGTCTTTTGGGACATGCTTTGAAAAGCTTGGAAGGATTACCTCCTCTCCTTTATGTGCAGCTAATACGAATGGGGGTGGCCAATCCACCTCTGCTAACAAAATGTCATATGAAGAGGTTAGATTTTCCCAAAAAATCCCTTTTATTTCACGCGGTATGTCACCTTCAATTTGTATGACTATATTATATAGTCTGTCAGGGGTGCCACTCTCGTGTCAGCTGTCTCTACAGTAACGAATGTTTCAGTTGCTGTCGCCTCCATATGAGGACGTAGCGCCTCCCGCACTATGGTAACTTCCGCGGCGCTGTCTAGGAGGGTCACTGCCCACGTCCAATTCTGGAGTCTCGTTCTCACGGTCTGAGGCATATTTCGCTGTGACAGCGGCAACCTTTTCTTCTGAAATTGCGGTCGAGGAAGATGAAAATCTTCTGCTTTCCCTCTGACTTGTTGTCGAGGTTGGTCTCGCTCCTGGGGAGCCTCTCGGCCCCTTCCTCTATCTTGCCGTCCTCCTCCACCAGCCTGTGACGACGTCTGGGCCTGTGAAGAACGAGGAGAACGCGTATCAGAGCTCTGAAACCTTTCTGGTGATTTAATCCTTGACCTATCACGTAAATCATAAGTACGTTCAGAAGAAACCGAAACTGGGGAAGCGCCTCTCGACCCCGGCTTCTTTTGTTGCTTACCCTGCTTTTTCTGTCTCCAACTCTTTTTAGTGAAGACCGGTTTATCATCCTTCTCAGATGCACTTTTTGTTTGTATAACTTGTGTTTGCGATTGAGTTTGCATTTTTACAAAAGGCTTGTTGCCTAGGCTATTTCTTCCAATTGTTTTATAAGCCCGGGCTATTATTTTCGGTAATTCGCGAGGCCTGTCCAACTCTGGGACCAAAGCCAAAGCATTCGCTACTTGAAAGTTCATAGCATCGCCCTTGACATTTCCAAGGATCAGCTCAGCTACTACATCAAACACTCCCACTAGTCTCATCCCTAATTCCACAGCCGCTTCAGGGCCATGTTCATCCTGTACTTTTTTAATTACAGAGGGTAGAACCGTCATGGAAGGAGTTCCAAAACATTTTGAATAAACTGCTGCGAATACCTTACCCCAGTTTTCACATGATGTCAAATCGGGGATTATGTCTTTTGGCAAACTTATCGTGAGGATGCGGTGTTTATCTACTGGGGATGTATGTGGAAACACTGCTTCTATCTGATCGAACTTTTCTGCAAGCCAGTAAGGATAGTCGTCCTTATTTTGTGGACGTTTGCCCATCACAGAATTTACCATGACAGGACTTATAGTCACTCCAGCTGCAATAGCTGGTTGGCCTGCGACTACAGGAGCAGCTCCATGGAGGCTACCTGTAACGTATGTCACCAAGGCTCGATGCACTCGCACCAATTCGGTATGCATAGTGCGCAGTTCCGCAATCGGTAATGCCAGATAATTTGGATGCGGGGTATACCCGGCCAATACAGGCCAAGTGGCCCCCTGAATTGATAAGGGGCCTAAACGAACTGCGGTAGTTGGTTGTGGTAGGGCGCCATTGAACCAAACACGGTGCTGCCAAGCCGTGAGAGGCACTTCAAGAACAGTATAGGGTCGATAGGCAGCAGGAACAGCGGTGGGCTTATATTCATGAAACAGCTTATCACCTGCATCCACCGCTTCAAAAGTGATCCAAGTGTAAAACACTTCAAAGTGATAAGCCGCATCGGCTTGAACCACAAAGACCAACTCGACCCCAGTATCGGGCACTCCATACACAGCTAAGTGGTCTCGGAGTGCTCCTCGACTATGTGCAGCTATCGCCACACCAGCCATGACTAAACAATTATATTCGACAACCTAACAGGGAGCACAAAAATGGGTCTATTAACTAACCTTTTTTAATAATATCAAGCTTGAAAGAACCTATAAAACATTCAATATAGGAGGTATCACCGTCACATACGCCTCCGGAAGCGTACGCGAGGGGTTTGTGGACAAGCACAAGCACTACTCAAGCGTCTCGCAGATAAGCTGCCCCACGGTGGTCGCGCCATGTCATAAGGTTTCTGCACATACACAGAGCTATGCACAGGAAAATGGGACCCCGGAATACAGTGGTTTGCCACCATATACCGTAGCACCCAAAAACCCCAACCCAACTAGCTTAGCATCCCATTAGCACTCAAGTACTAATGTTTGGACAACCCAGAACACGGTATCTTTATCTCAGGACTCGCAGAAGCAAGAACACTCTTTCGTCACTCACTCGTACTTGTTCACAAGGTGCGTAGGAAGAGACACTGGATAGGTTAAAATGTTTATTCCAACTTACGTGCTCTAATGTACAGTACACGTGTCAGTACTAATAGCATAATGCATATGACTAATATAAGCAGCATGGTTACAATTCCATAGAATACAAACGGGGAAAGCATCTCAGAGCTCAGTGGATAAACGTATAAATAACATTACCACCCTCCCCTTGCAGTAAGATAGTTTATTATAATAATAGAAGACCTCTGGGCTTTGACTAGCGAACCCCCATACCTCAGTTTCTAGATGCAGAATTACATCAGCAGGACATCATAGCTCTTCTCACTGAAAGGGATTTCTCCAAGTGTGTTTAAGCGCTAGTAAAACCACAGTATTAAAAGCATATCAAATTCTTCATGGCAATTGCACATAATGTTATGTCTGGGTGCGCGAGACTGGCCATATCAGGAAGAACCAGAATACATTGTTATGCGACCTTGTACATGTTTGTGCAGACTGAGCCCAAAAAGGTGAACAACAGAAAATGCAGACAGTGCAAAAGAACTTGGCACGAGCAAAGGGCGAGGAAGGCCCGGCTCAGTGTAACGTGCGCAAAGAAAAGCAGCATGGCAGCCAGGCCTAGGCCAACATAACAAGGCAGGTAACAATCCACAAGACACTCTGGAGATTTTATTCTCGCTCTATCGCGCAAATCATATGTCGTTCAGAAGATACAGAAACCGGGGATGCGCCTCGCGACCCTGGCTTCTTCTGCTGTTGCTTACCCTGTTTTTTGAACCTCCAGCTCTTCTTAGTGAAGAACGGTTTCTCAACTTTCTCAGATTGAGTTTTTTGTTGTGGTTGTGATTGAGTTTGCGTTTTAGCAAAAGGCTTAACTCCCAGGCTATTGCGGCCAATGGTTTTATAAGCCTGTGCAATTATTTTCGGTAATTCGCGTGGCTTGTCCGGTTCTGGGATCAAAGCCAAAGCATTAGCTACTTGAAAGTTAACTGCATCACCCTTGACGTTAGCAAGGATTAGGTCAGCCACTACATCGAACACTCCCACCAGTCTCATCCCTAATTCCACAGCCGCCTCAGGGCCATGTTCATCCTGCACTCGTTTAATTACAGAGGGGAGAACTGTCATGGAAGGAGTGCCGAAACACTTCGCATATACTGCTGCGAATACCTTACCCCAGTTGTTGCAATCTGCCAACTCGGGAATTAAATCTTTTGGCAAACTAATCGTCAAAATCCTGTGTTTTTCCACAGGAGAAGTATTTGGAAAAACTGCCTCCAGCTGGTCAAATTTCTCTGCAAGCCAATAAGGTAAATCGTCCTTATTTTGTGGGCACTTGCCCATCACCGAATTAACCATGACGGGACTTATGGTTACGCCGCCCGGTCCAGCTGGATGCACTGCAACTCCAGGCGGGGCTCCCTGGATGATGCCTGTAACATACTGTACTAAAGCTCTATGCACACGTATCAAAGACGAATGCAAATTACGCAGGTCAGCGACTGCAAGCGTCATATAACGCGGATGTGGGGTATACCCGGCCAAAACAGGCCA
Source organism: Calotriton arnoldi (assembly GCA_963921515.1). Taxonomy (NCBI): domain Eukaryota; kingdom Metazoa; phylum Chordata; class Amphibia; order Caudata; family Salamandridae; genus Calotriton; species Calotriton arnoldi. The sequence goes on from CAWUFW010000229.1 coordinate 3,484,864, forward strand.
AGTGGCCCCTTCAATCGATAAGGGGCCTAAACGAACCGAGGTAATCGGTTGGGGGAGGGCGCCATCAAACCAAACACGGTGTTGCCATGCCGTGAGCGGTACTTCAAGATTCCTATAAGGCCTATAGACATTAGGAAGTGCGGTGGCTGTATATTCATGGAACAAATTATCAGTCCCATCCACTGCCGGAAAGGTGATCCAAGAGTAAAATACTTCAAAGTGGTAAGCAGGATCCGCTTGTACCACAAAGATCAGTTCGACACCCGCGTCAGGCACTCCATACTCTGCCAAATGAGCTTTGAGCGCTGCGCGGCTATGTGCCGCAATTTGGACAGCCATTTAAGGCTAAAAATATTCGACAACCTAGTAGTAGGAGGCAGCACAATATAGGGTTGTGTTTAAACACCTTTTAACAACTTCAAGCTTGAAAGAACCTATAAAAACGTCAATATAGGAGGTATCGCCCTCACACACGCCTCCGGAAGCGTCCGCAAAGGGTGTTGTGGACAAGCACAAGTACTACTCAAGCGTCTCGCAGATAAGCAGCCCACTTCGTTGGTGGCGCCATGTTGTAGGGATTCTGCACATACACAGAGTTATGCACAGGATGATAGGACCTCGGAGTATAGTGGTGAGCCAACCATACACCTTAGTACCCACAACCCCAACCCGACTAGCTTTAGCGTCTCATTAGCAACGATGCTACCAATGATTAGCCAACGCAGAACACGGTCTCTCTCTCTCTCAGGACTCGCGGGAGCAAGGACACCCTTTCATAACTCACTCATACCTGTCCACAACGTGCGAAATAAGAGTCACTGTATAGTTTAAAATGTTTATTTCAACTATCGTGCTCTAAGATACAGTACACGTGCCAGTACTATCAGCATAATGCATAAGAATAAAATAATAAGCATAGTTACAATTCCATAGAATACAAACGGGGACAGCATTTTATAAAGACAGTGGATATAGGACTAAATGGCCTAGCCACCCTCCCCGTGCTAATAACTAGTTTATTATAAAAATAGAAGACCTCTGGGCTTTGTCTGGCGGACCCCCATACCTCAATATCTAGATGCAAGGTTTACATCATCAGACAAACACAGCTCTTCTCCCTGGAAAGGTTTTTCTCCAAGTGTATCAAACAGAGAGAGATCACAATATTAAAAGCACACAAATTTCTCCAGTACAGCTGTATTCTGTGTTATGTCTAAATGCGAGGGGCTGACCAGATCAGCAAGAACAAGGGACGTTGTTTTTCGACCTTGTACATGTTGTGCAGACGCAACCCACAAAGAACAGGAGAAAAGGTGAAAGGCAAAAAGGCAGACAGGTCCAAAATAGCCGGGCACAAGCAGAGGCTGGAAAAACAAAGGCACAAAGTAACGTGCGCAAAAAAGGCATCATGGCAGCCAGGCCTAAGCCAACTTAGCAGTGCAGACAAAGAGGCCACAAACCACACGACAACTGTACATACACATCTATTCCGTAAATCAACTGCTGGGAATAGTATCTTAAGTGCATCCAGCTCTCATCCACGCAAATTGGTCTACAGTATTCCCTTTGGGGAACTGCTGCGTGCCAAGCGCAATTGCAGTTCCGAAACCAGTTACCTCAGAGAAAAAGAAATAATGTCACAGCGCTTCTGGGAGAGAGGGTATAGCCGTAGAACTATATCGGAAGCATGCAACAAAGTTGAGGCCGTAACTCACACTCAACTATTACATCCAGTAAAACGACAAGCAGAATCTGACATGCTTAGGTTCATTACGACCTATTCAGGACAGGCACAAGAAGTTCGCCAGATACTGAAAAAACACTGGCATGTATTGCTAACTGACACCAATTTGCGGAAATTTCTTAAGAGCTGTCCGCAGATTACTTTTCAGAGAAATCGGTCGTTAAAAGACGAATTAAGTCCAAATCTGGTTACCCAGAAAATCGAATCCAGTAGTGGTAGCCGGTCTGGCTTTCGTTGCTGTAGGAATTGCAAGGCATGCAAGTACAGCATAGATTGTTCTACACTGGTGATAGCAAGTAGCATAAGGGAATTTAAGATCAAAAAACCCTTACCTGTAACACTATGTACTGTATTTATGCGTTGATCTGCCCTTGCAATAAGGCCTATATAGGCAGCACCATTCATCGTGCAAAAAACGAGTGCTGGAGCACATCAGGGCTATCCGTCATAACAACAGACAATACCCTGTAGCGCGACATTTCTTTGACCATCATTTTCAAAATGAGAAATTGCTTAGGATGGTAGTCATTGACACTGTTTCTGATAAGGTACGAGGAGGAAATAGACAACTTTCACTACGCCAACTTGAGTCAAGGTATATTATTGACTTAGAAACTATGACCTCCTTGGGCTTAAACTCTAACGAGGAACTATCAGTACACCTACAGAAGTAATGCTTTAAATGGTGCAAATAGAAATATATGCTGTGACTGCTATAATATTTGCTAAAAATTGCCTAGAATTTGTGATTTTAAATTTTATAATTTTATTATTATTTTTTCACTTTGCAGGTATCTGGCACACGTTTATTTTTTGGCCAATGTAATCACTGATGTGTCATGCATGGAACTCGTGCCCACTTGGGCAGAATTGTCGGATGACGCTGTTGTGGCTCTGTGGATTATGATTGCAAACAATTTACTTGCAAGGTTGATATATATGATGTATAATTAATACTTCGTTACACGCCTCAAAAAATCTCTGGGGAGTTGGTGAAGTTGTATTAGGGTACAACTTTAAAACATGGAGCTAACAACTGTCTAAAATTATTTGGTTTGTGTATTTGACAAAACATATATGGAGTATGTATTTATCCAATGCATTGTGACAGTGTTAAGATGGCCGCCACTTTTTATATTTTTTATATTTTCTTTTCACATTTTTTCACTATTGGTGCAAACACAGTCCTTTCACTATGTTTAGTGACATAGGTTAAATATGTGTGGAATGCTGCCTATTCCTTAGCGTGATCAAGGCGAAAGCTGAAACGCGTTGCTTGTGCAGTCAATAAACACCTTAACTGCAATCTTCCAAGGTGTCCGTGCTTCTTTCTGGAGAAACAGAAGTTTGTGCTGGTATATATATATATATGGTCGTGGCTTATACAAAGCTAGAGTGTTTCACCATATGTGGGACACTCACAGTGTTTTCGTTTTTAATCCAGCGGCAGGCGAGGGGATGTACAGGCACAGTTATCACGGCTGCCAATTGAATTTTTTTAGCGATTGGAGCGCCATAGAAATTGCATTAGTCAATAAATAATGAAGATGGTGACGCCCCATTGCTGGCCCTTCATTGGCCAGGGATCCACCAACCATATGGCAGGACCGTTTTAAATGACTGTGTTTGTTTTATTGACGGCTTTTCCGCACTGATGACGGCAAGAGCCAGAAACGCGTCTGCGGATGTTTTAAAGCCAACACACACCCCGTGAGTGCACCGGACCTTGGGAGTATCATGAACTCCTTGTTTTTTGCTGTTTTTTAAGCGGTTTCCACCACCGCTTCCCGGTTGCACCCGCCGCGAGTTCGGCTGGCCCCAGGTGGAACACTGCTTTGGATATATATTATCTACTGGCGGTCGCCAGTAGATAGTTATAGTTAGGACCTATTATCCATAGGAAATCCGCGACATTCTATTTGAAATAACGTTGGCGCCGGTTGACGAATCTTCGCGAAAGTTTCCAACTTGTTGAGGCGCTCCGCTCCGCTCCTACCCTGAAAGTCTCGGGTTGATTCGTCAAGCGGGGCCGAGAAAAAGGGGGTCCCAAAACGCGTTTCCCCATTCATTTTTCCATAGGAACCTTTAGTCGCAGCTACAGCCCGAACTGCTGAACGGAATTACACCAAATTTGGCAAAGAGGTAGCCCTTGGTTCAGACTGGTGCCTTTGGCTTAAATGGTGTAAATCCGTTCAGTAGTTCCTGAGAAAATCAAAAGTAAAGTCACATATATATCTATGGCCGAGTAGGGTCCGCATACCCTCAGCGCAACCTGCGCGCACCGTCCCGATCACGAGCTGCATGCTAATTGGCTGTCAGCTGGCTGTCAACACTCCAAACCAGGAAGTGTTGGCAGCCATTTTGTCTCTCGGTAGAACCGAGGCACAAAAACAAGTGCGCAAAACGCACAAAGGGGCAGGGTAGAAACACCCTGACCCCCTAGGCCTGCTCAAGGGGTCCCAGAAGGACCCCTGGGCAGAAAAGCATTTTTTCTTTTTAAATTGGCTGGATGCGCTTAGGGTGCGCGGATCCCGCCGATTAAAAAAAAAAAAGCACAAGAAACAAGTGCGCAAACGCACAAAGGGGGCAGGGTAGAAACACCCTGACCCCCTAGGTCTGCTCAGGGGGTCCCACAAGGACCCCCTGGGCAGAAAAAAACATTTTTTTTTTTCAAAATCGGCGGGATGCGCTTAGGGACCCTCATGATTCAAGGGGACTTAATCCCCCAACTTAAAACGCGCCACGGGGCGCGTTTGCACAGATGTCACCTCAGGCCCCGCCCCCTTCCTTCACCATTGTGCAAATATTCCTCTAAAATCAGCCGAACTACGAATTCCGATTTACTCACCTGTTATCAGGAGAGACCTCAGTCCTGCATCTTTCAGCCCAGTACTGATCCTGAAAAGTAATTTTAACCGTACTTACCAGTAACTTGAATTTCCTTCCATAGGATATCATTGACTGGTTTCACTTGGAAATTCTTCTAAGTGTGGAGTTTTGGAACTTTATAATATTCCTCTAAAATCAGCCGAAATACGAATTCCGATTTACTCACCTGTTATCAGGAGAGACCTCAGTGCTGCATCTTTCAGCCCAGTACTGATCCTGAAAAGTAATTTTAACCGTACTTACCAGTAACTTGAATTTCCTTCCATAGGATATCATTGTCTGCTTTTTGCTGAAGAAGTTTCTAAGTGTCGATTTTTGAAACATACAAATATTCCTCTAAAATCAGCCAAACTACGAATCCCGATTTACTCACCTGTTATCAGGAGAGACCTCAGTGCTGCATCTTTCAGCCCAGTACTGATCCTGAAAAGTAATTTTAACCGTACTTACCAGTAACTTGAATTTCCTTCCATAGGATATCATTGACTGGTTTCACTTGGAAATTCTTCTAAGTGTGGAGTTTTGGAACTTTATAATATTCCTCTAAAATCAGCCGAAATACGAATTCCGATTTACTCACCTGTTATCAGGAGAGACCTCAGTGCTGCATCTTTCAGCCCAGTACTGATCCTGAAAAGTCATTTTAACCGTACTTACCAGTAACTTGAATTTCCTTCCATAGGATATCATTGACTGGTTTCACTTGGAAATTCTTCTAAGTGTGGAGTTTTGGAACTTTATAATATTCCTCTAAAATCAGCCGAAATACGAATTCCGATTTACTCACCTGTTATCAGGAGAGACCTTAGTGCTGCATCTTTCAGCCCAGTACTGATCCTGAAAAGTAATTTTAACCGTACTTACCAGTAACTTGAATTTCCTTCCATAGGATATCATTGACTGGTTTCACTTGGAAATTCTTCTAAGTGTCGATTTTTGAAACATACAAATATTCCTCTAAAATCAGCCAAAGTACGAATTCCGATTTACTCACCTGTTATCAGGAGAGACCTCAGTGCTGCATCTTTCAGCCCAGTACTGATCCTGAAAAGTAATTTTAACCGTACTTACCAGTAACTTATATTTCCTTCCATAGGAATCCATTGTCTGGTTTTCAGCAGAAAAGTTTCAAAGTGTTGATTTTCACAAACTACAAATATTCCTTAAAAATCGCCTGTATGACTTAAACGCATTCTTTCAACTGTTTACAGGAGATGCACCAGTGCTGGATCCAGGATCCACCACTGAGTAAGAAAATGTAACAATAACACTACTTACCTGCTAAGTGAATTTCCTCCCATAGGATAACATTGGTGATTCTATGTGAAAAGTTTCTAAGTGTCAACTTTTAAAATACAATAATATTCCTTAAAAATCACTACTGTAACCAAAACGCTTTTACTCAACTGTTTACAGGAGATGTCCCAGGACTGAATCTAGGATCCAGTCCTGTGGTTAGAAAAGTAATCCATAAAGTAACTAATTGCATTTAGGTAGAAATTCACATTGAGCTCAATGTTGCATTGTGTTTGAAATTGTGTTGCCCATTGCAACAACTGTAACTACTGTACTTAAAAGTCTATTGCCTATTTGCAAAGTATTTAAACTAAAGTAATTCATTCTGAGAAAGTATATTTTGTAATGTAATGTATAATGTAATTACAATGTAATTTAAAAAATAAAACATCTAAAAATAAATAGTTTAAAAAAATGTAGTAAATCAGTATAAAAAAAATAAATATAACAATTAATACATTTAAAAATTGTCATTTACAAAACCTTTGAAATTCACTGAAAAAACCATAGGTTTCAGACATGTTATAGTTAGGAATTAGCATTTAAAAAACCTTTGAAATTCACTGAAAAAACCATAGGTTTCAGGCTTGTTATAGTTAGGAATTAGCATTTTAAAAACCTTTGAAATTCACTGAAAAAACCATAGGTTTCAGGCCTGTTATAGTTAGGGTTTAGCATTTAAAAAACCTTTGAAATTCACTGAAAAAACCATAGGTTTTAGGGAAAGTTATAGTTAGTTGGACATTGCACTCGTACAAAACCCGTGAAATTCCCCCGTTATAGTTAGTTCAGCTAACTATAACTCGCGCCCGCAATGCACTGCTGATGACGTCACATATTACATCACTCATGACATGGTCAGTGACATCACTGATGACATCACTGATGACATCTCAAATGACATCACTGATGACATCATCCATGTGAGAATTTAATGCATCTTCTCACACCCTAATATAACTTTTGATACACCCACTCTAAATTACAGACTGCCATTCTCAAAACCATACACACTCCAATACCAATAAGTACATACCCACTCACTGATTCTTAGGTCTACACACACACATCTACTCACTCACCCGTACAGTCACTCATACTTACAGTCACTCAGTACAGGACTATCATATGCACTCATACACCTATATAAACACTCACACAACGCAACTCATCCATAGAGGTACTCACACACCTAGTCAGTCATGCTAATAATTAATCACACTCCCATTTACTCACCTATACAGTTAAACACACCAGCTCACTTACTCATAAAAATACTAGCACATTCTTACGCTCCTATGCAATCACTGATGCAAGCACACACTCATCCATATACCCACTCTCACAATCACACACTGTCACTTATAGTCATTTATATACTCCAACACACATATATACTGCCTTTCACATATGTAGTTACTCACACATGTACCACTGAGATATACATTCAATCACTAACACACCCATACACACACTCACCCACCCATACAGTCCATCACAGATGCACTCTTGAAACCATGCACCCAGTGAATCACCCACTCACACATCTATGCACAGAGTCACACACACCCCACCCACACAAACACTGAGGCACCCATACAGATACTCAGAGAACCAATCCATTACCCATATAGACACTCATTTAGCTAGTCAGAAACCCATGCAGCTGCTTACACAACAACAGACAGACGGATACAGACATTCACACAGTTTAGTCACTCACCCATGCATCCAGTAAGATACGTTTAATCACTCACTTATAGACTCAGTCACGCACCTACTAAATCATCCATTCAGACGCTTATACACCCACTCATTCTTCAATATGCCTTTCCCTATATATATTAAACATATTTAAACTTTACACAAACACACTGTCACTGGATGATGTCATCAGTGATGTCATCAGTGATGTCATTTGAGATGTCATCAGTGATGTCATCAGTGATGTCACTGACCATGTCATGAGTGATGTAATATGTGACGTCATCAGCAGTGCATTGCGGGCGCGAGTTATAGTTAGCTGAACTAACTATAACGGGGGAATTTCACGGGTTTTGTACGAGTGCAATGTCCAACTAACTATAACTTTCCCTAAAACCTATGGTTTTTTCAGTGAATTTCAAAGGTTTTTTAAATGCTAAACCCTAACTATAACAGGCCTGAAACCTATGGTTTTTTCAGTGAATATATATATATATATAGAATGTTATTAGATATGATTTCCATATGTTTAGAGAATAATTTCTTTCTCTTCTTTAATCAGATTTTTCAGCAAGTCAGGGGGGTTGCCATGGGGGCTTGCTTTTCTCCCAGTTATGCCTGTTTGCATATGGGCATGTGGGAGGAGCGGGTCCCCATGGCAACACACAGTGAGACCCTGGCCAGTCATGTACTCTGCTGGCATAGATATATCGATGACTTGTTCTTTATTTGGAGGGGCAGTGAATGTGATGCGTGTGCATTTGTATCAGATCTCAATAATAACAACCTGAATCTGCAGTTTTCAGCGCAGATGAGCAAAACCAGCATAGTCTTCCTTGATGTTGAGATATACATCGCAAACAACAAACTAGAAACACGACTCCACAGGAAGCCATCTGCAGGCAATACTGTGCTGCATGCTTCCAGCCATCATCCGGGCCATCTGATCAACAGCATCCCGTATGGGGAGATGTTGAGGATCAGAAGGATTTGTAGTACTGAACTTGATTGCAGGTTGGCACAGAGAGAAAGTAAGGAAAGGTTCTTAGCAAGGGGTACCCAGAGGGAGTGATTACTACAGCTATAAACAAGGCAAACACATTACAGCGCTCAGCAGCATTAACATCGAAAGCCAGTAAAGTGAATGATACTAATGAAGTAGTGTCACAGCCAACTAGGTTGGTGCTGACATTTAATCGTCAACACAAAATCCTTCGCAAAATTGTGAACAAAAATTGGCCACTGGTACTCAATGACCCAGTACTAGGCAGTTGTTTGACAGCCACTCCAAGCATCTCCTACAGGAAGGCCCGTTCTATGAGCAATGCTCTAGTAAAAAGCAGTCCGGAGGTTTCTTTGACTAAAAAATGGCTTGGTGGTAGGACAGGCTTTTATAAGTGTTTCACATGTAAAGCCTGTAAATATGGCATTAACACTAAGTCATATACTACTCCATTCAAACCAAAACCAGTTGCCATCACAAAATCCCTTAACTGCAAAACTGAATTTGCAATATACGTGCTGGAGTGTCCATGTGGCCTGCGCTATGTGGGAAGTACTAAACTGAAGGTCCACAAACGGATACTCCAGCACATGAGGGCCATAAAAAACAATGACTCCGCTTACCCAGTGGCAAGACATTTCCAGGAACATCATGGCAGCAATATACAATATTTGAAGTACTTTGCTGTGGACACTGTCTTGCCTCTTAGAAGGGGCGGTAACCGTGAACACCTCCTTAGGAAACTAGAAACCAAATATATCTTGGAGCTCAATTGCAAAACACCGTACGGCCTGAACATTAGTGAGGATTTTTTTACCTGCCTATGAACAACTTTACTCCAACACTTAGCATGTTTTAAGCCGACATCAGTACCGCTTCACTTACATTAGAATTGCAAAAAAATCTTTTTATAGTACTTTAAAAAAAAATTTAACATAATTTCACATTCTTTGAATGACGGACGTGATTCAAAGAGGGTTAGAGCACTTTCTTTTATTTCCTAAGCACTAGCACTTTCTTAGCATTTTTGTAAGGTCTTTAGGGTTATTGGCCCACTAGGGCAGGAGTTTAGAACCTAGGATTTCCAATTAACAGAGCATATGTGCAATTCAGGTTTTCATGCATAACTGGGGCAAATAACAAAAGATGTACTATTATTAAATCACGTAGTTTTAAGACAAAAAATTCTTTTTAGATAGGTTTTGATTGCCTTTAAATAATAAGAAATTTTTATATATTTATATATGATCTTTTTTATGACAATTTTTATTGGTGGTTTTAGTACTGTCTGCGTAATATCACATCCGAATAATTTGTCCATTGAGTTTTGTCATGTATATATATTTTTTATATATTTGTAATATCTGACTTTATGACTATTTATTATGTTTGCTGATTTTGCACATATTTATTGTATTTCCCACAGTGGGGATAAATGCGTTAAATGCACTAGGTTCAGTGTTACCGAATTGTACCTTCTATGTCTATGATGTTGCTTTTTCTGCACGTGAGATTAGTTGCACTATCACTTTAAAAGAGAAAAAATGGTTTCGAAACGCGTCATGTGATCAAGGCCTCGGAGGAGGCTGAAACGCGTAATGGTGGAGGTGCGGGCATTCCTGAAATAAACCCGTTTTGCACAAATTTTGGGTCTGCTTTCCCGTCTTTGGAGAGGTTTCTGTTGGCGTGGAGCGTTGTGGATGTGGATATATATATATATATATATATATATATATATATTATCTACTGGCGGTCGCCAGTAGATAGTTATAGTTAGGACCTATTTTCCATAGGAAATCCGCGACATTCTATTTGAAATAACTCTTGCGTCGGTTGACGAATCTTCGCGAAATTTTCAAACTTTATGGCCCGCTTCGGTCCGCTCCTACCGTGAAAGTCTCAGGGTGATTCGTCAAGCGGGGGCCGAGAAAAAAGGGGGGTCCCAAAACGTGTTTTCCCCATTCATTTTCCCATAGGAAACTTTAGACACGGCTACAGCCCGAACTGCTGAACGGAATTACACCAAATTTAGCAAAGAGGTAGTTCTTGGTTCAGAAAGAACCCTTTTGTTAAATGGTGTAAATCCGTTCAGTAGTTCCTGAGAAAATCAAAAGTTAAGTCACATATATATCTATGGCCGAGTAGGGTCCGCGTACCCTCCCAACCACGAGCTGCATGCTAATTGGCTGTCAAGTGGCTGTCAACACTCCAAATCAGGAAGTGTTGGCAGCCATTTTGTCCCTCGGTAGAACCGAGGGACAGAAACAAGTGCGCAAAACGCACAAAGGGGGCAGGGTAGAAACACCCTGACCTAGGTCTGCTCAGGGGGTCCCACAAGGACCCCCTGGGCAGAAAAAAGCATTTTTAAAAAAAAAAAATCGGCAGGATGCGCTCAGGGTGCGCGGATCCTGCCAAAAAAAAAAAAAAAACGAAGCGCGGTCTTTCGCGCTTCGATGCAAATTTGCCCCCGGGTGGCCCAAGTCCCGGGGGCATGTGGGGGGTGGGTTTATTGTTTATGGGGGGGCCTCTAATGCCCCCCAAGCCCCGGGGACCGCCACCCCCGGGGCTTTCTAATAAAAATGGTGCAGGAGGGCTCTGAGCCCTCCGGCAGCCCCGGGGACTGCCACCCCCCGGGGCTTCTTTTTTAAATTTTTAATTAAATACCTGTGTGGGGGGGCTCCAGCCCCCCCACACGTCCCGGGGACCGCCACCTCCCCGGGGCACTAAAAATTTCAAAATGGGGGTCTGTTTTGGATTCCCGAAGCCTTGGGGACCACCACCTCCCCGGGGCTTTGCAAATGTGGGGAGGGGGGCCGTGCGGCCCCCCTCCTGGAGCCTGTAATGGCCCTGGGGACCGCCACCCCCCAGGGCCGGCTCCTGCAGTGTCCCGGGGTGCCTACCCCCGGGACACTGTCGTTTGCAATGACAGGAAGGGAGCCTCGCGGCTCCCGTCCTGTCATTGCAAACTGCTTTGGATATTGGAAGAGAGAAACCTGCTCTCGCTTCCAATATCCAAAGCAAATTGCTTTTCCACACGGGGAGCTGCATGTTAGCAGCTCCCCATGTGGAAAAGCAATGCCGGCTCCCAAGGGACGCGGGGAGCCGGCGGGACTGTGGGGGATTGGGGACCCCCCCACAGTCCCCAACGGAGAGGGCCAGCCCCGGGGGATGGGGTCCCCGGGGCAAGTAGGGGCTCGGGAGGGGGGCCACGCGGCCCCCTCCCCAAAATGATTTTTTAAATTTTTTTTTTAAAAAGGCCGGGCCCCGGGGGATGGGGTCCCCGGGGCCATAAGTGGCCTGAGGAGGGGGGCAACGCAGCCCCCCTCCATAAGTTTAAAAAAAAAAAAAAGAAGGCCATGCCCCGGGGGATGGGGTCCCCCGGGCTGATTATGGCCTGGGGAGGGGGGCCACGCGGCCCCCTTCAAATTTTTTTTTAAATCAAAATATTAGGGGCAGGCCCTGGGGGATGGGGTCCCCAGGGCCAAAAATTAGAAAAGAAGGGGGGCCACACAGCCCCCTTCTTAAAAAACAAATTTAAAAAATACCGGCATCGCGCCGGAGGCCACGCCCCTCCTTGGAGCACTCTGCAAACGCGCCCCTGGCGCGTTTGCAGATGGGGAACGAATTCCCCTTGAATACTGGGGTCCTGGGGCCAACTAGCCCACCAGGAACCTCCAGTATGCGCTAGGGGCTGCGTTGCAGAAAGGTGTACAGAGGCCACGCCCCTTTTACACCTCTCTGCAACGCAGCTCTGTGGCGCTTTTGGAGGTACATGGTGAGCTAGTTGGCCCCCAGGGACCCTCAGGATTCAAGGGGACTTAATCCCCCAACTTAAAACGCGCCACGGGCGCGTTTGCACAGTGGTGAAGGGAGGCGGGGCTTCAGGTGACATGTGTGCAAACAGGCTCCATGGTGCGTTTTAAGATGGGGAATTAAATCCCTTCAATCCTGAGGGTCCCTGTGGGCCAACTAGCCCACCAGGTACCTCCAGTAAGCGCCACGGAGCTGCGTTGCAGAGTGTTGTAAAAGGGGCGTGGCCTCTGAACACCTCTTTGCAACGCAGCTCTCTGGCGCATACTGGAGGTATCTGGTGGGCTAGTTGGCCCCTAGGGACCCTTGGGATTGAGGAGGAATTAATTCTCCAACTTAAAACGCGCCACTGGGTGTGTTTGCAGACATGTCACCTCAGGCCCCACCCCTTCCTTCACCATTGTGCAAATATTCCTCTAAAATCAGCCGAACTACGAATTCCGATTTACTCACCTGTTATCAGGAGAGACCTCAGTGCTGCACCTTTGAGCCCAGTACTGATCCTGAAAAGTAATTTTAACCGTACTTACCAGTAACTTGAATTTCCTTCCATAGGATATCATTGACTGGTTTCACTTGGAAATTCTTCTGTGTGTGGAGTTTTGGAACTTTATAATATTCCTATAAAATCAGCCGAAATACGAATTCCGATTTACTCACTTGTTATCAGGAGAGACCTCAGTGCTGCATCTTTCAGCCCAGTACTGTTCCTGAAAAGTAATTTTAACCGTACTTACCAGTAACTTGAATTTCCTTCCATAGGATATCATTGCCTGCTTTTTGCTGAAAAAGTTTCTAAGTGTCGATTTTTGAAACATACAAATATTCCTCTAAAATCAGCCGAAATACGAATTCCGATTTACTCACCTGTTATCAGGAGAGACCTCAGTGCTGCATCTTTCAGCCCAGTACTAATCCTGAAAAGTAATTTTAACCGTACTTACCAGCAACTTGAATTTCCTTCCATAGGCTAACATTGACTGGTTTCACTTGGAAATTCTTCTAAGTGTGGAGTTTTGGAACTTTATAATATTCCTCTAAAATCAACCGAACTACGAATTCCGATTTACTCACCTGTTATCAGGAGAGAACCCAGTGCTGCATCTTTTAGCCCAGCACTGACCCTGAAAAGTAATTCTAACCGTACTTACCAGTAACTTATATTTCCTTCCATAGGAATCCATTGTCTGGTTTTCAGCAGAAAAGTTTCAAAGTGTCGATTTTCTCAAACTACAAATATTCCTTAAAAATCGCCTGTATGACTTAAACGCATTCTTTCAACTGTTTACAGGAGATGCACCAGTGCTGGATCCAGGATCCAACACTGAGTAAGAAAAAGTAACGATAACACTACTTACCTGCTAAGTGAATTTCCTCCCATAGGATAACATTGGTGATTCTATGTGAAAAAGTTTCTAAGTGTCAACTTTTAAAATACAATAATATTCCTTAAAAATCACTACTGTAACCAAAACGCTTTTACTCAACTGTTTACAGGAGATGTCCCAGGACTGAATCTAGGATCCAGTCCTGTGGTTAGAAAAGTAATCCATAAAGTAACTAATTGCATTTAACTAGAAATTCACATTGAGGTCAATGTTGCATTGTGTTTGAAATTGTGTTGCCCATTGCAACAACTGTAACTACTGTACTTAAAACTCTATTGCCTATTTGCAAACTATTTAAACTAAAGTAATTCATTCTGAGAAAGTATATTTTGTAATGTAATTACAATGTAATTTAAAAAATAAAATATCTAAAAATAAATAGTTTTAAAAAATGTAGTAAATCAGTATCCAAAAAATAAATATAACAATTAATACATTTAAAAATTGTCATTTACAAAACCTTTGAAATTCACTGAAAAAAACATAGGTTTCAGACATGTTATAGTTAGGAATTAGCATTTAAAAAACCTTTGAAATTCACTGAAAAAACCATAGGTTTTAGGGACAGTTATAGTTAGAAATTAGCATTTAAAAAACCTTTGAAATTCACTGAAAAAACCATAGATTTCAGACACGTTATAGTTAGAAATTAGCATTTAAAAAACCTTTGAAATTCACTGAAAAAACCATAGGTTTTAGGGACAGTTATAGTTAGTTGGACATTGCACTCGTACAAAACCCGTGAAATTCCCCCGTTATAGTTAGTTCAGCTAACTATAACTCGCGCCCCGCAATTCACTGCTGATGACGTCACATATTACATCACTCATGACATGGTCAGTGACATCACTGATGACATCTCAAATGACATCACTGATGACATCATCCATGTGATAATTTCATGCATCATCTCACACCCTAATATAACTTTTGATACATCCACTCTTATTTACAGACTGCCATTCTCAAAACCATAGACACTCCAACACCAAAAACTACATACCCACTCACTGATTCTTAGGTCTACACACACATCCACTCACTCACCCGTACACTCACTCATACTTACAGTCACTCAGTACTGGACTATCATATGCACTCATACACCTATATAAACACTCACACACCGCCACTCATCCATAGAGGTACTCACACACCTAGTCAGTCATGCAAAAAATTAATCACACACCCATTTACTCACCTTTACAGTTATACACACACCAGCTCACTTACTCATACAAATACTAGCACATTCTTACGCTCTTATACAATAACTGATACAAGCACAAACGCATCCATACAGCCACTCTCACAATCACACACTCTCACTTATAGCCTTTTAAATACTCTAACACACATATATACTGCCTTTTACATATGTAGTTACTCGCACATGTACCACTGAGATATACATTCACTCACTAACACACCCATACACACACTCACCCACCCAAGCAGTCCATCACAGATGCACTCTTCAAATCATGCACCCAGTGAATCACCCACTCACACATCTATGTACAGAGTCGCACACACCCCACCCACACAAACACTCAGGCACCCATACAGATACTCAGACAACCAATCAATAACTCATATAGACACTCATGTAGCTATTCACAAACCCATGCAGCCACTTACACAGCAACAGACAGACGGATACAGACATTCACCCAGTTTAGTCACTAACCCATGCATTCAGTAAGATACGTTTAATCACTCACTTATACAGTTAGTCACGCACCTACTAAATCATCCATACAGACACTTATACACCCACTCATTCTTCAATACGCCTTTCCCTATATACATTAAAAATATTTAAACTTTACAGAAACACAGTCACTAGATGATGTCATCAGTGATGTCATTTGAGATGTCATCAGTGATGTCATCAGTGATGTCACTGACCATGTCATGAGTGATGTAATATGTGACGTCATCAGCAGTGAATTGCGGGCGCGAGTTATAGTTAGCTGAACTAACTATAACGGGGAATTTCACGGGTTTTGTACGAGTGCAATGTCCAACTAACTATAACTGTCCCTAAAACCTATGGTTTTTTCAGTGAATATATATATATATCAAACAAAAACCTCTGCTCCACTCCAGGAAAAGAGCACGCACACGAGGGCTATACAGGTAAAGGCCTCTTTATTAGATAAAGCGTCCTCCGTCCCAGCACAGAGAGACGCGTTTCGGCTGACGCAGCAGCCTTCTTCAATCTAATGAGCGCCATTTTGATGTTGGCCTATATACCCTGATATGATCATAAACATAGAAGACTTACTTACAACTAAAATAGTTAATCTTTTTTTTTTTTAAAACATGATGGGCGAATACCTAAATAATTCATATATGGTATGTGCTAGGTGGCTAATGCTATCTTAATTGATAAAACATATAATGCATCATACTGTTGTCTATAAGTGCATGAATGCTAAAAACACCACAATAGCACGTCAGATTAATTATACTTGAACATCACCATAAATGATAAAATGCCTTCATGTTGAAATAAACAAAATGATCGCACAGGCCATTGATTAAACCATTGCGCTGATTGCACAGTTAAAATCAAATATGAATATATGTCGCGCTGCATACACATGAGAAGCAGGGGAGACATATTGCATTACATCACACGTTCCTTTTGAAAGCAAGCCCGATAGAAAAATATATATATTCTTTCATGGAGTCACATGTGGCTCATTCTTAAACAAATTCAATTGAATTCAAGCATGGTACGATGGTATGTATTCTCGGGGTTGGACACACGTCATTGACAAAAGTTGTTGTCTAATGCCTTATCCGCATGAATCCACACAAAGTGGGCAACCCAGCATACCATTAAAGTTACAGCACCGCCAAAATGCGTTTCAAGCCTCATTAACAGTTTGAGCATAGTGTTCAAACCCCACGTCCGGGACTACTGCTCCCATAATGCCTCATGATTGCTCAATGCAAATACTAAGAGGCACCGCCAGCGTATGGGCGACGAAGGGCAATTTGTGACTGGCAACACAAGCAAACTCTGTCCCGCGGCATCATTGTTCAGTGAGGTAATGTCCATTGTCATCCCCATTTAACAAAACATGCTTTTCAATGCTGGATTCGAGCCCAGACTCCCTGGGGGCTTAAGATAATTTGGTCCCATATAAAATAGTGTATGAGATCAAAATGTCTCCTCTTGTAGCAGCCATATAAACTGTGCAAACAAACTTAAAAGCGGGGTCGGGGAGACCAATTCTATAAAAATTAATTAGCCCAATAGTCCTCACCGCTTAACACGGTGTCCAGTCACCATGAGTCACGTCGGTCTTCCGGATAGGGCATTTCGAGTCAGGGAAGGAGTGTGTGTGTTTAAATAAAGCCAAAAACAAATGTCATAGTTTTAAATAAAGCCAAATATTTATACCACCTTAAATACATTTAAACAAATAATTGAAGTATGATAAAACAATATATCATTAAATGAAAGCATTAAAAAATACAAAATTTGTTTAAAAATACTAATAATAATAAACGTACTTCATGTGCTTAAAACAAAATTAAGCTTATTATAAAAGATGAGAACAGACGGTTTGATATTCATAAACGATTGTAAGGGATTGTAAGGGATTTCTTATTGTTTTGTAAATAGTCAGGAGAAAATAAATGATTAACTTACACATCTTTACTTTAACTTACTCCACCTTTATATTTGCTACTTACAATAAAAATATAATTGATATAAAAACCTTTAATATCATACATAATATGTTTGTAATACAATACATACAATTTTAAATTCACATTTCAGAGAAACTTTGATGCAAAACATAGTTATTAGGAAACAACTTTTTACATTTAAATTATAGCCAATATGTAATTTTAAAGTTGTGTGGATAACTTAATCAAAATTAATTAAATAATTTATTTAAAATACGTTTTTCTAGCATTTTGTATTTTATTTTATTAAATAGTTTTGATATTACAGATGCATGTATATTTAATGGCATAAGAAAGTTGATTATGGTACATCTTACTGAGACATATCTTACTCACTTATTTGTATGTTCTAAAAATGTAATCAAAAGTCGATTTTTACCTATAATGGCTAAAGAAAGATATAAAATCAACAGCAACAAATATATCATGCTATCTTATCTAGAGTGGCCGGTTGTTCCTGAGGGGTCAGTCTCCTATTTACCGTCTGTGACAAATCACCGCCACAGATTCGTATTCCTAAGGTTCCGCCTAAACTTTATCCCCTGTATGTTGGACCATCCCACTGGAACGTTTTCCTCTCAAGCTCTGCCGCCCTGCCCGTGTGATTGTGTGTGTCCCCAATCAAATCTTCATATTTTTTTCTTTTGTAAATTCTATTTGGAGCCCCGCAAATGGTTTATTTTTCCTATCATGAGCCAATATAAATTCAGACAATGTCGCCTAGGCCTTTTTTTTTTACAAATGCTGTCTAATCATTTTGTTTGTTACTGTGTAGCATCCTTTTTATGCCTCTCATTAAAGTTTAGGAGACTGCTCCAATAGCTCGGAATGAATGATAAATGTTATCCTGCTTTTATCTATTGTTTTTTAAACTGAAAATTTGTATTTATTACATTTCGTAAGTCGATGATTTTATATATATTTGTACTTTTATGATCTCTCTGTATTTGGATCGAATAAAGTGATTTGATTGACTGATTGATTGCGCATGTTACACACTCATGAATGTACAAAATACACATGAGTGTCTAAAATATGCGTGAGTGAGTAAGATACAGATGATGTGTAAGGTATGCCATGTAAGGTATTCATGAGTGCTTAAGTTCCCCCAAAAACTTTATTGACAACATTACATTTATGAAACATTAAGCATAACTAGGGCCATCCAATGGACACACCCAATTTTCATAAGTAATACTGGGCAGGATAATGCAAATGATAAGTGTGAGCATATTTTGTGCTGTCAAATTTTAAGTAACACCCCCACAGAGAGTGGATGGAAAAAAAATTGAAGTGACCGGAAAAATATTTTTGCTGAGCAACAGTGGGAAAAGTGTAGGACTTTGGAGGTGTCAAATTTACTAGTGCCACTGCAACCTAAGGAACAGTAGGGAAAATGTTTAACTTTAGAGGGGTCAGATTTACTATTCCCTCTCCAGCCTAAGCAATAGAAGAGAAAGTGTTGCAGTTTGGAGCAGCCATACAAAATACTCTCACTCCATCCTAAGGAACTGCAGTGAATGTGCTGGATTCCAATCTAAGCAAATTTAGTGAAATCATTTGACTTTGGAGGGATCTGATTTACCTTTCTCACTCCAAGCTCATCAACAGTAGGGAAAGTGTTGGACATTAAATGAATCAAACTCAGTACTCACACTCCAACCTACACAACAGTAGAGAAAGGGTTGCACTTTGAAGTGTCAGATTTATTATTTGCACTCCAACCTAAGCAAAAGTAGGGAAAGTGTTGGACTGTGGAATGGTCACATTTGCTATTCCCATTCCAACCAAATCAACGTATAGAAAGTGTTAGATGGTGGAAGGGTCCGATTTACCATTCACACTGTAACCTAAGAAACAGTAGAGAAAGTGATGGACTTTGGAGAGGTCAGATTTAGTATTTTCACTCCAACCTAAGTAATTTAGGGAAAGCGTTGAGCTTGAGAGGATTATAATTACCTTTCCCATTTCAACCTAAGCAACAGTCTAAGTCTTAGGGTCACATTTTGTATTCCCACTCTAACCAATACAAAAGTAACTAAAGTATTGAGATTTACTGTTACAATCCTAATATAAAAATATACACACAAACTAACTAAATAGATATAAAAATTATGTAAAAAGGTTTCAACTGATATACAAAAAGTAAATTCCTTTAAACATATGTAATAATTAACATCAAATATTACAAAATCACATCACAATATAAACATGTACAATACAAATATAAATTACCAATAATTTAACAAATAAATACACAAATGTATACATTAAAATGAAAACAATAAAACAAACATGACATTTAAAAATACTGCCTATTTGGAAAATATATATTTTAATTATAAATTGTAATCAAATGAACCAACATATGAACTAAATAAAAAATATTGAAACATAATATAAACAAATAATATAATCTTTAATCATTTAACACATAATACATGCTAAATTAATACAAACATTAAATAATTCTTCCACATTTCCCTTCAAACCCAAAACGCAACAAAAAAATAAAATAAAGAATAAAGTGCAACAGTCATAACAAAAATTAATATTTAAAGTAAAGTATTTAAAACAAAGTTTTACTATTGGTAAAAAATCTGGCATAAAATGTACATATAAAATTACTTTAAAAACTAACTTTTAACAAACAAATAACCAATTAAAAATGTATCATCCAATTAAAACACTAGCAAAATAAATTTAAAACACTTTCCATCTTAGGGGGTCATTACGATGGCGGGCGGAAGCACCACCGCCGTGCTGGCGGATGCAAAAACCACCAGTTACCGCCGGCACGCAGCAGTCCACACGCCCGTCCAATTACGATGCGAAAAGTAGGCCAAACACCGCCGGCAAGCCAGCAACACCGTCCGCCATCAAAGTGCGCCCGTACATGTAGCGGCGCAGCCCAACTGACACACACCGTCCGACGAAACACGTCCCGCCCGGCGCATAAATTACGATGCCGCAAACAAACGGCTCCCATGGCCAAGAGATACCGTACGACAAACCGAAGCGGTAACACGGATGCCGAGCACGGACAACGAAGAAGCGGCTCCCCGAGCATGAATCCAGCACTGCAGGCACTCCCCATGCTTCTGCTGATGCACCACCAAGGACGCAACGTACCGCGGAGACGCAGGTAGGCACACACACAACAAGTGCACGCAAACAGCGCACACAGTGCAAGGGCGGAAAAAGCGGACAACCTCCCACCAGCGCGTGTACACTACACATCCACCATCGCATCCACATATGACACACAGGCCAAATCGTAACATCGCAGAACACATGTGTACACACCACCTGGGACTAGGAACCAACCACCCCGTCACGGCCCCAAAGCGCCGATGACGCCGCCACACATGCGCACAACGCAGAGGCCAACCGCAGCGCCATGCATGCGTCGCACACAGACACAGGGACACAACCAAGCAGCACACACATCAGCCCCACCCCGAACGCACATGACACGTGACAGGCCGGCCACAGACATGTCCCCAACGCCCAATTCACAGACAACACCCAACGCCACACAACCGACGCACACATGTCAGTGAAGACACGCAACAGCAGGACACACCCCAGTGTAACAAACATGGCGTAGCACACAGCGGCGGCAACACCAACTAGGAGAAGCAGGGCCCCTTCGGGAAGAGGAACGCCAGTACCACACAGAAACACCCATACCACCCTGCACATATGAACAAGACATATAAAACGGAACACCAAAGAGCCCGGGGACCGACAACAGGTGGCCCAAGAATAACATTCACACACAAGGCCCAACGCAGAGCGGAAAGGCAGCCTGCCGCCCACACAAGGGAGAGCAGACAGCACTGAATGACCTTCCATTCCAACTCCGAAACCACAGCCCTACGACAGAAGCCGGTGAATACAGCCATTGTCCAAGAATAGACCAACACAGGCATGCCGAGGAGACCGACCACAGGGCAGATAGCGCATATCACAGAAGCACACAACGGACGGGGAAGAAAGAAGAAAACACTCCCCCATGTCGGCCACATGCAAGTTAATTGGAAGGAGTCACACATCACTGACCTTGAACTGTCTGAGAAGCATGTGGGAAGAGGGCCCGTGTCCTCCAAACAAGCCAACAGAACACAAGTCCTGTCTCCCTACGACTACACAGAGCTCACAGCAACCCCGGAGCGTGCACATTGCAGACTGCACACACAGCCGGAGCATGCCACCTCAACGAACCGCTGCGAAATGGCAACCGCAACACACCTACCCAACTACGCCGAACAGCTCAAGCTGTACAAAACCAACCTGTTACATACATTGGGATGCGATCTCCTGTCCCTGCTGAACGTAAGTTACCGACTGACTTACCGCATCACATTGTTCAGCTGCGTCATGCCCGTCTTCTACTGTCGGAGGTGTCCCTACCAGCATCCCGTCGAGATATGCCTCTCCAACCCGGCATGTCTGAAGGCGGACCTGCTACCACTACTCCTCCCTCTGGACGCACACGACAGGGCCTGCTCTGCCTATGGGGGCATGGCGTATGTGGCCAACATCGCACCCGCACTGAAATGGGACCACTGTGCCTCCACACGACGGATCATCGAGAACAGCTACATCGAATGTCACCCAGCATGCCCCATCATGGTCCTCCAAGGGACAACTTACGAACAACACCTTGACAGCCACCATCCGCTACATTGGCTGGCAAACATGTACACCACCAATGACATGGAAGCCCTGCTGGACGGCATCGCATACCTGACAACCTGTAAATTTGTCGGACCACAACGCAGGTTCCCCGAGTGACCTATGATGTCCAACCCCGCACCCATGCTTAGCTTCCGCACGGACTGGCCAGTCACCACCACAACAGCCATACCAAACGACCGGCAACTGTAACCACACCATCAACGACATCGCCATGACATCGGATATGACCGGGACATGCACACTGTTCCCCATCACATCCAGGAACACCGCATGCATCGTGGGAGGCAGTGGCATGGGCTCTGTGTATCGCACCCACATGGACGGAACTGCACGAACAACCAGGACACGACATGGATCCAGCGCACATGGACACACACACCGCTCAGTGGACATGAATAGGTCGCCTGGAGTCTGTGGGTGCTGCACCCCTCCCACCCCCGCCCCGAGAATCCCATACCAGGACCTTTGCATGGACGACAAGTGCATACAACAACAACACGACCCCAGTGACTGTGACATGTCCAGTAACCACCACAGTGCAACAACAAGTGGCACGCCGCTGCATGCACGCAAGCACATGCCCTGATGTCATCTCACATGCACGCGTGCATGAGGAACAACCGCAGCAAACCTGTCACATGGAACTGAGATGGACTGTGCCCATGATGCCAAGCGGTCTGGTAGGCTACATGTATACCGTCTGTGTCAAAGTCCGCAGCTCCGCAGCTATACGTAAATGTACATTAGCACAGCCTTGGCCAAGCAGATGTCACTCTGAAGCCCACATCCCACATGCAACAGCCAATCACATGTAACCCCACACCCTATCCCATTTGCAATCATGCTCAGTATATCCTCAACATGTATTCCGCTGCCAGTAGTGTCCACTATACTGCATCACAGAGGACAGAAGACACAATATAATGTTTGAAACCAAAACTGTCTCCGCTGACTCATTTCACAAGTACGAATGAGAGAGGATGAGAGTATGTGAAGTACACGGCAGTCGTGACATGACCATGTAGTCCACTGGTATTGGATGTCAATGCAAATGAGTAGCACTACTGTGGAAGACACACATGTGTCGTGTGAAGTCGTATGGACGCAGTGCTCAGGTGGGTGGGTGCGACGGGTAGATGCGCACATGCCAAGTTGGAGCACGCCGTGTTGGGAGGGGTCATGAACAGTACACCACCGCTTCCCTGGGCATTGTGAGAGGACACCTGTCGGGGGAGTGAACACGTGTGTGCACAGCAGCCGGGCACACGTACAAAGCGGGACCAGGCGCACCTCAGCCCACCCTCTGTGGACAAGCTGGATCCTGTTGTGCGCCCGCCATGCCCCTTGACAAGGCACACACAGCCCCAGTCGACCAGGTCTAACCCCAACATAGTCAATCCGCACAGGCGATACAGGGCACGGGATGGCAGTGGAGCATGGTGTGTGAGAGGTCTCCTCGCGCTCCTCCTGGTCATATCACGCAGGCAATAGAACCTCAACGTCTGGCATGGCACAAGTCACATGGAAGTGTAGGGGGGACGCACCACAGCACGAGCAGCACTGACGTCACGGGAGGTGGCTCGCACCATCCCATCCATTGCCCATCATACCAACCACGCCACATGCCATTGCGACTAAGTGCAAGCGCGTGCGCCACCACCCCGAGCCCTCCCCAGAGAGGCCAAAGAGTGAATGTGTGGGCCATCAGTCACAGACGGACGTGGCCTGGCCGCAAGGGCAGCCACAGCCAGTGGGTGTCGCAGGTGGCGGATCCGGAAGGCGAAGACTGTGATGCATAGTCCATGCAGGCCGGGTCTCCATTTGGGGCACCACGCAGGTGGACGGCGTCCCGCAACACATCATACCCTGAGACAGCCCACTCGTGCAACTGGACCCACACATACACTCCTTGCCCTCTCTGGTGCGAGCTTGGGGCTGCCTGTGCAAGCGCTAGCCTCGCAGGTGAGCATGCATATTGGGGGAGCGAGGGGAGGACATGAGGGCTGGGGCGAAGATGACTGTATCACTGTCAGTCAGTACAAGGGATGACCCAGATGTGGAAAGGAAGAGACGTGTCCCGTGTGTACTGCAACTAGTCGCCAATCCAACTACCCCCATGTCCGGAATGTAAGCCCGCACCTAGGTCCGCCCATCCGCCACATCGAACATACCACCAGCACGACAACCTTCCCATTCGAAACACTGACTGGGGGTGGCGACCAGTGTACAATCATGTGTAGCCTACCCACGCGTACATGTGGGCCCTCCATGATCCATGTCACCTGCGGCAAAGTCATGACATGCGCAATGAGGGAAGTGAGGAGAGCTGTCCGCCCCACGCGCAGAAGGTGCATCAGCTCCACAGACCCAGCAGCGAGTCCAGCAGGGGTCACATGTGCAGGGGCAGCTGTGCCTGGTGTGAAGGCACATGCATATAGACAGCACATCGACCAATGTGTAGTCTGCCCACATCTACAGTCCATCATCATGCGGACATAGGAATTGAACACGGGTCAACACATCTTAGTTGGTGCACCCACCGTGACCAACAATGCGCAATCATCGACGTACCCGCCCTGTGCATGGCCCCCCACCCAACGGAGGCACATCCAGTGCCACCATCCCACACACACAAGCTTACCACGGAACATGCTGTGTCCAATGGTCAGTACAGAGTCAGCGCCCATCTGGTGGAACCTGAACAGGAGACACATGCACACACATGCCAGCTCCCACTATGTACGTCTGCCACCTGGCACGTGCAATGTAACCTCTCACCTGTGACGTGTGACTGCAAGCACACAGCCGTCTTGGCATGGGGCTGTCAATGTGGACACCTGTCAATGTTTCGGGAGGTGTGATCCGTACAGTGCTGTACATAGGGTGCAGTGCTGACACCTACTACTGTCTCATATCCCCTCGTGCCACAGGTCCCACTTGTTTTGGCCGCTCAGCCTGTGCCCACATCGTTGTCGTCGTGTGCCATACTCATCCAGCCGTGGAAGCAGTTCCATGCTCAGCAGACATTCATGTTGCCGTGGCGTTGCCGCTTGACGGATATGCAGTCAGTCCCCATCAGCACGCCCCGCAAGTCATTGGGGCCTAGATCCCCATGTGCATGCACATGGCAGTGGTTTGTATCACTAGCCATTGCCATTGTTGGGAGACCTGTGTAAGTGTATTGTGGCCGTGCCGTCCCAGCTTGACAGCTGGGCTGTGGCTCATGTGCTTGCTCAGTCATGTCAGTGATGTGTATGTGAAATTGCTATGTGTCGTGTTGCATTGACATGTGTCCTCTGCCATTGTCCCTAGGCGGAGACCAAACATTGACCGCCCATACCAATTGCTGGCGGACATGGACGATACAGAGGTTATTAGGAAGTTTCGGGTGGACAGGCCAACCCTGCATCGACTGTGTGCCATGTTAGAACCCCATCTCCGTCCCCGCAGGGTGTATCCGACTGCTGTCACCCCCACGGCTAAGGTGATGGCCGCCATGCATTTCTTCGCCACTGGGTCATTCCAGCACACAGTGGGCATTGGAGGAGGGATGTCCCAGCCCATGTTCAGCAAGGTGCTGAGGGATGTACTGGCAGCCATGATGCTGTACCGGAACAGGTACATCCGCTTCCCCAGGGCTCGTGAATTGGCGGCAGTGAAGGGTGCATTCTATGCCCTTGGCAGAATCCCACACGTCGTTGGAGCCATTGACTGCACACATGTCGGCCTTGTTCCACCACAGGCCACTGAGCACCTGTACCGCAACAGGAAGCACACGCACTCCCTGAATGTGCAAGTGGTGTGCCTTGCGGACATGGTGATCACCCACGTGTGTGCAAAGTTCCCAGGCTCGGCCCATGACGCACACATAATGCGCAACAGCATCTTGCCACGACTGATGTCCAATATGCAACAGGATCGTGCCTGTATTGTCGGTGAGTATGTGGAGTGGTGTAGCGTGCTGGCTGTGCGATGCTGTCCCCTGTCCAGTTGGATTAGCAACGGTTCTCTGTGTCCCTCACACCCAGGTGACTCTGCGTATCCGAATGGGGCATGGCTGCTCAGTCCATTGAGGAATCCTCGCACCCCAGCAGACGATCGCTACAATGAGGCACATGGGAGGACCAGACGTGTGGTCGAGCGTACCTTTGGCCTCCTCAAGTCCAGGTTCAGGTGCCTGGACCGCACCGGGAGTGCGCTGGCGTACTCCCCACAGAAGGTGTGCCGGATAGTGGTGGCGTGCTGCATGCTGCACAATCTTGCCATTCGGAAGCAGATCCCCCTCATCGTGGATGACGGAGATCAACCAGGGCCCCAGCCCGCAGACCAGGACAGCTCGAGTGAGGAGGACGGCGGAGAGGAGGAAGCTGGTAATGTGCGGCAGCAGCTCATCGCCCGCTACTTCACTTGACGGTGAGTGTCCATGTACGACGGCTGATGTGGCTGTATCTGTGCAGGTGTGTGTGTGCTGTGTCAGGGTGGCCGTTTGTTCACTGCGTGCTGTGTGTCAACGCTCCATGGCCAGGGTAGTTTGCCACTGTTGGTGGCTGTGGCATTGTGCCCTATTGCTCTGTGCGATGTGTGTACATTGCTTGTAGTTGTTGACATGTACTGTGTGATGGGTGTGTGACACACTCATTGAATGTGCTCCTGTTCTGTCTCCCACCCCTAGGTCCCTACAGGCCCTCCGGATTCAATTGCCATGCCACGCATCAGGTGCCTTTCCGCCCAAGGTGGCCGTTGTATTCCGTACAAATAAAACACAGGGCACAAACAGCAGTTAGTGAAAAAGGTGCATTTATTACAAACTGTGACATGTGATTGTGTGTAAGGTGATGACAAAAGTGGTGCATGCAGTGACAATGAGCTGTCGGTCATGGCTGCGTGATGATCAGGGTGTACCCACTGGTTCTATGTCCATAGTCCAACACACACATGCCATCCAGATGGCTGTGTGGAGTGGGATCGTAGTCCAAGTCAATGCAGTGGCTGGTCAAGGAAGGCTGGCGGAAGGCTGGCTGGCTGCCTCACTTGCGTTTGGAGCGTGCGAAGTCCTCCCGGGAGATCTGTTTCCACTTCGGACGGCCCCTTCCACGTTTGCGAGGGGGTGCCTGCTTGCGACATGCTGGTGGTTGAGGTGTGATCACTGGCTGTGGACGCAGGGGAACTGGACACTGCTGCTCCACCCTGCGCCCTGGCAGGTGGTGGCGGAGGGGAGCTGCTGTCCCTGGCTGTGACCTCACCGCCACCACCAGCTGTCCCATGAGGTCCACGATTTGGCCCATACGGGCGTCCATGGACCTCAGCACCCCCAGCACCTCACGCGTGTCTGAAGCAGACCGGACCCATTGTCCTTGGGCCTCTTCATAGGCCCCAAGGACTCTGGCCATGTGAGGCAGGGCATGGCTCCCAGGGGAGGCTGGCGTTTCCCTGACCCTGCTCCTCCTACCAGTCTTGCTGCCACCGGCCTGCCCACTAGCCACATTGCTCACCACGGTCCTCGCTGTGGCTCCCAGGGTGGATCCAGTCGTCCGGGCCACCACCTGCGCTGGGGCTGGTGCCAGCGAAGACGTGGCGGTGGTGGCGGCGGTGGTGGTCGGTGCGGCGATGGTGGCGGTTGCGGCAGTGGTAGTGGCCACAATGACCGTGGGTGTGGCCGCAACGACAGTGGCAGCAGGGGGCTGGGAATGTTCAGCAGCCCTGGATGATGGGTTGGTGGGTAAGAGGGGTCCTGGGGAGCGGCTGGGCCCTGCCACACCAGATGGGCCTGCTTGGTGGTCCGTGTCCGAAGAGGAGGACAGATCCTCCAGATCCGTGTGTCCTCGTTGGGGGCTTGTAGGCTGGCTGTGCTGGCTGCTGGCTCCATCCCCAGCATCCAGCAGTTCGTCACCTGTGGAGAGAATGAGATTTGTTATTGTGTTGCACCTGGCGAAGTATGTATTTGTCGTCTGACATTGACAGTTCGTGCAATCTCGTACATGGGTTTCCCGGAGGCGTGTGTGTGGCTGTAGCATCTGTAGTTGTGTGTGCTTGGCAATGGGACTGTGTGCTGTGCACATGTGGCATGGGACGGATTGGCCATGCCGATGGGTGTGTTGCTGTGCCCCTACTTATTGTGACTCTGGTGTATGCGGGCTCCTGGCCCATCCTGGGTCTGGTTTGTACTTTGCTTTTGGTGTTCAGATGGGACGCTTAGGAACGCATATGGCAACATGGGGGCCATGCCCCAGATTCGCATTTGGGAGGGGATATGCTTTTGGGGTTCAAATGGAACGCTTAGGAACGCATATGGCAACATGGGGGCCATGCCCCAGATTCGCATTTGGGAGGGGATGTGCTTTTGGGGTTCAAATGGACCGCTTAGGAACGCATATGGCAACATGGGGGCCATGCCCCAGATTCGCATTTGGGAGGGGATATGCTTTTGGGGTTCAAATGGAACGCTTAGGAACGCATATGGCAACATGGGGGCCATGCCCCAGATTCGCATTTGGGAGGGGATATGCTTTTGGGGTTCAAATGGAACGCTTAGGAACGCATATGGCAACATGGGGGCCATGCCCCAGATTCGCATTTGGGAGGGGATATGCTTTTGGGGTTCAAATGGAACGCTTAGGAACGCATATGGCAACATGGGGGCCATGCCCCAGATTCGCATTTGGGAGGGGATATGCTTTTGGGGTACATGCTGTGAGCCATGGGTGCCGAACGTGACATGTGTTGTGGCAGCATGACAGTGCATGGTTTGAGGTGTGTGCATGCTTGACATGGCCTGCATATTTGCTGTCTGTTGTGATTACTGGACATGGCATTGGACGCATCGTTATGAGTGAGTGATAGTTGTGTGCCAGCCAACGTATTGCAGTTGTCCCATCTCCTTGGTGTGCGTGCTGCCCTGTGCCATGTGCATCACTGCAGTGCTCGGGGGTGTGGCCCATGTTGTGTGTTGTTGCTCACAGTGTGTCGTGCGCTTAATTGACTTCTGGCACATGGTTGGTCATGGGCATGTGTCTTAGCGTGACTGCTGTATGTGTGGCAGCTGTGTGGATGACATGCCTTTCATGAGACTGGGGCTGACGGATGGGATGGATGGTATGTTGTATGTGCATGGTGTGTCTGTGAGTTTGATGGGTTCAGTGGTGTTCGTGTGCATTTATGTTGTTCCGCTCTGTTGCGTCTAGTGTTGTTTGTCTTACATAGGCGTAGTTGTGGGGTGTGTGGTTGACAGGCAGTAGGGGCTACATGGACAGGACTTCAATGGTGTTTCGGTTGTGTGTGATGAGTTGCACAGTGGCTGCCGTGTGGGACTATATTCAGTGTGGCTTGTGCATGCAGACGTGGCTCCTTGGGTGTTGCTATGTCTGTGATGGGTCATGTGGGGTGTGAGACTGTTGTTCATGTCCGTGTGCACATTGTTCACTTGTTCGTGATGGTGGGCGGTGCTGCGTGTTCGTCTGCTACGTGACATGTCCCATGTGTTGGTCGTGTTATGGTCCTCATGCCTCCAGTAATCCAGCCCTGTCCAGTTTCCCACCTGCAAGTTGTTCGTGCGTGCACTGTACTGGATGCCACATGGCTCTAAGCGGGGGTGCTCCATGTTGCAGGTCTGTGGGGGTGGGGGGGTGTTGTGGGTCGTGGGGGTGGCTGGACACCCACTGACACCGATTGCTGTGGACCGTGATGTCTGCCTTTCGGCTGTCGTTGTGCACTGCGGTGGCTGACACGTGGCTGTGGGGTGTGGGGGATGCTCCTCCTTGCTGTGCTGTGGGACTGGGGCCTGGTGTGTGTTGTACTTGGGCTGTCCACCGTCCCACCCACTGCACTTTGTGTTCCTGCCACTTACCTGTTACTTGTCGGTTAGTGCAGCTGTGGCGGACACATGGGTGTGGTGGGTGCTCGTTGTGGCGCTTCTGGCATATTTGGGGACCTGTTGGTGGTTACGTGGCTGGCTTAGTGTACACATGTCCCCACGCATCTTACAGTTGTTCGGTTTGGGCTGTGTGTGGTAGTGTCTGTTGCATGTGTGTGTGATGTGTTGTGTATTGTGTGCTGGACATGGGGGTGTTTGTCCCTGGGAGCTGTGGCATGGTAGTTGCGCATGTGAGTACATAGCGGTGTGCTGGTATACATTAGTTTGTACTTACCAGCCTCCACTCCCCCTGCTAATCCGGCGAGGATCTCCGGATGTATTACGACTCGCACCTTCTCCTCCCACGCTTTGAAGGTCTTAAAGAGCGCGGGATTCCCTCCGCCAGTGACGGCAGCCAGCTCTCTGTTTTTGCCCTCCTTCTTCTTGACCAGGCTCTTTACGTCATTCCAACGTTTGTTAATTTCTACTCTGTTCCTGGGCAGGGTCCCGACTGCATTGACCTGGTCTACGATCCGGTTCCACATTCTGTTTCTGGTGGCTAGTGGTGTGTGCTGGACCATGTTCCCATAGATTTGTGGGTACACCTTGATGATCTCGTCGACCATGACCGTCAGCTCAATGGGCGTGAACTTGGGCATTCTTTGTGGTGCCATGGTGTTTGTGGTGCTGGTGCGGTGTGTGTTGTGTAATGTGCAGGGGGTTTGTGGTGCCGGTGTTTGGTGGTGGTGGTGGTGGTGGTGGTGGTGTTTGGTGGTGGTGGTGGTGGTGGTGGTGGTTGTGATGTGTGCGTTTCTGTGGTGTGCTGCTGTCCTTGCTGTGTCACTGTGTCCTCTCCTCTCCTCTCTGGTTTGCAATGTAGCAAGGGGTTGTGGTCTGTGGGAGTGCTGCTTTTGTACTCACCTATGTGGGTGTGTCCTCATGGTCTGTTGTTTTCAGGTGTGTTGTGTCTGGGGTTCTGGCCTTTGTATTTTTTGTTTGTCCGGGGGGTGTTTTCGGGATGTGTACTGTGCTTGTGTATTTGTGCGTGCCTTGCTGTGTGGACTTGTTGGCCATGTTGTGTGCTATTGGTTTTGTGTGCGGATGGTTTCTGTGCAGGTACGTTGGCGCCATGGCTTCTGCCGTGTCGATTCTCATCGGCGTTGTTTGCGCTGGCGGGCGGTATATTTGTGGTTTTTCCGCGCTCATGTCGGTGCGATCGTAATGTCACGTGCGGTGTGTCGGCCGTGAGGGCGGGCGGTTTTGTGTTGTCGTGCGTGTTTCCGTCCGTGGCGGGCGGTTTGACTCCGACTCGGACGTTGGCGGGCGGTATTTTGTGTGCTTTTTCCGCCGATGGCGGTTTTCGGTTTGTGAAATCGTAATGGCGTGGTCGGTGTTCAGGCGGTGTGTGCGGGCGGATTTTTGCCGCTTCCATGCCTGGCGGATTTATTTACGCCGGGTATCGTAATGGGCCCTTACTTCTCTACAACCAAATAATCCATAAAAAATTGAAATTAATATTAAAAAGCTCACAACAAAGAAAATTTTAATTTAATTCTAAATATTTGAAAAAACTAAAGCAACATTAAAATGAATGATATGAATTAGTTCAAACAATTAAATAATTTCCATAAGTAATAAAGTAATAATCTAATTAACCAATAAATGTCTGAAAATTAAATTAAATAATTAATAGAGTATTATATATATATGGCCAATGTGAAGAAGGCAGGTATGCCGAAACGCGTCATAGCGGAAATTTCGAAATAAATAGAAGGATGGAATAGCAATGATTCCCCTGTGTCGGTGTCTGATCTATATGGAGTTCAGAATTGGTTCGAATATATATATATATATATATATATATATATATATATATATATATATATATATATACTCAACACTTTTCTCCACTACAAACCCAACAACCCACCAATCAATAGCATTTATATAAATATAATACAAAAACACAACTCTCCCTGAAAATACAAATAATTAATATTAAAATATTAATAACACTCAAAGTAATAAAACATTACAAACTAAAATAAATGTATATTATACACAACAATATTAAATAAAATAAGATAAAATAAAAAAATAGAACAATATTAAATGTTTTAAAAAAACAATATTCTTAACTCCGATATTCTTTCCTATGATATTCTTGTCACCACAATATTGTTGAGATGAAATTTATTTCCAACAATATTTTTGCAGTTATATTATGGTTGGACACTTGCCTTTTGAGAAGGGATACACAGTTCTTTGAGTTGGGATCAGTAGTATTTTTGAACCGGATGTTTGACAAAATATTTTAGAATCACATAGTTTCTAAACTAGTGATTTGAGTGGGATGAAAATTGCCCTTGAGGGGGAACATCTAAAAGGGGAGTGGCCAAAAAAGCATAACTAGAAATCATTTCTAAGAGGCATAACCTAAGTCTATATGTATGCATTTATGTGGAGTGCATGGCTACTCCGAGGTGTGTCCCAGCGCTGGACTTGCTGCTGCAATGCTCAACTCTGAGAAACTGACATGGTTTTAGCTTCTTTTTGAAAATCTGGTCAGATTCTGAGAGACAGAGGTCAAGGTGAAATTTTTTCCAGCCAGAGGGCTCCAGATCAGAGAAAGATCAGCCACCTGTTCTGGAACGGTTTATCCTGGGTACCTTGGCTAACGCCCTGTAAGAGCAACACAGCTTCCTACCAGGGAGATAGATTAAAAAGTCAGGAAGTCGGAAGTAAAGTGCATTTGTGTAGTTTAGCCTGGATTTGATTAGTGTTTGATTAACTGTTTTTCTGGCCGGATTAGAGACGAAATGAAGAATTATTTTAATATGCGAAGAAGACCAAAACAGGTCCCTCCCAGAGTGTTGACTTGAGGATGAAAAGAGAGCTGGTTATCCAACTTGACCCCTAAGTTTATAACCACTGCAGATTGCAGGCCCAAAGAGGGAGCGCCATCTGGATAAAAGGCCGGCTAATCAGGTGGAGAGTTTGACTTGAAGAAAATAACTTTTGTCTTATCCAAATTGCACATCAGCTGATTCTGACGCATTCTATAGAAGACAGCAGCCAGAAATGTTTTATTAAATCCGGAACAGTCTCTTCGCCCTTATTAAAGGAGAACAGTAGCTGTGTGTTGTCCGCATAGGAAATTATTTTAGCACAAAAAGATTCAGCCAGGTGTGCCAAAGGGGTGAGGTAAATGTTAAACAGTGTGGGGCTCAGAGCAGAGCCCTAAGGGTCTCGCATTATTAAGCCCTTGGTGCCTAAAAAGAATGGAGGGGTCCAGAACTCTTGCTCCCAAATAAAGAGTCCATCCATCTCAATGCTACTCTTCTAGTCCGATGGTCTGGAGGCGAGAGAGGAGCCTAGAGTGTGGAACGTTATCAAAGGCTGAGGAAAGGTCTAACAGCATCAGCAGAGCCTTGCCGCCCATATCGTGAGTGATGAAAAATGTGAGGCCATTAGGAGTTCATGGCAGCAGTGCGAGTTATAATTTGCTCATTAAACCATAGCTGGTGAATTTCAGTGGTTCTTTGAGGTTAAAATGTTACATTATGACTGACGTTTTCACCTAACTGTAATGTCCCTTCCACCTTTGTTTTTTTTCAGTGACAATACAGATCTTGTAGAGCTGATGATGGCATCCCTGTAGGGATCATTATGTTTAAATTTCCATTGAAAGATCATTTTTGACGAGTTTAGAACTTTGGCCCCATTTGATGAATCTTTGAAAACTTAAAAAACCTACATTTGCATTACTTTTAGGATTTCAAGTTTCCATCCAGTTGGTAGGGCAGAGGGAGAAAATTCCTCCCAGGAAAGATTGCTCTCATCTACAAAAACTAAAGCCTTATTTGGAGGAGTATCTCTGCTTGGTTTGGTGTAAATATGTTTTTCAGTTTTCGAGAAATTAACATTACAAACAAACGTTAGCTAGGTTTTGAAGGGGTAAATCATAGAGATATGTTGACCAACAGTTCACAAAACCCTATGCAAGGATTGTTGGTGTACACAAATGAAAAAGCAAAGGGGCCTCATTGGACGAGAGTGCTTTTTCTGTCTGTAGAACACAATGCTCTGAATGCTGGCCAAAGCAGAAACATTTCTGTCCTGGCTGCCACTGTAGAAAGTGGTGTATGGTTCCCGTAACCTAGAAAAGAACACCTCTAGTGGCAATATTTTAAAATGGTATAAATACAGATCATTTTTGGGTGGTGTGTG
The DNA here is from genome assembly GCA_963921515.1 of Calotriton arnoldi. Classification (NCBI taxonomy): domain Eukaryota; kingdom Metazoa; phylum Chordata; class Amphibia; order Caudata; family Salamandridae; genus Calotriton; species Calotriton arnoldi. Next base: position 3,519,192 of record CAWUFW010000229.1, read on the forward strand.
GACCCCTTGTGCTAGTCCACAAACCCCACTGAAAGGTTATAAACTGTACAAGTGGGTTTGCAAGCTCATGTACCTTGTTTGCTCCCCCCTGCATAAACAGTTTTCAAACCTGAACATAAGTTGGTGATCTCACGAATGACATTAAATTCAAGCTCCCATCTGTTAGCCACAGGCTGTGCACAGCTTGGGTGGCAGTACTGTTTGGGGTGGCTGCGGGGCCTGGATTAAGGCCATGCACACTCTGGGTTGGCCACTGAAACAAACTGGCAGTAGACCCTGCATCCCGCCTATGCTGCACAAGGCACAAAGTCATGTGTAAAGGCTTCACATAGTGGGTTGGACACAGGGTCAAAAGAAAAAAAGGAAAACATGCAGCCAGTTAAAGGTGGTGGCCACATGTTTGCAGTAAAAGAAATGTAATTAAAAAGAAATGTCCACCTATAAATTGAATAGAACAGTATTGATGCTTTCCAGCAAGCAAATGTAATGAGAAGAAGTAGGGAAACCCTTTTAGCCTATCACAGGAAAATATGAAACTTGTCCTTGCAAAGAAAAGATACTATTGCACTGCATTACTGTATAACAAGATATAGCTTCAACATAAAGGAATTGGTCAAACGGATAAAGAATGAAAAGAAAAAATCATTTGTAAAAAATGTGATCCTGCAAGACCTGGAATTGAAGTGGATTTCTTTTAAGCCGGATGTACCCAGGTGATCAGGCAAAACGCAGTCACTCAGTGTAACAGACGCAATGGCTGAAATAGGCCGTCCCATTGGCCCATGCTGTAGTGAGTTGAAGCAAACTGTGAATGACGGTTGAACAAACCAATGGATGAAGAGGACTTACTCAAAGCCCCTTCTTGTACATATTCATTTTTTTTATGTATATGTTTTGATGACACTAGGCTTGTGTGAAATATAAAGCTGTCTCTAGATCTAACTACAAAGAAAATGTGATAAAAGAGAGCGGAGCGTAACACAAACTATTGAGGGGTAAGGCAATGAGTCAACAAGCTGCAATCAGGATGCAGATTTTAAGAGGTGCAGGATTGTTCCAGTGCCTCTAATACGATATTTACCAACCCTTCCGCGAGCTGGGGGTGTAGGGCAACTGAGCTGGGGGTGTGGGGCAACTGAGCGGGGGGTGTGGGGCAACTGAGCTGGGGGTGTGGGGCAACTGAGCTGGGGGTGTGGGGCAACTGAGCGGGGGGTGTGGGGCAACTGAGCTGGGGGTGGGGGCAACTGAGCGGGGGTGTGGGGCAACTGAGCGGGGGGGTGGGGCAACTGAGCGGGGTGTGGGGCAACTGAGCTGGGGGTGTGGGGCAACTGAGCGGGGTGTGGGGCAACTGAGTTGGGGGTGTGGAAGAAGTAGGGTTATGTTATGCTATAGTTTATGTAATGAAGATATATTATGGTGTATGTTATTTTTCTGGTATGGCAAAAATATAACCAAAGCCAGATCAAGACTCACAACTGGACAAGTCAAGCCTCAAGTTCATTTCAGTTCAATAGGATTATTTTGGGTAAAAGACCAATCAAACAATCAAATTCCAGCATTAATAAATAAAACACTATTACAAAAACATTAAGAAGTGTTTCAAAGAAGACACTTTTTTGCAGTTTTTGTCGTCATCAAGGGAGTAGTCAGAAAATGAAAATACCCTCACCTGAACCAGTCCTCTACTCACACCAAGTACATGAGGCAAACAAACCTTATCCTTCCATGCTTCCACCCATTAACATGTCCATATATCCATCTATCCATACTTTCACCCATGCATCCTTTCACTTTTCTTTATCTTTCCATTCTTCTTACTTCAACTCATTCAACTATAACCTATTGATGCTTCTGCTCTTTCATCCATCCTCTCACCTTTCCATTAATCCATCTTTTTTTCCCTTCCATCCTACCTTTCACCTTTACTTTCTTGTTCACCTTTTCTTCCTTTCATCCTTCCTTTTTCCTCCATTTTTTTCTTTCCTCGTGTTTACCTATTATTTGTCTTTCATCATTACTTTTTCTTCTTTATTATTTTCTCATGCTTATTTCTTTCTTTGTACCTCTGTGTTTTCCCCAATTTTCATGATTTCATTCTTTTTCATTATCTCTTTCCTTTGCTGAGCATGCCTCCCCACCTCCCACACCCCTCTGTCATTTATCGGCTAACAGTATCATTTGCAGGGACGACTGGTGTTAAGGGGCAAGATGGGCATCACCCCTACCCCATTGGGAGAGTCATAAAATGTGAGAAGGAACACCGAGCAGCTCCATGAACAAACATGTACCTTTGCTTTTTTGATGGGGGGGGGGGGCCTTGGCACTGCTCAGGCATTGGCTGGGAGAAGATTTCTTTGACCTGGAGGCATATATCAGGGCAGTGACGTCACACTGGTGGGTGCGGAGGGTGTTACTGCAGAGAATAGACTTTTACTTTGGGCGGTATTCACATGGAAGACGTCCATTGATCTCAATTACTGGGGGGCAGGGCAGGCCTCTGAGACAATGTTGGACTGGGTGTGTCGGTGGCCTTTGCCTCTTCCACCGAGACCCAGCTACTCTTGTCTATACTCCAATGATAGGTGGGCTGAGGCCTGGGGAGGATGCCAGTAGCTTCCTTCCAGGTTCTTGGGTTGGTTCACGTCCACAGTCCAGTCACAAGGAGCCCTGGGAGAACGTTCCGTAGGTGTCATTTTTCCTTTGTCTGAAGTTGTTCACACGACCGAGCACCCTACAAGGCCTTTGACTTATATTCTCCGACTCCAACTGCCCTTGAGCGCTAGCTCTGCCGCTGTGTCTAAGTAAGTTGTTCAAGAGAGACATTTGTTTTAACCAGCGGCAGGCTCTAAAGAATATTTTTGAGACCCTGCACAGATTTTGAGACAAAGTAATCTCTATTTTTTATTGTCTGAAATGTGTAATCCTGGGACCGTCCTAGTACATCAGGCCCAGACTCACATTCCAGCGGAAAGGTGCCTCAGATGCGCTTTTTCCACAAGTTTCCCGCCCTGCCCATTGTGCAGCTCCCGAGCCAGGGGGCCCGTGCACGGACAATACCCCAATGTAATATTCTTGAACCCCCACAGCCGGCAGGGCGGCAAAAAACAGCACGTGCGTCAATTAGTGGCCTGCGTGACTCCATGGTACGTGCACAAAGCCAGGTCTCCTGAACAGGGCTCTTTCCATCTTGTGACTGGGTGTCGCCAGCTGCATTGTGGTACATGGAGTTTTATTTATGGACACAGAAAACTACAAACAAATACTTTGAGGTTTCATAAGAGGTGAAAAAATAAGCTGCAGGAAATTTTAGCAAAGTTATAAAACTCTTCCTTGGCAGGAACCGTTTCTTAGCTGTACATATCCATGTTCATTTTGGCTCCTACTCAGTATCACATGCAGCGCCGGCTCTTTTAAAGTTGGCATTAGGTCCACACACATCACAGATATTTCAGAGTAATGTTGTATTTGTTAGCCCCTTTTGACCGCTGCAAAGGCTGGCTAGCTTCGAACACTTTATTACATGACACATGCAGCAGCGCATCTTGTGACCGACAGTCGAGAGTTTGCTGCCCCACGTGGGTTTGGGAAGTTGGCCTCTCACACTAGCAGCGTAAAGAGCATAATACTTGGAGTCCACTGCTGAGGCAAGAACACCAGCCCTGGGGGGTTATAAACACAAGGCTCAGGCAGCGGCCCTATAGGGGGCCGAGCTATGGGGTTCAGACAAAGTGAAATCGCTCTCCATTGGAGCATGAAAGGGCACCATTAATACCCAAGGGTCCCTGGAAAACCAATAATGGCACAGTAAATGCATACCCAAACTACACGGCTGAAGTGCACCCCCTCCTAGAATCCTTGATGTCGGTCAAGCAGAAGCTGCGTCAACTTGGGCTAATGTTTCCAGCCAGACTGTGAGTGGTAGATGCAGACACCAAGGTATTCTTCGACACAGCAGTGGGCCTGGGACTGCTTGGAGAAGTAGGGTGTGTTACCGGTCTCGGGATCTGCCCTGCCACACAAAGAATGGCGTGTCCCCGATGGACAGGGACCATGTAGGCCTTCCAAAGGCTACCAATGAACAGGCAGGTTGTGAATAAGCCAGGGCTGTGGCAAAATTGGGATCTTGAAGCAGCCCTGCCTGTCTCCTCCACCTCGGGGGGGCACATCGCCGGACCAAGAGTTGGCCCTCGCCATGGAGAACATCCCAGGAGAACTGCAAATGGGCCCTTCTCTCATGGCAGGCCAGGTGGTATGACCCAGGAGACAATACTGAGATCCCAAAGTGGACAGTTTGGAACTGAGCACAATGATGGAAAGCACAGGTGTCTCTGGGGGTGTGGGGGTGGGCGAGTACTGTGGTTATAGTGTTGTATTCCTCTTTGAGTGTCCGTATTTAGGTTTTCCTGAATCATGTCCTTATATAGGCACAATTCGCATTGCCCTTATATAGGCATAGAATCCCAGTCCTTATTTAGGCATTAAACCGTGCGCTCCAAATACAGGCATGGTCACCGACATCCGTCCACCCTAACGTCACAACGAGTTCTTGAAGAACAGACCCTTAGGCTTCGGGAGTTTCCCTAGCACAGGACTATTGATTTCTTCAAGGACTCATCTATTATGTATGAACCGTTATACCTTGAGGGTTCATTCCTGACGTCTTCTGCTGTCCGACTTCACGTCAACGCTAACATTCTAAGGCACCTATCAGGTATAAATATACCTTCCCTCGCCCTTGTAAATCAGAAGAGACCTCGACTTCAGAGGAGCCCGTATCCCGGCCTGACGCACTGAGAAGACGCTGTCATCCCTGCACGCAGAGAGTCCAGCTTCCAGTGATCTGACTTCCCTCACGGGGTGTTAGAGTTCGAGTCCGGAAAGAGATTCCCACCTCTCTCATTCTTAAGGTATGGAGCTGACTAGAACCTAGAGCAGAGTTCTTCAATCTGTGGGGCGCGCCCCCCCAGGGGGGCGCAACACCATCTCAGGGGGGGCGCGCATTCCGCACTAAGATCTTCCCTTTGTTGGTCTTTTACTGTCCCGCGTCGCAACTTCGCAAGTCTTCACCCATTTCAAATGGAAATTGTTTATTGTAGAGCTCCGGTAACAGAGGGTTGGAGGGGGGAGGGAGATGAAATAGATAAGGCAGGAGGTGCCCGTGCTTTTGTCATGTAAAGAGCTAACAGTTAACCTTCCCAGGAGGGGGTTAATTCGTAGAGCTGAAATGCTTCAGCTGCAGTGGGAGGCAGGGTCTCCTGTGCTAAAACCGAAAGCAAACGAACAGACAGTCCTGTTCCTTTGCATTCGATTTCATAGCAGAGGAGACTCCTTGCCTCCCACTGCAGCTGAAATGACTGCCTGTTCCTTTCTTTCAGTTTTAGCAGAGGAGACATCCTGCCTCCCACTGCAGCTGAAGCATTTCAACTCTACCAGTTTAACCCCGTCCTGGGAGGGTTAGCTCTTAGCAGAAAGGAGACAAAGTTTCTTTTAAATTTACACAGGCAGACGCGCAACGCCCACAGGGCTTCAAGTTGCCAAAAGAAAAATGCCAGCCAGCCATGTATTGTTTAAACAGCCTGCAAATTGATTGTCTTGACACAAAATATGCTTATAAAGAAGTATGTATACATTTGTAATGTGACTTTTCTGTCTTTGTTCCATTTTATTATCAGGCATGGATCATTCAGGCAGCCCCACATTTAAAAGTGCTTTCTATTTATATTTGCTGTTCGAAGTACGCACACACAAGTGCTGACAATACACCTTTAGGTGACTGTTTATTTTTGTTCTGCCTGGGACATCAAAATAATGAGCTGGCAACCCTAATCATAAAACTGGAAGTTTGTTGTAAGATCAGCACATTTATTTCCTCCACCCTGATCCCTGGTTAATGCCATAATAGCAATAGTTTAACATATCTGAAACCCTACGCTGCCGTCAATAACCTGCTGAGTTACTTCAAGTGTCTGGAAATGCACCTTGCATTCAGACAACTCGTTCCTCATTTTCGCCCTTCACTTTCACACTCACCCTGCACTCACAGCGATCACAATGCCCTCACAGTGATCCCGATGCACTCACACCATTCACCCGCTTACCCTGTACTCACAGTGATCACTCTGCACTCACAATGCACTTGCTCTGTTCACCCTGTACCTCACCCTGCAGTCACACAAGCACACTACTCACCCTGTACTCATGTGACACTTCACTCACCTGTCCCCCTTACTGCTCAATCTGCAATCTCACTCAAATAAGACCATCACTAACCATACATTAATTCATATGGTCACCTCACTCACCCTGCAGTCACTCCTCTTACCCTACTCTCACACTGTTGCATGGCTCACCCTGCACTCACATGGGTACTCCTGCCACCCACACAGCGCAGAGGTTTAATGTGCCTGCTACAAAGAACGTGTACCATGCAGATCAAAGAACTGATTGTGAGTAAACTATGAGTAGTGCTATAAAAAATGAAATGTTTGCCAGAAAGGTGCTATAGAGAGACGAGGTGCATTGTTGGTGAGTGGTAGTGAGGAAATTCATGGAGAAGGAGGAAATGGGGGAGGGGGCGCCAAAACAGACCGTTCCACTGTGTGCTACCAGTGCTAGGGCCAGCCCTGGCTGGGAGTGTTAGCCCCCACCCGAAGTTCGGGTCTAGTCGCGCCCCTGTACACACGTATGGGCATGTCGTGCCCCATCAAGGTTTTCATCCTAAATTACAAAAGGACACATGCACTGCAATCCAGCCTTTCAGGGGGCCACTTGATAGAGGCAGCTCTGTTTTTGCCCTGATGGCCTGGAATAATTCCTAAACAGATTCTTGTAAATACCGTTTTGTTTCATTTCTTTTTAATGTGATTGATGTGAGAGAGTCTATTACTATTTGCAAAGAAATGTTTGTTTCATGCAACAACCATAAAAAAGTTTATTTTAGATCAAAACGGATCCTCACATATGAGAAATTGGAGGATATCACAGATATTATTTGCTGTAAAATTAGTGGGCTGCTGTTTTGTTACAACAGTGAAAACACACATCACTATCTCTGAATATTAGATGTAAACACTTTTAGAATTTAGACCGTAGCACCTGTGCACCGTTAGTAGCCTGGCTAAAGAGGGTATGGCAGAGCTGAAAGTGAATCATTTAATCTCAAAGCTGTTCTGAACAGGGGCCCCCAAAATAGTATTGGCCCAGGGCACCCAAAATCCTTAACATGTCCCTGCCACCACAAAGTTTGTCAGACAACATTGCTCTGAAGTAAAATAGGCAACATCATTCATTCATTATCAGTTCTATTTTTTTCAAACATAAGCCCGACGTGTCCTAAACTCCAACTGCTTCAGGCAAGCAACTTATCGTACCACTAAGGAATTCTCAATTAGGTGTTCGTTCAGCACCCTCTCTGTGGACTTTCACCTTTGTCTTTGGATCCATAACTGGTTGGTGGGCAATTATCCCATTATAATGCTGCCTAAAACGTTTGTTAATGGTTTCCAGAGAAGAATTGTTTCTCGTGTACCAACTCTGAGCTAGGGAGTGCTCGAAAAATCTAATAACACTGTCTCCCTTACAGTCAATGTTTTGGCTGAAAATGTCTGCAGAATATTCAGCTTTGAAAGAAACTGCTATCAAAACTTTCTTGCCTTTCAGCTCGTCCTATTTATGTGAGATTGGGTTATCAGCACTTGCGGTATTAAAGACTAAGTACCGTTCAAGACTGGATGTGGAGCACAACCTGAGGATGGCAGTAGCAAAAATCCATCCACAGATTGACAGTCTATGTGGCTAAAAACCGGCACACCCATCACATTTATGTTGGTGGTGTTATTATCAATCTATGTCATGTGTAAAACAAAGCATCCTAGTAAAAACAATTTACGCACATTTTATCTTGAAAAATTGTGTTTTGAGCTGTGTAATAAGCCTCTGTCATTTCACCACACCCACTCACAAACCTGCAGTTTACTAAACACTCATATTGTGTTGAACATTATTTGCCGGATATGGCCCGTGATATGCGCGTGGCGGTCGATTATGTAGTGTACCAGATTCCAGAAATTTCTGTCAGGTGGTGGGGGGCCCAACATCTAAAAAAATTCAGCTGGGGGGCTCAACCTACAAAAGTTTGAAGACCTCTGACCTAGAGGGACTCTTGGCATACTAGGCATACTAGACTTAACATACTCCTAGTATACCATAGTAAGGAATACTTCACCTACTTCTTACCTCTCCCTACACCTAGACAAGGTTAGGTACACTGGGGTAGAACTAGCTTAGGTACGCATCGTATGAGTACTCGCATTTTTAGTACCTGTTATTTATGTGTGTAAATATCTACTAAAAGATAATGCTAGCGCAGTATTATTTATTTTTACTGCTTACGCCAGTGGTTCCCAAACGTTTCCAAACTGCGGCTCCCTTTACTAATTGACTGATGGCCGCGGCTCCCCATTACGTTACCTCCCACCTCCACCTTGCATTGAAATATCCTCATCTCCCTGCTGTCCTGATACTAGATGGCTTGAAAGTGAGGTTGCACTGCCCTCCTATGGCCCAGGGCAACCACTGCAGGCCTCACCACACGGAGCAGTGTTGAATTTAGATGCACATAAGTGCAACATACTATTTTATTACTGATTCCCAAACTGTGTGCTCATCTGTTCGTGGCGCCCCTGGCTAGTTTTCACGGCGCACCAGGGAGCCGCGGCGCACAGTTTGGGAACCGCTGGCTTACGCTGTACATTATTTATCTTGCATACTGTCTTGTGATCATAACAGCACATATCTCTTACACGAGAAACAAGACTGTTCAATAAATCTTTTATTGAAACGCCCGTCTATTCTTTCTGTTTAACTTTGAGGAAAACTAAGCATGCACATTTGAGCTGAGTGAAACGGTTATCTATTGTTTCCACGACTCTGGGACATGTTCTGATTCTAAAGGGAAACAAAGTTGTCATGTTTTGCGGCTGCCAGAAACTACTCCCTTCTTGTTTATCCAGGAGTTTCTGGTGGCCTCTGAGCTAGCTGGCACAAGTAATTAAGTTTAATATACTCGATAGGGACATATCGACCTTAGTCCTATGTCAAGCCTATAGGGTATATTATTCCAATGCGCAGAGCCTATTAGGGAAATAGGAGCTACACTACATGGCGCCCAACGTTTGGTAAGGCGGTAATTTAACGTTAGATACGGAGTAACTCAGACGTGCTTTTTCTCTCAGAGACCCCTATCCATATACTCCAAAAAACGTCTGGAGTGGGCAGGGTTAAGTATCCGCCACAGCTAAATAGGGAAGCACCCTATATATTAGCTGCTTGGTTTGCTCAACGTTGAAGGATACAGTGTTCCAAAATATTGTGCACCTTATCTTTGTTTCCTTGAAACTTGTTCTACATTTTTCAAAAAACAAAATGCCTGACTCCGACAATGACACCGGAACCGGTGGAGTTGCGGCTCACCCAGCCTTAACAGCTTTTAACATTACAGGTTTAGATGGAACCGAGGAGGGTGTTATAGACATCCATCCAAACTTAAGGAGAGCCATCACTCTAAAACTCATAAAACACGGCCTACCACCAAGAGGCGGTAGAGCAGTTTTTGTGATAGAGGCACACAAATCATTTCAGACAGAGGTATTCTATTCATGGATAATATTCCCTGAATCAAATTCAGTAACAAAACTGTTTCACTTCTACAAAGAAGATGATCCACCAGAGGAATATATTCCTTTCGAGGATATTGAAATTCCACTAACATACCAGGAGCATCAGCTCTGGTTTAAAGGCGCCCTAAAACATCACAGAAACATTACCAGGCTCGGTCCACTAGGTAGACCAGGAGCAACATGGCCGATTCTAGCCGGCTACACTCCTCATCCTGAACTGGATATAATGACAGATGAGGAATTACTTACTCAACTACAAGAGTTAATAAAAATCTACAGACAATTGGTCCAATATGTCATGCGGACTTTCCCAGTCCAACCACCATTAACCATTCCAAGCCAGACCCCTCAACCGGGGACTACACTAAAAATTACACCACAGACTTTATACGCAGTCATGGGTAAAATGCCCACAAAACGTGAGCAAATTCCCTTCTGGATAGCTCAAAAAATTACTCAAATCGAAGCAGTATTTCCTAATACTAGCCTTTATGAGAAACACAGAATACTAACAATCAGTTTACCAATGGGGATCACACCACAACAAGTCTTTGCTGCCATCTATACTAAAACACATGGTGTTCCGTCAATTGCAGTAATACCAGATGTCCTGAAACAAATTCAAAACGAATACGGGGCAGAGCCTGCTCTGAATTTAGGTATGAAATTACTGAAAAATTTCGACCAGGTCTCAACAATAATATTATCTAATATTAAAGGAGAGACAGCAGCAGTGGCGATCCGCCAACGATTAAGAGAATTTGATGTCACAGAACAACAAACTGAACTACCCAGAATATTAGAACAATCTTATGCAGAATTAGGCAGAGATAGTTTGGGTGGAAGACCAGTGAAGCCAAAACTATCTGAAAGTCCTGAGAAGGACTCTATTAAACAAACTCCTACATCTTCTAAAAAGAAGTGGGAAACTAATAAACAAAATTCAAACGAGAAACGTTCTCAATCCCGAGGTAGGTCTCCTCAAAAGGAGCCCTCCGACAGGAGGTATAACCTCAGGAATAGGGATAATTTGAGAAAACCTGACAGGTATCAAGCTACTGATACACGTTCCTCTCGTACCTTTCAGATCTCGTCACAGACATCGGAAAGAAGAGGACGGTCAGAACATAGACAAGAACGCGTGAAATCCAAGGAAGATAAACACGCTCCAAAAAATAAAACAAAACCTCAATTCTCCAAAAAGAAAGTAGCAGGTCTGAAGATCAGACATGCCGAGAATACTGAGAACACAACTCAAGAACGGAGAATGGGCTCAGACAATGCTGGACAGTGCAGCAGAAGTCACAATAGCTCGCCAGAACCTGAAGGAACTTCTGGAGATAGTGGACTTGAATGAGTACATCACAGTAGAGACTGTAGACACCAGGGTTAGTACTCCACAAAGGTTATATGAAATAACACTCCGAATGGAGGGAGACATACCAAGACAGGTGAAATCACTCTTTTTTGAAAAACTTTCAAGGGGCTATGACATACTTCTAGCAGAAAAAGACTGGCCACCACAATTTGTCAGGGAGTGCCCACACGGCGAGGACATTATTATGTCTGCCTTCTCCAACCATATTCCAATTCACCAAAAATATACTTATGCCAGGAAATGGGCAGTAGCCCAGGCCCCAGCATTATATAAAAATAATGTAGGATGGGATGAGGACTCACCTCACCATAAAATACATCTGAAAAATGAACCAACTGCACAAAGGCAGTACCCAATAAAGCAAGAAGCTAAAAAACAGATCAGGGAGATCTTAGATCAACTTGAATACCAAGGGGTGATTGAAACATGCACCTCCTCAATGAACAATCCTTTGTTTCCTGTATCCAAACCAGACAACACCTATCGTCTAGTTTTGGATTACAGACACTTAAACACTTGTTCTAAAACATTTGCAGTGCAAAATGCACATAGCACAGCATTAATGAATAATATTGTGCATAAGAAATATAAAACCACATTAGAAATCTCAAATGGTTTCTTTTGTCAAAACATAGCACCTGAAAGCAGGTACTTAACAGCTTTCTCAATAATGGGGACCCAGCGTCAATTTTGTCAACTCCCACAAGGGTTCAAGAACAGCCCGGGGTTATTCTCAGCGAGGGTAACAGAGTTACTACAAATTTATGATAATGAGGCATTGTCATATGTCGATGACATCTATCTGACAGACGATGACCTGGAAAAACACTTGAACAGGGTGAATACCATTATATTGGGCTTCGCCTCTGAGGGCTACAAATTCAACTTTAAAAAATCCAGAATTGCCCATCTCAATGTCCTTTTCCTAGGATATGAGCTTTCAAGTGAAGGCAAGAGCTTGGCAGCTAACTTTTTTAGAGAAATGTGCGCTGCTCCAACCTCCAAAAATGCTGAAAAACTTACAATCCATCCTGGGTTTCCTAAATTTTGGAAGAACATACATTCTAAATTACGCAGAAAGAGTTAAACCTCTCTACGCATTAATCAAACCTGATTTTTCAATCAAGAATTGGACACAAGAACACAAAGAAATCTTGCGTTCACTCCAGGCTAACATGTTAGCAACAAATCACTTACAAACACGTGTAAGTCAACGCAACCTGGTGACCCAAATAATGTCGGGTCAATGCGGATTCACCTACTTAACATTTAATGCGGGTGAAAAAATACCAATCGCATACAAATCCCATTTGTATACACAACAGAAATGCGCTTTACTTCAACTGAAAAAATTCTGACAGCAGTTCAAACCGCTGTAGCAAAAGAAAGAGCTCTTGCCCAAGGGAAACACATTATTGTTGTAACCCCGGTACCAGCTTTAGAAGCGGTCACAAAAGCGAGCATTTCCAATGCAAAAGCTTTACATCCTAGATGGATACAATGGGTTAATTCTCTTGCTGCAACAGATGTTGAATATGTTTTTGATCCTGATTTAAAAACACAAGCATTCCTGCAATATGAACAAGAGTGTCCTCTGCTCACTGAAATCCTGCCTCTCGATCAGTACGAATTCATAATTTACACTGACGGATCCGCACAACCCGCAACAGGGTGTAAGCAAGCTTACAGTGCAGCGTGTGCAATCGTTAAAGGTCGCATGCGAGATGGCATCTTCAGACCTATGGTCACAAAAACTCAATCTCTAGGAGGTTGTACAGCTCAGCGAGCTGAACTACAAGCATTCAAACTGGCACTTGAAAGTACAGATCGCGAATTCCCCACACTGATAGTGTGCGATTCCTTTTACTGTGTTCAGTCGTATAATGAATATATACAAAACTGGCTTGAAAATGGGTTCAAAGATGCGAAAGGTGGCACAATAAAGCATAAAACGCTTTGGGAACAAGTAGTTCAGTTGAAAAACGAACTACCAAAGGCTCACGTGATCCATACACTGAGTCATCAACGTGATGGCGTTCACGTTGCAGGGAATTCATTGTCTGACGAAGCCGCAAAGGGGGCTGTTCAGACGGCTTCCGTAGCTGCGATCACTCGTTCAAAAACGAAAATAGACAGTGAGATAATGTTGGCTGTCAATGCTACAAGCAAAGGCAGTGGTGCAGCGTTACCATAAAAGTTTCCACTCAAGTACTCTTATGTAATTGATGTGAAAAACGTTCCTTTTGCTCGAATAACTGGAGTGGGGGATAGGGTAATTCCAAACAAGGAACGTAGATTAGGACTAATCCTAGCAGCACATGAAGGGATAGCTTCTGCCCATGCAGGTGTTTCTGCAACAATATCTTTACTCAAGCAAAGATATTGGTGGCCTGGCATTAGGAAACAAACCAAGAACTGTTTTAGAATGTGATATATGCCAACAGATGAAAGTCTCCACAGTGAAACGTCCTGCGCAGACAGCCCTGTTAATTTCAGACAAACCATTAGCTTGTGTTTACCTGGACCACTGCGGTCCCTTGCAAAGGGACGGTAACTATAAATATATCATGGTCGCAGTGGATTCGTGCTCAAGGTTCCTATGGATATGGTCTCAGCGCTCGGCTGATGCTCGAACTGTTCTAAAAGATTTGCGAGTCTTTATCGGCACATACGCAATAGGCACGCTACATTCTGACCAGGGCCCTGCGTTTAGCTCTCGGGGTTACAAAGAAGCCATGGCCAGTCTGGGCGTTGCATTGCGGTACTCCTCTCTGTTTCATCCTGAGGGAAATTCTGTTGTGGAAAGGAAAATCCGGGACATAAAGCAGTCTATAACAGCTAGGGTATTAGGTTCGGGTGATGGGTGGGTCAAACATCTTTATGGGGTCCAACGCTCAATAAATAATTTGCCAAGAAGTTCTCTAGGGGGGGTCACTCCATATGAGGTCCTATTTGGGACAAGAATGTGGGTACCTGACCTCAATCACGTAGGCACAGTGGTGGAAAATAAACCCTTTGATATCAAAGATCGTTTGGCTGTTTTACAGGATCTAAATGAACTAAGATCGAAACAAAGCAACGTGTTCCTGCAGCCAACCACCACTGGGGAAAAACCGGCGGTCCCAGCAAGGTCTGTCTGTATTCCAAAAGTTGGGGATCTAGTCAGAGAGAAGTTTGCGGACAAGAAGGAATTTGGACCTTCTTACATACAACCAGTACCTGTCCTAGCCGTTCAAGGAACAAGAACAGTACTTCTGCCGCCCCTTGCTGGAAAAAAGGAGAAAAGATTTGTGTCCATCGACCTCATCAAACCACAGTATGTGGCCAATACTAAATAGTAGGCCTCGTGGACTCCGACCTAGTAGCAGACGCACTCCTCTCGCTACTAGCCAAGAGGTTCAGACTGAAAGACTGATAACCATCGAGAATTCAGCAGTAACAGATGAAGGACTAAGCAATAATGCAATGGAACTCATCCCTCTTGAAACTCAAGTAACATTCATCCAAATACACCTGTCTACACCAATGTAGCAAGTGATCAACTGGTTCCAGCGATTTCAACAAATCCTGATGCAATTTCAACAATTGACAGAACTGCTTCTGGCTATTTCATTAACTTTGATACGTTCTCAGAAGATCCGAGTGAACCTGAAACGACGCCAGCATCATTAACATTCAAACAGCAAGTACAAGACTTTATTCACTTTTTGAAAAAGACTTATCTGGTTTCACCATGGATTGAACTATGGATTATTTCTGGAATATTTTTCTTCCTGCTTTGGCTAGCTTTGGTTATGACTATGAGCGTGCTTATAAATGGCAGATACATCCATGTGAACACTGAAAGAAAAGATGTGAACTTACTTTTGAAACCTCACAAGTCTTCCCATCGTGAAGCAAGAGACTTGTCAGCAGTAAACATCACAGCCGTTCCTATACAGGATGGTATAGTGTGGGACAAAACTGATTTTGATATCTTCTGCCCGACGGAACAATTGAACATTCCACATTTGTTTAAAATTTCACTAAGTGATCTTATTTCGTCCAGTACCTATTCTGATGATTGGGACTTTGAGACTGCAAATGACATAATGTTTGACCTAGAGAGGTCTGCTGCATTTTCTAAAAATGAATATTTAGAGGGTTCATCAGACTATGAACAGCTGTATTGCTATAACCACTATGGTCATCATTTTTTGCATAAATCTGCAACACCTAGAAATGTGTTTATGTTTAACCAATGGGAGCATTGTCCTACACCACCAAAAGGTAGTTCAAAAACATTTGCTAAAAAGTTTCCATATTTTTCAGGATACAATACATCTGATCCATAAACGTTTTACTATAAAAATGCAAACAAAACAGGACTGAAAATTATGTTAACAAATACAAAACAGATTTACTCTGCAGCATTTAGTGCCCAATTGTCTAGACAGGGATACGACCTTTGGAAAGACACAATAGACACAAAATCGGTCTGGGGTACTAGAGAATGGCAAGTGCAGGGGACAGAAGCTTTGTTTAGAGCATGTATGATCCCTCAGCAAATAATGTTTTTGAATGACACTGTCCAACAAACGTCTTGCCTTGGGTTAGCCAAGATCAAAGACATGAAAACACCTTCTGTACCAACACCTGCAAGTGATAACAATACACAGGCAGCGGTTACAGTTGACAAAATACTACAACTCAACAGAACTAATCCTGATTGGAGAAAATGGTTGCTCTGGCCCACAGACACAAACAACTGTCAGGAAAGATTCCTGAATAAAACTCAGGGCTTTACTATTAATAGGCCAGACCCAAGATACGTCCAAAGACAACATCCAGGGGTAGTAACAACATACAGTGTAGGAAAATTATGCCTCGATTGGCTGCAGAAATCTACACTAGAGGATGTGAAACAACACTTATCCTTACTTAAATAAGACGCAGACCTTAGGGAATTCTTGCTTGGACCAAGAAAACCGCGTCAAAAACGTTTCATATATGCCGGCATTTATGCTGCTTATAATGAAGCATGGAAAGTGTCACAGATGGAGGCCGCAGAACGAATACGTGAACTTGATCGTATTAATTTAGAGAAAACACTCACTGTGGTCAACAATGGGTTAACAACTTTGTCCTCCAGAATATATTCATTGGACAACATTGTATCCTCTGCTATCGACATACTAGAACAAGATTTAGCCATGTTACAACAAGGCCAATCTCAGTTACGTTCTATTGTGTTATTAAGCTGGACGCTGCAATCTTTGCGTGCAGGCTATGTGCCTTGGCGTTTTTTCAACACGTCGGCTCTGTTTGCAGAATACAATCTAACTGATAAACAGATCGAACTGGCACAAAGAGGAGCAAAGTATACAGTGCTGAGCATTGAAAAACTGGAAAAGTTACCATTCACAGTGGCAGGAAAAACCAGCTACAGAATGGCTCATTCATGGCAAAATCACACTACCTGTGACTAATTTTCAGTTTCAGTATTGCCTCAAACAAATGCAAGCAGGCAAATATGAAAGGTTGGGTAAGGAATACATTAAGACATCCTGGAATTTACCGTACACATATAGATGTTGGAGTGGGGATCGTGAAGTGTTTCTGAGCGGTACACACTGTAAAAGTGCACTAAGCGGTTCACTAATTTGTCAGGACATTTCTTTACACGGGGCTTGTAATGGTTCAGTGGCAAATTTGTCTTGCCATCAGCAGGGTACACCAGCTGCTGTGATTAATCCAACGTTTGGACAACTTTCTAATGGGAGTTACCTCATGTTGAATGATCAGAGTTGCTGCGGCATGTTGCCAGGCATCTCATATCTAGTAACGGTCAACTCCAGGGTCACTTGCTGTATGCAAGTATTGTTTGCCCCAATAGACACAGTCAGGGAGTCACCTTTGTGGCCTTCGTTGAATGTCTCTTTTATAAGATTTGATACTCTAAGCAGAATGAAAGCCATGCTTTTGCAACAAACAGTGCCTTTGACCTCGGCCAAAGAAACCTATGATCTACAAGTAGCAAGGACTTCGGCTGAGATACAGGCTTTAATACGTACAAACTGCCCTATACATTTCGTAGAAATGATAGGACGTATCTTTAACATGTCTGACACAAGCGGAATTGTACATGTATTTAAGACCATCTGTTCCGGACTATTAGCACCTTTCCAGGCAGTCCTCGGAATCATCCCAACCTTTGCACATTCGGTGTTTGGTGGTGTGCCATTAATTCTAGCACTTGTTGCCGGAATTCTATTTCTCTTCCTGCTATTACGCTATGGCCAGCCTATTCGCAGACATCACTCCGAGCGAAGTGGAGAAAGCTCTCCTTGAACGAAAGTGCCGTGAGCGAATAGTACAGCTTTTGGGCATGACTCGTCTACGGGAACTTAATACAACGTGGTTCCTGTCATTCTGACCAATCTGGCAAGATTGCATCTTACCTGTTCTACGATGCCTGCTATGCGGTGAAGAATGCGTGCTAGATACCTGTCTAACATTTCCATCAGCTACGCCAACGGATATCGATACTCTGCTGGACCCGATAACGGCCCATGCTCAGTGTTGTCCCCAGAGACTACCAATCCTGATGACGGCATTCATTGAGATCTCACAGACGCTTCCGGCGGCTGCTGAGGTACGAGACGGATCTACAGGCACACAGGTAACAGCGGACGCGAACATTGCTGCGGCATCTTATGCTGAAGGCAATGCTTCACATCTTTGTGCAATTAATCTCCTACACGAGGTGTTCCAAATGTCACCAACTTCAGTGGACGATATTTTGTCTACAGAAATAGATGATCTCATGTTTACACCAGACCCGTACACTGACTCTGATTCAGCTCACAGTGTACCAGGGACGCAGTAAAATTTGGCCTTCATGTTTCAAAAACTTGGAACTCTTCCAACAAATTGAACTTTTTTACCATTTTTTCAAACTACATGGCAATTCAATCTGCTTGAAGTAGAACTATTCTTATAGTACGGACTTCACGGTACTTCCAGGGACACATTGTCATCTTATTTGTCTAAAAATTTCATTAATTTCCATGACATGAAATGACTTTGATCTTTAAACAACTTATCAATCATTTTTGTCATATGTAAATATTACTGCTTATTCATTCAAATTGCATTTTATTTTCAAATATATGCTTGAAATGAAAGCAATGCTTAAAATGTACAGTACCTCTTGCATTTCAATGTTTTTTAACTGCTTTTTAATGCTTTTAGAAATATTTTTAGCAACATGTGGTATTCAATTTTATGTTTAGCATTTTTAAATGTTTAGCATTTTAGTATTATCGTACATACGAAAGTGGAGTGGGTGTTGTATTCCTCTTTGGGTGTCCGTATTTAGGTTTTCCTGAATCATGTCCTTATATAGGTACAATTCGCATTGCCCTTATATAGGCATAGAATCCCAGTCCTTATTTAGGCATTAAACCGTGCGCTCCAAATACAGGCATGGTCACCGACATCCGTCCACCCTAACGTCACAACGAGTTCTTGAAGAACAGACCCTTAGGCTTCAGGAGTTTCCCTAGCACAGGACTATTGATTTCTTCAAGGACTCATCTATTATGTATGAACCGTTATACCTTGAGGGTTCATTCCTGACGTCTTCCGCTGTCCGACTTCACGTCAATGCTAACATTCTGAGGCACCTATCAGGTATAAATATACCTTCCCTCGCCCTTGTATATCAGAGGAGACCTCGACTTAAGAGGAGCCCGTATCCCGGCCTGACGCACTGAGAAGACGCTGTCATCCCTGCACACAGAGAGTCCAGCTTCCAGTGATCTGACTTCCCTCGCGGGGTGTTAGAGTTCGAGTCCGGAAAAAGATTCCCACCTCTCTCATTCTTAAGATATGGAGCTGACTAGAACCTAGAGGGACTCTTGGCATACTAGGCATACTAGACTTAACATACTCCTAGTATACCATAGTAAGGAATACTTCACCTACTTCTTACCTCTCCCTACACTTAGACAAGGTTAGGTACACTGGGGTAGAACTAGCTTAGGTACGCATCGTATGAGTACTCGCATTTTTAGTACCTGTTATTTATGTGTGTAAATATCTACTAAAAGATAATGCTAGCGCAGTATTATTTATTTTTACTGCTTACGCTGTACATTATTTATCTTGCATACTGTCTTGTGATCATAACAGCACATATCTCTTACACGAGAAGCAAGATTGTTCAATAAATCTTTTATTGAAACGCCCGTCTATTCTTTCTGTGTAACTTTGAGGAAAACTAAGCATGCACGTTTGAGCTGAGTGAAACGGTTATCTATTGTTTCCACGACTCTGGGACATGTTCTGATTCTAAAGGGAAACAAAGTTGTCATGTTTTGCGGCTGCTAGAAACTACTCCCTTTTTGTTTATCAAGGAGTTTCTAGTGGCCTCTGAGCTAGCTGGCACAAGTAATTAAGTTTAATATACTCGATAGGGACATACTGACCTTAGTCCTATGTCAAACCTATAGGATATATTATTCCAATGCGCAGAGCCTATTAGGAAAATAGGAGTTACACTACAATAGGAGGACTGGTACTTCGACTGAACTCACACACACCAGAGCCACCAAAATCAAGAATGGCATGACAACCCCCGAATCCAGATGGAACAGATTCATTGTTTACACATTACGTTCAGTGTAAGGTTCCAAGCTTGTTGGTGTCTCAACCAGGAAGTGGGAATTGGAGTGTTAGTTTTTGGATTTCTTTCCATGGAACTGCAACAACACATAGTGGATGAGTTGGGGAAGGGAATTTATAATGTGAAGGGGATGATGGACTTGCTCGAACTGTAAGCAGTTAGCATATACTATGGTCTCACATCCAACTACACTATGACCCACATAAAACCCGGTAACCTGGAATGTCCAGAGGATGGCCACTCCTAAGTGACGACATTTGATTTACTCATACCTGCAGCGTCGACAGATCCACATTGCTTTCTTGCAAGAAACACATAAATTTGCTACAGAACTCACCAAATTGCAACATTTGTGGAGTGGCCAGGTTATTGGCACATCATATTCACCATATTCAAGAGTGGCCCTCATCTGGATCACCCCAATGGTGCCACTAATTACAAGTCACACTATATTTGACCCTGAGCGGAGATATGTAGCAGTCAAAGGATTACGAGATGGGGTTTCGATCCCCATGCTTGCACTCAATGCACCTAATAGCAACTGGCACAAATTCCTATGGCGTATCCCCCCCACATTGATACAAGCCCTGGAGATGCTGAGCATATGGGGTGGGGACTTTAATGCAGTCCATGACATCAATCTAGATAGATCATTCCCCTGCTGCAGGGATCAAATGCGATCAGAATGACCCTGGCATTACAGGACTGGCTCACGCCCAACAAGATGAGTGAATTCTGGCGCCAATTGCATCCTACACACAAGAGAACTCATTGTTATCACCAGTTTTCCAATTGCACACTAGAATTGACTTGTTCCTATGCAACCATTCGATGGCATCCGTGGTCTTGTCCACTGAATATCTAGGCCACAAGCTGTCGGACCCCTACTCCCTCAAAATGATGATTAGATGGGGTAGATGACATGCTCCAATGCCCACCTGGAGGCTGTATGCCCCCGCCCTACCGGACAGAGTTTTCAGGGACACCATTAGCACACGTATTTCCACCTACTTTGAGGAGAACGAAGGGACTGCCTCTACGACAGGGATAGAGTGGGACACTTTTAAGGCTGTCACATGTGGCCTCTGTATCAAGATGGCAATCAAACCTTGCAAACACAGATCCTCAGCCTTGAACAAACAATACAAATAGCAGAAATACAGGCCGGGGTAGCTGCATGGAATGAGGACACAATTGCCCCTCTCCAAAAAGAACACAGGCAGTTGGACCAGATTAAGAACATTGGACTATGCAGAATTTGTGGCTAGACATCATGTAGAAAGGGACCGGGCGGGCCAGATATCGGCAGGTCGGAAGCCTGAAAACCCCCATAAATGCCTTCAGATCACTGACGGGTGAAATATAAAAAATGCAAGCAGATATCAACCAGGCTTTCCTAACATACTGCACATCTCTATACTGGGCTGAGGCAAGAGTATGAGGACCTCCATTTAGGCGAGCATCTGAAAAGATTGCCAATCCCCAAATTCAACCCCATACAGCGGCATACCCTAGACAAAGCACTGATGACTGAAGAACCTGGCCTCACAATGCACCCGATTTTGCGTAACAAAACTCCTTGGATGGACAGGCTCCCATGGAGTTTTACTCCGACTACAGAGCCACTTTAGTCCCAAAACTGCTCTGAATGTATCAACAGGCCTGAGAGGAAGCACATTACTGAGATCCCTATGGGAGGCTATGATGGTTGTCCTACCCAAGCCTAATAGAGACCCGCCCTAAAGATATGCTCTTATTGATCACTGTCCCTCCTCAACACTGATTACAAGATATTCTGGAAGGGCCTTGCAAACAGGCTGTTCCCCTGACTTCCTGCGTTGCTCCACCAAGATCAAAATGGATTTATACCAGGGAAAAACACATTCCTAAACTTACAAAGCCTCTTCCGACTGATGGAAGAGAAGATCAAAAAGCTGTCTCTCTACACAGCGCTCTCACTGGAGCTAGAGAAGGCCTTCAGCATCTGGGGGGTGGCCCTATTTAATGAACGTATTGAGGCTAAGGGTGCTAGGCCCAAAAATACTTTGCTGGATAAATCCCCTTTACCCTGACTTACTAGCCCAAGTCCATACTGGCACTGAGATCTCACCTTCTTTTGAAGTGTGCAGAGGCACTTGGCAAGGGCGTCTCCTGTCCCTGATAATTGTCGCCTTAGCGATGAAGCTTCTCGTGGGTCTGTTCTGTTTGCAGGGCCCAACATGGAGCATACCAATCGGCCACACTTGGGAGGCCATGTGATTATACTCTGTTGATACATTGGTGTACCTCAGGAATGTGCAGGCAGATCTACCCCAGGTGATTGTGGCGCTAGACAAATTCGGCAGGGCTTCTGAGCTGAGGGTAAATTGAATCAAACTTGCCTGCATCGCATGCGCAAACTCACACACCTAGAGCAAAGAAGCACTGCCTAGTTGGCGCTGGAGCGGCAACCAAAACACCTTCAAGTACTTGGGGCAGTGGTTCCCATACTTTTTCGACCCGCGGCTCCATTGACTCATTGGCCATTGGCCATTGCCAGTGGCTCCCCACAGTTACTTTTTTTGAAGGGTGGGGTGGATGCAAGCCCGGCCTTGGGAGTACTTGCATTTTTCTCTCTGAAAATAATTGGGATGAGGCTGATGAAGGTATTGTAATCATATACGCAGGGTGTTTCGTATTAATAAGGTGGCGCCTCTAATAAAATGTTCCTAGTTACACTTCTTTGCCCATGCCTTTTTTAGAGTACCCTCTCAAACTTTTTTATCCCACTTACAGTGCTAGACAGCACCCCTATGCATATAGGCCCCATTGCCAAAGTGTTTGTGCGCTTGAAGAATATTTGCATTCACTTCCATTTCTACCCATGTCATACGTGCCAACACTTCTACACAAAAAGGAGCTACAGAGGGAAAAACAGATCGGGTCGCCCTCCACTCAAAATCATAAATAACAACAAAGACCTAATCTGCTCGGGCCAACAAATCCTATTCACTTACTGAGAGGGAATGGAAGTTTATTTTCTTCCTTTACAACAACCCTTCATATTTTATAGGTATTGTCCCAACTCAGACTCGCCCTATTTATAAAAGAACCCACCCATGAGTCCACAGTCACTGCGTTCACACAATATATCCTGTACTTTAACAGGTATACATAACACATAAATGTGAAAAAATGGGAAAATGTGAAAATGCGAGGTAGCACCTCACGTGCGCACCACCAAGGAGCTTACTGGTTAATTATCACCAGTCATGCCCACGTTTCTCATCATTGGTTGCTACCTCGCAAACAAAGATAAACAAATGCGGTGTCCAGAAACCCAGTGAAAACCAGTGAATATGTGTGTACAATAACACAAATCAACCCCGTGTGAGTAAAATTGAAATAAGCCAACTCAATCGCCAGGAGCCACTTTTATTCTCAACTCGAGGCTTATTCAAATTAAAAGCATACTGCATGTTTGCAGACCATATAATGTTGGGCCGACATGTTTCATTGCCTGTAAATTGTAATGGCAATTTCTTCAGGGCACGAGGACTTTGTCCACCTTTTCTGGACCCTTATTGTGAACACGCAGTGACTAGTAGTAGCCAAGGCCTCTCGTACCAGCTAGCCACCATGTCACACAGGGACTAAATATTATTATTAGCCCTGTTTCGTATAAAAGGACACATATGTTGTCCGTTTTGCGTCTTTCACCCGACGAGCCTCGTCTCATTCAAAACTGAATGAGACGAGGCTCGCTCGAGTGAAAGACGCGAAACGGACAACATATGTGTCCTTTATACGAGACAGGGCTAATAATAATATTTAGTCCCTGTGTGACATGGTGGCTAGCTATGCGGAGGCCTTGGCTACTACTAGTCACTGCGTGTTCACAATAAGGGTCCAGAAAAGGTGGACAAAGTCCTCGTGCCCTGAAGAAATTGCCATTACAATTTACAGGCAATGAAACATGTCGGCCCAACATTATATGGTCTGCAAACATGCAGTATGCTTTTAATTTGAATAAGCCCTCGAGTTGAGAATAAAAGTGGCTCCCTGGCGATTGAGTTGGCTTATTTCAATTTTACTCACACGGGGTTGATTTGTGTTATTGTACACACATATTCACTGGTTTTCACTGGGTTTCTGGACACCGCATTTGTTTATCTTTGTTTGCGCGGTAGCAACCAATGATGAGAAGCGTGGGCATGACTGGTGATAATTAACCAGTAAGCTCCCTTGGTGGTGCGTACGTGAGGTGCTACCTCGCATTTTCACATTTTCCCATTTTTTCCCATTTATGTGTTATGTATACCTGTTAAAGTACAGGATATATTGTGTGAACGCAGTGACTGTGGACTCATGGGTGGGTTCTTTTATAAATAGGGCGAGTCTGAGTTGGGACAATACCTATAAAATATGAAGGGTTGTTGTAAAGGAAGAAAATAAACTTCCATTCCCTCTCAGTAAGTGAATAGGATTTGTTGGCCCGAGCAGATTAGGTCTTTGTTGTTATTTATACGTGCTCAACACACCTGTCTCAGCAGGGTGATTCACAATTTTTTTAACACATACAGCTTTATTTTTGCTGTCTCCTCCCTAAAATTGCCTCTAAATCAATGCAAGTAAAATAAATTCCTCAGATTTTGTTTTTTAAAAGTCCCTTTTTCCTGCTTCTAAATGTTGGCATTATGCGGTATATGGTGTTTTACTTCCCTGTACTCAAGAAGAGAGCAGGCCTGTCTGGAAATGTGTGTGTTGAAAGAAATGTGTATTAGAAGTACCTATGATTCAAGTGTCAATACTTAATAATACTTAGGGCCATATTATCAAGAACGGCGATAACATTATTGCCGCTTTAGCGGCAGGAAACCGCCGCTAAAGCGGCGATAAGGGGCTTGATAATATGCCCTATAGAATTCCAAGAGAAGCCCAGGTTCTGGTGTGAAGGACATCAAACCTGGGCTTCTATTGGAATTCTATAGGGCATATTATCAAGCCCCTTATCGCCGCTTTAGCGGCAGTTTCCTGCCGCTAAAGAGGCGATAATGTTATTGCCCGTTCTTGATAATATGGCCCTTAGTGTCTTTAGTAGACAGGACATCTGTTCTTTCATGATAACTTGCATTGGTGTAAAATGCATTTGGAAAAAAAAGAAACTATTAACAAGTGTAACAAAATAAATACGGCATCTTCCGCTTTCTTTGGGAGTGTTGGAACGTGGGTATCCAGTGAAATAAGGAGGTCATCTCCCTCGACATGCCATCAATTAAGCACTATGTTTACAGCTTTAGGCATGTCACTTACAAATCATCAACATCATGCGTTTGAGTCTAATTAGTTTAACTGAAGCCAACAGACCCTTCAACATTAAATGCATTAAAGTGCTTGGTGTGCAGCTCCCCTGGCTAGGTTTCATGGCTCCCCAGGGAGCCACGGTGCACGGTTTGGGTAGCCCTGACTTGGGGGTTAACATGTACCATACTGATGAGGATCTGGTGCAAGGGAATTTGGGAGCAGTGATGTCCAGCTCCCTATCATTCTGGGGCTCGCTACCACTATCACAAATGGGCAGGGTGGCGGTTGCTAAAATGCTTGTCATAACCACTATACCACTTTGAGACCCTCCCGGTTGACCCACCCCAGTGCTTCTTCAGGGAATTGGACTCTATTCTTACAGAATTAACCTGGAGGGGTGGGCCACAAGAGAGTCACACTCCACAAACTACTCTCCTTTGGAATGAGGGAGGTTAGGGGCTCCATGCTATGAGCTGTACTACACGGCAGCTCAGCTACTGTGACAGACACACTGGCTGGCGGACGGCGATAACCCAGAGTGCAACACCAAACGTGAGCAAGGGGAAATGACGCAATAATAGACTGGTTAATGGACCCTAGGCATCCCACATCAAATCGAGGCTGATTGCACAAAGTCGCCAAGAGGTGCTGGCTCAGATACATACACAGTAAGCAAAATATGCCACCTTGCACACCACACATCCCACCATGGACGCTGCTGATCTAGCCCAAAATAACTGAACATCACCACACAAGACCATGGGGAGAGGCAAGACTCACCATATTAGGAGACCTCAATGCCCACAAAATGCAAATGACTTTCCAGGAATTACAATAACTAAATATCATGAATGAGGGTCAATTTCTAGCCTACAATGCACTTATAACCAAGATAGGAACACTATTGGGACTGCAGCAAAAAGAACCGGAAGACCGTGCTCCCCTTCAGGCATTGCTTACCCACAGCAGCACCCGACAGGTGATTATGGTACTATATAAAGCATTGTTAGACACACAGACAGCTATGTTAGGCCAAGAATTCACCAACAAGCAGTGGACTGCAGCACTCAAACACACGTGCAAGGTATTCTGAAACCCTTACCTGAAGTACACACACTTTAACTACATACACCAGACATACCTCACACCGCTGTGCATACATCACATGTTCCAGACCTCAACAACCAGGTGCCCTAGGTGCCCAATGCTGGAGGCGGACATCTACCTAATGGTATGGGACTGCTAGGCCATGGCATGATACTGAACAGCAGTAATGATAAACTTGACAGACATAATGGGATGGACATTTCAGGAAGACACATTGCAATGCCTGCTGGGCGTCACGCATGCACACATAAAAACAAGCATGCCATAAAGCATATGTGCTGGCGAAACAGCAAATAGCTATGGCAAGGAAGTTCACTGATTCCCCACATTCCACTTATATCCTACTAAAGTCGGTGACAGCTGAAGTGGCCACCTGAAATTCACTATGTTCATCCCAGAGAGGCACACCACCTAGCAATGAATGGGACACGTACTTGGAAAAGGTGACAGCTAAAATAGATAACAGACCACCATGAGAGGTAGCACTTCCCTGTCATACTTCCTGAGTCAGAAATTACAGAATGGAAGGCACTCCTAACTGCCCATCTGCAGGTACACAACACTTGCGTATACCGGACGCAGTAGGGGCTCCCTTCTACCACCCTCTTGCCCACAAGTATAGATGCACCACCATGACTGTGCCACCCTCATCCCCTCTTCCCTCACACTAGCCCACATTACACCTACAGGTCACGTTGTGCACGTGGGAGAACAATGGTTCTTAGCCCACTTCATACCCAAAGCTACCTTAATTCCACAGAACGAAATTAAACACATTTTGGACCCAGTTGGGTAGTCACATGGTTCGTTCACAAACGATCGCACATGACACAGACATACACTTCCTACCAACTGCAAGAGTTGCCACCCACACGTAGCAAAAACAATGGATATTTGTGTGTGCTACGGCTAATGTATATTTGATCTATGTATCACCTAGAGGAAACTGGTGTAAACCATAACCCTACAAATGCTTTTGGACTTTTGGTAAACGAGATGTAAACAAAAAGAAAAACGTGAATGTGGCAATAAAGATCAACGTGTTAAAAAAAGGCACTTTTGTTCAGCGGGCCTACCTTGGCCCCTGTAGCTGGCTCACACTCCACCGCAGTTGGCCAGAATTTGCGGCTGTACGACCAGATAACCACAGATAGTGCTTTGTGCTTTTAGGTGCTGTTTTTACTTACAATTTTTTGAAATTGCATATCTCTGGTTCTACTAATTGGATTTTAGTTGTTTTGGCCTCAAATAATTTCTTAAATTATACTCTATTTCCCTAAAGTAGTGTGGGATTATTTTTGTATCGTGTTCTCACTTTGTTACTGTATAAAATTCTGCATAAAGACTTTACATATTGCCTCTAAGTGAAGCTTGACTGATATGGTGCAAAGCTACCAGAGGGTTAAGCAGAGGTTAATTTGGGGTTTGCTTGTGTTTCTCCCTGAGAGATATTGTGCTTGCTGGTTGAGTAGGGTTTCGCCCCCCTCAACCAGTAACCTAATTTCCTACAGGGAGAATGAAGACAAATTGTTTGGGAGAAGACCACCCTAAGGCTGACAGGTCTAGCAATCAGTAAAAAAAAAAAAAATAGTAAAGGTTGCATAAAACACTTTTAAGGCAAACTGGTGGGCTGCAATTTGTGAGAAGCACACAGGCAATAGAGCAACACAGAGCACAGCATGGGCTGAAGAGAAGAACACGTGTAGCTGGAAAACATATACATGCTCACAGAGTGCTTCACCGAAGAAAAAAAAAATTGATAACTGATAAGCAAGCAGTGGAAGGACACAAGTAATGAGGCTATGCTCCAGGGGCATGGACAAACAAATGAAGTGGAAGGAAAGCTCACACAAACTAATGAATCAAAAGTAAGCAAACAAGAATGATAATAAACACAACCAATGATAAGCAATGGGTGGTCTCTAATCCCAGTGGAAGTTGACAGTAGGTCTCTTCGCAACCAGACAGCTAATGCTATCTGGTAGGCGAGAAATAAAAAGAGGAAGTTTGTGGAGAGGGAGAAAGAGAAAGGAGAGGAACAAATAGTGACATAAGCACGGAAACATACGGAGCAAGAAAGAACAAGGAAGAATAATAATAGATGCACAGTGGCTTTGTGGGAACAGGCAACACATGGAAAAAAGCTGGAGGAGAGAAAGTAAGAGGAAGAGAGTGCACAGAGAGATAGGAGACAAAGAGTAAGAAAAGGGAACACATAAATTAAAGATGCTCAGGGAGAGAAGCTCACCATCTGCTTGATTTATGATGTCTCAGAATTCCCTTCCACAAAGAGTGTATGGTTCGTAATAGAGAGTAAACGTTTGTGCTATACATCACACCTCGACCGTGTAATAAATGCTATTTAACAATACCCTGTAATTTCATCTCAGCAACACTGCATTTGAACTGACTCTCTCGCAATGTAAATAGTCCAGCTCCATGGCCTTTTTAGTCTGGCACTAGCCCAGGCCTTTTCCTTTTACCAGAATCATATATATGTCATGCACATTTTTCTTCTGCTCAATGCAGCATACAACATGGGGTACTGGATCAGCCCACTTCAGCCATTAATTAACCTCACTGTGAGTGATGGATTTCTACTATTTCACAAGAGTACATACGCACACAAAGTAGTTCTCTTCAGTGCAAAGGACCAAAGAAATATTTTTGCTTTTACTGCATGATTTTATTTCATATTGTTGATGGTCCATCACAACCTAGACAAAAATGTTTTAGACAAACAATGACAAAAAATGGGTGTTTGGACAAAATATTGATTTAAAATATCGTGATATAGAAATATCGAAAATTAAATATCGTGACACACAAATATTGTGATGCACAAGGATTGTTGATAAAAATATTGTTGTTTGAGGTAATATTGTTTTCAATAATATTGGTGTTTTTAATATCTTTTTCACTAGCATAATGGTTAAAACATATTTTTTTAATTATATTATTTTTATTTGTTAATATTGTTTATATACATTTTTATTTATTGTTTTTAAAATATAGCTTGTAATTTATAGTGATTTAGAATTGTTTAGAAATTTGTAATAGTAATTTATAGTGCTGTAGTGAATTGTTGGGTTTGTAGTGGGGTTGGGTGGGAAGTTAATAAGGTATTTATTAATTAAGAATTATTTATTAGTTTTCTTTCATTATATGATTGAGACTTATTATGTAGTCTATTTAATACTGAGTTTTTTAAATGTTATTTGCGAGCTGTTAGGTTTGGAGGGGAAAATTGGGGGGGGGTAATTAAGTAATAAATAATTAACAATTTATTATTACATGTTAATTAATTATTTTATTGATTTTTAGTTATGTAAAATATTGAATGCTCATTGATTCTACTTATAGTTTAGTTGTGGGATGCTAGGTTTGTAGAGGTATTTGGTGGGAAGTTAATTAAGTAATAATTCTTTAACTTTTGATTGTTATTTGTAACTTAATAATTTAATTGAATTTTAACTATGCAAATTGTGGGATACTTATTAATTTTAATTTTATTTTAGTTGCAGGATGCTAGGTTTGTAGGGGTCTAAGCTGGGAAGTTAATTGAGTAATAATTAACTAGCAATTAATTAATAATTGTTAATTATGCAATTTATTTTAAACATGAAGGTTATGTAATAGGTATAATAGGTATTTGTTGTCATATTTTATGTGCTTGCTGCTAGGTTTGTAGGGGCAAAAGGTGGGAAGTTAATGAATTAATAATTGAATAACAATTATTTTTTAATAGATTTTTTCAATAAAACAGTAATTATGTGAATTGATTAGTTGTTTATACTTTTTAAAATAAATAAATAAATAATATTAAAAAATATATATATATATATATAAATATATATATATATATTCCAAAACCATGTATCGCCAAACGCCGCACGCCGCATGCCTGCCAATTCGTGCCGGTGCCTGCCGTGGTAGCGAAGAGCCACAAAATCCAAAAACCATTCAAACCCCGTGGGAATGAAGCGGCACACAATCCAGACGAAGTGAGTGCTTTATTAGCTTACAAACAACGCGTTTCAGCCATAAAGGCCTTTATCAAGTTACCCGAGTGTAGGTAGGATGACATTTTAAATACAACAGCGCCATAGTGGACATGGAAGAGTTACTTCTTCGTACACAATTCAATATAAACAGAATTGAATACAAAAGTAAATGTGAACATTATTGAACCTTTTAAATTGCAGGGTGATATGCTGCTCAACACGAATTGTAAATACATGAATTCAAAGGTTTTTGTGCAGTAATATGCTTCGTATACGTGATGAGAAATATGTAATTCAATTACGATCGCTCACAGTGCAGCATTTCGTCAATGTTGAGAATCTCGTATACTATCAATTTAAAGGAGATCACTCGATGTGTAATATATAACAATCACTGAGACATGATATTCCATAATAATAAATAGAATAAACACGAAAATAAAAGGCAAAATAAACTAAAGAATAAACATAAAGGGCATGTTGCCGCAACCCACAAATGCAAACAGATCAATGCAGCTATCAAAGTGAGAATTCACATAATTCATCAAATTCAAAATTTGCATTTATAAAGGATGCGTAATAGACAAAATGAAATCTAACACACATCAGTATTATAATATGGACTGTTGCATGGTTCTATAAGCCAGTCTTAAATCATAAGTGTGCCCGCCAAATAGCAGTTCATATCACAGTGATGAGCACATAAATACCACTGCGCAATTGGAATAATGCAAATAGGTCCAATACGTCATACATGATGTCGAAAACACCTCTTATTTCATATAAGGATGTAAAGTGATAACTCAAGAATAACTGTCCCCACATATCATATACGTGTATACATCCTACTTAATATATATATATAATATAAATTGGTCCACTTTTCAAAGGAAGGCACTTCACGCCTGATTTCCATAAATTACAAAGCACTTTAATCCTTTAATCTCAATTGCAATGGGCGGCAGGACGCCAATTCATCCGAGGCATTGCGGCTCCTCCTGTTGAGACTTAATCATGGATAGACCTGCTAGACTCATTATGCTTATAAAGGTATTCATGGAAAAAAAGACTAAAACTTGATGTCCCCTGTCTTTTTTTCATCATTTTCAAATTACCAAGGCTCAAACTGCGCATTTTGTAAATAAATCATTACAGTTCTTCAAACAGTACAACGATAAACAGTTATATCCTATTTTGTGCAAAACACAGTCCACATTATGATGTCAATCCATGGTCCTTTTCCTTGTGGTCTGCCGGCCCTTGTTTGTTGATATGTGCAACATCCAATGGTGCTTGAAATTCTTGAAATCCATGGGACAAACTCTTTCATCTTTATGTTGCCCTTGCCCGCAGTCACTCCATGCAAATATTGGTTTGCATGACACAGTACCTTCACATTTAAGGTTTGAAAAACTCAGTACCTTTCTCATTCCTTGCTGCATCTCAGGACTACGGGCGGGTTAAGCATTCCTTGTAAATTACTCTAAATCCACCTTAGCCTGTTAAGGAAGCTGTCGACCCTCACAGGGTATATCCAGCATGTGGGAATGGACACACGTTAAACATAACAGTCCATGTTCCAAAGGAAGATGCTTCATGCCTGACTTTCAGCAATTACAAAGCACTTTAATCTCAATTGCAATGGGTGTCAGGACACCAATTCATCCAACACGTTTCGGCTCTTCCTGTTGAGCCTTAATCATGGATAGACCTGCTAGACTCACTATACTTATAAAGGTATTCATGGAAAAAAGACTAATACTTTTTGTCTCCAGTCTTTTTTTCATCATTCGCTAATTATCAAGGTTCAAACTGTGCATTGCATAAATAAATCATTATAGTTCTTTAAACAGTGCAATTCAGTGGCATAGCTAGAGCTTTTGCCGCCCGGGGCAATTCCTGAGTTTGCTGCCCAGTGACGGCCTGTGCAGGTAAGAGCGGGAAGGTGGGAGGCGACACATGACGAGCGGCGGGTGATGCGGCAGATGACGAGGGAGAATAAAATAAAACCTTGCGCTCGCCCCCCCCAGCGACGCCACTGGTGCAATTATAAACAGTTATACTTTATTCTGTCCAAAACACAGTGTAGTACATTACGCAGCAATATTTATGACACAGTATTGTGTCAGTGAACCCAAAAAGGTGGCGTCAAAAGCTAAAAACTGTCAGCCAATGCAACACCAACTGGCTTTGTCAAACTTGTTTAGTTATTGGTCTCAGGGAGAAAGGAGGAGAATAATGTCAATGCAAAATAAGAAAAAACTGAATCAAACCAGCGTACAAAAAAAGCCTCCACACATTTTAATATTTGGTGAGAAGGGCTCACCACAAATGCCTCTCTCATGTAGGCGCTGTGTGGAAATGCACATTTACAGGGGAGCGAACCAGTACTTACAGATCATCAATCTGTGTGTGGCCAGGTGAGACTGTCCTCCCACCCCTGGAGACTGTCCTCCCACCCCTGGAGAATGTCCACCCAACCCTGGGGACTGTCCTCCCTCCCCTGGAGACTGTCTAGCCAACCCTGGAGACTGTCCTCCCTCCCCTGGAGACTGTCCACCCACCCCTGGAGACTGTCCTCCCTTCCCTGGAGACTGTCTACCCAACCCTGGAGACTGTCCACCCAACCCTGGAGACTGTCCACCCAACCCTGGAGACTGTCCGCTCAACCCTGGAGACTGCCCCCCACCCCTGGAGGCTGTCCACCCCACCCTGGAGACTGCCCCCCACCCCTGGAGGCTGTCCACCCAACCCTGGAGACTGTCCTCCCTCCCCTGGAGACTGTCTACCCAATCCTGGAGACTGTCCACCCAACCCTGGAGACTGTCCACCCACCCCTGGAGACTGTCCTCCCACCCCTGGAGACTGTCCACCTAACCCTGAAGACTGTCCACCCACTCCTGGAGACTGTCCTCCCACCCCTGGAGACTGTCCACCTAACCCTGGAGACTGTCCACCTAACCCTGGAGACTGTCCACCCACCCCTGAAGACTGTCCTCCCACCCCTGGAGACTGTCCTCCCACCCCTGGAGACTGTCCCCCCACCCCTGGAGACTGTCCACCCAACCCTGGAGACTGTCCACCCAACCCTAGAGACTGTCCTCCCACCCTTGGAGACTGTCCACCCACCCCTGGAGACTGTCCACCCAACCCTGGAAACTGTCCTCTCACCCCTGGAGACTGTCCACCCAACCCTGGAGACTGTCCTCCCACCCTGGAGACTGTCCTCCCACCCCTGGAGTCTGTCTACCCAGCCCTGGAGACTGTCTACCCAACCCTGGATACTGCCCACCCGACCCTGGAGACTGTCCACCCAACCCTGGGGACTGTCCTTCCTCCCCTGGAGACTGTCTCCCCCACCCTGGAGACTGTCCTCCCTCCCCTGGAGACTGTCCTCCCTCCCCTGGAGACTGTCTACCCACCCCTGGAGACTGTCCACCCACCCCTGGAGACAGTCCACCCACCCCTGGAGACTGTCCACCTAACCCCTGAAGACTGTCCACCCACCGCTGGAGACAGTCCTCCCACCCCTGGAGACTGTCCACCCACCCCTGGAGACTGTCCTCCCACCCCTGGAGACTGTCCTCCCACCCCTGGAGACTGTCCTCCCACCCCTGGAGTCTGTCCACCCAACCCTGGAGACTGTCCACCCAACCCTGGAGACTGTCCACCCACCCCTGGAGACTGTCCACCCACCGCTGGAGACTGTCCTCCCACCCTTGGAGACTGTCCACCCACCCCTGGAGACTGTCCACCCACCCCTGGAGACTGTCCACCCACCCCTGGAGACTGTCCACCCACCCCTAGAGACTGTCCACCCAACCCTGGAGACTGTCCTCCCACCCCTGGAGTCTGTCTACCCAGCCCTGGAGACTGTCCACCCAACCCTGGAGACTGTCCACCCAACCCTGGAGACTGTCCACCCAACCCTGGAGACTGTCCACCCACCCCTGGAGACTGTCCACCCAACCCTGGAGACTGTCCTCCTAACCCTGGAGACTGTCCACCAAACCCTGGAGACTGTCCACCCACCTCTGGAGACTGTCTCCCAACCCTGGAGGCTGTCCACCCACCCCTGGAGACTGTCCACCCACCCCTGGAGACTCTCCACCCAACCCTGGAGCCAGGAGGCCAATCTCAATCCCCACTGATCTAATCGTCCAGCAGCACATGTCCACTCCTAGATATGGATCTGGGTGGTAACCCTCACCACCTGAAGAGAAATCCTACCCACATCCTAGCATATGAATATGAATAATTATAATAAAAGGCATTTATATAGCGCACAGCTACTCAGAAGAGTGTCCGGGCGCATCAAAGGCCCAGAGAGCAACCACCTACACCAACCTCAATTACAGAAGAGAAAGAGAAATAAAAGAAGAGGCTAAGGGAAACTCAATTATTGATTAAAAAGCAAAGTTTTGAGGAGCTTCTTAAAAGTAGCTAAATCCGTCACCGCTCTCAACGATGCAGGAAGCGCATGCCAGGCCTGCACACCGAGGAACCTAAAAGAGGTGCCGCCTGAACGGGCATGAGATATTCTAGAAACCGCTGCCAGATTCATAGAGGAGGATCTCAAAGTTCTAGAAGGAGCATAGTGGGTAATCCTTCTGCAAAGGTACCTAGCACCCTTTCCGTGAAATGCCTTAAAGAATAACACCATGGCCTTAAATCTAATTCTATTTTTTACTGGGAGCCAATGAAGAGCTCTGAGATGGGGGGACATATGAGTCCTAGCTTTCAGCCTGAGAATGGCTCTGGCCGCAGCATTTTGTGCCACCTGCAGACGCTTGAGAAGGTATTCCGGGAGGCCAAGGTATCTCCACCCATCCTTGAGGGGGGCAAGCACCAGTCTCACCCAGTGTACAGCACACCTTCACTAAGAGACCAGACCCTGCTGGGCTCCATCCCTCCTGCTTGCCATGCAACATTCTTTGAAACACAGGCACGCTCACAGCACAGGCAGGTTTCGAGATGCAGATTAGCATGAACTTGTGCCTGTGCACAAGGACATTCATTCAATGCTTGCCTCTGTTGCACTTCTGGAGCAAGCACTCTCTAAAATAAAGCAAGTTCTCCTTTTCCATAATTTTCATCTCAGTTGAAATTTAGCTAATTACAGCCTCGCACCATGGCCTGATCGCTGCTTGTTCTGCTGTCTGCTCACCACAAAGGGATTCACACAATGGTGTGAATCTTCCTGAAAGGCATTCCTTGACCTCAGGCAGCAGGGATTTGCAGGACAAGAGTTGGCCTAAGGGCTAGGGCGGTGGACCTCGAATCTGGGGAACTGGGTTCGAGTCTCGGCAATGACGCTGAACATCCTGTGATTCTGGGCAAATCACTTAATCTATCTGTGCCTAACAACAACAAAAAATGAATGGTCCTCATGTAACGCAACTGGTGCTATGGAAAGCGCTCTGACACCCGATACCGGGTCAAGTTCGTGCTATACAAAACTCCGTAAAAAAAAAAAAAGGTTACTATGGTCGTGGAGCCAATGGCGCAGGCAGTGGGCGGGATGGGCACGGCGTGCCCCTACTTCTATAATTCACTAGATCCCGTGCCCCTACTTTTTCATTTTAATAATGCGTCCCAGGACGGCAGAAATAGCCAAGGCCTGCAGAGAAGGCTCGGCGTTCTTGGCCGTTCGGGGACGGGGGGTGGGCAGAGAAGTAAAAGGACTCGGGGGCATATTAGCAAGAACCTGCGATAATTATCGCAAAGCTTGCTTAGCGCGCGTTTTTCTATCGCCGGCTATCGCTGGATATTACCACGGAGATAACATGCTATTAGCAAGGTTTATCTCCAATGCGATAAAATATCCAGCGATAGCGGCGAAACCCAGCAATAACGCGAGAAATCCAGCGATAGATTCCTCGCGCTAATGCTGGGGACTTAACCTTGCAATCCACCTCCCATTGACTATTATTGTTAAGTCATGCTTTTACCAGTTCTAAAAAACCAGCGCTAATCGCGGTTAGCGCGCGTATTTTTATCGCCTCGCGGTTATTGCTAATAGGCGATAGCGATGTTAGCGACTGTTTTCAGTCGCTGTTAGGTTGGGAACGCCTACCTTGCATGTCATTAGCGATAAATATCGCTGACATGCAAGGCGATGTAATTCCCAGCCTCTAACGCCTGAAAGCTGTCGCTAACGCCTGTTAGCGACAAGCTTGCTAATAGGGCGTTAAAAATATCGCTGATTTAGCGGCAAAAGTGCCGCTAAATCGGCGATAAAGCCCTTGATAATATGCCCCTCTGTCTTTTCCTTCTTGCCAGAGAAGACAAGGACAGTGTCCACTTCTGCTCTGTCGCTGACAGCTGCACCCCCCCCCTCTCTTTCTTCCGCTTACTCCCTCTTTCTGTCTCGCTCCTCCTCTCTGAAAACCGTGGCTTCAAGAAACGGGTATCACCCTCTCTTTCCTCCTTTCTTTTATCTGTTCCCCTGTGAAATGGATCCAAAAAAGAAAAATACTTTTACTGCAAATGTTGTCTTTTTCTGACATTATTCTATTCCAAAGTACAGCCTCGGGACGGAGAGAAATAAAAGGTTCAACTATGAAAAATAAATAAATAACTAAAAAAAGCAAGACAGTGTTCACAAAGCGGCCAGATTGATTTTATTCACACCTAAACACATTAGCGCCACTATACAGAGTTTGCCAGTGAAGCGCTACTTTTGTTTTATCTTTTCTTTGGACAGCATGGTTTTCCCTGAATGAGGAAGTGCACCATTCCTGGAGATACTGCAATGCCTGATTGATGGGCGGATTGGAAAACAAAATGTGTACAGCGGCTGTGTGTTCATGGATGTTGTCTTTTTAAACCATACTGCTTACGCTTTGTAAGGATATAAGCAATGGACATTGAAGCTGGTCCCTTCCCGGCCCTGTAGTCA
This sequence comes from Calotriton arnoldi, assembly GCA_963921515.1. Classification (NCBI taxonomy): domain Eukaryota; kingdom Metazoa; phylum Chordata; class Amphibia; order Caudata; family Salamandridae; genus Calotriton; species Calotriton arnoldi. The sequence goes on from CAWUFW010000229.1 coordinate 3,556,210, forward strand.
TGTCCTTAACTTTTCAGGCACAAGCACTCACTGATTTCTGAATAGTGAGTGTAAATGTGCTAAGTTAACCATGTTGTTCCTGCTTACATTTCACATGCTTAACTTAATCTTGCATTCCCTATGAGTGTTTGCTTTTTTCAGGATGTTGTTACATTATTTTAGGCAGCATATTGCTCTTGTCTAGTGCGTAATTTGAACTGAGTCGCATCCAGGTATTTATAGCAGGGCACAATTGGGTTGTAGTTGAAGGCCGTGCGAGTTTCTCTCAGTGGGGCAGTATGGTGTTCAGTGGGGGAGTGGATGTGGCACTATGGTCAGAGCTGCCGAAATTGGAACTGGGGAACCAGGTTCAGCCTTCATGACCAGTCCACCAGACCACTCCCCCTGAGGGAGCACATTCCCATGCTAGACCTTAGAAGGCCCCGCAAGACCTTAGAAGCCCTGGTGTCTTAACACCTTGATGGCCTGTCCACCACAATCCATACTCAAGTTCATCTCTAGTCTTTCGGGCAGGCTTATGAAGCAGCATACCCTAGAGCAACAGTGACTCTGTCACTGAGGTCACAGGACCCTTGAGAAGTGCCAGCTCCAGGGCGGTGCGACCGGTGTGTTCGCACCGGGTGCTGTCTTTGGGTGGCAAGTATATTATGGTTTTAAAAGTGCTTGCTGCCTCCTTCCTGGCCTCCAGCAATTTTCAGCAACAATAAAAATGTTATGATAACTCAGTTGATTAATGTTCTTCCTAGAGATCGGAATTTTGTCTAGTGGAAGTTTTGATTCATGGAAAGGTTGCGCAGAGGGTTAATGTGCCTGCTGTAAAGAACATATACCATGCAGATCACAAAGTGCACATAATGTAAATAGGTCAGTGGGTTACTGCTTTTGTTAGACAGATCTTTGGTTACTTGCAGTTTAGAAGTTAAAATCCTAACATAGAACAGTGAGCTATTGTCATCTAAGAGCTGCATGCAAACTGCAAGGTATAAATTAGAGCGTTATCGTTTTTTCCCCCCAGTCTTTGATTATCCTAATGTTGCAAAAAGTGTTCATTTGGATAGAAATCAATTCTGATTATTAAAGAGAACCCCCAACCATGGTATTACGTATTAAATTCTGAGTTTGTGTTTGTCCGGACCAATCACTATTAAACTATACTGCCCACTAGTATGGTTGTCATGAGACTTCTACACCTTTTAGTCCTTTGTCTTATGTAATATTTCCTGTACAGTGATTTACACACGTATAATTGTCTCTGTGTAGTGTGTGTGATGTAAAGTGCTCTGAAACCCTACACTGGTATGAGTGGCGCTGTAAATCAAAATAAATGCATCTGAGAGAGAGTGTGGTTATGGAGACTTGCGGGGCACTTTTAAAGGGTTGTAGTGAGGGAATCCATGGCGGAGGTGGTCATTGGGGGGCACCAACAAATATTGTTGCACAGGGCGCCAATAGCGCTAAGGCCGACCCTGCCCTTGAGGCCAGTCCGCCTCACCCATATATTACCTCCATTGGCCTTGTTTCAGCAGTAGTAGCTGCAACTCACCAGGGATCGGCAATGCGGGATTTCCACGCACGCCAAACTAAGTTAGCAAACTTCACAGTCTCTGTGCTTCATGCACAAGCACTTTTAACATGTGCTGCCTGCTTTGGGGCAACTGGAATTATGCAGCAAAAGAACTTGAAGACAAAATTACGCCACAGTGTTGACTAAATTATGCAGCAAAAAAAGGCTGCAGCGTAATGCAGTATATTTTCTGATGCTTTATTATTTTGACATTTTTACAAATGCTAACAGTCTTTGGAAAGATTTTGCCTTATTAGTACCAGTGGAACATACAAATGCGGCAGTGAGAAAGGTGATCGGTCAACCTTTGCAAAGGGCCGTCCACTTCGCAGCAACACAAGTCACATTTTTTAGTAACTTTTGATCCGTTTGAGCTACAAACAATTTATTAGTTAAAATTGTCAGAATATGTAGCAGATGTTGTATTATGTGGCAAATATGGCAGAGCCATAATTATATAGAAAACTTTGGCAAACTAGGATATTTTTCCCATTCATGTTTGAACTGCTCTTGTGGAAAAAGGAAGGAGAAGTGCTGATGACAGAAACTCCATGGATCAGAGACAAATGGCTTGTGATTGCACTTTTAAGGGTATTTGGGAGATTCTGTGAGTGGAAACGTATCCCACTTTGTGATTGTATTTTAATGCCAATAACTCATATTAAACCTTAAATAATTATGTGTGTCCATTGATTGAATTAAATAACATAATAAGCTGTAACTGGTCAGTGAAATACCAAACAAATACTAAAAATTGGTATGTTTTGCGCATTCTAGCCACACCTCTGACTCCGCCCACTGATCCAGGTCTCGGGTTAATCCCGCCCTCTGATTCTCCACCCACAGTTCCCCTACTTTTTTTCCCCCACTTCGACCACTGGGCGCAGGGTATTCAGAAGGGAGACCTTCTAAGAGGCAAAAATGTCTGTGGACATTACAAAGTTTCAGACGCCAGGAGCGGCCCACATGCCGGTGACTAGTGTGAAATACGCTGCACACAGCATTACGAGCATTACAATGATACTAGCTTTCTGCCTGGCGTGTTATGCAGCCTTTTATTTTATTCAAATTTAACTCGATTTGTTTAAACCCAGGAAAAAGGCGTTCGTTTACAAAATGTTATCATTTACATCAAACATGCATAATCTTGCCAGGCGGCATTTGTTGTAAGAGCCTTCCATATGTTTAAAGTATGACCGCTTTCTCCTTGGCCCCAAATGCGAGCTCGTCCATAAAAGCAAAGGAAAGGGGAATGTCTCTGAATAAACTTCATGTTTTCACTCAGGAATGACTCAAGCGCTGCACTGGTTCCACTGTTACATTGCAACAGCAGGACTGGCCTTGCACTATTACCCCGACCGAGTTAGCACCTTCGGGCCTTGTATGTTTTCAATGGCAGAAGAGACTTGGTCTCCCGTGTGCCCTCTATTCACAGCCCAGACATTTCCTTCCTTACCTGATATCTTGGATTCTCGTACGTCCGCCGCAGTGACACAGAGAGCGTGCAAAGTCAGGTTAGTCGTACATTTCCCCAGTACTACCCTGACGTGTGGATTTTGGCTTCGATGTATGATTGCCCACTCTCCGTTTCACTGGAGCGATGTGATGCTGGATGAGAGGCAGCCTAGTGCATCACCTCTCTCAAATAAGGCGCCTCTTTCAATGGCCGACATGTCTGGAGAGTTTCCCGCCTTTGAAACCACAGATGAGACAGCCCAGAAGTGTGGAGGTGGGAAGCCACAACTCCCTCTTCAAAAAAACCATAACCCAATATGACGATGTTCAGCAATCCATCTCCCTTCCACTCTTCTGCAAACACAAGACAGCTTGGAATCAGCCGTCGGTCACTTGGCACAGCAGCTCTTCCGCTTTGTCTCTCCTCGCCAGTCTGGCTACCACCCACTTCCGGTACTCGAGGGCAACTTCCGTTTCAGAAACGTGAAATAGAAAAGGGACAACAGTAAACCCCAGGGTAATGTTTAGCTCCAGCTTTATCTTACCACGGTACCTCTACATCAGTGATACTCAATGTACGGCCCGGGGGCTGCATGCGGCCCGCCTGACCTTTACATGTGGCCCCCTGGGCAGCAGCAGCACTGGTCTGCTGTTTACTCAACTCAGCACTAACATGGAAAACAATGTAAAATATACAGCAATCACTTTCTTAAAGGTTAATTGCAGTTAGGGAAAGGAAGTAGCTAGGCCCTTAACTTTAGGAACACCTTCATTTTTAAAGACAGCCACTAAATATACATGGTTTGCTTCCCCTACACCCACTTTACACCCCCGCTGGCATCAGTGCGGCCCTCGGTCACACCATAGACCACACTTTGCGGCCCCCGGGAAAATGTTTGCGAGAACCCATGCTCTAGATAGTGCCATTTCCGTTGCACAAGTGCAAGTGCAATGAACACACCATTTTAATAATAATTTAAAAAAATGAATGTGTCCTTGTGTAACGTAACTGGTGCTCATGTAAAGTGCTCCAATAACTTTGGGTCGAGTTCACGCTATATAAATCTGCAAAAAAAAATAAAAAATTCTGTCCAGAATTAAACATACTCTTTTTTTTTGCTTGTAAACTTGTGTTTAACTCTTAACTTTATTAAATGTTGTTCTAAAAAATAGTGTCAGAGCCACTAAAATTATGACAAATCGTGCTGCCAGAAAACAACAAGCATTGGCAAAACCAACAGGTTTTGCCTACAAGAGAACTATTGGCATTATTTTAAGCCATCTGGTATAGCAGCGAGGCTGAAAGTAAAAAAAAAAAAAAAGCACAATGACAGACGTGTCATGATGCTTTTTTGTACATTCAGTCACGCTGCTGTCTGACATGGCTAAAAACATTGACAAAGCTAATAGCTCTCGCCTAGGTGAGATCTACTTGCATTGCCTATGCTTGTTTTAGTCTTTCTTCAAGTTAGGAAAAATCATTCTTTTAAAAGTGTCCCCCTGGGGTCTGCATTGTTACTGTAATGGCGGAAGTGCAGGATGTGATACAGCTGAGGAGGCTTGACCAGAGAGGACTACTACCTCCTATCAAAAGGTGTTTGACCCGATGGCCAACGCTCGCACATTGCCTTTTCTGTTAGTTGCCCCATGGCGGTGCAGGGGATGCGCGCTCAAAGCCGGTTTCTTATAATATGCCTTTACATCAGAATAATATATGCCGCCAGTCAGGTAATAGCTGCCAATTTTCCTGCCCTTTAGTAAAAAAGCAAAAAATGATCAACTGATTTGACCTTATTGCAAATAATAGACACCTAAAGCCGAGGATCCTGAGCCTCGCTTGAAGCTCAGTTTGAAGAGAAACATTTCCGAGGTGGACGGCAAGGCGAATTATGTTCGCCACCGAAGAACTGCATATTACTACAAACATGATTTTTCTGTTGGAAGGACTGGCAGCAACAGAGGGTTCAAACAGAGACATGAGGGTGGTGGGAGGGGCAGGCAACACCATATCAGCAATAAATTAAATAATATGAGCTTCTGTAACGTAATCCGGTGCGCATGTAAAACGCTCCAATGCCATTGGTCTTATTTTGCACTTTAAAAATGCAACATTGAAGAGGTTGGGGTGTAGGGCTGGTGGGGAACACGATGTGGGAGGGGGCAGGAGCACCAGGGCAAAAAGCAACGACAGGGCAAGTAGAAAGAAAAAAAAAGACTCTACCAGCCCAGCTGGCTACTGGTAGATGCAATGTAGCTGCTGTTGCTGGGTTGACAAGTTTGCAGTGTATGTTATCATGTGTAGCACACACGCTGGTTTGTCATACACATTTCGGTGTTTGAAAAGGATGAGATACAATGGGTTTCTGCATCTGCTGCAGAGATATCTATGCCAACTGCAGGAAATCCCAGCAGGGCCAGCTTGGCGTTTCACCCTTCTGATGTCAATGAAACGAGTTGCAGAGAGTGGAGTCATATATTAACACCAGTCACTTAAGATGCCACCAAGGATGTGGCTGCTCTGATATTATACCAGGGCAGAGAAAACTGTCTGATTAATTTTAAATAGGAAAAGATTTTGTAATATTGCATGCAAGGGCCATACAAGCCAACAGACCTGATTCAGATGGGAGACCCCGGACTTTTGAAGCTAAAATGGCTTTATTTCACCTGCCTCTCACTTAAAAATTGCCTCTGTTTCAATGTATGTCAATGGGGAAAATGCATTCCCCCGACTTCTTTTGAAATATTCCACTTTCCAGCTATAAAACGTTGGCAAGTGTGAAACTCCTTCCCCAGACATTCAGTTGAGGTCATTAACTGCTTAACTGCTTCGAACGTTCCGCGCCAGTGCGGAACGTTCTATTAAGCGGGCGGGGCCGCGTCGGCCAACGGACGTGCGCAGCAGTACCGAGGTAGTGCTCGCGACGGCCGTTGGCCGACAGAAGCACTTAAAGGGTTAATATTTTGTACAAATATTTGTACCTCTTTATTACCTGTTTAATATCTGCATACAGCAATGAGCATTTGAAACTTGACTAGCTAGCTTGCCATGGTATTGCATGCACCAAGTCTGCTGTGTGTTTTTAGGTTCCCTTTGAGCAAGAAACATTATTTTTATCGCAATCTCAATTCATGCATGTTAGAAATGCAGGTCTCTAGTTGGCAGAGGTATCCACCTTGTCCAAGTAGGGACCCTTCCTTCTAGTTAGGGTAAGGGGATTACACTTCTAAAATAACCCCTACTCACCCCCTTGGTAGCTTGGCACGAGCAGTCAGGCTTATCTCAGAGGCAGTGTGTGAAGCATTTGCACATAACACACAGTAATACAGTGAAAACACTATAAAAGGGCACCACACCAGTTTTATAAAAATAGCCAATATTTATCTGTGTAAAACAAGACCAAAACGATTAAAATCCAACATACAGTTATCAAGATATGAATAATGCAAACAAAGACTTTAAATACAGTTCCTTGAAGTCGATAGCTCCATCCGGGACTACCACGGCGTTGTGAACAAAGAAATCCAAGAGTTCAGGCCGACCGCGAGGTCACGGGACAGCTACGGTGTCAGGAAGACCCGCAAACCATACCTTGGAAATGCAGGGAGTCTTGGACCTTGTGATGAGCTCTGAAGAGCCGGTGTCGGCAGGCGTCGGTTCCAGAGGTCGATGCAGGAGTCGTCGGGCCCTTGAAGTCACTCGCGTTGCAGATCGAACTCCATGAGGTTGAAGTCAGGAGCGCCGGCGTTGGCAGGCGTCGGGCCTGTGGTGTGAAGTGGAGTGGTGAGGCTTGCGGTGCCCTCGAGTTGCGGTGCAGGCAGCGGCTGGGTGACGGCGTCCAGCGGCATCACTGAGACTAGGGCTGCGATGCGGGGCGGTGCTCGTTGTGCTGCTGGCAGATCATGCTGCAAGCAGCGATGTCGTTGCTGAAGTGCTGTCGTCAGTAGACGATCTGGAGTCGATGGCGCCGACATCAGTGGGCCAAGGCTGTAGTGTGGGATGGGGCAGTGCATCGTGTAACTTACGAGCGCTGCCCCCAGGCCACAGTGAAGACAGCGGCATTGATGTCGGGGATACCAGGGTGGCGAGGCGGTGCGAAGTGCGGTGCCCTCAGGTCACAATGCAAGCAGCAGCTCAGTGGCGGCGGCGGGCGGCATCATCGGTGAGACCAGAGTTGCAGTGCAAAGCGGGGCGGTGCTCTAGGTGGTGCCAACAGGTCACGGGGCCGGCAGCAGCGTCGTTGACGGCATCAGGTTGATCATTTCACGGGGCCGTGTCAGCGGAAACATGCAGTTCCAGATGCAGGTACCCAAAGGATGGTAAAGTCTTTTGTGTGCTTGAGACTTCAAACAGGATGCAAACTCTACTTCAATCCCTTGGAGCAACGTTTAACAGCAGGATTCAAAGAAAGTTCAGTCCAGTCCTTTCACTGCCCAGACAGAAACAGCAACTGCAGGCCAATCCAACAAAGCAATAAACAGCAAAGGGGCAGTACTCCTCCTGGCAGCTCTTCCAGCTCTTCTTCTTGGCAGGGTCCTTAATCCAAAAGTGTTCTAAAGTTCTGGGGTCAGGGCCCCAATATTTATACCACTTTTCCCTTACATTTTTTGGCAGAAAGTCTCTTGGCTCAGTAAAAACCAGTTCTGTCCTCCCTGGTCCAGCTACACTACAGGAGGTGGAGACAGTATTGTGCAGAGCAGACACAGCCTATTCAGGTACTAGTGAAAACTCCTCCCACCACTCTAAATGCAGAAAGGTCTATTCAGCCTGTCTATGAGTCACCCAGGAAAGGCAGGACACACCTCACCCCCTGGTGTCTGTCTAGAGTGAATGCACATCCCCAGCTCCTGTCACTCCAAAACCAGATGGTGAATACACAAACAGGCAGAGGCACACAGGATGGTTAAACAAGAAGGTACCCACTTTCTAAATGTGGAATTTTCAACCACAATTAAAAAAACACCTTCACTAAAAGGTGTGTTATTAAATTCTGAGTTCAGAGAGCCTAAACTCCACATCTCTAGCTGTTCCCAATGGAAAGTTACACTTGTATAAATGTTGAAAGGCAGCTCCTAGGTTAGCCTATGGGAGAGCTAGTCCTTGCAATAGTGAAAATGAAATTGGCAGTATTTCACTATCAGGCCATGTAAAACACACCAGCACATGTCCTACCTTTCACATACACTGCACCCTGCCCATGGGGGTACCTTGGGCCTACCTTAGGGGTACCTTACATGTAGTAAGAGGGAGGGTTAGGGCCTGGCAAGAGGGTGCACTTGCCAGGTCGACATGGCAGTAAAAACTACGCACAGACACTGAAGTGGCAGGTCTGAGACACCTTTGAAAGGTTACTTGTGTGGATGGCACGACCAGTGCTGCAGGCCCACTAGTAGCATTTGATATCAAGGCCCTGGCCACACACAGTGCACTTTACTAGGGACTTACTAGTAAATCAAATATGCTAATCATAGAAAATCAATCATAACACAATTTTACAGTAGGAACACTTGTACTTTAGCACTGAATAGCAGTGAAAAAGTACGCAGAGACACTAAACCAGCAAAAACAAAGTCCAGCATTCCATCAAAACAGGAGATCAGAAAGCAAAAAGACTGGGGAAACACGCCAAAAGATGCCAGGTCTAGGAATGCAGCAGCTGGTGGATGATGCTGCAAGGCATTTTCTGATTTAATTAGTCCACAGCAAGTGAAAACTACTTTATAATGTAAGGAAAATAAGAATTTCAAGAAATACACACAGCCAAATAATCAAGATTTACTAACTTTTATTACTGTTAAGTACGCCTGCAGTCATACATTTTATTTTCCGCCCTGGTCTACCTAAATCTAATAAAAACATAAAAATATCACACATTTTTCTGAAGCACATTGTTTGCTTATTTGGATGTTACAGGCAACTCGTGTAGGAGCTAAATAGTTTTCACTGTTCAGTAATCAGCCAAAAGGCTCAGCATTCCTGATGAAAATGCAACCAAAAGAGAGAACAGAAAATGCAATTTTGTTAATCCCTCTGAAGTAATCAGATAGTCATTTTTAAATCATCTTGAAGTCATCAGGAACAATCTCAGCCTAAGAAGTAATCCTAAACTAAGTTTCAAATCATCCTCAGTCATCAGGAAGATTCTTATCTTGTGAAGTAATCAAATGGTCATTTTCAAGTCATCCTGAAATCATCAGGCTCAAGTTTCTAAACTTTGCTGATGACTTCAAGAGCTTGATGATGTCTGATGACGTGGAAATGACTTCTACAGTAGTTCGATGATCATCCGATGACTCTGGGCCGGCTTCTAAAGTAATCCTGTTTGACCTGGGATAGCAGCAATAATCTGTTGCTAATTTAGAACTCAATAAATACACACTTAAGTCCCCCTAAGAGAACAACGCTGAAATCATTTGAACACATGTCAGTATCCATTACACACTGCAAGAAGATCAAGGCAGCACTTATAGAATAAATGAAGAATCAGGACTTCAACCCCTCATGGGCACTTTCTCCCACCCTTCCACAGCTCCTGTATATTCCTTAATCCCAAACCCACCCTACCTATGGGACCCCCTACAGACCAGCCACAGTAAGGAAACCGCCCACGCCCGAGATGGCGGTGGCGTGTTATCTCACCTAACCAGGTTGAGCACCTCCTTCAGAGATGGCCCTCCCTCCACCAGTCCTGCACAAAGCTCATTCTCACAAATGTTCCTAACCCACAGGACCAAACCCTACAGACCAGTCGCAATCAGGGAACAGCCCCCTGCCGAAATGTTGGTAGGCTTGCCATCTCACATAACCAAGGCACCCCCCCTCCTTGAGAGATGGCTCTTCCCCAGCACCCAGGAGAGGTTTTCAACAGGGCCTTCAGGCTGGGCAATGTCATGGTCACAGGAACTGGAAGTGATGGACATCTTCACAATCTCTCTCAAACATATTCTCACACCAACACACAGCTGCACAAATACGCACACATGCACACGCACACACACACACACATACACACACACACACCACATGCATGCACACACACACACGAACCTGTTCTTGCCTTACCGACTGCTTGTACCTACCCACCTGATCAGGGCTGCCAAAGGGAGCTTCCCAAAAAGCTAACTGGCAGGTACCAACACACAGATGCATATATACACACAGACACACACATATGCAGACATGCAAACACACGTGCACTCACATGCACCTGTTGCTGTCTTAGCAACTTCTTCTACCTACCCATCTGGTCAAGCTGCCAAAGGTAGTTTCCCAAAATGCAAACTGGCAAATAGCTGTCTTTTCCCAGGAGACTTGTTAAGATCCAAGTGCAGTGATACCCTTTCTCTGCTCTAGACTCCAGATACTGCTAGGGAGTCTGGCTCGGGATGAAGCTTTTGACTTCCCTTTAACCTGACAACAGTTGTCCTTTCTAAGCAATTACAGAGAGCCCTACCCATGCCCTAGGCAATCAACAGATGACCTTTCTGCAGTCTTGGGTAAGAACATGCTAGGGATACTTTGTTCTGTATAATACACTGACTGGTGCACTGCCATTCTTCCCAATATGCATGTTTCTTGCTTCAAGCCACCTTTTATTCCTAAAACTCGCAGCATCACTATTTCTGCCACTTCTCTCTCCCTCAGTTTTACACATATTTCAAACTTCCCCTTCCTTATTTTAAATCCTATATATTTACACACTCCAAAAGATTAATCAAATTACACGATCCCTTGTCACTGCTGACTGGTGGCATTTAAAGTGTACACTGCTGTACTTGTTAGTGTCTCTTTGGTAAACGTCTACCTTTACTCTTGTCAGCAGATTACACCTGGGTGCTCACTCCCCAGCAGTCTACCAGCAAGCAGCCATTGCAGCACATGCCTTAGGGAGAAAGGGCACTTGAAGCTGTGACCTCTCCAACGGGGTTCACTTTCACCAAACAAGAACCACAAATAACAATATTATTAACGTGTGGAATCATTCTTGTGCAGGCTGGTTTGTCATTAGCTCGGATTACCCGTTCCTGCTCGTGCCAGCTACAAGTCTCTTTCCAGACTTGTAAGTATATTGCAGGACACAGCTGATTAGAGACAGTTTATGGTTGACCAGGGTCCAAGTATACCAAATGTTATGAGCACTAAACATAATCTGCACATATAAAAATGCAAATGTGTTACCAACGCAGCAAGAACACACAAGTCCACAGGCTCACTGCACAAGCACGCGACACAGATTTAATTAAACACTTTCTTTGTAGCAGTGAAAGTAAAACCCACCATCTCGTTGTCCTCCCCTTCATTGAGGAGTGCCCGGCGCTCCTTCTTTGCCCTCGGCTTGCCCATCACTGTACGCCTGCTTCAGCTGCCTGTCTCTCCTGCAGCAGATGCCTGTCTCTGCCTGCAGCAGCTCTTCCTGCTTCAGCTGCCTGTCTCTCCTGCAGCAGCTGCCTGTCTCTTCCTGCAGCAGCTGCCTGTCTCTGCCTGCAGCAGCTGCCTGTCTCTCCTGCAGCAGCTGCCTGTCTCTGCCTGCAGCAGTCGAGTGGGAGCTCTGGAGTGCTGCTGGTAAGGATGAACTTATGATGTGACTGTGCTAAGCTCGTGCTGCTCCCAGACACCCCCCCTGCCCCTTGCACCGCACAGCTCAGCACAGCCCTCGCCCCCCCTTCCAGAGGTTGTGTCCACAGCACTGTGTGGCTGCAGTTGTTGTGGCATGTGAATGACCCAGCAGGGCACCGCCCCAGACACTGAATGATGCCCTGGTATTCAAAGGTCAAAATCACCTGAAATCTGTGCCAGGGGTCTGCCATTGCTTAACCCTCGACCCCTGACCCGGTTAACGTTCTGAGGAGATTAAAGTGTTGAGTCATGCTCTCTGTGCTTTTTACAGGTCGTGTGAGGTCGGGCACACTTCTTCAAAGTCCTCAGAGAAGCAACAGATATTAGAAAAGTGAAAACGCGTTGCCAGTCACTTACCTCCTCCTGAAAAGATATTGATGTAGCCATACTAATGATGAGCGGTGCTGAACCATTAATATCATAAACACTGCTTTTTATCTGTGTAGTGCCCCAAACATTTCATAGAACCACGCTGCTGGGGCTGCCAACCTAGTTTGGATCCCATCTCATGCCTCTTTCTTCCACCACCCTACACTTCCCATCGCTTTTTCTTATGTATGAAGATTCTTTCAAATGCCTGCCTTCTCTCCTTTCTTCACAGTTTCCTCTCTTTCCCTATTTCCTTAGTTCCCTCCTTCTTAGTCAAGGTCTGACGATGAAAAGGGACCAATGGGCCCTAAAGATGAGTTCATGTGCCCCCGACCGTCAACCACCATCCCAAAATTATGCCTTGGCTATATGTTCCTGTTGTGCAAGGTTTTTCACACAACTAATAGCGTTCCTGTACATCTCTTGCTGCATGAGCCAGTAGTTTATGCTATGCTTGGATGCGGGTATGTGCTCAGGTGAGGGTATGTGCGAATGTGAGGGTATGTGCGCTAATGAGGTATCTGCACAGGTGAGAGTATATGTGCAGGTGAGTGTCTGTTCATATGTGGGTATGTGCATAGGTGAGATATGTGCACAGGTGAGGTATGTGCTCAGGTGAGGTATGTGCTCAGGTAAGGTATGTGCTCAGGTAAGGTATGTGCTCAGGTGAGGTATGTGCTCAGGTAAGGTATGTGCTCAGGTGAGGTATGTGCTCAGGTGAGGGTATGGGCACAGGTGAGGTATGTGCTCAGGTGAGGTATGTGCTCAGGTGAGGGTATGGGCACAGGTGAGGGTATGTGGCATCCCCAGCACTCCTCCTATCCCTCTCAGAAGATGCTGACACCACAAGAGCTAGCTTCCAAATCACCATGGCCAACATCACCCCCACCAAGTGCCTCAAACTCAATTCGGACAAGACAGAGGTCATCATCTTCTGGAATAAGCCCTCTCCTTGGAACAACATATGGTGGCCCTCTAAACTCAGCCCCCGGCCCACCCCCTCCAACCACGCCTCCAACCTCGGCCTCATCCTGGACTCCCAGCTACCTATGAAGCAACAAATCAGCACCGTCTTCTCTGCCTGTTTCCACACCCTCTGCATGCTCCACAAGATCTTCTGATGGATCCCTGTCTCAACCCGGAAGACAGTCACCCAGGCCCTCATCTCCAGCTGACTCGACACACTTTGCGCCAGAACCACCAAACAGCTCCTGAACTGCCTTCAGACCATCCAGAATTCAGAGGCTAGACTCATCCTCGACCTCCCCAGAAGAACGATCATCACACCACACCTCAGGGCCCTCCGCTGGCTACCGTCTAGGAAAGATGCCTCTTCAAGCTTCTCACACACATCTACAGAGCCCTCCACAAGTCTGGACCTGCCTACAACAACGACCGCCTGACATTCCATAAACTGACCAGAGAACTCCCATCCTCCTCCCTCGCATTGGTCCATGTTCCTGGCATCTGTCGCAGCTGCTGCATAGGCCGCGCCTTCTCCTACCTCGCCACCAAGTCTTGGAACGACCTCCCCCTCTACATACACACTTCCCCCTTCTTTGAAGGACTTCATGAAAGAGCACAAGACCTGGCTCTTCGACCACCACCAACATCCGACCGAGGAACACGGAACCCCAGAGTTTGTAGGCCCCTGGGGTGACAAGCCACGCTCTACAAGACCCTCTGATTGATTGATTGCACAGGTGAGGGTATGTGCACTGCTGAGGGTATGTGCCTGGGTTAGGGCATGTGTACAAGTGAGGGTATCTCTGCTGGTGAGGGTATGTGCATAGGTGAGAGTATTTGCTTGGGTATTGGTATATGTGCAGGTGAGAGTATATGCGAAGGTGAGGTATGTGACCAGGTGAGGGTATGTGTGCAGGAGAGAGTCCCCTGTTTGCAGCCATCATTGCTATTAACAGGTATCAGTTTAATTTACATTGAAAAAGACCTTCTAATGAATGATGAGAAGCACCAAGTTAATGCAGCAATGATGCTATATTTGATCCAATAACTTGGTGCTTTGTGAAGGCGCTCTTTGTTATTTGACAACTAGGGGGCCGATTCCGATTCAGGCCGGAAAACGTACCGACCGACTCAGTACGGGAAATTAGTCCGACCGACACGTACCGGCGCTGCCCGATCCGCGTAGTACGATGCAATGCATGTGAATCACGACCGACTCGTACGGAACACAAGCCGAACGACCGAACCGCACGGAAACCAGCTATCCGGCCGGAAAACCACGCGAATCGAACCGAACGACACGCACCAGGAATGAACCCGACAGAAACGTACCCGCGAACTCCGACCCGCGCAGTACGATGCAATGCGTGTAAAACCAGACCGAGTCGCACGGAGCCCAAGCCGTACGACTGACACGCATACAAAACGGAGCCGAAGCAACCCAATACTCTGCGACCGACGCGTACGCCGCACATGAAACACAGCAGAAACACAGCTTGAAAGACTCGGAGAAGCTCGCACGAGCCAACTGCAGCGTCCTACTCGGTCAGAAGAACGTCTCCTACATGCCTAAAAACTACAAAGGAAAAAATACAAAAAAAAAGGGCCAAACAAGCAATGACAAAGTCAATAAATACAGGGGGAAAAAAACATGGAACAAAGACACACCCACAACTCCACCCATATAAAGGCCACAAATCCCTACCATGATCCTTAGCAAATTCAAATGACCTGCCAGCACAGAACACCATCAGACAGCAACCACAGACACACCCACAACTCATCCATCACACAAGCCACACACCATTAGCACCTCCCAAATAGCACCCTCACATACACCCAGCAAAACCTACACTCACCCACCCTCACTTGCACACACACACATCAATCCCCACCACCACCCATCACCATGCCCCCAAATAAGAATCCAAAGTTCCTAGACAGTGAATTGGAAGTCCTGGTAGATGAAATCCTCAGGGTAGAGCCACACCTGTTTGGTACATTGGTCCAACAGACCCCCATGTCGCAGAAAACCAAGATGTGGGAGAGGATCGTCGACAGGGTGAATGCACAATCACCATGTTTGCACACAAAGGAAGACATCCCGAACAGGTGGTATGATGTGCGCAGGAGGGTCAAGGCCCTACTGAAGAAGGATTACGCCTTGAGTCATCGCACCGGCAGTGGCCCTCCTGCCAAACCAGTATACCTCAGGCCCTGGGAGGAGAAGGTGCGGGCCATCCTACCACCAGAGAGCGTACATGGACTATCAAACATCCCAGAGCCTGGTGAGTACACAACCAATATACCCAATATTGTGTGACAATACACACACATCACTGTCAAGGGGATAGTGAAACCATGCACCGTTAGCAAAGCCACAGTAACCAAAACATAATCATCCCAAGATGTGTATGTTAGTCAGACAAACACAATACCTGCCATCTCATAGTGATATGTAACTGTGTCATGACATGTACAAACCTAACAACAAATAGAGCAAGGCAGTGGCACAAATCTAACCAACAAACACTGTCAGACATTTTGCCACCACTAGAACACCACCTCACAGGGAAGCTCACTGAAAGGAAGGAATTCTGTGTATGCTGGTGAAGTCAGTGTAGCCAATAGCATGATGGGAGTTGTAGTCACAGATATTGGTCACCCTCACAATTGGCCCATCAACACCACTCTGAACCATGCTCACATCACAGGGAGTGGAAAAGAACTGACAAGAAGGCTGACACTGGGTACTGCTGTGGGGAGCACAAGGCCCTGCTGGGAACTGTGCACCAACCAACAGCAGGACACCACTGACTGACATCCTGAAAGCCAGCTTGCACTCCCTGCAATGGAAGCACGTTCCATGGTGGGATATCTGGCTGGGTGGGAAGAAGGACTGACAGCACTGACCATAGTTACCAGCAGCTTTTCTCACACACACCCTTAACACAAACCCCACACAACTCACCTGGGAGAATGCATTGCCTCACACTCTAATTAAATATCCCACAAAGAACCACCACCCTGGGTTATGCTGTGTGAAGCACAGGGACACTTTTGGGACTTGTAGCCAAACAAACGCCAGGACAACACTGTCAGCCATCCTGTCAGCACAGGCACACTACCCCACAGGGAAGCAGAGTCAAAAGGAAGGAAGTATGGGAATGCTGGGAAGGGTGGTGTAGGCAATAGCATGATGGGAGTGGTAGTCACAGCTCAACATCCCCCACCCACATGGCCCAGCAAGCTCACACTGAAGCATGCACACCTCACAGGGAGTGAAAAGCCACCTCAAAGATGTCTGACACTGGCCTCAGCTGTGGGGACCACAAGGCCCTGCTGGGAACTGGGCACCAACAAACAACAGGACCAGACTGTCAGCCATCTTGCCATTGCTGTCACACTCACACACAGTGAAGTCCACTCAAAAGGAAGGAAGTATGGGCATGCTGGGAAGGGGGGTGTAGGCAATAGCATGATGGGAGTGGTAGTCACAGCTCAACATCCCCCACCCAAATGGCCCAGCAAGCTCACACTGAAGCATGCACACCTCACAGGGAGTGAAAAGCCACCTCAAAGATGTCTGACACTGGCCTCAGCTGTGGGGAGCACAAGGCCCTGCTGGGAACTGGGCACCAACAAACAACAGGACCAGACTGTCAGCCATCTTGCCTATGCTGTCACACTCACACACAGTGAAGTCCACTCAAAAGGAAGGAAGTATGGGCATGCTGGGAAGGGGGGTGTAGGCAAAAGCATGATGGGAGTGGTAGTCACAGCTCAACATCCCCCACCCACATGGCCCAGCAAGCTCACACTGAAGCATGCACACCTCACAGGGAGTGAAAAGCCACCTCAAAGATGTCTGACACTGGCCTCAGCTGTGGGGAGCACAAGGCCCTGCTGGGAACTGGGCACCAACAAACAACAGGACCAGACTGTCAGCCATCTTGCCATTGCTGTCACACTCACACACAGTGAAGTCCACTCAAAAGGAAGGCAGTATGGGCATGCTGGGAAGGGGGGTGTAGGCAATAGCATGATGGGAGTGGTAGTCACAGTTCAACATCCCCCACCCACATGGCCCGGCAAGCTCACACTGAAGCATGCACACCTCACAGGGAGTGAAAAGCCACTTCTAAGATGTCTGACAATGGTGCTCTGTTGTGGGGAGTACCAGGCCCTGCTGGGAACTGGGCACCAACCAACAGCAGGACACCACTGACTGACATCCTGGGAGTTAACCTGCACCCACTGCAAGGGTGGCATGCTTAATGGTGGGATAACTGGGCTGGGGGGAGAAGGAGGGCCGGATTTCAACCAAATAGCACCAATGCTGGTCATGCACACACCTCAACATTCACATTGAAATGCTTCAGGTTGGCAGGACAATGTGCTACACCAACATCAACCTCTGACTGTGACAACTTAGGACAATGCAATGTACAGGTCCGCATCCAGAGGTACAGTCACAACTGTCAGGTGTTTGAACCATTGATGCCTGTAGAAACATAACATACATTGTGTGTCTCTTCCAAAAACAGGTGATGATGGGGACACAGCAGCAGATGATGAGGAGTCCCTGTCCCAGGCTCCGGGGGACCCTGAGCTCTCTGGTGTGGAACAGCCTCTGCCCTCCTCGGATGGCGAAGACCTACCTGGCCCCCCCGGTGTGAGTCATCATGCAGCACCAGCAGGACCACCATCTGCACCCCCTGCACCCACTCCTCCAACATCTGCCAACACACAGACCATCCCGCCGACACGGACAGACCAAGGACACTCAATGACAACAGCACAGGGATCCCGGCCCACCGTGAAGCAACGGACAACAACCCCAGTACCAACCCCCAAGGGGGCCTAGGCTCACCTGTGCGTGCCACCGCAGGTCCCGCACGTGTGGCCAGGGGTGGAGGGAGGGGTGGTAGGCAGAGGTCGCTGTTTGCAGAGGGGTCTGGACTGCATGATGACCCACAACTGGTAAGCATTGCTGATGCGTACCAGAATAGCACCGGAGAGGTCAGCCAGGTAGTGGGGATCCTCAAGGACATTCAACAGCAGCAGGCTGCCCATCATGCCCGCTTGGACTCCAACATGTCCCGTGTGGAGACACACATGTCTCGCATGGAGTCCAAGTGGGACACATTGGAAGAACTGACAGCGGTGCAGAGGGACATATTGACATGCCTCCGCCAGATTAGCACCAACATGGCCACACCTCCCTGTGTGCCCACAACATCTGGTGCCGCAACAACTGCCACTGCCACAGGGAGGGAGGATGACTCTGGTGGAGAGTCCTCTGCACCGCAGCGGCCTGCACGTGAGGGTCCCCCCCGAAAGAAGAGGGGTCGTCCGAGGAAGGAAAACTGAGAGGCCGATGGCCATGTACATCCCCCAGGAACCCAACACCTGTTCTGGAAATTCCCCTTTGTGTGCAAACTGTTCACCCTGTCGAATGCAACCCAACTCTCCCACATGACATGGGGAGTTCAAGTTGGACCAATGTATCAGATGACTGTGGACTTTACTCAGGACATTTCTGCTACCAACACTTCCAACTCATCTGGGAACTTTGGATTCCAATCCCAATGTACAGCACCCACCATCCTGTGCACTATCCTCACACATTTATGTAAATAAACTCACTAATACACCATACTTGCCTCTGTTGTGATTCCAACGTTGTTTTTGTCATGGCGATGTTGATCTGCTAAATGACACTGTGCATGCTAACTGCTACAGCAAGTTCAACACCGTCATGTGAGTCATGGCGACGTGACACATATGAGGGAGACACACCACTAGGGCAACACAACACATACACACCAGGGCCATCTGACTCATCGCCTACACTGATGTTGCCAGGAAATACAGTGGAATGCACAGACACCACACCTATTCAGAGTATGTGTTAACTAGCCCACAGGTGAAGTAAGCAAATGTCAGTCAGATGTGTGACCACAGACAACGCAGATCCCAAAGTGAAGCACAGGTTTATTACACATTTGCAACATGTTGTTTCCACTACAGATGCAAGGTAATCCCACGTGGCAGTGGCCACACAGTCACCAAGTGTAGAGGAAATAAAGTCCAGGGATGTGTGGCACATCACCTGCAGGGAAACGACTGCTTCCACCCTGGAAGTTGAATCATGGTGTCGGGGGATCCGAGTTGACCAAACAACTCTGAAAGTACCCTGTGAAGGACAGACATGACACACAGTCAAAAGCACTGAAGAACAGGACAGAACTGCAATACTCATGCCCAATACATGTCACAAGATACCTACACAAAACCAAGTTAGCATGTCCACACTGTTGGGGAGTACATACTACCTGTAAGGACACATTGCTGCACGCATCCAGTCAAGTAGCACATGGCCACACTCAAACAGCAACAGCACCACCAACACATATCATGCAAACTCAAATCATTGACATAACATCTCTGTATACTCACATTCAGCTGAAGAAGTTGGTGATGAGCTGTGTGCGGACATCACCCTCATCATCATCATCATCACTGGCATCGTGGCCCAGGCCAGGATCCTCCACAGGTGGCGGATGTTGGTCATCGTCATCCAGGATGAGACTCCTTCCGCACTGCCAGGTTGTGTAGCATGCAGCAGACGATGAAAATCTTGCACACCTTTGCAGGGGCATATGGGAGGGCCCCTCCTGTCTTGTCCAGGCAGCGAAAGCGCCTCTTCAGGAGACCAAATGTCCGCTCGATCACTCTCCTGGTCCGACCATGTGCCTCATTGTAGCGCATCTGGGCTGGTGTCACAGGGTTCCTGAGGGGTGTCAGCAACCACGGCATGTTGGGGTATCCGGAGTCACCTACATACAGACAATTGCACATTAGCTGAGTTGGAAAAGAGGGTGGAATACAACATTGCAGAACACACACAATGGTACAAAGTCAGTACACACCGACAAGCCAGGCACGCTGGTTCTGCATCTGTGACATCATCCTCGGGATGCGACAACTCCTCATCACGTAGGCATCGTGTGCAGAACCGGGGAAACGTGCACACACATGTGAGATGCTCATATCTGCAAGACATACCACCAGGGCATTGATAGAATGGTAATGTTTCCTGTTCCTGTATGCCTGCTCATGTGCTTGTGGTGGTACCAAAGCCACATGTGTCCCATCAATGGAGCCGATGACATGTGGCATCCTCCCCAGGGCATAGAAGTCACACTTGACGTCAGTGAGTTGTTGACGTTTAGGGAAATAGATGTACTGGTTCAAGTATCTCAACATCGCCTCCAAAACATCGCGTAACACACGGCTGAACATGGTCTGTGACATCCCACCAGCAGACGCCACAGTGTGTTGAAAGGTACCGGTGGCAAAGAAGTGTAGGGCTGCCATCACCTTCACCTTGGGGGTCAGCGCTGCAGGGCATGGCCGGCCACGTTGCAAATGTGGGGCCAACTGCACCGCCAATTCCTCAATAAGCGGCCTGTTGAAGCGGTACCGTCGGATGCAGTCACGTTCAACCATGGTTGCAAGGTCAGGGAATGGTCTATGGACAGCTGGTGCCCTGCAGTGCATAGGTGAACAAAGAAAGATTGTCAGTCACCCCACATATGTGGCATTGACCATACTCAATATCACATGATACATCATTACGAGACACAAGTACTTGATGTGTGTGCCGTTCTGCATGGACATATATGGCACCTACATGGCCAACATCTAACATCTCAGTTCAACATGTGTTGACAACAAGTTCCAGGTTGTGCTATGGGAAATCATTCGGCTGTGTCACAGTACCCATGTACTGCTGTCACGTTCCAAACACACACCGCAGTGACAAGTGAGGACAGATGTGCCCCAGGCATCACAGCTCTTTGACAGGTAGATTCCCAGGGAGCCTGTATTGCCACATGGACACTGGCATGACATGGCGTATCATGTAGACGCCAGCAAAACAACCATGACTCCCACAGATAGTGGCCCCTGTTGCCTCTGCAGGACAGACATGGACGTCTGTGACACACACACGCACAACATCAAAGTCGATGCACAAACAACGTGGATGTGGAGACTGTCTCCCATTGTGCACATGGAATCCGAGACATCTGAAACACAACATGCACACAGACTGTGGAGGGCCATCACAATTGTGGCAATGGGTCACCCTGTGACGTACATACCATCCCACATGGGACTCAGGGTGTATGTGACATAACATACACATACACAACCTGGAGATGTGACCATGCCACATGCTCTGAACTGAATAGTTGCACATCACAGTGGTCATGTGCACAACACACAAAGGATTCTGTCCCCATGAACACGTGCACAGCCTGGGAGTGGCTGCCCCCAAGTGCCACCCAACAAACCACATGTTGACCCCCATACACACCCAGGTAATGCAGCCTTACATGCCTTAGGATACAGTGTGGACAGGCTGTGGTGTTGTAGGTGTGCCCCTGAGTCCCTGGCAAGTAATTGTGGCTGGCATACGTTCACCAGTGACAACCATGGTGAGATATGCGAGTGACTTGTACAGGGACGCGTCGTACAGCAATGGACCGATCGGTGCGCACGCATTGGCCATTGCATATGATGTGGACGGATGCTTGTTGTTTTTCAAAATACGCGTTGTACAGCAATGGACCGATCGGTGCGCACGCATTGGCTATGGACTGACATGGTAACGGACGCGTTTTCGAAGCTTTTACGAGTCGGATGCAGTGAATTCAGTTGGCCACCCACAACAATGTTGCAAATTCATGGGTGTCATGAAGCTGAACTTTTGAAGGATGCTGTGGGCGTGTATAAGTGGTGCAATTCCATGGATTGGCCAGATTCAGAAGATGCAAACGACTTGGACCTATCACTTTGGACACATGGGACAGTATCTGCCTCTGCAGCACACATATAATGCTGGCTGTTCCCCTGAGAACTCACTTGCCTGCACTACATGCTCCAGGACGTCATCTGCCACCACCACTGCTGCTGTCTCTGCATCCTCTGGCTACTGCAATGGCACGTACTGTGGCGAGAGCCCCAGCCTTCAGCACTGAGAAGAACCAGGCCCTGCTGGACAGCCTCCTTCCACAGTACAGCAAGGTGTATGGGAAACCAGGGGAGCAGGTGAGTGTGCTGTCCACTGCCTTACTAATTGTGCATGTTGTCTGACTAGCAAGACGTACAGTGTGTACACCAGTGGCTAGCATGCTCACTGAGTAGTTGTCAGCCCCCAAAGTGTGTAGTTACATGCACTGAACAGGTATAGTGCAGTAACAGTGCATTCCAACAAGGTTTTACTTCCCAGGCAATGATACCATTTAGTAACTGCTGGACAACTGTTCATAGCCATAGTTGCACTACCTGTGTACATCATATGCCCCTGTGATTGAGACATGTATATCCAACTGTGTGATGCACGGATATGTTGCATGTGTAGCAATGGCCTTTTCACTTTGTCATCCTCACAGGTTGATGCCCACCAGAAGCAGGACATCTGGCTGACCATCGTCCGGGCAGTAAGATCTGTGGGGTTCTACAGGCGCAGGATCCGCAACTGCCAGAAGAGGTGGCAGGACCTTCGTGGCTGGACCCGGAGGATCGCAAGGGTCCAGCTGAAGCTCGCAGGAGGGGCAGACACCGGACCCTGACCCCCCACATGCTCCGGATTCTGGCGGTGGTCTTCCCTGACCTGGATGGGCAGCTGAAGGCCAGACAGCAGCAAGGAGGGGGTAAGTGCTAGCCTTTTCTGTGTACTATGACTAACATGCTCTATGCACTCCTTTAGCCTGGTTCCACTTCCACAGTACAACTGTCTTGTCATCCTGGACTCATGTCCCTCACTTGTGTCATGCCCCTCCTCATCTGATACACAGGTGTGGCCCTTACAGTCTGTGACTTAGGTCACTTGGGTACTGTGTACTTGCAGTTACCTGTGGTTCAAGTTGGGGACAGCATCAGTTACAGGAACTTTGTTGTGGGCTGCATGGGTGGTACAATTGCTCACACAATGCCTGTGATCTGACATGTACTCTGGGTATGGCTTCACAATGTGTTCCAATTCCTGCTCTGACTCACCACATGTCTGGGGTATGTGCCACACACCCATGCTGCAGCAGAGACCAAGGGGGAAGCCTCAGAAGTATGTACATCATGTGTGTGTGACACATGCATGGCCACCTGCCTAGTGTTCAGGGTAATACCATGTTGCACATGGACCAGGACTGTAATGCCTACTCCGTACATCGAAGGCACTCTGTTCTCCCACTCCCGTGTGTCAGCATACATATTGGGCATTGTGAAGAGTGCACTCAGGTGTCTGCCTCTGTGTCACCATGGTGTGGCCTTGCTTTTTTGACTCCTGGAGTGTTTAACAATTTGGGGTGGCCAGCCATCTGAGTTGTGACTATAGGATCTGCACATTGGTTAATGCATAGGTCTCTGATCCCTTGACTGTGCACAAAGGTGTATGAAACATTGAGGTGCAGGCAGCTTTGGTTCATTCTCATCAGACGGTGAAGTGCCAATGTGTATGGATTTGTGTTTTGCAGTCACTCAAATGTCTCATTTGATTGACGTGGGATCATCTTAGTCCTCATGATGTGGGTGGCCAGGGGTGCACATGTGCACCTGTCAGCTACAGGGCTTGCATACCCAAAACTTCCATGATTGTGACACAGTGTAGACTGGTGTTGTGTGTATGCACTGCCCCTGTGACAGGAGACAGTTATGACTGACTTGCCAGACAGGCCTGTGCCATGACATTCAACTCGCAAAGGGTGATCCAGCAGTAGTGTGATATGTCCTGCAAGCACACCATTGTCGCATTGTCTATCAGGACATGAGGACATCATTGTGTCTGGTGATGGAAGCAAAACCCGCATATCGACAGAGACTCTGCCCGTCACTTTTCCTGACACATGTACTGAGTCAGTGGCAGGAGGTGGCATGTGTTTGGAGTGACACATTTCCACATGTTCTCTTGGATGTCCAACAACTGTGTATGTGGTGCATGTGTGCACATATGATTAGTCGCATACAACAGGCACCAGACAGATGGGTGCATGGACAGGTAGGATATGTGTGGCATGAATGACTGTCAGGCAGACAATGGGCTTCTTCAAATCAGTGTCAGCACTTATTGCAATGTCTAGCTAATGATGGCAGGGCTTGCTCTGTGATGTGCTGTACTTACTGTGGCGTGTGTGGTCAGTACAGGTGACTAATGTTGCTCTGTTTATCCTGATTCTTTGCAGATACATCCACGGCCACAGGAGGAGACAGCTCCATGGACCAGGAGGAGCGGCAGAGCCAGACTGGGTCCACTGCAGGGGAGACCGAGGGACCCAGTGGCACGGAGGGTGAGGGGAGTCCCACTGAGGAGACCTCAGCTACGACCACCTCGGCTGAGGACCACAGCACTTCCAGTGAGGACTCCCTTGTGGAGGCGGGTGTCAGCAGACCAGAGACAAAATCAAGCAAGTCTGCCCCCGCCACAACCACCATCTCCACCCTCCCATCTGCTCCCATCCCACATGTCCGTGGAGGCTCCCGTGTAGGGGAGCGTGTCTCCTTCATGCCAGGCACCGCACCCCCTGCCTCTGTCTCCCCTGCTGCCCTGAGTGTGGAGTCTGTGGACTTGCTTAAACAGATCCATGTAGGGCAGACATCAGTGCTGAGTGTCCTCCATGCACACACGGGTCTGTTGACACAACTGGTGTCATTCATGGAGGGCATGTCATCTGGCATGTCTGCCATACATCGGACCAATCAGTCCATGGCCTCCTCACTGACGGCAGCAGTGTCCCTCCTGCAACAGTCCCTCACCCCTCCTACCTCTGCCCCATCCACAATCCCCAGCACCCTGCCTGTCCCAAGCACACACACACCGGCACAGGCACCCACCAGCACAGACATAAGCAGCACACAGACACACACGCCAAAATCCAGACGCACACGCACGCACAGTCAGGGGACTGATACCTCACTCACAGGGGATGGGGCACAGGAACACACACACGCATCCACAAGCACTGCGCAGTCCTCAGATACCTCTCCCTCCAAAACCCCTTCCCTTGCCTCACCTGCAACCCCCCCTCCCAGAAGCTTTTCCTCTGTGAGCTTGGCCTCTTCCCCACAGATCCATCTGACCCAACGCACAGGCGGAAGAGGCGACCACGACACACAGAGGGGAGTGCCCCTCACACCCGGACACCCTCCCCCAGGCACAGGCAGACTGAGGACCCCATTCGGAAGTCCCCCGGACCAGGAAGGGCAAGACCCCACCACCACCACCACGCAGCTCCACCACACAGTCTCTCTCCTCCATCCCCCAGGCCACCACTCCACAGGTTCCCCCGCCACACCCTGCCCCAGGTTCCCCCACACACCCATACCGCATCCCCAAAATGCTTAGGCCCTCCCCCCTACCACTTGCTCTTCCACCCCCAAGCCAGACGCTCAGCCTGTTTGTGCCACTGGTGTGGAGACCGGGTCTCCCCCCTCTGTCCTGCCCACCTCATCTGCCCCCCCTTCCACTCCCTTGGAGTTATGCACTGCAGTGGAGTCCACAACCACCCCGTCTGACTTGGGCACTGCAGTGGGGACCCAGGCCACTCCATCTGACCAGCCCACTGCAGTGGTGCCAGCACCCACACCATCTGACTTGTGCCCTACAGTGGTGCCGGCCCCCACTGAGTCAGACACCTCCACTGCAGTTGCCGGTGACACTCCTGCACTCACCACCCCTTCACTGCCTCCTTCTGGCATCCCCTGATCCTGTCCCTGCGGTGCCTGGCCTGCCCCTTGTATGCCCCTCCGAGGGGGATGTCCCCTGTCCGTACCAGTGCAGGCAAGCAATGGGTGACAAGTTGTCACATATCACCCTGTTCGGACTGTGATTGTGGACTGGCCATTGCCCTTAGTTTCCTTTGGACTTCAAATTTCACTCAACATTTGCTGAATAAAGCCTCTTTTTGTTTACTAGTGGTTTTTCTTTTGATGTACATGATGTAGATGAGTATCATCATGCATTTGCTGTTGTAATAGTGTTAGATCAGGTAAATGAAGTGTTGCTGTGATGGACTCCATGTGGTCCATGGTATATGTGTCCTAATCTAGTCTGGATCCATAGCATCCTTTGCTGCAGTCTGAGGGTGTAATGTTCTGCATTTGACACAGGGATGTACGTTTTGCATTTGTAAATTGACATCTGTGGCTTACACTGATGCACATCTGGTGGGCTTACCACTGTTCAATGTTTCTATTTCCCTGACTGTGTGCCCATCTCCACTGGACATGCAGTTTAGCACATCAATGTTGAAGGACTCATCTGTGTATACAGTGCAACTTGCTTGACACGTGTTTTGGGTATATGCAGATGACTGACGTGACACTCCCGTACCCAGGCTGATGTGAGCAGAGCCTTCAGTGTGTTGTGATTGTTGACTCACTGACCGAGTGTTTTGCTGACATGTTTGAGTGGTGCACAGACAAGGTTTGGCACAGCGGACCTTCCACAGGAGTGGAGTGCCCTCATGGCAGTGTGTAATCCTGTGACATTGCCTGGGCCCGTGTTGTGTGTTGTGTAGCATGTCTGTGTGTGTTCCCTTCCCTTTTCCTACACCGGCTGTGTCCCTACGGATGTTCCTGTTTGTGATGCTTGCTGAGTTATCCTGTGTTCATCCAGCATCTTGTACCTGGTTTCTCCGTGATGTGGGTGCATGGCAAACTAATGTTCATCAGGTTGTCATCCCTAGTTGTCTTTGTTGTCAGGGCTGGGGATGTGGGCAAACGCAGATGAGACACAGTCAGGATTCCCCTTGGCACTTGTTGGTTACACAAGTCATGTAATTTACAGTTTGTGGTAGCTTTCAGTGATTGAGACACACGTTGTGTGTGTGACTGCTGCCACTCCTCAGGGTCAGAGCTGCAATGTTGGAAGTTGTCTACGTGTGTTCTTTGTGGGTGACCTTGGCTTCTTCATTGGTGTGTGACTGTGGCCGGGATCCCATTGATTGGGATGGAGTTCACATCATGCCCATGTACGTTGTACTGTGCAGTGTGTCAGATATTCACGAGTCTTGTTGACTGACCAGGTGTGATGGGTTTCTGCACTTTAGTTCCCACAACCACCCCTGGGATTGTCATGGGTGCATGTGCAATGTCACCTGTCCATGTGAGCTTCACTGCTGCACATTGGTGGAGATCAAGGTGTGTGGTGTTGAGTGTGTGCAAATGTGAGTTGTTGCACGGCTAGACCCCTACCTCCATATTGGCCTTGGCTGACAGGCCGTGCTGATTGATTTGTGCTTGTGTAGGTGTGATGGTAGTTTGTTGCTCAGGAGATATGGCTGTGGCTCACAGTGTGAATGACATCTACCTTTGTCTTCACAGTGGGATTATCATGCAGGCTAGTGTCACCACATTGTGGGGTCCCTGGGGGTAGTGCTGTGGTGGGTCTGTGTCTTGCTGTGTTAGTTGCTGTTCCTACAAGCTTGTGTGACATGTGTAATTTGGGCTCCCTCTCATCTAACAATGCCTGATTGCCCACATAGGGGAATCCGATCCATGAGTTACTTTTGTATGGCACTGTATACACATCTGTGTAATTGGAATTCAGGCCTCCTCGTGTGTTGTGTGGTTGCCTGGGGATACTGGCACACCCCCCATCACCTGTTGTGTTTGAGATGCAGCGTGAGGCTGCCTGTTTGTGTTTGTGCATCTGCACCACTGCATTGGCATATCTTTGGTGTGCCATTGCCTGTATGTTGTTTGGAGGATTTCCCATGCTGTCCCTGGGACTCCTAGGTCATCTGTGTAGGAGAGTAGGATCTGCTTCACAGGGGTACCCCCACTTTCTGCTGATACTTCACTGGTTTTCGACATTAGTCTGGCTGGGGCCCTGCTATTCAGAACCCCAGCCTAGCTGTTTCCTCTTTAAAAGGGTCTCCATGTGCCTTAGGCACATCTCTGATTGGGATCTGGAGTGCCCTTGTAAGTCCCTAGTATATGGTATACTATGTACCAAGGGCATAGGTACCTCAGAGGCCTGCCAGGGGCTGCAGCATGTATTATGCCACCCCTGGTAGGCCATCCAAACTGACACCACAGGTCTGCTACTGCAGCCTGGGTAAGGTGGTGCATGCACCCCTTGCTGTGGTATAGGTTACCTATATCACTAAAAGCATACACACATATAAACCTATAAGTCACTCCTAAGGCAGGCCTTATCAATCCTAAAGGCAGAGTGCATGGTTCTTATGTGAGAGGGTGCCCCTGCATGAGCAGGGCCCCTCTGCAGCGTTCGGAGACCATCTCTGATGCTGTTTGTAGTGCAGCCTGACCATATACTCTTAAACGCATTATATCCTCGCGGTAAAATGCTAACTATGGAATGGCTGCACCAAAACATGTCGTGTTTGGTGTCAAACATCTTGGAATACTACCCCCCGCCAATCCTGGCGGCGGGGGTAGCATTCCACCCTTCTAGAGGGAAAGGCATGTTAACTCTGACGAGTCCGGTAACTTCTTTCCAGAGCCCTGGCATCACAAAATGGATGCTGCTGCCACAGACACGAGTCTGGCCTCCTGCTGCTGGACGAAACTCCGGCAGGGGAGGCCTGGACAATAGGTTTCCTGTCCCAGGGAGGTGTGACCACCTCCCCAGACAGGACAATGTGTATTGGGGCTGGGCGGGAGCACTTTCGGGTGCTTTGAAGTCCTGCACTGGGGTCACATTTGGTGTCCCTGTGCATACCCCAGTTCAAACCGGATCAGGGGCTTGCAGCCCCTGCTTTGGCGCGAACTGGACAAAGGGAAAGGGGTGTAGCCACCCCTCTGCCCTGACCCACCCATAGGTGGGGCCACAGAGTAGTCCATCCCCTATTTTTGGAATAAAGGTAGGAACCCAGTCCTTAGGACTTTAGATTATACCTGGACGAAACTCTGACACGGAATCCTGGACCTTCGACGCTCTACGACAAGATTAGAGGACTGAAGAATCTCCCTTGGGGTCAAGGAGTGACTCCCCTGCTTGGCAGGCACCAAAGAAGCATCTGTCCGGTTCGCATCACTGAAGCTCCCGTCGGACGCCGAAGTCATCGCATCACCAGAGGTGGATTCTCAGACTTCCCCGAGGCTACCCTGAGTCCCCAGCAAAGCTGAGGCCCGTGGCTATCGTGGGTGACTTGAGACCGTGACCCCTGGACACCGAGCACACTTGCAAGTGCACCATCTTCTGGGTCTCCCAAGAAGTCGTGCTTTGGGCTCCGAGTAGCCCTAGCCTCCAGCACCACCTGCACCGAAGATCACTGGCCCCCACTCCACGAGTGTCCTGTAAGCCAGCTCCACGTGCGGCGTCACGAGGCTCCTTCGCGGTCGCTAGCCCGTTGGCTAGTAGCCCTTACCGAAGGCCAATCTTTTCTTTACTTGGCAGTCTGGTTGCTCCAGGCCTGCCCTCACTTACCCTTGCTGGGTGAGTTCCCCAGACCTTGCTGGTCTGCATCATCGACGATCTACATCTTACTCGAGACTTGCCGTTGCCAAGGCTTGTTGGGTCCAATCTGGTCGCCGACACCTCTGCACTCGACAGACATCGAGCAACAGCCCGAATCCTGCTCCTGGTCGCCGACAACGCCTCCTGGACCTCGTGGCTGAAGAGTCAAGACGACCGTCATCGAATCTGAAGCACTCGACATCGGTGGGCCTCTGTCCATCGCCTTCCTGGTCACTGGCTAGTGACCCAGACTCTGTCCCCTCTGCTTTCAGGTTCTTCAGAACTCCGATCCACTCTTGGATCCACCCGGACACTTTTCTCCTGGTCGCCAGCAGCACTTTGCAGCAGATCGCCATAAGAAACGACGACGAAACCCGACCCCGAAAGGCACCTATGCACCCGGCTTCCCTGGGTGAGGTAACACGAGTACTCCGGTGCTCCCGTGGGTAGAGACTCTTCAAAGTCCTAGATCTCAAAGGGTTTTGTCCTAGTCCTTTTTAAAGTGTCCCTTTCCTCTATTTTCCCGATCCCGACTTTCTCCATAGAAGTTAACGGCGTATCGCGGTTGTGTATTTACACTGCACGCGTCTCCCGTGGGTCCCCTGTGTCACTACCTTGGGTGGTTCCTTGTGGTCCAAGCACTTCTAGAGGCTCTAGGCCTAGTGTCTAGTTCAGTCGTGGTTCGCATACCATTTTATTGGTATATGGTTTGGTACGCCCCTAGGGCCCAAACGTGTATTTGTGCTATTACTGTGATTTAAGATCTTATAACCTATGTACTTCGAACTCTAGCCTCATAAAGAGACTAGAGGGGTGTGTTTAGTAATAAATACATATATTTTGAATATATACCTGGTGTGGTGCTCTTTCATTTGGTCACTCAAGAGATTATAGACTGGTAAAACAAGCTGCTTTACATTCCTTCAAGACTTAGCCTGAAGGCTGCTCTCCATAGCTACCACTAGGATAGCTTTCAATAAGGTTGTCTTTAACCTATCTACCATAAGAGTCGATTTGGACTGGTGCAAGGTGCCCACTATAATTAGTGGACAGCATATGCCAGGCCAACTTCTCACATTGGTGTGCAGCGTGTGGGATTCCAGCTTGCTATTGTTTTACCAGATAATCTCAATTGAATTGATCAACTGAAAACCACTAAAGGTACCTAAGGTACATATAATTTAAGCTTAGAATATCAGTAAGTTCTACTGAACTTAGAGTTGTGTGTTAAGGGATAGCACAACCCTTTCTACAACTCAAGAGAGTTTAGTAGGCCACACTAGAGTAGGTAGTGCATACACCACACCACACTAGTAATGTCTTTAAAAGCAGGATCTAGAGATGCCCTGCAGGAAGCCATTGAGCTTCCCCCTCCAAGTATGACACACTCCCATTCTTGGAACTGAGAGCTTTGTGTAACGTGAGGAAATTAAGGACAGGCCAAAGTCCCACCACCCAACACCTCCAGGAGATGTTGGTGGCTTATGATCTTAGTAAGTCCTCAGAGACTGAAGGGGTAGGAGCAGAGGGTGGGCCAGCAGATGAGGAAGGGGCCAGGGGTACTACTACCCCCAGCCCCCCTCTGAAACTGACCAGGAGGGTGACAATGACCCTGACCTGGAAAACCCAATCCCTTCTGGGGAAGATGAAGATGAGGATCTGGAGAACCACACCTTTGTCCCCCCAGGAAGGATTATGAGTGTGCTCAGAAAGTCTAGGTCTCCTTCTCAGGAGTCTAACCACTCTGGCACCTCAATAGGGAGCTCTGTTTCTTCTCACAGGAGGGAATCCTCTCATGAGAGAAGAAAGAGACTGGTCCAGTATGAGGAAACTCAACTGGAGATCAGGAAGAAGCAATTGGCTTTAGATAGAGAATCCCTAGATCTCCTTAGGGAGAGAAGAAAGTTGGGACTAGAGTCCCATGGTGGCAGCCATGTCCCTAGAGATAGGGAAAGGTCCTATGACCATAGGAACCTGAGCAAGATTGTCCCTCCCTACCAGAGTGGGGATGATATCCACAAATGGATAACTGCTTTAGAGAGGGCCTGTAAAGTACAGAAGGTCCCTCAGGAGCAGTGGGCAGCAATCTTGTGGCTCTCCTTTGCTGACAAAGGTAGAGACAAGCTCCTCACTGTTAGAGAGGAGGATGCTGACAATTACAAGGTCTTGAAGAGTGCTCTTATTGATGGGTTTGGCCTAACCACTGAACAGTACAGGTTGAAGTTCAGAGACACCCAAAAAGCACAGACTCAAGACTGGGTAGACTATGTGGATTGTTCTGCCAAGGCTCTGGAAGGCTGGTTGATGGGCAGTAAGGTGTGTGACTTCTCAGGATTGTATAATCTGATAATGAGGGAGCAGATTCTTAATAACTGTCAAAACCAGCTGTTGCATCAGTACCTGGTTGACTCTGATCTGACCTCTCCCCAAGAATTGGGAAAGAAGGCAGACAAATGGGTCAGAACCAGGGTGAAGCAGAAGGTACAGAACCAAGGTGGGGAAACCAAGAAGCAAGATGCTAAGAACTCTGACAAGGGTGGGGAGAAGGGTAAAGATCAAAAGTCTTCATCAGGCCCCCAAAAATCTTCTTCTGGTGGGGATTCCCAGTCTACCAAGGGTAAAGGCCAAAGAAAACCATGGTGCAAGGTCTGTAAGCAAAAGACCCACTGGACCAGTGATTGCACCAAGTCCAAAGACTCCAGTCCAGCATCCACCAATGCCCCTAAGGCACCTGTTCCCCCTAGTACAGTTGGTGGAAGTGCTCCAGCAAAGGGTTTAGTAGGGTTCACCCTGGGAACTGAGTTGGGCTCTGACTTAGTCAGGGAACTGACTCAGGCTGTGTTAGTCTGTGATGGAGGCATGGATGTGACCTCCACTGTGAGTCCCAGTAATCTGGGCAAGTACAGACAACAGCCTTTAATCAATGGACGAGAGGCTTTGGCATTTAGGGACACAGGGGCAAGTGTCACAATGGTGACACAAGACCTTGTGCTACCTGGGCAAGTTATACTTGGTGAAATGTACCAAGTGACCAATGCTAGCAATGTCAGAACAGACCATACTCTGGCAGTTGTTAACTTCTCCTGGGGAGGGGTAACTGGCCTTAAGAAGGTTGTGGTGAGTGCAAACCTACCAGTCGAATGCTTGCTTGGCAATGACTTAGAGACCTCTGCTTGGGCAGAAGTGGAGCTCAGGACCCATGCAGAAATGCTGGGGATCCCTGCAGATGTGTTTGCTGTGACCAGGTCACAAGCTAAACTGTCTAAAACTGAACAGGCCTTGGATTCTGGAAGAATGGACCAAGTGCCTTCCAAGAGGAGGAGTAGTAGGGTTAAGGCAGTGCCTTCCCCCTTGGCTCAGGAGGAAGATCAGTCCCTTGAGGGGGATGATCTCAGCCCTGAAGAAGGAACTGTCCCAGAGGAACTTGAGCCTGACCAGGTTGAGTTCTTGGGGACAGGGGGACCTTCTAGGGCAGATCTGAGCCAGGAGCAGCAGAGCTGCCCCTCCCTTGAACCCCTCAGACAGCAAGCTGCTGCTGAGGCTGCTGGGAAAGCTAGTGGTCCCCATACAGTGTATTGGGATGATGGACTCCTGTACTCAGAGAGTAGAGACCCCAAGCCTGGTGCTACCAGGAGGTTGGTAATACCTTTGAAGTTCAGGGGCTTCCTATTGACCCTAGCCCATGATATTCCCTTAGCAGGACACCTGGGCCAGAACAAGACTTGGGACAGAATTGTCCCTCACTTTCACTGGCCCCACATGTCTGAAGACAGCAAGGAGTTTTGTCGCTCCTGTGTAACCTGCCAAGCCAGTGGCAAAGCAGGTGGCACTACAAAGGCCCCCCTGATACCACTACCTGTGGTGGGGGTGCCCTTTGAGAGGGTAGGGATTGACATTGTTGGTCCCATGGATCCCCAAACAGCATCTGGGCACAGATTTATACTGGTGGTAGTGGATCATGCCACCAGGTATCCAGAGGCTATACCCCTTAGGACCACTACAGCACCTGTGGTGGCAAGGGCCCTCCTGGGAATTTTCTCAAGAGTGGGCTTTCCTAAGGAGGTGGTATCAGACAGGGGTGCAAACTTCATGTCTGGGTACTTAAAAGCAATGTGGAAGGAGTGTGGAGTTACTTATAAGTTCACCACACCCTATCACCCACAATGCAATGGTTTAGTTGAGAGATTCAACAAAACCTTGAAGGGCATGATTAAAGGGCTCCCAGAAAAGCTTAGGCGTAGATGGGACATACTCTTGCCCTGCCTTTTATTCGCATATAGGGAGGTGCCTCAGAAGGGGGTTGGTTACAGCCCTTTTGAACTTCTGTTTGGCCACCCTGTGAGGGGTCCACTGTGCTTGGTGAAGGAAGGATGGGAGTTACCTCTCAAGCCCCCAAAGCAAGATATAGTGGACTATGTACTTGGTCTCCGCTCCAGGATGGCTGAGTACATGAAAAAGGCAACCAAAAACCTTGAGGCTAGCCAGGAACTTCAAAAGGCCTGGCATGACCAAAAGGCTGTCCTAACTGTTTACCAGCCAGGACAGAAGGTGTGGGTGTTGGAGCCAGTGGCCCCAGCAGCTCTCCAAGACAAATGGAGTGGACCCCACACTATTGTTGAGCAGAAGGGTGAGGTCACTTACTTAGTAGACCTGGGAACACCCAGGAGTCCCCACAGGGTTCTCCATGTCAACAGACTTAAGCCATATGTGGACAGGGCAGACATGGGCTTGCTCATGGCTACTGATGAAGGGCAGGAGGAAGAGAGTGACCCACTCCCTGACCTGCTCTCACAGAACCCTGACGATGGGTCAGTTGATGGTGTAGCCTTGGCAGGCAGCCTCACTACCCAGCAACAAACTGATTGCAGGCAAGTCCTCAATCAGTTTAGACATATGTTTTCCCTGACACCCAGTCAGACCACCTGGTGCACTCATGAAGTGGACACTGGGGACAGTCTGCCTATTAAAAACAAGATTTATAGGCAACCTGACCATGTCAGGGACTGTATCAGGACTGAAGTCCAGAAGATGTTGGAATTGGGAGTGATTGAGCCCTCAGATAGCCCTTGGGCTAGTCCAGTAGTCCTAGTACCTAAACCTCACACCAGTGGTGGGAAAAGAGAGATGAGGTTTTGTGTAGACTACAGGGGCCTCAATGCAGTCACTAGGACTGATGCCCATCCAATACCCAGGGCAGATGAGCTCATAGATACTTTGGCCTCTGCCAAATATCTCAGCACATTTGACCTAACAGCTGGCTACTGGCAGATCAGACTAGCTGATGCTGCAAAGCCCAAAACAGCATTTTCAACCCCTAGTGGGCATTATCAATTTGTGGTGATGCCCTTTGGTCTGAAAAATGCACCTGCCACTTTCCAGAGGTTGGTGAACACAGTTCTCACAGGACTGGAGGCCTATAGTGCAGCTTATCTAGATGATATTGCTGTCTTTAGCTCCACCTGGGAGGATCACCTGGTCCACCTCAGGAATGTTTTACAGGCCCTGCAAAAGGCAGGCCTGACTATCAAGGCCACTAAGTGCCAGATAGGGCAGAGTCAGGTTGTGTACCTGGGCCACCTTGTGGGTGGAGGCCAGGTTCAACCTTTGCAGAGCAAGATCCAGACCATCATGGACTGGACTGCTCCCACTACCCAGACTCAGGTGAGAGCCTTCTTAGGCCTGACTGGGTACTATAGGAGATTTGTCAAGGGGTATGGATCAATAGTGACACCCTTGAATGACTTAACTTCTAAGAAAATGCCCAAAAAGGTTCAGTGGACAGTTAGCTGTCAAAAGGCATTTGATGACCTCAAGCAGGCCATGTGCACTGCTCCAATTCTGCAGAGTCCTGATTACTCCAAGAAGTTCATTGTCCAAACAGATGCATCTGAATTGGGGGTAGGGGCTGTACTGTCACAATTGAATGAAGAAGGTCAGGATCAGCCAGTAGCTTTTATTAGCAGAAGGCTGACCCCTAGAGAGAAACGTTGGTCAGCCATAGAGAGGAGGCCTTTGCTGTGGTCTGGGCTCTGAAGAAGTTGAGGCCATACTTGTTTGGTACACACTTCCTGGTTCAGACAGACCATAAGCCCCTCTTATGGCTAAAACAAATGAAGGGTGAAAACCCCAAACTGCTTAGGTGGTCCATTTCCCTACAGGGGATGGACTTTACAGTGGAACATAGGCCTGGGAGTAACCATGCGAATGCAGATGGACTCTCTAGGTATTTCCACTTAGAACATGAAGACTTAACTGGGCAAGGTTAGTTTAATGTCCCTACGTTTGGGGGGGGTTGTGTAGGAGAGTAGGATCTGCTTCACAGGGGTACCCCCACTTTTTGCTGATACTTCACTGGTTTTCGACATTAGTCTGGCTGGGGCCCTGCTATTCAGAACCCCAGCCTAGCTGTTTCCTCTTTAAAAGGGTCTCCATGTGCCTTAGGCACATCTCTGATTGGGATCTGGAGTGCCCTTGTAAGTCCCTAGTATATGGTATACTATGTACCAAGGGCATAGGTACCTCAGAGGCCTGCCAGGGGCTGCAGCATGTATTATGCCACCCCTGGTAGGCCATCCAAACTGACACCACAGGTCTGCTACTGCAGCCTGGGTAAGGTGGTGCATGCACCCCTTGCTGTGGTATAGGTTACCTATATCACTAAAAGCATACACACATATAAACCTATAAGTCACTCCTAAGGCAGGCCTTATCAATCCTAAAGGCAGAGTGCATGGTTCTTATGTGAGAGGGTGCCCCTGCATGAGCAGGGCCCCTCTGCAGCGTTCGGAGACCATCTCTGATGCTGTTTGTAGTGCAGCCTGACCATATACTCTTAAACGCATTATATCCTCGCGGTAAAATGCTAACTATGGAATGGCTGCACCAAAACATGTCGTGTTTGGTGTCAAACATCTTGGAATACTACCCCCCGCCAATCCTGGCGGCGGGGGTAGCATTCCACCCTTCTAGAGGGAAAGGCATGTTAACTCTGACGAGTCCGGTAACTTCTTTCCAGAGCCCTGGCATCACAAAATGGATGCTGCTGCCACAGACACGAGTCTGGCCTCCTGCTGCTGGACGAAACTCCGGCAGGGGAGGCCTGGACAATAGGTTTCCTGTCCCAGGGAGGTGTGACCACCTCCCCAGACAGGACAATGTGTATTGGGGCTGGGCGGGAGCACTTTCGGGTGCTTTGAAGTCCTGCACTGGGGGCACATTTGGTGTCCCTGTGCATACCCCAGTTCAAACCGGATCAGGGGCTTGCAGCCCCTGCTTTGGCGCGAACTGGACAAAGGGAAAGGGGTGTAGCCACCCCTCTGCCCTGACCCACCCATAGGTGGGGCCACAGAGTAGTCCATCCCCTATTTTTGGAATAAAGGTAGGAACCCAGTCCTTAGGACTTTAGATTATACCTGGACGAAACTCTGACACGGAATCCTGGACCTTCGACGCTCTACGACAAGATTAGAGGACTGAAGAATCTCCCTTGGGGTCAAGGAGTGACTCCCCTGCTTGGCAGGCACCAAAGAAGCATCTGTCCGGTTCGCATCACTGAAGCTCCCGTCGGACGCCGAAGTCATCGCATCACCAGAGGTGGATTCTCAGACTTTCCCGAGGCTACCCTGAGTCCCCAGCAAAGCTGAGGCCCGTGGCTATCGTGGGTGACTTGAGACCGTGACCCCTGGACACCGAGCACACTTGCAAGTGCACCATCTTCTGGGTCTCCCAAGAAGTCGTGCTTTGGGCTCCGAGTAGCCCTAGCCTCCAGCACCACCTGCACCGAAGATCACTGGCCCCCACTCCACGAGTGTCCTGTAAGCCAGCTCCACGTGCGGCATCACGAGGCTCCTTCGCGGTCGCTAGCCCGTTGGCTAGTAGCCCTTACCGAAGGCCAATCTTTTCTTTACTTGGCAGTCTGGTTGCTCCAGGCCTGCCCTCACTTACCCTTGCTGGGTGAGTTCCCCAGACCTTGCTGGTCTGCATCATCGACGATCTACATCTTACTCGAGACTTGCCGTTGCCAAGGCTTGTTGGGTCCAATCTGGTCGCCGACACCTCTGCACTCGACAGACATCGAGCAACAGCCCGAATCCTGCTCCTGGTCGCCGACAACGCCTCCTGGACCTCGTGGCTGAAGAGTCAAGACGACCGTCATCGAATCTGAAGCACTCGACATCGGTGGGCCTCTGTCCATCGCCTTCCTGGTCACTGGCTAGTGACCCAGACTCTGTCCCCTCTGCTTTCAGGTTCTTCAGAACTCCGATCCACTCTTGGATCCACCCGGACACTTTTCTCCTGGTCGCCAGCAGCACTTTGCAGCAGATCGCCATAAGAAACGACGACGAAACCCGACCCCGAAAGGCACCTATGCACCCGGCTTCCCTGGGTGAGGTAACACGAGTACTCCGGTGCTCCCGTGGGTAGAGACTCTTCAAAGTCCTAGATCTCAAAGGGTTTTGTCCTAGTCCTTTTTAAAGTGTCCCTTTCCTCTATTTTCCCGATCCCGACTTTCTCCATAGAAGTTAACGGCGTATCGCGGTTGTGTATTTACACTGCACGCGTCTCCCGTGGGTCCCCTGTGTCACTACCTTGGGTGGTTCCTTGTGGTCCAAGCACTTCTAGAGGCTCTAGGCCTAGTGTCTAGTTCAGTCGTGGTTCGCATACCATTTTATTGGTATATGGTTTGGTACGCCCCTAGGGCCCAAACGTGTATTTGTGCTATTACTGTGATTTAAGATCTTATAACCTATGTACTTCGAACTCTAGCCTCATAAAGAGACTAGAGGGGTGTGTTTAGTAATAAATACATATATTTTGAATATATACCTGGTGTGGTGCTCTTTCATTTGGTCACTCAAGAGATTATAGACTGGTAAAACAAGCTGCTTTACATTCCTTCAAGACTTAGCCTGAAGGCTGCTCTCCATAGCTACCACTAGGATAGCTTTCAATAAGGTTGTCTTTAACCTATCTACCATAAGAGTCGATTTGGACTGGTGCAAGGTGCCCACTATAATTAGTGGACAGCATATGCCAGGCCAACTTCTCACAATCAGTCAGCAGAATAATCATGGTTCGTATGTCCCATTGCTGCCATGGTATGGTATTTGTTCACCTCACATCTACAGTCTCCCCAGGATATCTACATTTGTGTGTCCATTAGTGCAGATATGTGGGTCTGCATTATGATGGTCACTTCTGGCATTGTGTAATTGATAAATGGAGACGATGTCAGTCCCCATGGGTGATGTTTGTCTGGGGGGCGTGGCTTGCCTGGGGCTGATGGCGGACGCGTGAGCGAGGAGCTCCGCACCAGCCGCTTACAAATCCTGATCTAATGGCTGATTGAGGCTGCGGTGCTGCATCCGACCACCCGCTAACCCTAAGCAGCGATCCTCGGCAGCGCTCTGGCGATTCTTACCGCTGCGACGTGACTGAGGCGGTGGCCGTTCCTGGAGCCCCGAGAGCGGAGAGATCCGGCCGCGGCATGCCGTGGTCCCGCGGCCGGCTGTGTGCCTACACGACTCCCCGGCTGCGGACTGATGGCTGGGCCTGCGCTGTTCTGATGCGACCCCATGGCGGCGTGACCAGCGGAGAGGCGGCGGAGCCTGGCCCGAGAAGACTGTGGGCCACTGAGGGGTACTCACAATTGCCCAGTGATTGTGAGCCTACGGCTGCGGAGTACTGGGACTCTCAGCCCCGTGAGGCCCTGCTGAAAGGACGGTGAGCTGCAGCTGCTGACCTAACTGGCCCCTACTGCGGGCTTGCTGATCCCTCGTTGGCTAATGTTTGGTTGCTGTCCTGCTGGGGAGCACTAGTTGGTCCTGGCGAGGTTTGGCTGGACCTTGGAGGACAGTGTCTACTGGAGCCCACGCGGGTCTGCCGCCATTTTGGGTCTTGCTGAGCGCTGCACAGATGTCGCTGATGCCCGGATTTGGCGGTGTAACCGACGCAGAGTGAACTGCGTTCCTCCCTGACTGCGGCTCCTGGAGATCTGACAGTGCTGGAGCCGGGGACGTCCTTGAGGCACGGTTCCTGTGCTGGAATACTCATCTGGGACTGGGTGCGGAGCGGAGGCCTGTGTGGCCTAGCTGGTGGGCTGTGGACCGTGTGAACCTGCCCCCCTTAGACCAGAGGTTCAGGGATACTGCTTGCAGCGGTCTGAGAGTGCCTGTGGTGCCTGTACCTAGATTCTCATTGCCGGCGGTAAGTGGCGGGCGCGCGGAGTCTAGCAGGGCCCGTCTGATCTCAGTCCTCTAGGCTAGACGACCGGGGGCACCTCTGATTGGAGACTGGTTTGCCGGCATGGGGAAGCCTAAAGCCAAGGCTGCTGGAGCGGGGCAGGACCCTGAAGAGGGGGCGCCGGACCTGTCGCAGACGGCCTCTGGGGACCCTATCCAACAACAGCTAAAAGAAATCCTAGCGGCGATTACTGACACTAAAACTACCCTCCACCAGGATATTAGTACAGTGGCGGTCGGCCTAGGGCTCCTGCGAGATGAACACAAGAAACTGGCAGGGAGGGTTAAGGACACTGAAACTAGTTTAGCGGAGTTGCTCCCAGCCCACAAGGATACGGCACAACAGCTGCATGCTCTCACAGATAGAGTGAGCTCCCTGGAGTGCAGAGCCGAAGATGCAGAGGGCAGGAACCGGAGGAACAATGTTCGCGTGGTTGGGCTGCCTGAAGGAGTGGAGGGGACTGACATGGTGGCATACTTGGAGACCTGGCTAAAGACGGTGGTGGCCCCGGTGGGCCTGTCCACCTTTTACACCTTGGAGCGCACTCACAGAGTACCGGCTAGGCCATTCGGGCCGGGCAGGCCACCAAGGCCAGTGGTGGCTCGCCTGCTGCATTACCGTGACCGGGACCTCCTGCTACAAAGGGCGAGGACAGCGGGACCCTTCACAGTGGATAATAGTAGAGTCACACTATTCCCGGATTATACCCTGGAGGTCCAGAGACGGAGAGCCTCTTACTTGGAGGTTAAAAAAGCGCTGAGGGAGGAGGGACTGCAGTACTCTCTGTTGTATCCGGCACGCCTGCGGATCGTTGTTGACGATGCCTCTCACTTTTTTGACTCCTCGGCGGAGGCCTGGGACTGGTTGGAGGAGTACAAAGGTGGACTGATGGCCACGACCAGGCATGGGAGGTCTGAGCCCCGAACCGAACGTAATGGACTGCGTGGATCCCGGAGGCTGCGGCGGAGAGCCCGGATGAAACCCACCACGACGCAGGCCGAATTGGAGCGGGCCGCTGCGCTGCGGGCGGTGGAATCGGTGTCGGGTTCCCTCAGTCTGCCCTCGCCGGAGGATGAAGCGGGCTCTGCCAGGGACTCTGCAGATAATGACTCGGACACCTCCACTACTAGTAGTGTAAAGCTCCCAGTGGTTACACCCCAGAGTGTGGATGATATAATCTGACTCTAATGTTGGGTGGGAAGTTTCTGTACTTCTTTAGGAGGAACTGCTTGTGCGTCAGGTGCGTAGTCCTTGAGAAGGTTTAGTGTTTTCCCTGCGGCTGGTGCCTTCTGTTTGTTTATAGAGCTGGTCCTGGGAAGCTGCGTCCACCCTTGCCTCTGAAGTAGTCAGGGGATTTTGTTTAGTTGCAATCTTACTAACTGTTTGGATGGGAACTAGTTTTAAGGTAACTGTCCTTGGGCGGGGGGTTTGGGAGTTTGGGAATGTTTATCAGGGGTACCGGCATGACAACTGTATTTTCAATGTGGTGCACTGGACACTCAAAATACCATGGGGTCACTAAATGATTTGAAGTGTATATCGTGGAACGTTAGGGGCTTGCACACCATGAGTCGTCGACACAAGATCCATACATATCTGGTGCGGAGGGGGGTTCAGATAACTTTCCTCCAGGAAACGCACATCACAGGCTCAGAGGGTCTTGCGCTGCAGCCCCACTGGAGAGGCCAGGTTTTTTACACTTCGTATTCTGCCTTTGCAAGGGGAGTCTTGGTGTGGGTCAGGGCTGGGGTTCCTTTTCAGCCTCTGCAGCATGTGGTGGATCCGGACGGGCGCTATGTTCTGGTACAGGGCAGACTCAACGGGAGGGACATCACACTGAGCAGTATATATGCTCCTAATACTGAACAGCAGGCCTTTTTTACTTTATTGATGGGGAAACTGGCGTCCTATTTGTCTGGCACGGTGATGCTGGGTGGTGACTTTAACTCCGTTACTGATGTCACCCTTGACAGATCTCACCCCCCTCTTCCTGCAGCACCAATTAATAAGATCGCTAGGGCTCGCGGTGCATGGCAGTCGAATTGGGGATTGTTAGATACCTGGAGGGAACATCACCAACATGAGCGAGACTACTCCTTCTCAGCGATCCATGAGTTGCACATTAGATTGGATGCGATCCTTTGTTCCCCTGACTTACACATGGCGGTCCAGCACAGTGAATACTTGACCAGAACGCTCTCGGATCATAATCCCCTGTTGTTGAGGTTTTGTTGGGCCCCACCGCGCCCGGCGATCCCGACATGGCGGTTAAATCCGGAATTACTGGAGGACCCGGTCTTCCAGATTGCGATAGGGGATGGGGTGACTCAATATTTTCAGGAGAATGCGGGCACGGCTTCCTCCGTGGCAGTGGAGTGGGACGCTTTTAAGGTGGTGGTGAGGGGGCTCTGTATCGCTAATTTGCTTGGGGTACGAAAGGTTCTCCTCCAGGAGGTAGACGCCGCGGACCGGCGCTTGCGAGAATTGGAGCGTGTTCGCCCGGAGCATCCAACTAGAGAGGAGGAACTCTTAGAGGCACGGGAGGCAGTAGCGGTGGGGGTTGAGAAGCTGCGATGTTATGATCATAAAAAGTACATGGTACGTGCCCACGCAGAACGCGATAAATCTGGCGCGTTACTGGCGTGGCTTGCGAATCCCGCGCGGCAGGCGACACCTATTTTGGCCCTTTGCGATTCCACAGGGCAAGCCTGCTTCACCCAGCAAGGTATTAATCGCCTTTTCTTTGACTATTATGAGGGGCTTTATCGCAGTAGAGTCTCCTTGGATGAAGACCGGCTAGAGAGGTTTTTAGCAGCGGCGGACTTGCCCGAACTTGCTGGGGAGGAAGCTGAGCTGCTGGGTCAAGACGTTACGTTGGGGGGAGGTAAGAGGCGCGATCAAGCATATGGCACGGAAGAAGACTCCAGGGGTGGATGGTTTGCCGATTGAACTTTATGCCACTTATATCGACCTGTTGGCCCCTAGGTTAGTGACCCTCTATAATGAATCACGGGAGGTGGGTCAACTGCCTGCCATGACGTGCGAGGCGCTTATAATACCTCTGTTGAAACCTGGGAAGCCCCCCTCAGACAGGACCGCCTATCGTCCACTCTCTATGCTCACCACCGACTATAAGATCTTAAGTCGGATTCTGGCCACTCGTCTTCTACCATATATGACCCGCCTAGTGCATGTGGAGCAGGCGGGGTTTATACCCAAAAGGAATACAGCAGGTAACATCCGTCATCTGCTCCGTATTCTAGAGGCCGATACATACTCGTCACAGGCCGCTGCTGTACTCTCGATCGATATTGAAAAGGCCTTTGATAGCCTGGAGTGGCCCTATCTATTTCAAGTAATGCGTGCCTTTGGACTGGGGGAGAGGTTTGTGGCCTGGACAGCTTTATTATATAGGGACTCCACAGCTAGGACTAAAACTGGCGGCCTGATCTCGGCTCCCTGTGCGGTGAGCAGAGGGACTTGTCAAGGGTGTCCTCTGTCCCCGCTATTATTTGCACTGGCCATAGAGCCACTAGCAGCCCAAGCTCGGACAGGGAAGTGGTTCAAGGGGCTTCAGGTGTATGATGACACCCACTATATTGCACTTTATGCGGATGACCTCCTTCTGTTCCTAGCTGACACCCATGAGGCTTTGCTGGGAGCGAAGCGATTGCTTCAACTTCTTGAAGAACTGGCGGGTCTGGGAGTGAACTGGGC
Source organism: Calotriton arnoldi (assembly GCA_963921515.1). NCBI lineage: Eukaryota > Metazoa > Chordata > Amphibia > Caudata > Salamandridae > Calotriton > Calotriton arnoldi. Next base: position 3,599,629 of record CAWUFW010000229.1, read on the forward strand.
AAAATCGTCCCTGTTCCCCACTTCCAAGGCAGTAACGGGCCCTCCACCCACGGAAGCTGTGAACTGGGAATATACCTGTCTAACGCATCTGGGGACGCGTATCTATCATGAGCAGAAAGATCTGGTGGAGGGTAATGTTGGACGCGCTATACGGGGACTCCAAACCAGTATGGACTTTTGGAAGTCGTTGCCGTTATCCCTGATGGGACGGGTAGCGCTCCTCAAGATGGTGGCACTCCCTAGGCTACTATATTATTTTAGGACGCTTCCTGTTTGGCTCCCTGCGTCGATTTTTAGAAGGCTTCAACAGATGGTAACGGGGGTTCTCTGGCTCTCTGGTAGGCGACGTGTAGCTTTAAGCACTCTGATACGTCCCCGGGCGGAGGGAGGACTAGCAGTTCTGGACTTTGAGTCTTATTACCTGGCGGCCCAGCTGCAATATCTTACTCAAGCGGTGACCCGGGAGTTTCGAGGGGTGGGGGATCCTGCTGGGGGGCGGATTCCTGCCTACCTGTTATCCAGAATTATCTTACAACAGCTGCTCCGCCTTAAAGATCTTCCTGGGGACGTGTTGACTCTCCGGTTGTGTTGGAATAGGAGCCAGCAAAGAGCGCGGATTGCCTGCCCCTACGCTCCGGAGATTCCACTGCTGATGTGCCAGCAGTTGCCCCATGGGGGCAATTGGTCGGCGCTTACGGGGTGGTGTGATTTGGGGTTGACAGCGGTGGGAGACTTGTATGAAGATAATATTCTGCTCCCTTTTGAGGCCCTTTGTGAGCGCTTTGATCTCCCTCGCAGGGATTACCTGCTGCATGCGGCATTGGTATCGGCCATCCAGCGGCGATGGAAAGGGGGCTTGTCCGAACCGGAGACATCACTGGCTTGCCAGTACGTGGTGCTGGCGGCTGGTACGCTTAAAGCTGTTACTTGTTTATATCGCCGGATGACCGTTGAACAGTTGTCCCCCCTCTTGGGGTTGAAGCAAAAATGGGAGGGGGACATTGAAGGGGAAATTCCTGACAAAGTGTGGGCTGAATTGATTGAGCGCCCATGGAAATGTTCCAGGAATGCCCGATTTCAGCAGATTCAATTTTTTATTTTACACAGAGCTTATCTCACCCCAGTTAAAATTAAGCAATACTTCCAGACCCCCGCAGCACCCTGCCCGCGCTGTAATAGGGAGGGAGCAGACTTCCGCCATATGCTGTGGGATTGTCCCCGGATTGTACCTTACTGGAGGGAGGTGTTGACTCTACTTTGTGATGTTACGGAGAGGGATGTTGAATTTGCTATAGGTCCATGTTTATTACATTGGTTCCCCCACACCTCTAGAACAAAAATAACTAGTACATTTTTGGATCTGGGGCTTGTCCTGGCCAAAAGGGAAATTACTGCGCACTGGAAATCTCAGAGGGGGCCGAGCTTGCAGAGGTGGAGGGTGGAATTTCTCAGGTGGGCAGAGTGCGAGGCGGTTCTCCGCCTGCAAGCGGCTGCTCGTGCTCCTAATGACAAAGCAATGGACTCTGCCCATGCCTGGGGTGCGTTAACGGAACTGTTGACTCCGACACTGATGTGGACTCCTTGGTCAGTGACCCCCACGATCTGCCCTCGTCATTAACTGTCTAGAACGACTCTAGAGCATGGATGATGCCACTATTAGCTCACTAACTGTCCTACTATGTGTAAGTTTGCTGTATACTTTCGGTTACATGATTACAGTGCTGTAGATATTGCTCTGGGTGCCCTGATGTGTCTCAGGCTATTAAGTCATGCCGGGGGGGGTGGGGGAGGGAGTTGATGGGAGGGAGCTGGGTTGTTCTTTGTTGCAGGGTTTATGATTTTATGTTCCTTTTCATTTCTATACTCCAGAACTACCGCACTCTATCCGGGTCCTTGCTCCTTCTCGTGATTTGCCTCACTATAGATTTACGAATGTGGACCTTGTTGCTGGAACAGTGTCCTGTTTCTTGATATGTTGAGGGGCATTCCAATATTTCTCCGTAGACTGACGATGAGTTCACTATATGTAGACAAATGCATTGGAGACGTTATATACGAGCGGAAGCTAAAGTTTGTATGACTTTTGATTGATGTATGATGGAAATCAATAAACATATTTTACAAAAAAATGGGTGATGTTTGTCTGCACATGGCCAAAGGTATGTTTTATTTGCACTGCACTGTTTGCCTCACCCAATCTATGTTGCTATGGGACACAACCACTACTTTGCCACTGATGTGTTTGTTGTTCTGTGACCAGGAATCATCCATGCTGTTTGGCAGTTGCAGCTTTTTCCATGACAACACTTACCTTTTGGTCACTGTGATGATGGGGGTTTGGACCCCATTGCCACAAGGTTCAAAATGTGCTTCAGCTATGGACCCCACACTTACCTTTTGGTCACTGTGATGATGGGGGTTTGGACCCCATTGCCACAATGTTCAAAATGTGCTCCAGCTATGGACCCCACACTTACCTTTTGGTCACTGTGATGATGGGGGTTTAGTCCCCAATGCCACAATGTTCAAAATGTGCTTCAGCTATGGACCCCACAATTACCTTTTGGTCACTGTGATGATGGGGGTTTGGACCCCATTGCCACAATGTTCAAAATGTGCTCCAGCTATGGACCCCACACTTACCTTTTGGTCACTGTGATGATGGGGATTTAGTCCCCATTGCCACAATGTTCAAAATGTGCTTCAGCTATGGACCCCACACTTACCTTTTGGTCACTGTGATGATGGGGGTTTAGACCCCATTCCCACAGTGGTCATGGTCTGCTTGCATTGTGAATGCCACACACATTTTTGTGTGACACATGTGATAGGGGGTCACATTGTATGTTCAATGTCATGTTCAGTGTTGTAGGCATTTGACACAGACTACACACTCTTGTCATGATGTTGGGGGGATGTCTTTTGCTGACATTCCTTATGTTGGAGTATGCTGGTTGTGTCATGCATTACCCGTCCTATGAGTGGGGATGGTAGTAGTGACATGCATCCAGCACCCCATGAGTAGGGGTGGTGGTAGTGACAGGCATCCAGCCCCCCTGAGTAGGGGTGGTGGTAGTGACAGGCATCCATCCCCCCCTGTGTAGGGGTGGTGGTAGTGGTAGGCATCCAGCCCCCCCTGAGTAGGGGTGGTGGTGGTGGTAGGCATCCAGGCCCCCATGAGTAGGGGTGGTGGTAGTGGTAGACATCAATTCTCCTATGAGTGGGGATGTAGTAGTGACAGGCATCCAGCACCCCATGAGTAGGGGTGGTGGTAGGCATCCAGCCCCCCCTGAGTAGGGGTGGTGGTAGTAACAGGCATCCAGCCCCCCCTGAGTAGGGGTGGTGGTAGTGGTAGGCATCCAGCCCCCCATGAGTAGGGGTGGTGGTAGTGGTAGGCATCCAGCCCCCCCTGAGTAGGGGTGGTGGTGGTGGTACGCATCCAGCCCCCCCTGAGTAGGGGTGATGGTAGTGACAGGCATCCAGCCCCCCCTGAGTAGGGGTGGTGGTAGTGACAGGCATCCAGCCCCCCCTGAGTAGGGGTGGTGGTGGTGGTAGGCATCCAGGCCCCCATGAGTAGGGGTGGTGTTAGTGGTAGGCATCCAGCCCCCCATGAGTAGGGGTGGTGGTAGTGGTAGGCATCAATTCCCCTATGAGTGGGGATGGTAGAAGTGACAGGCATCCAGCACCCCATGAGTAGGGGTGGTGGTAGTGGTAGGCATCCAGCCCCCCATGAGTAGGGGTGGTGGTGGTGGTAGGCATCCAGGCCCCCATGAGTAGGGGTGGTGGTAGTGGTAGGCATCCAGCCCCCCATGAGTAGGGGTGGTGGTAGTGGTAGGCATCAATTCCCCTATGAGTGGGGATGGTAGTAGTGACAGGCATCCAGCACCCCATGAGTAGGGGTGGTGGTAGTTACAGGCATCCTGCCCCCCTGAGTAGGGGTGGTGGTAGTGACAGGCATCCAGCCCCCCTGAGTAGTGGTGGTGATAGTGACAGGCATCCAGCCCCCCCTGAGTAGGGGTGGTGGTAGTGACAGGCATCCAGCCCCCCCTGAGTAGGGGGGGTGGTAGTGACAGGCATCCAGCCCCCCCTGAGTAGGGGTGGTGGTAGTGACAGGCATCCAGCCCCCCCTGAGTAGGTGTGGTGGTAGTGACAGGCATCCAGCCCCCCCTGAGTAGTGTTGGTGGTGGTGGTGGTAGGCATCCAGGCCCCCATGAGTAGGGGTGGTGGTAGTGGTAGGCATCCAGGCCCCTATGGGTGTGTATGGCATTGGTGATGGCCATCCGGCCCCTATGGTTCTGATGTTGCTAGTGTACGTCATTTCTGCATCCCTATGTGTGTGTGACATATGTCGGGTACGTGTCGTTTGTTTGTGTAGTGGGTGTTTGACTTACCGTCTGCGCCGTACGCGTCCGTACCGGTTCCGGTAATAGATGTAGAGTATTGGTAGGACCTGCGCGATGGGATTCATGGTTGGTTCGTCTCGTTCGGGTTTCTCGTGGCTTCGACTCGTACTCGTAGCTGGCTTGTTCGTCTCGTAGCCGTGGATCGTCTTGTGGCGCGAATCGGAGCTTATGTGCGGCTCTCCCGTATGCTCTGACGTGCCGGACGTAGCGACCAGTTTGGCGCGTACGGATTGCGCATCGTACTTGTCCGGCCGGAAGGTGCTGTGTATTTACTTCCGTGCGACTCGAATCGGCGTTTCCGGATCCAGCTCGGTCGGGGAACTGGAGATGGAATGGGTATGTACGGCTCGCTCGGAATTTTAGCAGTAATGCGCAACGTACTTGCTCGCTCGGACGACTGTTCGAATCGATCGGGAAAAACACGTTCGGCTCGTATTTTTTCCGGACGAATCGTATTCGGTGCGCTTCTGGCCGAGATCGGAATCGACCCCTAGGTGTCTGTAGGAAATTGCGTCACTGGTTGAGAGGGGTGAAACCTTACTCAAGCAGCAACCACAATTCTTGTCAGGGTGAAACACAAGCAAACCCCAAATTAACCTGTGCTAAATCCTCTAGAAGCTTGGCACAAAAGTAGTCAGGCTTAACTTAGAGGCAATGTGCAAAGTTTTTATGCAGCACTTCTAACAGTACTAAAGTGAAAACACAACATAGGAAACTCCTACACCAATTAAAAAATAAATTAAGTATAATTTTTATAATTTATTTGAGACCAAAATGGCAAAAATCCAATCAGTAGAACCAGAGATATGTCATTCTAAAGATTCAAGTGAAAATAGTGCGTAAAAGCTAAAATCGCCAACTGCGGTACTTGGGTCGGCCGGACCAGGACAGAGTCACAAGTTCAGGCTGACTACAATGGAGCGCGGCCTGGCTGCAGGGACCCTGTTAGGCCTGCTGAGCAAAATACCTTATGTCCTTAGTGTGCGGACTGGGTGGAAATGCTTTTCGAGGATTTGCATCATCCGGTGTCAGTTCCGAGGGGCTGTGAGGGCGGTGATTCAAAGTCCTGTATCAGATTGCATTGTGCTACATTGGTTCTGATGAAGCTGCGCGGCAAGGCTTTGGGTCGACTCGCGTCGGTTCCAATGAAGCTGAGTTGTGAGGCTTTGCGTTGCTTGTCATCGATTTCATTGAGGCTGGAAGCTGTGCAGCGAGGCTTTGTAGGGCTTCGCATAGCTTCACACCAGATTTGGTGAGAGATCACAGCTGGGCCAGCAAAGCACCTCTATCCCACTTCCAAGGATCCAGCCTGGAGGGGCACCATTGGAGGGTCAGGATACACAGTAGGCAGAGTTCAGGTGCAAGGTTCAAGGGAGTTGAAGCCTTTTCTGTCCCTGAGGTTCTGATCAGGAGGCCAGACAACAAGCCCTTGGAGCCACTCTGGTGGTTCTGGGTTCAAGATGCAGGTCCAGTCCTTCTCCCTCAGGCAGCAGGGCAGCAGAACAGTCCTTCTTGCAGCAGAGGATCACAGCAGTCCCACTGAGTCTTACATAGGTCCAGGGATGTACCGAAGAGTTGGGTCCAAAGGTCAACTATTTATTTATTTAACATTGGCATGACCTGAGGGGTATCAGAGCACTTTACAGCAACGTAACAGCAAACATCAGACAGTCACAGTACACTGATAACAACAATACAACAATAACACAGAATCTAGACAGTTATCAGTCAATAACAGCAATAAAATAAAAGTACAATTTCGAGAGTCTAGTCATTCTCATTCAGTAATGAAGTATTACTATTGTGGGGTTGTGCGCCAATTCGTTGTGTAGCCCTTGCGGTAGAGGTGGCTGTAACTAGGTGGAGAATTCATGAAATTCATAAGCTAGTTTCCGGAGCGATAGAGGTGCTGGTTGAGGAGAATGTAGGAAAGTAGGATCTGCCTTTATGGTTACCTCCACTTTTTGCCTGGTGCTAAGCTGTTACTGACTAGTCTGACTGGGATCCTGCTAATCAGGACCCCAGTCTATCTGCTTTCTCCCTTAAATTGGTATGTTCAGTACTTAGGTACATCCCAGATTGGATACTGGGGTACCCTTATCAGTCCCTAGTATATGATACTAAGGTATCCAGGGCATAGGTACCTTAGAGGTCTCCAAAGGGCTGAAGCATGCATTATGCCACGCATGGGAGCCCATTCAAAATGGAACTACAGGCCTGCCATTGCAGCCTGTGTAAGCTGGTGCTAGCACCACTTACTACAGATAAAGCTTTCCTTTATCTGGGGTCACTGCACTTAAAACCTATAAGTCACCCCTATAGCAGGCTTTATCAATCCTGAAGGCAGGGTGCTTGGTTCTAAGTGTGAGGGTGCCTCTGCATGAGCAGGACACCACTACAGCCTATGGAGTCCATTCTCCTGGGTTGTAAGTGAAGCAGCCATATACTATGTAGAGGGGCACCGCGTAATTACGCGATGACCATCTCGTAACTGGCTGCAACAAATCCTATCATGTTTGGTATCAAACATGTTGGAATCATGCCCCCACACCGTAAACGTTGTAGGAGGTATGATTCCAAGCACTGGAAGAGCCCTCTGTTAGGCTCTCAGTGCTCCCGGTACCAACCTTCTTGACCCAGACAGCACAAAATGTTTGCTGCCGACCAGATACACGATTCCCAGACAGGATTTAGTGTATTGGGGTAGGATGGGTGCGCTTGCCAGTGCCACTCAGTCTGCATGCATTCAGTGTCCCCATGCATAGTCCAGTTCAAACCAGCTCTGGGAGGCGTTGGCTCCCGCTCTGGCGCGAAACTGGACAAAGGACATGGGAGTAACCTCCCCCCTGTCCAGACCCTTCCCTGGGAGGGTCCCCTGAATCATCCCAACCCTTTCCTTAGGGTACTTAAGGGCTTACCTGTGGGTGGGTCCCTAGATTCGTCGTGGGATAAGATTCAGATTAGACACCACTTCTTCTTCTACCGTCTGGGCATTCTAGACTTCGCTGGACTTCGTATGGGTTTGACTTCATCTCCTTTCCATTCTGCTGCATCATCTGTGCCTGTGAACCATACAGGAACCTTCCAAGGCCTGTGGGCATCAAAGACACCTGAAAGAATCTCCCTTGGAGTGAAGGACTCACTCCCCTGCATTCGCAGGCACCGCAACTAAGACGACCGGTCTGCTGATTCTGAGCTCCTCCAGACTCTGTAAGGTTCTGCAACACAGGTGATGGTTTTCCACAGCTCCTGTGGCCTGCCCTGCCCGCTCACCAAGTTTGAGGCCAGTATCCCTCGTGAGGGTTGCAAAAACCGAACCCTTGTGCACCGCGTCAACTTGCAGTTGCAAAGGCTTGTTAACTTCCTTTCAATAAGATCTTCGAGCTCCATGTAGCCCCAACCTTGAGCACCTCCAGTGACCAGAATCTTCAGCCACACCACATTGTGTGCATCGTGGCCTGCATCTTTTAGTGAGCTGCTTGAGTTTCTCTTGCGACTCTAGTGCCTCTGCCCAGTGGATCCAATTGAGGGTCACCTTTGCTTCTTTTGAGCTCCCCTGATTGCTTGGGACCTGCCCTGACTCCCCTGCTTGTGGTGGGTCCCCTGGACCTTGCTGGTGCGGACACTGCACCTTCTTCGACTTCTGCATTGGTTGCTTTTGCCAAGGCTTGTTGATGCTCCTGCTGGACACCAACCCCTTAGCAATCGACATCCAACGTGGGACATCTCGTGCACAGCTCCTGGTCTTCCTTTGCATTGCTGGGTCCTCACAGCTGCAGAGTCAAGGTCATCGTCATCCATCCTGCAACACCTGACATCGGAGGGCATTCGTCTTCCAAGTCTCCTGGTCACTCCTGAGTGACATAGACTCTGTCCCCTCTGCTTGAACATACCTCTCATCTAGAATCTAGCTTTGGATTCTATCGGACACTTTCTCCTTCTTCTGCAGCGGCACTTTCCTGAAGTCGTCCATTGGGTCCGACGGCAGTTTCTGAGACCACTTCACACCTATTCACCCGGCTTCCCTGGTGTAGGTAAGGTGGGTACTAGGGTATTCACGGGTGGAGTGGCTCTCCAACCTTCTGTCTTCCACGGGATTTCTTCAGGGTCCACTAGGAAGGGTCCTTAATCTTTAAAAATCCAACCATGACTTACCTGTAGAATTGTACAGAGCACTTCTACGTCCTTTCGACACTGTCTTGACCCGAGTCATGGTTCTTATACCACTTTCTTAGTATATGGTTTGGTCCCCCCCTAGGGTCCACTGTGTATTGTGTGTTATTTACTGTGTTTCTTTGCAAAGTATTGTGTGCATTGTGATTATCTCTGGGTAGGAGATATCTAAACGTGTTAGAGAGTATATTATAATAAATACATATTTTTATAATTATCTTGTGTGGTTCTTTTTCACTTAATCTATACTATAAGATTGCATTCTGGTAAAACAAGCTGCTTTACACTACTTCCGGACTAAGCCTGAAGGCTGCTCTCCACAGCTACCACTTAGAGAGCTTCTAAGGTTGTCTAAGACCTCTTAACTCACAATAAGGGTTGTCTGGACTGGTGCAAGGTGCCCACTTAAATCAGTGGACATCATATACCAGGCCAGCTTCTCACAGAGAAATTATATTAGGTGTCTCTTGAATCTCATGAAGGAGGGGTTAGTTCTGATATGTACTGGGAGAGAGCTCCAGTTTTTGAGGGGTGTTGCCTGAGAAAGAGCGAGAGAGGGGTTTTGTGTATGTGTTTTTGGGGAGGATGAGAAGGAGTTGGAGCTTCTTAGGTTTCTTCATTGTCCTGCTTTTGTGGGTTTGGCTGCGAGGTAATCTGGTTTACCACTGTGTAGGGCTTTGTAGGTGAGACTGGCAGTTTTGAAGCAGCTGCGTGCTTCGATTTGTAGCTGCTTTAGGTTTTGCAGGGCGGGGGAGATGTGATTGTGTTTCTTTACACCTGTGACCATCCTTGCTGCTGCATTTACAGTAGCTCTCATGGGGGCTATGTGTGCGTTGGCTACTCCTGTGAGTGTGGCATTGCCATTGTCTAGTTTGTTAGAAAAATAGGGAGCGACCCCACTGACCAAGAGACAGGGTACCACTGGTAAATATAAAAAAATATTTTTCTCTTGGACATGTATAGAAATACACCTTCAACCCGGTACACAATCAACCAGATTCACAAGCAATTGTACACTACTATATCACCTATCCACATTACTCCATAAACACCATCCAATTGAACCCAGAGAAACAACCATATATCACATAAGGATAAAACACTCAAATGTATGACAAATTCAAGATTTATTAAAAATAGGTTAAAATCACATAAATAATACGATAATAAACACAAATTCAATAATAATAAAAAACATAAGTTCACATATTAAAAACCTGAGACATTGTGAGAGACAAAGAAAATGTGAAACATGTAATTTCATCAAAAGGTTATTCCCAACAGGAATCAAATACATAAACACCATTAGTCTATTCATTTATCATTCCATTAGACAAAGGGCCGTTCCTGGATATAACCATATAAAAAAACAGGCGTCGACGCGTTTCAGTGGTCAGAAATTATTGAGGTACCACCTTCATCAGGACAAATACAATGCTTGTCTCTCTCTCAACTGTATTAAAATTCAGTACACCTATAGTGATGTATGCAGTGCTCACACAATCACTCTTCCAAAAAACCATAAAAAGATTCTGTAAGAAGATTCTTTATCCTTGTCACGTAGTTTATGTGCACCCCCGTGGCTTCACCTTGTCGGTGAATCTAATCCTGAATTGATTCGTGTGTATTCACATATATCACCATAAATTAAATTTGTAGAGGAATTCAATATGGAATTAAATTTATATATTCCGTTATCCCTTATTTTGGAAGATGGTGCACAAGCTTCACACCCTATAATCCGGTGGAGATAGATAGCCTCGTGTCACCCGGTATACTTCTTCCTTCTCATCCGTGGCGTTTGAATTTGTCATACATTTGAGTGTTTTATCCTTATGTGATATATGGTTGTTTCTCTGGGTTCAATTGGATGGTGTTTATGGAGTAATGTGGATAGGTGATATAGTAGTGTACAATTGCTTGTGAATCTGGTTGATTGTGTACCGGGTTGAAGGTGTATTTCTATACATTGTCTAGTTTGGACAGAACCAGTGCTTGCATTGCAGGTTTTAGCTCATTTAAAGGTAAGAAGGGCTTGATTTTGTTGAGGAGTTTTAAGCTATAAAAAGTGCCCTTTGCAGTGGATCTAATGTTTGAGCTCATGTTTAATCTTGAATTCAGAGAGATCCCCAAAGATTTGGCAGCTTTCGTTAGAGTAAGCTTGCAGTTCAGGGCACCTAGGTTATTTACCCATTTTTGGATCTGTGGCCGTGATTAGAATAGACAAGATTTTCATTTTTTCTTGGTTGAGTTTGAAGTGGTTGTGTGATAGCCACTTTTGTAATTTTAAAAGTGTGTTGTTAAGTCAGGGTATGACATTCAGAGAGGGATATCTTTAGGTAGATCTGGAAATTGTCAGCATAGAGGTGATAAGAGATATTTTCTTGCCTCAAAATTGCAGTGAGGGGCTCCATGTAAATGTTGAAGAGTGTCAGAGAGAGGACTGAGCCTTGCGGGACACCCCAGGTGATGGGTGAAATATCTAACATTGAGTTGTTGATTTTTAATAGTTGGGTTTGGCAATGCAGAAATGAGGTGACCATTGCAGAACAGTGCCATCTGTTCCGATCCGTTGTTGCAAGGTGTCCAAAAGTAACTTATGTTATGTTTCACCGTGTTGAAAATCACTGATAGGCCTAGGAGGAAGAGCAGGCCGGATCTGTTCATGTCTAGGGATTAAAAACACAACTTGCTGGCAGTGAGGGCTAAAACCAAGGGCACTGAAAATCAGGAATTTTCAGCACATTAAGGACAATCATCGGGTTTGACCGGTTTTAAATTCCACGGAATACAAAGGATCATTCCTAATATAAGAGGAGGGAATTGGGAATTAAAGCTGAGGCAAGAGGAGGCAAAGTGGATCAGCAGGTTATGGTCTGTAGAAGCAGGACTGAACAGAGAAAATAAGTTTCATTATTTTTTGTGACTGAATTGTAGTGATAGGAAGTACCGGGTAGACAATGCGAAATAGGGTGTTCTTGGGTAATATAAGGAACATCATTCCCAGATTCACCAGGATAAGTTGAGTCAATTACAAAAATGAGTAGAAGTGGATTCTTCCAATTCTTCCATTTCTTTCCCCGATATCCAGAAATTAAGGACACAAGCATGAGTGGATGTTATGTGAGCTCTTAACAGTAGGAATTCCAAGCTCTAGGCGAGAGAATTGGATTAATGTGAACTGCAAGTAGTCTCACTGCCTAGACTACTGGCCGTGCGATGCATGACAGGTGTTAATAATTGCCTGGAGACTGGCCATAAGATATTGTGGGAAGAATTTTGATGAATAATGATTATTTTGTTTCTTCCGATGGGTGACAGGCAAAAAGTAAGATTCCTGGGTCAAGGAAGTTATACATGATAAAATTTGTAACTATCGAAGTCAAAGTAGAACTGGGTCAAATGTTTTGCTCTTCAAGAGCGATGGTGAGAAAGTAATGGTCATAGAGCCACGATAATAATTGTATAAGGTTTTCACCAGGGTCAGGTTGGATGACGATTGGTCGAAAATACACGGATCCCTGCACCGAGAATGGGAGGGGTGTAGCTGACACAATATTTTGCGTCCGGATATACCGTGGATATTGGAAACGGAACGATAGGTGGAAATTGGAGCTGGATGGAACTCTTATGGGCCACGCCTTAAGTCAGGCAGGACAGGCAAGGGGCAGCGCTCCCTTACGGACATGCCGTGTAAATAGGCAGGATAGGTGGCAACAGGACCCGGAAATAATTATCTTGGCCCTGGATTGGATAAGGATGAACAGGAAGATTTCTGATTGGTCTGAGTGAGAGAGGACCAGAGAGGGAACATATATTTTGTAAAACAATTTTTGGGAATTGTACCGTTTGATTGGCTGACACCACGATATAAATAGGAGCGTTTGGAACGAACCAGAAAACGGAGGGAATTTGAGTATCGGAATAGCAGTAGTCACGGAAGAAGTGAGCGCAGGACGCAGTAGGTGAGCGATTATGACCACGAAGGATTACTAGGGATTGGTCGGCCACGCTAATTGGGATAGGGAAAGGTGGTGGAAGGAATAGAAGTAATATACATCTTGTTGCACATATATTTCTTTGTTAATATAAATAGGGAAATAACCTTGGTTTTAGTAAACAGAAGAGGGGATGATTTTGCCCAGTCAATATAAGGATTAGGGGGACAGCAGTGAAGATAGTGAGTGGACAATGGGACCAAGTGTAGGAATTGAAATAGGCAGGTGAACATGGGACAATGATAGCGAATATAGGCGTGCAAAACAGCATACTTGTGATAATATGAATAGGTATATTTAAGATAAATTGGAACTACATTCGTTTTCTCTTTCATTATAGATCGGAATAATAACAAAAAGACATATTGAGGTGAATGTACCAGGATTGGTACAACACATTGAAGAATATAATTTGTGATTCTCGGATGATCATGAGGTAATATTTTTTTGCGAATAATTGGAAAAAGGTGACATTTTACTCCAAGAATGGGGAAGTCAATATAATGGAATAAGTTATGAAGGAGGATCATATAGATAGGCTGTTGATGACATAGCAGTTGGTATTGAATAACCCTGGGCGGAGTATGCGGAGTGGTGCTCCGCGTAGTTCCACGGAGTTTAAAAAACTCTGTGGAACTACGCGGCTCCGCTCCGCACCAGGCCCACGGAAAGTCATTTAAAAATAAAAAAAAAACACTTACCTTCTCTGCGGGTCGCCCTCCTCCTCACCGCGGTGTCTCCTTCTTTCCGTCGTCCTCCTCCTCATGTCCCCGTACATATTACATCTTTCATGAACTGCGCATGCGCAGTTCACGTAAGACGTAATACGTACGGGGATGTGAGGAGGAGGAGGACGAGAGAAAGAAGGAGACATCGCGGCGAGGAGGATGGCGGCCCGCAGAGAAGGTAAGTGGTTTAAAAAAAAAAAAATTAAAGGTGCTGGCCTCGGCTGAGGGGCGTAGCCCGCTCCACCACGGAGTCGGAGTTTTGCCGCAACTACGTGTTCCCAGCGGAGCGCAGAGTTGGTAAAACTCCGCAAACTCCACTGTCGGAGCGGAGTACTCAGCCCGCGGTTAGTATTGATGGGAATTAATACAAACAGAATATATATAAATGAATTAATGCAAAAACTATGAGTTGGAGCTATTGACCCATGAGGGAATGTGTCAAGAATGTACCGGTTGTTTACAGAATGTTTATGGATAGATTGCATATAGGCAGGGAGTCTTGAAGGTTGTTTTGGGGTATCATGAATTAACATTGATTATTCAAATGATATATCATGTTGGTACAAAATAGTTTTGAAATGACCATGATTATTGATATGCTTGTTTTAAATTTACAGCCCTGATGATGTCCATATTGGACGAAACGTGTTGACTAGATTGATTTGACTGCTGGCTGGATTGATTTGACTGCTTCTATTGATGTATCATGGAGTGAATAAAATTTGGAATTGTTAATTCAACTAAAAGACTCCCAAGAGACCATTTATGATTGGATGATAAAGAGTGTACAGATGGAGAGTATACCTCTTTGAACTATTGTATTAATTAAGTATTGACAATTACACGCTCCTTTTTCTTAGGTTGGAACCATGTCTAGGGATTTATGAATGTCATCTGCTATATTCAGTATAGCTGTTTCAGTGCTGCATCCCTCTCTGAAACCTGACTGTGTGAGTTTAGTAGGATATTAGAGTCCACGTGTTGGTTGAGTTGGGAGAGAACACATTTCTCACTAATTTTTGCTAGCCAGGGAATGTTTGTGATGGTTCTAACATTATTGGGATCTTCTGGGTCTGGGTCTGGTTTTTTTTTAAAGAGGGGAGGTTTAGATTTGTTTAAGGCAGTCAGGCATCAGCCTGTTTTTCAGGGTGCTGTTTATAATCTTGGTCTATAGTGGTGTTAAAGTTATTCTTGGTGCCAGCTTTTAAGTAGGAGAAGCTTCCAAAGGGTTCAACACCCAGAGGTGCTTGGAATTTCCTGCCTCCTACCCTGGCCCTAGCTTGTCTGAGGGTGCAAAAGACTAGTGTGAAACCCTTTGTGAGCGTGCTGAGGTAGAGTTTTGTGATGTGGAAGTATGGCGGGTGCCAGCACCACCACCTTATCAAGTCAGAGATGGCCTATCCTGGCAGCACCTATTCCCCCTTTGCTTCACAGTCTGGAAGTTATACACAAAGACTAAGTGCCAACTACACGTAGTCATGTGACCTAGGATACAGACTCCAAGCACCAAATGGTTAGGACAACAAAATGGCAACTTTCTAAAAGTGGCATTTTCAGAATTGTGACTTAAAATCTGACTTTACTATTAAAGGGAGCCTTAAATTACAATTCTTTAGACACCAAACTGGATATTCCTACTTGCTCCCAATTGAAAATTATCTTTAATAAGGTAACCCATTGTTATCCTATGGGAGAGGCAGTACTTGCAGTAGTGAAAAATAAATTTAAGAGTATTTCACTACCAGGACATGTAAAAGTTAAAAGTACATGTCCAACTCTTTAAATCCACTGCAGCCTGCCCTATGGCCTGTTTAGAGCCTGTCCTAGGGGTGACTTATAGGTATTAAAAAGGACGGTTTAAGCTTGTCAAATGTTTATTTTGCCTGGTCGAAATGGCAATTTAAAGCTGCACACAAAGGATGCAATGGCAGGCCTAAGACATGCGTAAAAGGCTATTTAAGTGGGTGGCTCAATTAGTTCAGCAGACCCACTAGTAGCCTTTAATTTACAGGACCTGGGTACAAAACGTACCATTTTACTACAGACTTGCAAGTATATTTAAATGTGCCAGTTGGGTGTAAGCCAATTTCAGCATGTTTAAAGGAGAGTGCACAAGCACTTTAACACTGGTTGGCAGGGTTAAAGTGCACAGAGTCCTACAGCCAACAAACAACAGGTTCAGAAAACAAGAGGGCGAAGCCAAAACGTTTGGGGATGACTCTGCAGAGAGGGCTAAGTCCAACAGTGTCCCATTGCCATGTGTGTGAATGCAGAAGCATTTGGTGCAGCCTTTCATACTGCCAATCTTTATGCTCATAGCAGGCATCACTGTTGAGGGTAGTTGCACAAGGATAAGGACCTTAGAAAGCTCATAGTAGTCCTTGATAGGTTGTGCCTCAATGACACAGCCCCACGACACATTGAGGTGATGTATTATGTGTAGGATTTGGGAGAGACCTAAATGCACATTGCCCATGGGAACCTCACAACCCAATGCTATGCCAATATTAAAAATGTATAGTTATGATTTGCAATGTACCCCAATATGGGCCTGGGTAGTCACCTAATCTTTCACCTACATTCACCCTGCCATTGTACTACATAACGGTTTTGGTACTGACCTTTTACCTAGTTAAGTTGCTTCATAAATGTGTTGTGGTTTTCCCCGAAAACTAGCCTCATTTATTATGCATGAGGATTCTCAGAATCACAGCAGGATTACCATCTTCTGCATAATAACTATGTATAAAGTTCATCACTACCGTCATCCTCGGCTGACATGACACAGCAAGATAGAACCCCTGAGAGTACCTTTTGGGTATATAAATGCTTTATCTTTGCTGGGGCAGGTAGAGGACAAAAAGAGTTCCATGCTGACACACTGACGCGAGACGCTGAGGTTCCTGCACGCATATACTCAAGCACGCAGTGGTCTGACATCCCTTGCGGGGTGTCTGTTCAAGACCAAGACGGAGTCCTTCATTCTCTCACACCAGGTAATGGGGTTGGTTCTATCCTAGGAGAATTCTTGGCTCTACACCTACATACATGCTAGGTACATTTCGATACATCTAGTTAGGGTTAGCATTGTAGGAGTACGTATATTTCCTGCCATGTATCTATATACCTGCATATATATCTATTGTTTTAGCAATGTGGTAGAAATCTACCATCCATTCCCTCTTGTGGTGCCTATAATCATTTATATCTGTTTCTGTCTTATGGTTGTTCCAGCACACATATTTTACACTAGAATGATGCTGGCTCAATAAATGCTTATTGAAAATGTCCCCATAGTTCATTCTGTGTATCTCTCTGAGACAAAGTGAGCACGAGTGACTGAGAGAAAAGTACCATACTGTTTCCATGATCCCTGAAGGAACAGGGTTGTCATGTTCGATAGTTGCCATAAACTATTCTCTCCTTGGTAAGAGGGGTTCATAGTGGCACTGTGAGCTAGCTAGTATACAGGCAAACATATCCAGTGGGGGTGTCTGAAATCATTCTGGACACCAGTCTCACAGTTTATGTTGTCTAAACGCGCAGATCCTATATAGATTTATAGGAACTACACGACATGGCGCCCAACGTTGGTTTGGTTCTTATTTAATAGTCAAATCTGAGTAATTCAGTCATGCTTTCTCAGAGACCCCTACTCACATATACCCAGAGACGTCTGGGGTGAGAAGGGAAAATCCGCAGCAGCTGAGTAGGCATATCATATGTATTGGCTGTAGGTTTATTCAAGCTTGAAGGATAATAGTTCCCTATTGTGCATAAAACCTTATCTCAGTTTCCTTGAAACTCTTTTCAACAATGTCTGCCGAAGAGGACGCTGCGGCAGCATTACGTGCGAATGCAGCAGGGGACGAGGAAAAAGAAGGTTCTATAAACATTTCAGAAAATGTCAGAACTGCCCTGGGCGTAGTTCGCGGAGTTTTGCTAGTGGCGGAGTGCAGTGCGAACTGCAGTTTGTGCTGGTATTCCTGCCGCTCGAGTAGATTTTCTACCCGAGCGGTAGCTCGCGCTCGCGATCTTACTATTCGCGATCGCGAACTTACCGTTCGCGATCGTGAGCAGGGAAAAAACTCCGCTGCACATCGCGAAGTGGATTTTTCTGCATTCCGCCAGCTCCGCGGAGTGCGGAGTGCTGAAAACTCTGCAAACTCCACGAACGGACCAAAGTTCACTGCCCAGGCCTACACGAGTCATACAGGACAGAGGTATTCTATTCGTGGGTCAAATTCCAACCAGCAGATGCACGCACAAATACATTTCATTCCTACACTGAAGGTGAAATACCAGATGAATACTGTCCATATGAGGACATTGAAGTTCCGCTTACCTACCAGGAGCACATAAACTTGTTTAAAGGCGCCCTCCCACACACCACAGAAAAAGTGAGACTCAGTCCACTCAGCAGAGACGGAGCAACTTGGCCGGTCCTAGCGGCTTACACACCGCATCCAGATGTTGACACATTGCCAATAGCAGACTTACATCCACTTCACAAAGAAATAATAAAACTTTACAGAGATCTGACACAGTTCATTATGAGAACACTCACACTTCAACCAACAAGGGTTACACCAGCAGGACAAATACAAGGAACTGCAACTAAAATAACTCCACAAACACTGAATGCAGTTATGGGTAGAATGCCCACTAAACGCGAGCAAATGCCATTCTGGACAGCTCAGAAAATCACACAGTAAGAGGCAGTGTTCCCACACACAGGCCCTCAAGAAAAACACAGAATGCTAACAATCTGCTTGCCAATGGGGGTAGCTCCCCCGATTGAGGATTGTACCTCTTGGGGTACAGTTTTCGCTGCCATCTATACCAGAACTCATGGTATCCCTTCAATAGCAGTGATACCAGACATATTGAGACAGATACAGAATGAATATGGAGCAGAACTTGCTCTGTGCTTAGGGATGAAATTGTTAGGAAATTTTGCCCAGGTATCCATGATTATGTTGGCAAACATAAAAGGGGAGGCAGCAGTGGTGGCGATACGCCAACTCCTGAGGGATTTCACTCCTGCATAACAGGAGCATGAATTACCTAAAATTATCAAAGATACATATGCCGAATTATGTATAGATAATTTGGGAGCTAGAGCAACAAAACCTCAACTCATGGGTGGTCCTAAAAAAGTTAACACAAAACAAGCACCTGATTCTTCCAAAAAGAAATGGGATAATAAGCAACAAAAGAATAGAGATAATAGATCACAATCAAGGGATGGGTCTCCTCAACAGGAGCCCTCCGAAAGGAGGTACAACCTTAGAAATCATGATGACATTAAGAAACCTGACAGGTATCAGGATACTGATACACATTCCTCTTGTTCCTTTCAGGGTTCATCAAAAAACTCCGAGAGGGAAGGACGGTCAGGACACAGACAGGAAGAGCGTACAAAGTCCAGAGACACGCAACGCGCTTCAGACTATAATATCAAAAAAGAAGATAAACCAAAATCAAAACCACAATTCAAAAAGAAGAGAGCGGCAAGTCTTAAAGTAAGAAATGTCAAGGATACTGAGGACTCAACTTCTGAACGGGGAATGGGCTCTGACGATGCTAGACAGCACAGCAGAAGTAACAATAGCTCACCAGAACCTGATGGAATTTCTGGTGACAGCGGAGTTGAATGAACATATCACCGTAGAAACACCTGATTCAAGGGTAAGTGATCCACATCAGTTACATGAAATAACTCTCCAAATGGAGGGGGAAAAACCCAGAAAAATTAAAGGTCTCTTTTGGGAGAATCTGACTTATGACTATGACATCCTTTTGGCTGAAAACGTTTGGCCACCTGAGATCGTTATGGAGTGCCCAAAGGGACAAACAGTAATTTTACCGGCCTTTTCCGACCTCGTTCCAGTATCACTAAAACACTCATATGTGCAGGAGTGGGCGGTAGCACTTGATCCAGCATTATTGCAATCATGTAGGTTGGGATGCTGAGTCACCACACCATGTAATCCCAGTAAAAACTACTCCAACTCCACAGAGACAGTACCCAATAAAACAAGAAGCGAAGACACAAGTCAGGGAGATCTTAGATCAACTTGAATACCAGGGGGTAATAGAAAACAGCACCTCTTCAATGAACAATCCTTTTTTCCCCGTAATGAAGCCTGGTAATTCATACCATCTAGTTTTAGACTACAGACATTTGAAGACATGCACAAAGGCATTTGCAGTACAGAATGCACACAGTGCCGCATTAATGAATAACAATGTGGGGAAAACATACAAAACAACACTAGATATCTCAAATGGATTTTTCTGCCAAAATATATTGCCTGAAAGCAGGTATTTGACAACATTCTCAACCTTAGGCTCCCAGAGTCAATTTTGTAGACTGCCACAAGGGTATAAGAATAGCCCGGGTTGTTCTCAGCTGGGATAACAGAGTTACTTCAAAATTTTGATGAGGAGGCATGGTCGTATGTAGATGATATTTATCTGACGGATGATGATTTATTGGATCATTTGACCATGGTGAGCAACATAATTTTGCGATTCGCCCATGAGGGCTACAAATTCAACTTTAGAAAATCGAAAATAGCCCACCTCAATGTCCTATTTTTGGGATACGAGTTATCAAATGAAGGTAAAAGCCTAGCAGCCAACATTTTAGAAAAGTGCACGCTGCTCCAACTACCAAAAACTCTGAAAAACTTACAATTCATATTGGGATTCCTAAAATTTGGCAGAACATACATTTTAGATTACGCAGAAAAGGTGAAACCTTTCTACGATTTAATCAGACCTGATTTTTCAGTTCGACATTGGACGCAGGAACACACGGATATCCTTTGTTCCTTACAAGCTGACATGATAGCTTCCAAACACCTACACATACGTGTAAATACCACAAATTTGGTGATCCCTGTAATTGCGGATCAATCAGGGTACACTTACCTAACATTCAATGAAGGTGAACGGTGCCCATAGCATACAAATCACACTTGTACACAAACGCTGAAATGCGTTTTGCTTCTACAGAAATAATTCTGACAGCAGTACAGCTTGCTGTAGTGAGAGAAAGAGCACTGGCACAGGGGAAACGAATAATTGTCGTAACTCCAGTACCGGCCTTAGAGGCTGTTACAAAGGCAAGCGTTCCAAATGCTAAAGCTTTACATCCACGATAGATACCATGGGCAAATTCTCTCACTGCAACAGATGTAGACTACAAATTTGATTCTACATTAAAAACACAAGCATTTCTGCCATGCGAATAAGAATATCCTCTCCCGAATGAAATAATGCCTCTAGATCAGTATGAACACATTATTTACACTGACGGTTCTGCTCAGCCTGCCATAGGAAGCAAACAGCACAAGGACGTATGCAGGAAGGCAAGTTCCATCCTAGCAGTACGAAGACGCAGTCTCTGGGAGACTGCACGGCGCAGCTGGCAGAATTAAAAGCCCTATTACTGGCACCAATAAATATGGATCGGGAATTATCCACACTTATACTGTGCGATTCATTTTACTGTGCCCAGTCTTACAATGAATATCTTCACTACTGGGGTCAGAATGGGTTTAAAGACTCAAAAGGTAGCACAATAAAGCATAAATTGCTTTGGGAACAAGTGGCAGAGCTGAAAAAAGACGTGCCGAGAGCTCACATGATACACACGCTGAGTCATCAACGTGATCGCGTTCACGTTGAAGGGAATTCATTGGCTGATGAAGCCGCCAAGGCGACAGTGCGAACTGCTGCCGTAGCTGCAATCACTCGTTCTAGCACGAGAATAAACGGACAGATAATGGTAGCTGTCATCTCTTCATGAAAAAACAGCTCAGCCATGCCAAAAGGCTTTCCACTCAAGTACACCTACAAGTTAGATGGGCAAAATATTCTGTATGCTCAAATTCCAGGAGTGGGGGATAGAGTAACACCAAACATGGATCGCAGATTAGGTTTAATTCTAGCTGCACATGAGGGTCTGGGTTCAGCACACGCAGGAAATACTGCGACAATTTCACTACTGAAACAACGCTATTGGTGGCCAGGTTTAATGAAACAGACAAAAGCATTTGTCCTTAAGTGCGACATTTGTCAGCAGATGAAGGGTTCCACCGTAGCATGTCCACCACAAACACCACTACTAATATAAGACAGACCTCTCCCTTGTGTCTATTTGGACCACTGCGGCCCCTTACAATCTGATGGGGCTTACAAGTATATCTTGGTGGCAGTGCATTCATGCTCTAGATTCCTGTGGGTTTGGCCCCAGTGCTTGGCTGATGCCCGAACTATTATAAAGGATTTGTGAGTCTTCATAGGGACATGCGCAGTTGGCACATTACATTCTGACCGTGGCCCCACGTTTAGCTCTTGGGCTTACTAGGAAGCCATGGGAAGTTTGGGTGTTGCATTGCGGTACTCATCTCCGTATCATCCCGAGGGAAATGCGATAGTGGAGAGCAAAAACCAGGACTTAAAGCAATCCTTAACAGCAAGTGTATTAGGCTCGGGTGGCAGTTGGGTCAATCACCTATATGGGGTCCAGAGGGCCCTTAATAACATGACAAGAAGTTCCCTAAGTGGCCGTTCTCCTTAAAAGGTCCTACCTAGGATGAGAATGTGGGTACCTGACCTCGATTGTGGCAGCAGTGGTGGATGAAAAATGATTTGACATCGATAATCGTTTGGCTGTTTTACAGGAACTCAATGAATTCCGGGCACTACAAAGCAACATCCAAGCAAAACGCACCGCCACTGGGGAAGTAAAATCAGTCACGGCAAAACCTGCCTGGGTCCCAAAAGTCGGGGATCTGGTCAGAGAAAAGATTGTGGACAAGAAAGAATTTGGGCTATCTTACAGAACGCCTGTACCTGTCCTGGGTGTCGAAGGAACAAGAAGAGTACTTCTTCCGCCTCTTGCCGGCAAGAAAGAAAAGAGATTCGTCTCCATTGATCGGATCAAACCACACTATGTGGCCGATACTGAATAGCAGGCCATGTGGGCTCCTGGGTAGCCAACGATCTCCTCTCGCTATCATACAGGAAGTTCAGACAGAAAGACTGATAACATTTGAAGAGTCTCCTATACGTAGTAATGGAGATACCAACAATGAAATGGAACGCGTTCCTATTGAAATTGAACATCAGACCACAAATGAAACACAGATATCAATTCGGCCTACAACCGATATCTACATCAATATGCCTCTACAGGAGACACCTGCAAGTTCAACAAAACCTGCTAAGCTACCAAAGATAGATCGAATTGCATCTGGCTATTTCATCGATTTCCACACTTTTTCTCTGGATCCAAGTGAACCTGAGTCACCGCCAGCTCCAGTTTCCTGCAAAGAGCAACTTCATGATTTCTACCTTTGGCTGAAATAGACATACCTAGTCTCACCATGGCTACAGCTCTGGATAGCAATTGGCATACTGTTCCTACTCTTCTGGATAGGTTTAGTGACTGTATTTTATTTGCTGATGAATGGACACTATCTCCCAGAACGCTCACATGTGAACTTGGTACCAAAACCTCATTCATCATCTCATTGTGAACACAGAGACCTGTCCTATGTGAATATTACAGCAGTTCCAGTTCCTGACAGAATAGTTTGGGACAAAGTTTCATATGATGTATTTGGTCCCACTGAACTTTTGAAAAAACCGCATGTATTTAAAATTTCTTTAAATGATATAATCTCCTCCAGTACATACTCTGGTGATTGGGATTATGAAACTGTAAATAGTATGCTATTTGACTTAGAACAAAGTGCTGCTGATTTAGAACTGTCTGCAGCATTTTTTTTAAATGAAATGTTTGATGATTCATCTGATTTTGACACTGTGTATTGTTACCAACACTTTGGTGATCATTTTCCGCATAAAACAAGTGCACCACGTAATGTTTTCATATACCACCAATGGGAATATTGCCCAACCCCACTGCAAGATAGTTCACAGACGTTTGCACAAAAGTTTGCTTATTTTTCAGGGTTTAATACATTAGACCCACGCTCATATTATTATAAGCTTGCAACTACATCTGCAAAGAAAAATAGGCTTACTAACACGAAACAGATATACTCTGCATCCTTTGTTGCCCAACTGTTTGAACAGGGTTTCGACTTATGGAAAGACACTATAGACATAAAATCAGTCTGGGGTGCTAAGGAATGGCAGATTCAGGGAACTGAGGCACTATTTAGAGCATATCTCATACTACAACAAATTATCTTCCTGAACGACACTGTGCAACAGACTTCCTGTCTTGGGTTAACCAAGATTAAGGACCTGAACACACCTTGTATTCCCTCGCTTTCACACTTTGAGGGATGGCAAAACTATACAGAAAATGGTGAGGGTACACTAGATGACATCATGCATGGCCTTTCATATAATTTGACAGACCCCAATTGGAAGGAATGGTTGGTTTGGCCTATCGACACAAATAGATGTCAGTCAAGATTAAAGGGTAGCACCAAATAGTTTAGTGTCCATAGGCCTGACTTACGCTATGTACAACGAGAACATCTGGTGGTGGTGAAATCATACAGTGTTGGGAATTTATGCCTAGATTGGCTAAAAACCTCGACACTGTCACAGGTGAAACAACACTTGTCCTTACTCTCAGGTGACATGGATTTAAGGGATTTTTTGCTAGGTCCCCGGAAACCACGTCGTAAACGCTTCTTATACGCTATCTATATGAAATTTGGAAAATCTCTCAACAGGAAGCTGCAGAGAGATTGCGTGAAATTGACAGAGTTAACTTAGAAAAGGCTTTGGCTGTGGTTGACAATGGTATGAGCACACTGACATCCAGGATTTATTCACTGGGCAACATTGTATCTTCTGCTATAGGGTAAACAGTCAGAATATCGAGTAGGAAATGTCAACTTGCACAAATATCGAGTGCAAAATATTGTGATACAGAAATATCGACTGCCAGAATATTGTGGTCAAGAATATCGAGTTTACGGTAAGAAATATCGTTTTCCAAAATATCGAAGTCATTAATATCGCTTGCAAAAATATAGGGGCCGATTCCGATCTCGGCCGGAAGCTCACCGAACGGGATTCGCCCGGAGAAAATAGGAGCCGGGCGCATTTTGTCCGACCGACTCGTACAGCTGTCCGAACGAGCTAGTACGATGCGAGTGTACGCGTTGTTTCCGACTGACTCGTTTCCGGATCCCAACCGCTCCGACCGACTCGTACGGACACGAATCGCACCACGCAATGGAGACGTTCTCCGACCGAGCGAGTACGATGGACGCGTCGGACAGCCGGATCGAGTCGGAGCGTCCAGCTCGAAAAAGCTCCCGGAGCCAGACTTGGGGGGTCCGTGCCGGACCCCCCTGCACCCGTAGCCATACGATTCGAACACAGGGGGGACCCAAGGGTCCCCCCTAAACATGCATGTACGGTGCGAGTTGCACCGACGCGTACACACTGTAGGGGGCGCACTTGTTTGCGACGTACCCATTCGGTCGATGGGAGCCCATGTACGCGTTGTACGACCGGCTCCCATTGACTTCAATGGGAGTCCGACCGAATCGAGTCCGGCAGCATGCGGCCGCATCGTACTCGCTCGGTCGGACTGTAGGAGTCCGGCTCGGTCGGAAATCTCTCCGGATCCGGCTCGGTCGGAGAGTTTTCCGATCCAGATCGGAATCGGCCCCATAGTTGTTAAAAATATCATTTTTTTAGTTAGTGTTATGTATTTTAGTATGTATTTTAAATGTATGTGCTATATTTTTTTGTTTAAGTATTCAATTTTTTTTTTAATGTATGTGTTAAATGTTTAGAAGTTATTAATTTTATTTTAAATAAATGTTGCCTTTTACAAACAAAAACGCACACAGCAGCTGACCCAGGTCAAGCACTTAAATTCCACTAGTTCCACATTATTCATAAGAGTGCAACTGCTCCCGACATCCGCTACTGAAGGATGTCAAATAATCAGGAAAGTCTATACACAAGGAAGGTGCACTCTAAATAAAGTCATTCATGAAGCATGTATAGTTCAAAATTCTTCTTTTTATTAGAGTTGTTTGCTTTAAAATTCTTCTTTTTATTAAAGTTGTTTGCTTTAAAACCGGCACACAGCCAACGCGTTTCGTTCCCTAGTGCCACGGGAACTTCGTCAGGGCTGTAATAATTATAACATAAATAACATAAATATACAATTAAAACTTACATTTACACACTATACAAGAGACAATAGACTATATTAGAGAGACAATAACACACAATACATATAAGATGACCCAAAATCCAAAAGCGAACGTTTAAAAAGAAAAACAATATTCAGATTGGATGACATACCCACAATACAATACTAATAAAAAACACATACAGTACAATTGGGGGCACATATATCCATACAATATGGACAAAACATAAAAAAGTGATAAAATAATAAGAGAAGTGGGAAAGAATAGAATCTAAAAAAGAAGAATAAAATGTTGCCTTTTAGTTCTGTAGCAGGTTATGGGTTTATAGGGGAACAGGTTGGGAAGTAATTTAATTATAATAAATTGAATATTAATTTTAATTTAATTAAATTTTGCGTTATAGTTCCGTAGCGGGTTGTGGGTTTGTAGGGGAATAGGGTGGGAAGTAATTTAATTATAATAAATTGAATATTATTTTTATTTTTATTAAATTTTGCGTTTTAGTTCCGTAGCAGGTTGTGGGTTTATAGGGGAATAGGGTGGGAAGTAATTTAATTATAATAAATTGAATATTAATTTTTATTTATTAGTATTTATTAAATTTTGATTTTATAGTGTTAATTATGGTAATTAATTGATTATTAATTAATTAATAATTGGCTGTTAATTTTTATTGATTAATTAATTGGTAAATATGTTAATTGTGTCATTTTTTATGAGCGGGTTGTGGGTTTATAGGGGAATAGGGTGGGAAGTAATTTAATTAAAATTAAATGAATAACATTTTTTAATAATTAATATTTGTTTATTTAATATTTTATATTGTTAATTGTGGGAAATAATTTATTATTAATTATTTATTAATGTGTTATTAATTATTATTAATTAATTGGTAATTATGTTAATTGTGTGATTTTTTTAGGAGTGGGTTGTGGGTTGATAGGGGAGTAGGGTGGGAAGTAATTTAATGTAAATACATTTAATAATATTTTTTTTATTAATTATTATTTTATAGTGTTAATTGTGTGAATTAATTTATTAATAATTATTTATATTTTGAATGTTAATTGTTATTAATTAATTAATTAATTGTTAATTAATTATGTTAATTGTATAATTTTTTACGAAATTGTTGGTGGCATTTATAGGGTAATATGGTGGGAGGTAATTTATTTATAATTAATTAATTCTTTGTTAATTGATGCTAATTAATTAATTACATTTTAATTTTGTCATTTTTGTAATAATTTTAATGTGTGAGTTGTGGTGTTTATAGTGGTAAATAATGGGAATTATTTTTTTTTTAAATTAATTACTTATTTGTTGTTCATTCATATGAATTTATTAATGTAAAATTAGTTATGGAAATTGTGTAAATATCTTTAGCTGTTTGTTATAGTGTTTATTGGGGTAGATGGTGGAAAGTAATTTAGTTTACATTAATTAATCATTGCTTGATCATTAATATTCATTTATTAATTGTTAAATATTATTGGTAATTGTTTATTTTTTGTTTGTTTGTGGATTTATGTTGTATAGCTGTAATGTTTGGTTACTACAATAATTTTGAGCTTTTTAAATATGTTTTTTAGGGGCCCATTACGATGTCGGGCGGAAGCACTACCGCCGTGCTGGCGGATGCAAAAACCACCAGTTACCGCCGGCACGCAGCAGTCCACACGCCCGCCCTATTACGATGCGAAAAGTCGGCCAAACACCGCCGGCAAGCCAGCGACACCGTCCGCCATCAAAGTGCGCCCGTACACGTAGCGGCGCAGCA
Source organism: Calotriton arnoldi (assembly GCA_963921515.1). Classification (NCBI taxonomy): domain Eukaryota; kingdom Metazoa; phylum Chordata; class Amphibia; order Caudata; family Salamandridae; genus Calotriton; species Calotriton arnoldi. Next base: position 3,626,887 of record CAWUFW010000229.1, read on the forward strand.
CAATTGACACACACCGTCCGACGAAATCACGTTCCGCCCGGCGTACAAATTACGATGCCGCAAACAAACGGCTCCCACGGCTAAGAGACACCGTACGACAAACCGAAGCGGTAACACGAACGCCGAGCACGGACACCGAAGAAGCGGCTCCCCCGAGCATGAATCCAGCACTGCAGGCCCTCCCTATGCTCTTGCTGATGCACCACCAAGGACGCAACGTACCGCGGAGACGCAGGTAGGCACACACACAACAAGTGCACGCAAACAGCGCACACAGTGCAAGGGCGGAAAAAGCGGACAACCCCCACCCCCGCGTGTACACGACACATCCACCATTGCATCCACATATGACACACAGGCCAAATCGTAACATCTCGTAACACATGTGTACACACCACCTGGGACTAGGAACCAACGACCCCGTCACGGCCCCAAAGCGGCGATGACGCCGCCACACATGCGCACAACGCAGAGGCCAACCGCAGCGCCATGCATGCGTCGCACACAGACACAGGGACACAACCAAGCAGCACACACATCAGCCCCACCCCGAACGCACATGACACGTGACAGGCCTGCCACAGACATGTCCCCAACGCCCAATTCACGGACAACACCCAACGCCACACAACCGACGCACACATGTCAGTGAAGTCACGCAACAGCAGGACACACCCCAGTGTAACAAACATGGCGTAGCACACAGCGGCGGCAACACCAACTAGGAGAAGCAGGGCCCCTTCGGGAAGAGGAACGCCAGTACCACACTGAAACACCCATACCACCCTGCACATATGAACAAGACATACAAAACGGAACACCAAAGAGCCCGGGGACCGACAACAGGTGGCCCAAGAATAACATTCACACACAAGGCCCAACGCAGAGCGGAAAGGCAGCCTGCCGCCCACACAAGGGAGAGCAGACAGCACTGAATGACCTTCCATTCCAACTCCGAAACCACAGCCCTACGAAAGAAGCCGGTGAATACAGCCATTGTCCAAGAAAAGACCAACACAGGCATGCCGAGGAGACCGACCACAGGGCAGATAGCGCATATCACAGAAGAACACAACGGACGGGAAAGAAAAAAGAAAACACTCCCCCATGTCGGCCACATGCAAGTTAATTGGAAGGAGTCACACATCACTGACCTTGAACTGTCTGAGAAGCATGTGGGATGAGGGCCCGTGTCCTCCGCACAAGCCAACAGAACACAAGTCCTGTCTCCCTACGACTACACAGAGCTCACAGCAACCTCGGAGCGTGCACATTGCAGACTGCACACACAGCCGGAGCACGCCACCACAACGCACCGCTGCAAAATGGCAACCGCAACACACCTACCCAACTACGCCGGACAGGTCAAGCTGTACAAAACCAACCTGATACATATATTGGGATGCGATCTCCTGTCCCTGCTGAACGTAAGTTACCGACTGACTTACCGCATCACATTGTTCAGCTGCGTCATGCCCGTCTTCTACTGTCGGAGGTGTCCCTACCAGCATCCCGTGGAGATGTGTCTCTCCAACCCGGCATGTCTAAAGGCGGACCTGCTACCACTACTCCTCCCTCTGGACGCACACGACAGGGCCTGCTCTGCCTATGGGGGCATGGCGTATGTGGCCAACATCGCACCCGCACTGAAATGGGACCACTGTGCCTCCACACGACGGATCATCGAGAACAGCTACATCGAATGTCACCCAGCATGCCCCATCATGGTCCTCCAAGGGACAACTTACGAACAACACCTTGACAGCCACCATCCGCTACATTGGCTGGCAAACATGTACACCACCAATGACATGGAAGCCCTGCTGGACGGCATCGCATACCTGACAACCTGTAAATTCGTCGGACCACAACGCAGGTTCCCCGATTGACCTATGATGTCCAACCCCGCACCCATGCTTAGCTTCCGCACGGACTGGCCAGTCACCACCACAACAGCCATACCAAACGACCGGCAACTGTTACCACACCATCAACGACATCGCCATGACATCGGATATGACCGGGACATGCACACTGTTCCCCATCACATCCAGGAACACCGCATGCATCGTGGGAGGCAGTGGCATGGGGTCTGTGTATCGCACCCACATGGACGGAACTGCACGAACAACCAGGACACGACATGGATCCAGCGCCCATGGACACACACACCGCTCAGTGGACATGAATAGGTCGCCTGGAGTCTGTGGGTGCTGCACCCCTCCCACCCCCGCCCCGGGAATCCCATACCAGGACCTTTGCATGGACGACAAGTGCATACAACAACAACACGACCCCAGTGACTGTGACATGTCCAGTAACCACCACATTGCAACAACAAGTGGCACGCCGCTGCATGCACGCAAGCACATGCCCTGATGTCATCTCACATGCACGCGTGCATGAGGAACAACCGCAGCAAACCTGTCACATGGAACTGAGATGGACTGTGCCCATGATGCCAAGCGGTCTGGTAGGCTACATGTATACCGTCTGTGTCAAAGTCCGCAGCTCCGCAGCTATACGTAAATGTACATTAGCACAGCCTTGGCCAAGCAGATGTAACTCTGAAGCCCACATCCCACATGCAACAGCCAATCACATGTAACCCCACACCCTATCCCATTTGTAATCATGCTCAGTATATCCTCAACATGTATTCCGCTGCCAGTAGTGTCCACTATACTGCATCACAGAGGACAGAAGACTCAATATAATGTTTGAAACCAAAACTGTCTCCGCTGACTCATTTCACAAGTACGAATGAGAGAGGATGAGAGTATGTGAAGTACACGGCAGTCGTGACATGACCATGTAGTCCACTGGTATTGGATGTCAACGCAAATGAGTAGCACAACTGTGGAAGACACACATGTGTCGTGTGAAGTCGTATGGACGCAGTGCTCAGGTGGGTGGGTGTGACGGGTAGATGCGCACATGCCAAGTTGGAGCACGCCGTGTTGGGAGGGGTCATGAACAGTACACCACCGCTTCCCTGGGCATTGTGAGAGGACACCTGTCGGGGGGAGTGAACACGTGTGTGCACAGCAGCCGGGCACACGTACAATGCGGTACCAGGCGCACACGTCAGCCCACCCTCTGTGGACAAGCTGGATCCTGTTGTGCGCCCGCCATGCCCCTTGACAAGGCACACACAGCCCCAGTCGACCAGGTGTAACCCCAACATAGTCAATCCGCACAGGCGATACAGGGCACGGGATGGCAGTGGAGCATGGTGTGTGAGAGGTCTCCTCGCGCTCCTCCTGGTCATATCACGCAGGCAATAGAACCTCAACGTGTAGCATGGCACAAGTCAAATGGAAGTGTAGGGGGACGCACCACAGCACGAGCAGCACTGACGTCACGGGAGGTGGCTCGCACCATCCCATCCATTGCCCATTATACCAACCACGCCACATGCCATTGCGACTAAGTGCAAGCGCGTGCGCCACCACCCCCGAGCCCTCCCCAGAGAGGCCAAAGAGTGAATGTGTGGGCCATCAGCTACAGACGGACGCGGCCTGGCCGCAAGGGCAGCCACAGCCACTGGGTGTCGCAGGTGGCGGATCCGGAAGGCGAAGACTGTGATGCATAGTCCATGCAGGCCGGGTCACCATTTGGGGCACCACGCAGGTGGACGGCGTCCCGCCACACATCATACCCTGAGACAGCCCACTCGTGCAACTGGACCCACACATACACTCCTTGCCCTCTCTGGTGCGAGCTTGGGGCTGCCTGTGCAAGCGCTAGCCTCGCAGGTGCACATGCATATTGGGGGAGCGAGGGGAGGACATGAGGGCTGGGGCGAAGATGACTGTATCACTGTCAGTGAGTACAAGGGATGACCCAGATGTGGAAAGGAAGAGACGTGTCCCGTGTGTACTGCAACTAGTCGCCAATCCAACTACCCCCCCATGTCCGGAATGTAAGCCCGCACCTAGGCCCGCCCATCCGCCACATCGAATATACCACCAGCACGACAACCTTCCCATTCGAAACACTGACTGGGGGTGGCGACCAGTGAACAATCATGTGTGGCCTACCCACGCGTACATGTGGGCCCTCCATGATCAATGTCACCTGCGGCAAAGTCATGACATGCGCAATGAGGGAAGTGAGGAGAGCTGTCCGCCCCACGCACAGAAGGTGCATCAGCTCCACAGACCCAGCAGCGAGTCCAGCAGGGGTCACATGTGCAGGGGCAGCTGTGCCTGGTGTGAAGGCACATGCATATAGACAGCACATCGACCAATGTGTAGTCTGCCCACATCTACAGTCCATCATCATGCGGACATAGGAATTGAACACAGGGCAACACATCTTAGTTGGTGCACCCACCGTGACCAACAATGCGCAATCATCGACGTACCCGCCCTGTGCATGGCCCCCCACCCAACGGAGGCACATCCAGTGCCACCATCCCACACACACAAGCCTTCCACGGAACATGCTGTGTCCAATGGTCAGTACAGAGTCAGCGCCCATCTGGTGGATCCTGAACAGGAGACACATGCACACACATGCCAGCTCCCACTATGTACGTCTGCCACCTGGCACGTGCAATGTAACCTCTCACCTGTGACGTGTGACTGCAAGCACACAGCCGTCTTGGCATGGGGCTGTCAATGTGGACACCTGTCAATGTTTCGGGAGGTGTGATCCGTACAGTGCTGTACATAGGGTGCAGTGCTGACACCTACTACTGTCTCATATCCCCTCGTGCCACAGGTCCCACTTGTTTTGGCCGCTCAGCCTGTGCCCACATCGTCGTCGTCGTGTGCCATACTCATCCAGCCTCGGAAGCAGTGCCATGCTCAGCAGACATTCATGTTGCCGTGGCGTTGCCGCTTGACGAATATGCAGTCAGTCCCCATCAGCACGCCCCGCAAGTCATTGGGGCCTAGATCCCCATGTGCATGCACATGGCAGTGGTTTGTATCACTAGCCATTGCCATTGGTGGGAGACCTGTGTAAGTGTATTGTGGCCGTGCCGTCCCTGCTTGACAGCTGGGCTGTGACTCATGTGCTTGCTCAGTCATGTCAGTGATGTGTATGCGGAATTGCTATGTGTTGTGTTGCTTTGACATGTGTCCACTGCCATTTTCCCTAGGCGGAGACCGAACATTGACCGCCCATACCAATTGCTGGCGGACATGGACGATACTGAGGTCATTAGGAAGTTTCGGCTGGACAGGCCAACCCTGCATCGACTGTGTGCCATGTTGGAACCCCATCTCCGTCCCCGCAGGGTGTATCCGACAGCAGTCACCCCCACGGCTAAGGTGATGGCCGCCATGCATTTCTTCGCCACTGGGTCATTCCAGCACACAGTGGGCAGTGGAGGAGGGATGTCCCAGCCCATGTTCAGCAAGGTGCTGAGGGATGTACTGGCAGCCATGATGCTGTACCGAAACAGGTACATCAGATTCCCCAGGGCTCGTGAATTGGCGGCAGTGAAGGGTGCATTCTATGCCCTTGGCAGGATCCCACACGTCGTTGGTGCCATTGATTGCACACATGTTGGCCTTGTTCCACCACAGGCCACTGAGCACCTGTACCGCAACAGGAAGCACACGCACTCCCTGAATGTGCAAGTGGTGTGCCTTGCGGACATGGTGATAACCCACGTGTGTGCAAAGTTCCCAGGCTCGGCCCATGACGCACACGTCATGCGCAACAGCATCTTGCCACGACTGATGTCCAATCTGCAACAGGATCGTGGCTGTATTGTCGGTGAGTATGTGGAGTGGTGTAGCGTGCTGGCTGTGCGATGCTGTCCCCTGTCCAGTTGGATTAGCAACGGTTCTCTGTGTCCCTCACACCCAGGTGACTCTGCGTACCCGAATGGGGCATGGCTGCTCAGTCCATTGAGGAATCCTCGCACCCCAGCAGACGATCGCTACAATGAGGCACATGGGAGGACCAGACGTGTGGTCGAGCGTACCTTTGGCCTCCTCAAGTCCAGGTTCAGGTGCCTGGACCGCACCGGGGGTGCGCTGGCGTACTCCCCACAGAAGGTGTGCCAGATAGTGGTGGCGTGCTGCATGCTGCACAATCTGGCCATTCGGAAGCAGATCCCCCTCATCGTGGATGACGGAGATCAACCAGGGCCCCAGCCCGCAGACCAGGACAGCTCGAGTGAGGAGGACAGCGGAGAGGAGGAAGCTGGTAATGTGCGGCAGCAGCTCATCGCCCGCTACTTCACTTGACGGTGAGTGTCCATGTACGACGGCTGATGTGGCTGTATCTGTGCAGGTGTGTGTGTGCTGTGTCAGGGTGGCCGTTTGTTCACTGCGTGCTGTGTGTCAACGCTCCATGGCCAGGGTAGTATGCCACTGTTGGTGGCTGTGGCATTGTGCCCTATTGCTCTGTGCGATGTGTGTACATTGCTTGTAGTTGTTGACATGTACTGTGTGATGGGTGTGTGACACACTCATTGAATGTGCTCCTGTTCTGTCTCCCACCCCTAGGTCCCTACAGGCCCTCCGGTTCCATTGCCATGCCACGCATCAGGTGCCTTTCCGCCCAAGGTGGCCGTTGTATTCCGTACAATTAAAACACAGGGCACAAACAGCAGTTTGTGTAAGAGGTGCATTTATTTCAAACTGTGACATGTGATTGTGTGCGAGGTGATGACAAAAGTGGTGCGTGCAGTGACAATGAGCTGTCGGTCACGGCTGCGTGATGCTCAGGGTGTACCCACTTGTTCCATGTCCATGGTCCAACAGACACATGCCATCCAGATGGCTGTGTGGAGTGGGATCGTAGTCCAAGTCAATGCAGTGGGTGGTCAAGGAAGGCTGGCTGGCTGCCTCACTTGCGTCTGGAGCGTGCGTAGTCCTCCCGGGAGATCTGTTTGTACTTCGGACGGCCCCTTCCACGTTTGGGAGGGGGGTGTGTGGTGGCGACCTGCTGGTGGGGGGTGAGGTGTGCTCACTGGCTGTGGACGCAGGGGAACTGGACACTGCTGCTCGACCCTGCGCCCCGGCAGGTGGTGGCGGTGGTGGAGCTGCTGTCCCTGGCTGTGACCTCACCACCAGCTGGCCCATGAGGTCCACGAGTTGGCCCATACGGGCGTCCATGGACCTCAGCACCCCCAGCACCTCCCGCGTGTCTGAAGCAGACCTGGCCCATTGTCCTTGGGCCTCTTCATAGGCCCCAAGGACTCTGGCCATTTGAGGCAGGGCATGGCTCCCAGGGGAGACTGGCGTTTCCCTGACCCTGCTCCTCCTACCAGTACTGCTGCCACCGGCCTGCCCACTAGCCACATTGCCCACCACGGTCCTCGCCCTGGCTCCCAGGGTGGATCCAGTCGGCCGGGCCACCACCTGCGCTGGGGCTGGTGCCAGCGAAGACGTGGTGGTGGTGGCGGCGGTGGTGGTCGGTGCGGCGATGGTGGCGGTTGCGGCAGTGGGAGTGGCCGCAATGACCGTGGGTGTGGGCGCAATGCCCGTGGGTGTGGGCGCAATGCCCGTGGGTGTGGCCGCAATGACCGTGGGTGTGGCCGCAACGACAGTGGCAGCAGGGGGCTGGGAATGTTCAGCAGCCCTGGATGATGGGTTGGTGGGTAGGAGGGGTCCTGGGGAGCGGCTGGGCCCTGCCACACCAGATGGGCCTGCTTGGTGGTCCGTGTCCGAAGAGGAGGACAGATCCTCCACATCCGTGTGTCCTCGTTGGGGGCTTGTAGGCTGGCTGTGCTGGCTGCTGTCTCCATCCCCAGCATCCAGCAGTTCGTCACCTGTGGAGAGAATGAGATTTGTTATTGTGTTGCACCTGGCGAAGTATGTATTTGTCGTCTGACATTAACAGTTCGTGCAATCTCGTACATGGGTTTCCCGGAGGCGTGTGTGTGGCTGTACCATTTGTAGTTGTGTGTGCTTGGCAATGGGACTGTGTGCTGTGCACATGTGGCATGGGACGGATTGGCCATGCCGATGGGTGTGTTGCTGTGCCCCTACTTATTGTGACTCTGGTGTATGCGGGCTCCTGGCCCATCCTGGGTCTGGTTTGTACTTTGCTTTTGGTGTTCAAATGGGACGCTTAGGAACGCATATGGCAACATGGGGGCCATGCCCCAGATTCGCATTTGGGATGGAATATGCTTTTGGGGTTCAAATGGAACGCTTAGGAACGCATATGGCAACATGGGGGCCATGCCCCAGATTCGCATTTGGGAGGGAATATGCTTTTGGGGTACATGCTGTGAGCCATGGGTGCCGAACGTGACATGTGTTGTGGCAGCATGACAGTGCATGGTCTGAGGTGTGTGCATGCCTGACATGGCCTGCATATTTGCTGTCTGTTGTGATTACTGGACATGGCATTGGACGCATCGTTATGAGTGAGTGATGGTTGTGTGCCACCCAACGTATTGCAGTTGTCCCATCTCCTTGGTGTGCGTGCTGCCCTGTGCCATGTGCATCACTGCAGTGCTCGGGGGGTGTGGCCCATGTTGTGTGTTGTTGCTCACAGTGTGGCGTGCGCTTCATTGACTTCTGGCACATGGTTGGTCATGGGCATGTCTCTTAGCGTGACTGCTGTATGTGTGGCAGCTGTGCGGATGACATGCCTTTCATGAGACTGGGGCTGACGGATGGGATGGATGGTATGTTGTATGTGCATGGTGTGTCTGTGTGTTTGATGGGTTCAGTGGTGTTCGTGTGCATTTATGTTGTTCCGCTCTGTTGCGTCTAGTGTTGTTTGTCTTACATAGGCGTAGTTGTGGGGTGTGTGGTTGACAGGCAGTAGGGGCTACATGGACAGGACTTCAATGGTGTTTCGGTTGTGTGTGATGGGTTGCACAGTGGCTGCCGTGTGGTACTATATTCAGTGTGGCTTGTGCATGCAGACGTGGCTCCTTGGGTGTTGCTGTGTCTGTGATGGGTCATGTGGGGTGTGAGTCTGTGGTTCATGTCCGTGTGCACATTGTTCACTTGTTCGTGACGGTGGGCGGTGCTGCGTGTTCGTCTGCTACGTGACATGTCCCATGTGTTGGTCGTGTTACGGTCCTCATGCCTCCAGTAATCCAGCCCTGTCCAGTTTCCCACCTGCAGGTTGTTCGTGCGTGCACTGTACTGGATGCCACATGGTTCTAAGCGGGGGGTGCTCCATGTTGCAGGTCTGTGGGGGTGGGGGCGGTGTTGTGGGTCGTGGTGATGGCTGGACACCCACTGACACCGATTGTTGTGGACCGTGATGTCTACCTTTCGGCTGTCGGTGTGCACTGCGGTGGCTGACACGTGGCTGTGGGGTGTGGGGGATGCTCCTCCTTGCTGTGCTGTGGGACTAGGGGCCTGGTGTGTGTTGTACTTGGGCTGTCCACCCTCCCACCCACTGCACTTTGTGTTCCTGCCACTTACCTGTTACTTGTCGGTTAGTGCAGCTATGGCGGACACATGGGTGTGGTGGGTGCTCGTTGTGGCGCTTCTGGCATACTTGGGGACCTGTTGGTGGTTACGTGGCTGGCTGAGTGTACACATGTCCCCACGTATCTTACAGTTGTTCGGTTTGGGCTGTGTGTGGTGGTGTCTGTTGCATGTGTGTGTGATGTGTTGTGTATTGTGTGCTGGACATGGGGGTGTTCGTCCCTGGGAGCTGTGGCATGGTGGTAGTGCATGTGAGTACATAGCGGTGTGCTGGTATACATTAGTTTGTACTTACCAGCCTCCACTCCCCCTGCTAATCCGGCGAGGATCTCCGGATGTATAATGACTCGCACCTTCTCCTCCCACGCTTTGAAGGTCTTGAAGAGCGCGGGATTCCCTCCGCCAGTGACGGCAGCCAGCTCTCTGTTCTTGCTCTCCTTCTTCTTGACCAGGCTCTTGACGTCATTCCACCGTTTGTTGATTTCAACTCTGTTCCTGGGCAGGGTCCCGACTGCATTGACCTGGTCTACGATCCGGTTCCACATTCTCTTTCTGGTGGCTAGTGGTGTGTGCTGGACCAGGTTCCCATAGATTTGTGGGTGCACCTTGATAATCTCGTCGACCATGACCGTCAGCTCAATGGGCGTGAACTTGGGCATTCTTTGTGGTGCCATGGTGTTTGTGGTGCTGGTGCGGTGTGTGTTGTGTAATGTGCAGGGGGTTTGTGGTGCCGGTGTTTGGTGGTGGTGGTGGGTGGTGGTGGTTGTGATGTGTGCGTTTCTGTGGTGTGCTGCTGTCCTTGCTGTGTCACTGTGTCCTCTCCTCTCCTCTCTAGTTTGCAATGTTGCAAGGGGTTGTGGTCTGTGGGAGTGCTGCTTTTGTACTTACCTATGTGGGTGTGTCCTCATGGTCTGTTGTTTTCAGGTGTGTTGTGTCTGGTGTTCTGGCCTTTGTAGTTTTTGTTTGTCCAGGGGGGTGTTTTCGGGATGTGTACTGTGCTTGTGTATTTGTGCGTGCCTTGCTGTGTGGACTTGTTGGCCATGTTGTGTGCGATTGTTTTTGTCAGCGGATGGTTTCTGTGCAGGGACGTGGGCGCCATGGCTTCTGCCGTGTCGATTCTCATCGGCGTTGTTTGCGCTGGCGGGCGGTATATTTGTAGTTTTCCCGCGCTCATGGCGGTGCGATCGTAATTTCACGTGCGGTGTGTCGGCCGTGAGGGCGGGCGGTTTTGTGTTGTCGTGCGTGTTTCCGTCCGTGGCGGGCGGTTTGACTCCGACTCGGACGATGGCGGGCGGTATCTTGTGTGGTTTTCCGCCGATGGCGGTTTTCGGTTTGTGTCATCGTAATGGCGTGGTCGGTGTTCAGACGGTGTGTGCGGGCGGATTTTTGCCGCTTTCATGCCTGGCGGATTTTTTTACGCCGGGTATCGTAATGGGCCCCTAAATTATTAATAATTTTTAAATTGATAATTAATAGTGTTAATTATGGAGGTACACTTTTTTATTTTATTTAGATATGTGTTGTAAATTGTGTGGTGTTATAGGGTAGGAAAAAAAATATTACATTTATGTAATAATTATTTTTTAGATTACAATTAATTTCTATTACCAAATATTTATTTGTTTGATCATTTCTTGTTAAAATGAAAAAAATAATCTTTTTATGTAAATTATATATTTTTTCTACATTATTATACGTTTCTATGTTTTGTAAATATTTATAATAGAAATGTTTTGTTTTTGGATGTTTTATTATATGTTGTATAGTAGTTGATATTTTGTCTGTTTTTAAATTGGAATTTTCGTAAGTGTGAATAGTAATTATTACCCCTTTGCTATCCAACACTTTCCCTACTGCTTCATTTGCAGGAGTGGGAATAGTAATGTATACCCCTACGCTATCCAACACTTTCCCTACTGTTGTACTCGCTGGAGTGGGAATAGTAATTTTTACCCCTGCGCTATCCAACACTTTCCCTACTGTTGCTCTCGCTGGAGTGGGAACAGTAATTTTTACCCCTCCGCTATCCAACACTTTCCCTACTGTTGCACTCGTTGGAGTGGGAATAGTAATTTTTACCCCTACGCTATCCAACACTTTCCCTACTGTTGCACTCGCTGGAGTGGGAATAGTAATTTTTACCCCTACGCTATCCAACATTTTCCCTACTGTTGCACTCGTTGGAGTGGGAATAGTAATTTTTACCCCTACGCTATCCAACACTTTCCCTACTGTTGAACTTTTTGTAGTGGGAATAGTAATTTTATCGCCTCCTCTATCCAACACTTTCCCTACTGTTGCACTCATTGGAGTGGGAATAGTAAATTAGCCCCTCCACTATCCAAAACTGTTCCTACTGTTGCAGTTATTGGAGTGGGAATAGTAAATTATTCCCCTCCACTATCCAACACTTTCCCTACTGTTGCACTCGCTGGAGTGGAAATAGTAATTTTTTCTCCTCCGCTATCCAACACTTTCCCTACTGTTGCACTCGCTGGAGTGGGAACAGTAATTTTTACCCCTGCGCTATCCAACACTTTCCCTACTGTTGCACTCGTTGGATTGGGAATAGTAATTTTTACCCATACGCTATTCAACACTTTCCCTACTGTTGCACTCACTGGAGTGGGAATAGTAATTTTTACCCCTACGCTATCCAACACTTTCCCTACTGTTGCACTCTTTGGAGTGGGAATAGTACTTTATTCGCCTCCTCTATCCAACACTTTCCCTACTGTTGCACTCATTGGAGTGGGAATAGTAAATTAGCCCCTCCGCTATCCAACACTTTCCCTACTGTTGCAGTTAGTGGAGTGGGAATAGCAAATTATTCCCCTCCGCTATCCAACACTTTCCCTACTGTTGCACTCGCTGGAGTGGGAATAGTAATTTTTTCTCCTCTGCTATCCAACACTTTCCCTACTGTTGCACTCGCTGGAGTGGGAACAGTAATTTTTACCCCTGCGCTATCCAACACTTTCCCTACTGTTGCACTTGTTGGAGTGGGAATAGTAATTTTTACCCCTACGCTATCCAACACTTTCCCTACTGTTGCACTCGCTGGAGTGGGAATAGTAATTTTTACCCGTACGCTATCCAACATTTTCCCTACTGTTGCACTCGTTGGAGTGGGAATAGTAATTTTTACCCCTACGCTATCCAACACTTTCCCTACTGTTGCACTCTTTGGAGTGGGAATAGTAATTTTATCGCCTCCTCTGTCCAACACTTTCCCTACTGTTGCACTCATTGGAGTGGGAATAGTAAATTAGCCCCTCCGCTATCCAACACTTTTCCTACTGTTGCACTTGCTGGAGTGGGAATAGTAAAATGATTCCCCTTCGCTATCCAACACTTTCCCTACTGTTGCACTCGCTGGAGCGGGAATAGTAATTTTTACCCCTACGCTATCCAACACTTTCCCTACTGTTGCATTCGCTGGAGTGGGAATAGTAAATTATTCCTCTCCGCTATCCGAAACTTTCTCTACTGTTGCACTTGCTGGAGTGGGAATAGTAATTTTTACCCCTACGCTATCCAACACTTTCCCTACTGTTGTAATCTTTGGAGTGGGAATAGTAATTTTATCCCCTCTGCTATCCAACACTTTCCCTACTGTTGCACTCGCTGGAGTGGGAATAGTAAATTATTCCCGTCCGCTATCCAACACTTTCCCTACTGTTGCACTCGCTGGACTGGGAATAGTAATTTTTATCCCTACGCTATCCAACACTTTCCCTACTGTTGCACTCGCCGGAGTGGAAATAGCAAATTATTCCCCTCCGCTATCCAACACTTTCCCTACTGTTGTACTTGCTGGAGTGGGAATAGTAATTTGTATTCCTACGCTATCCAACACTTTCCATACTGTTGCACTCGCTGGAGTGGGAATAGTAAATTATTCCCCTCTGCTATCCAACACTTTCCCTACTGTTGCAGTTATTGGAGTGGGAATAGTAAATGAATCCACTCCGTTATCCAACACTTTCCCTACTGTTGCACTCATTGGAGTGGGAATAGTAATTTTTACCCCTACGCTATCCAACACTTTCCCTACTGTTGCACTCGCTGGAGTGGAAATAGCAAATTATTCCCCTCCGCTATCCGACACTTTCCCTACTGTTGTACTTGCTGGAGTGGGAATAGTAATTTTTATCCCTACGCTATCCAACACTTTCCATACTGTTGCACTCGCTGGAGTGGGAATAGTAAATTATTCCCCTCTGCTATCCAACACTTTCCCTACTGTTGCAGTTATTGGAGCGGGAATAGTAAATGAATCCACTCCGCTATCCAACACTTTCCCTACTGTTGCACTCGCTGGAGTGGGAATAGTAATTTTTTCTCCTCCGCTATCTAACACTTTCCCTACTGTTGCAGTCAATGTAGTGTAAAGAGTAGGTTTAAAAAATATTACATATTTTAATATTTTAATTTATAATATAATTTAATTTTTTTATATTTTTATGTTACAGGTGTATGTATATATATATATATTTATTTATATATTTTAATATATTTCGAACATTTTATAATTAATTAAAATTATTATTTATTAATTATTTTTAAGTAAATATGTATATAATATTTTAAATATGTATGTTTCATTTATTTTTACATTACATTTATTACTTATAACTGTTAAAATATACAAATAAATCTAAATATTATCTTTAAGTTAAATGTATTATTTAATTTATTTTACATTATTTTTTATGCATATAAAAAAAATGATATTTTCTACTTCGATATTTTTAACAACGATATTTTTTTCCGATATTTTTGTACTTACCATTATGAAGATAGGAGGTCGATATTTTTGACAACAATATTTTTGTCACGATATTTCTGTAAGTCGATATTTCTGTTGTCGATATTCTGTCAGTGATCCCTGCTATAGATATAATGGAACAGGATTTGTCCATCTTACAACACGGGCAGTCACAGTTACGATCCATTCTATTATTAAGCTGTACGCTACAATCATTGCGCTCTGGTCATGTGCCCTGGCGATATATTAACAATACATCTCTATTCTCCGCATATAATCTATCAGAGAGACAGACGAGAATGGCACAAAGAGATGCAAAAAATACAATGCTGCACATTGAGAAATTAGACTAATTACCTTTTACCGTGGCGGAGTCACCATCCACAGAATGGTTAATTCATGGCCATATAACATTGCCGGTAGCAACTTTCCAATTCTAATATTGCCTAGAACACCACCAGGTAGGCAGGTATGAAGCAATGGATAAGGACTTCATCCACGAAACTTGAGAATTACTGTATAGATTTAGATGCAGGAATGGGGACACTGAAGTGTTTGTCAGTGGTACAGACTGCGAGAATTTATTGAGTGGATCTCTCATTTGCCTAGCTATTATGCTTCATGGGGCTGTGATGGTTGAGTTGCAAACTTATCCTGTCATTTAAAAGGGTCCCCAGCTGCTGTGATTAATCCGGTGTTCAGGCTGCTGTCAAATGAAAGTTACTTAATGCTGAATGATCAAGGTTGTTGTGGGATGCTTCCAGGCATCGCATATCTAGTCACAGTAAGTTCCAGGGTTACTTGTTGTATGCAAGTATTGTTTCCACCGACCCACACAGACAGGGAGGTGGCGTTATGGCCAACGTTGAATGTTTCCTTTATACAGTTTGATACTCTGAGCCGATTGAAAGCCATGCTTTTACAGAAAGAGGTGCCCTTAACCTCAGCCCGAGAGAATTTTGATCTCCAGGTTGCAAGGTCCTCAGCTGAGATACAGGCACCGGTGCGAATTAACTGCCCTTTCCATTTCCCAGAAATGGTACAGCGTATCTTTAACATGTCTGATATGAAGGGTATAGTACACCTATTAAAGACCATAGGTTCAGGACTGTTAAGCACCTGTCAGACAGTCTTCGGAGTGATTCCAGCTTTTATACACTCCGTATTTGGAAGCATTTTTGAAGGGCTTCCGCTAATCCTGCTACTGGTAGTGGGAATCCTGATTTAAATTTTTCTGCTACGTAATAGATGTCCCAGTCACCAAGGAGATGGAAAAAACTCTCTTGGAGCGACGTTACCGTGACCGCATGGTACTCCATCTGGGCACACCTCGACTTCGGGAGCTAAGCGAGTCTTGGTTCCTATCATTCCGACCAGTACGGATTGACTGTGTTTTCCCTGTTCTCTGCTGCTTGCTCTGCGGACAAGGATGCATGTTGGATCTCTGTCTAACACTTCCATCGGATGCACCACCGTATGTGGATGTACTGCCGGACCCGTTAAAGGGGCGCGTAGTGCAGTGTCCTCAGCGTATTCCCTTGTTGATGTTGGCATTCTTAGAGCCACCATAAGATGCTTCAGCTCCTGTTGGATTGGATACCGGCTCTACTACAGGCACACAAGCTTTGGATCTCTCAAATGCTTCCCCAGCATCGGCTGTGGGAACTGAAGAAGATCATCATTGCTCGATTGACCTGATCTGTGAGGTGTTACAGGGACCGTCGTCTGTGAAGGCAAGCAGCAGTGATGGTGCATCTCCCACACAGGACACATAAACATTTGGCTCTCCGTTTGCTGGGAAGAATTCGGCCTTTTTCCAAAATTGGAATTTTAAACACATTTTTTTCTTTTTTCGCTTTTAATGAACACCATGGCTTTCAGACATACTCAGTTGCTCAAACGATATAAGAACATATTTTAAAAGACTTATAGAGCTTTTTACATATATAAAGTAATTTTAATAACTTTTAGAAATTTTTATTATAAACATTTTCTATGATGAGGACTCACCTTTTTATTTTTGTAGTATATCGTCCAGTCAGATGAGGAGTGGGTGTTATGATTTGGAATATACCCCAATATAGGCCTGGGTAGCCACCTAACTTTTCACCTACATTCACCCTGCCATTGTACTACATAACGGTTTTGGAACTGACCTTTTACCTAGTTAAGGTGCTGCAAAAATGTGTTGTGGTTTCACCTGAAAACTAGCCTCATGTATTAAGCATGAGGATTCTCAGAATCACAGCAGGATTACCATCTTCTGCATAATAACTATGTATAAAGTTAATCACTATTGTCATCCTCGGTTTACATGACACAGCAAGATAGAACCCGTGAGGTTACCTTATGGGTATATAAACGCTATATCTTTGCTGGGGGAAGCAGAGGAGAAAGACTTCCATGCTGACACACTGACGCGAGATGCTGACGTTCCTGCACGCAGATACTCAAGCACGCAGTGGTCTGACATCCCTTGCGGGGTGTCGGTTCAAGACCAAGACGGGGTCCTTCATTCTCTCACACCAGGTAATGGGGTTGGTTCTATCCTAGGGGGATTCTTAACTCTACACCTACATACATGCTAGGTACATTTCGATACATCTAGTTAGGGTTAGCATCGTAGAAGTACGTATATTTCCTGTCATGTATCTATATACCTGCATATATATCTATTGTTTTAGCAATATGGTAGAAATCTACCATCCATTTACTCTTGTGGTGCTTATAATCGTTTCTATCTGTTTCTGTCTTATGGTTGTTGCAGCACACATATTTTACACTAGAATGACGCTGGCTCAATAAACGCCCCCATCGTTTATTCTGTGTATTTCTCTGAGACAAAGTGAGCATGAGTGACTGAGCGAAAAGTACAGTACTGTTTCCACAATCCCTGAGGGGACAGGGCTGCCATGTTCGATAGTTGCCAGAAACTATTCTCTCCATGGTAAGAGGGGTTCATAGTGGCACTGTGAGCTAGCTGGTATACAGGCGAACATATTGGTGGGGGTGTCTGGAATCAGTCTGGACACCAGTGCCACAGTTTATGTTGTCTAAACGTGCAGATCCTATAAAGATTTATAGGAACTACACGACAGTATCCTCACACTCACATTTCAAGGTGCCCCTTGTGCACGTCTCTGCCTCTCCCAGAGAGGAGTTCTGCTCAAACATCTGGAACCTCCCTGTCCACCAAAACATTCTCATCAGATATTCTCCCTGGAAAATACTACACTTGTTGCTTGTCCTGCCCTTTCCCTTAGGCATTCCAACTTGCCTTCTCCCAGGCTTCCCAACAGGCTCCCATCCATCCCCTTCCTTCTCCCAAGTGTGCTGTTGAATGCCTGATATCGACTCCACACCACTCGCACTAGGCACCCAAGTATGCCTGCTTGCCACTGCTCCCCCCCGACAGGTCCTTCTGTGTGTGCCCTACCTCAACATTAGATCCCACCTATTCTCTAGGCCATTCAAGGCACATACACCCTCCATTCCTCATCTGAGATGCAGAGACTGCGGAGGGGCATCCAGCAGTCAGCCAGGTCACAAAGAAGAAGGGCAGCCCAAAGCACCATCAGAAGATAAAAATTAAAAACAAATGTCTCCGTGATGTGAGCGTGGATCTTTCTCTATATATTCTTTCTCTGTGGATATGACTATTGTGTGAGTGTGTGTGTCTGCATGTGTAATTTTGTAGAGGATGTGTTGTTACAAACAATTGTAAATTCTGATCCTTGCACAATGGTGGTAAGATTGACAGCTTGTGGGAATCCTTGGCATGATGCCCTTTACTCACCCATGCTGACCCTCACATAATTTCAGTGAGTGTAGGCAATGTGTGGGCATCCATGGGATGATGCCCATTGCCAACCACTGATAACATGATGGCCCCTTGCACTAAGTTAGTATTTTTGCCACATTTTGGATGGCCATGTAATGTCAACCATTGCTCACCCATGGAAACATGCTGGCCTGGTAAAATGATGGTAATCTAGGCAAACAAGACATCATATCCATTGCCCAACCCTGGTAAAACGCTAGCCCTCACACAATGATGGTAATTTGAGACCGTTGAACAGACTAATTCACCACTCTACATTATTTGTAATTTGATTTTGTGGAAAGATGCAGAAAGATGTCGCAATTTACAGTTTATTCTCAGGTTGATGGAAACGGAGTACAATGGAGAAAGGATGGTTAATTTTGTTAAAGATTTAGATAGGCTAAGATCTTTAATGTAATATGTTACAAGACTTCAACTAAACAAATTGCTTTGTTTATTACAGAACAATATTTATAAGAGGAGTAAATCAAAAAGATTTTTGAAACAGGTAAACATGACATTCCAATTCACTTTTATATATTCTTGTTCTAAGCCCAGATAAATAAATAAATTGAAATTTTAAGTTTGAAATTAAATATGGCTGTTATGGAAAATATGAAATCATTATCAAGTGTATGAATTAAGAGGCGAATACTGTCATGAATGGAGTGCACCTTTGGATAACTTTGGATATCTCACTACTTAAGCTAGAGGTTTAAACACATCCTGGCCTGCGTATCTCACTTACACCTAGAGGTTTAAAAGCATCCTGTTTGCCTAACTCACTAACACCTAGATGTATGAAAGTGCCTCATTTGACATTGTTAGCCCCCACTATTTGCCTGGTGTATGATATGATTTCGAATTGAAAGTGCACTGGGTACCTGCTAGCCAAGGGGCTGATTACGATGGCTGGCGGACTTCATCTGCCCGCCATCGTAGCGGTGTTTGGGACCGTCCGCAATGCATGCGGCGGTCCTGCATACCCGATTATGATGGTGATGGAGCAAGGACTCGTAAATGAGACTTGCTCGGAAGCAATACTCTCGTTTTAACTCTATAACGAATTACTAACTATGTGTTTGTGATTAATAATTCGCATTTCATTAAGACACGCGGGACAACAAAGCTTGCGTATGTGTTTACTAACTTTAACAAAATGAACGAAGGACTAAAACGCACTCTAACAAGGGATCTTTACTGCGCATGCGTCTACTGCATCTACGTAGTATGACGTTTAAACGCTTGGAGGGAAAATCTTGCGCATGCGCAAAAGGCATTAAAATGGCAGCTTGAAAGTTCACATGCATGGCACCTGCTTGGCTAAATAGAAAATAAGTTTTATACTAACGCAAATGCAGAAAGGGTAATAATAATAATAGTGGGTTAGAGTAGAGGTTGGGGTATACAGTGAAACCATTTATTTTTGAAAATAACATTTCTTCTTTTGACTTTATTATTAGTGCGCATTTGGGCCTTCCACACTTGTCTGAATTGAGCTGACTGACTTGACCCCGCACATGCGCACATGAGAGAGAACAAGGAAGGATGAGTAAGGATTTGTCACGCATCCAATGCCAGAGAAGATGTGCCCTGGGAACATGAGGGTGAAGAGTTCATATGAAGAAGCCTTATTCATGAAATTGAAACATTTTGTATTAATAAAGTTTGGAAATGTATGGGAAAGGAAATGATTTAATAAAGTTTAAGGGGATGGGTTTGAAAACAATGGTTCAATGAAATAAGTGAAATGTAAGCATGGTGTGATGATCATCCCCCCCTCGCCTGACCAATCAGAGTTAGTGTTTTATGAAAATGAAATATTAATGGGTGGTACATGACTATTGAAAGGTATAACTGAGGTAGTTTTAGTTAGTTAGTTTAGCAGAAACGGAAGCAGGAGCGCGAGAGCGGACACAGCAGCAGAAGCGGGAGCAGAGGTGATGCAGAGCTCGGGATGCTGTGGGTGGTGCTGATGCTGTGAGACGCTGATGAAGAAAACAAATGCAGACAACTTCCATCTTAACTTAATTGGGTTAGAAAGAACATCGCGGAAGAACCACGAGGAGGAAGAGAATGTCAGAGAGGGGTGCGACGCAGTCGTCGGTATTTAGAGAGGTGACGTATCCTGTCCTTATTCCTGTCCTTAAGTCTTTGTCTCCTGATCTATCTCGGGGGACCTTTACCAGCCCTTTGGCCAGGGGGTTGGTCTTCACACCATTCTTGGTAAATATAAATTCATTGTATTGATAGATGTTCTTCTCTCTCTGTCCTCTCCTTTCTGAGCAGAGTCATTGTGTGAGTCTGAAATATTTTTGCTTATTGATAATTGATTGAATTGACACTCTTGCGAATGAGGGTGTTTGCACTGAAACTTTGAGGTGGTTCACACTCAATTAATTTAGATAAAGATTTTAAAACTTCCCGAGTCTGTGATTAATTTATTTTTACTTGAAGAATGTTTAATAAGTTATGTTAATTATCACCATCAACTAGTTCAACTAATGGTCCATCGACCAGAGGAAAGAACTAATTGATCAGTGAAAGGTTTAGTTAGGACGAAACAAATAACTATTCCTGAAGCATGAAATCTATAAACTACAAGCTCCAGCGGTCTACTTGGTATTAGTGGTAAGAAGTTATATGGGCCCAGGTGAGTATATGGTAGTGGAGTATCTGTTGTTAGTACACCGCTGGATCAGTTTTCTGGTAGCAGAGTTATGGTTATTATTGATTAGTTTGGTGATAAGTATAGATTAATTTATGTTTTAACAAAAGAGTTAGCGTCCTTGTTTTATGTTGTCTGGAAAATTCCAGGGGAATGAATAGCGGGTGGCGATAGAAACCACACTGCAGTGAGGTTACTCGTCTGTTGGACTAACACTGAGAAGCTAGGTAGGGCTGGCAGTGTTAAAGTAGGGATTA
Source organism: Calotriton arnoldi (assembly GCA_963921515.1). Lineage (NCBI taxonomy): Eukaryota > Metazoa > Chordata > Amphibia > Caudata > Salamandridae > Calotriton > Calotriton arnoldi. Next base: position 3,647,771 of record CAWUFW010000229.1, read on the forward strand.
TTTTTCGGTGCAAAAGTGAGAGTGATTGATAGCAAAGAGTTCACTAGTGAAACTTTAGGCGTTATATCACCTAGAAAGGGTAACCCTGAAGTAGGTTCTTCCAAGCTAGACTGACAGCAAAAGGAGTTCGCTGGTGAAACTTTGGTCTCAATTTTCCCAATACAGGTGACACCGAAGGAGTAGCAGGTGCTCTGGAGCTTGAATGAAGGGTAAGCGGAAGGGTTTTACTCGCAGTGGAAACAAATAAACTATCCTTTGATTTAGTGGAACAGACAGAGTAGCGAATGTTTTTATGTCGTTAATAACAAAGAATTTTAAAGAAAATATCGAGAAATACGTTTTTGTATTACCTTGTGAAGGGAGGGTCAGTTGCTGGAGTTGCACTGACGTCACAGTGAGCCGCGCTGGGATTGGTAGAAACAGCGGGCATGTGACAGAAGCTGCCTTGTAAAGGAGGGGTCAGTAGTAAGGAGCAGAACTGACAGCAGAAAAAGGCTGCGCTGGCATTGGTCAGATCACGAGCGTGAGCCTGATTTAATTGGATAGCTAGTTAGAAGCCGCGTTAGGATTGGTGGAGAGAGAGATTGAATGCAGGATTTTGATTTGACTGTTAGTGCAAGGCGTACAGGTAGAAGATTTCAAGGGTTTTCAGAATACAATTTTATACATCGTTCCTCAAGGATGTATGGAGAGAAAAGCAAGATGTCATTTATAAAGAAAATTAAGAATTTCTTTAAGAAAGATAAGCCTGTATTGCCCAGAGAGGGAATTCCTATTCCGCCACCGAAAACACCAGCATCTTTCATGATGATGGAAAGAGGATATCATACTTGCGTATGGTTGGAAAACTGGATAGAATATACGAAGGAAAATATACAGTTTTAGGAAAAGTTAGCATTTCCTAAAACTGGTACGTTTAATGGGAGAATTCTTCAGAATTTGAGATTGAAAATGAATGATTTAGAACATAGACCTAGGTTTACTCAATATGAGGCTTTGGACGAATGGGAGACTGAGTCATATGAACGAGAGAAATGCTGAGGTGGGAGATATAGAGGATTCTTTCCCAGACATTTGCATGAGTCACACGAAGGGCAGATGAAACAATGGAGGAGAGCTATGGTATCAGAAGGTTTATATCCAGTGTTAATGGCTGAGGAACAGTCTGGAGGAAAGTGTAAGGAGAAAACGAAACACATGAATACAGCAGGATATGGCGAATCAGATGATGAGTTGTTAGAGGATATTTTAATTAAAAATCCACCGCCGTATCAAGAAGCAACTAGTAAGGTTACCCCAAGTGCACCAGTAATGGGAATGCCATTAACCCCATAGATTTTACATGATACGTCATATAACAGAGTGTTGCAGGATAATGAGAGTGATGTTTTAAACAAAACTAGAGAAGAACTAGTTTAAGTCATACAGAATACTGAAGCTTTGACAGTGCCAGTGACCATTGGTCCGGTAATCCCATTGTATGGAGATAAAAAGATTTGCCAGAAACCACAACCTGTGACAATTCCATTAAATAGTCCTAGGAAAGAAATAATAATTACAGATGATCAGGTTAGTGAAAGTGAGTCAGTTATTTTATTAATGGATCTCCCAAATGTAGAATTTTCAACTGAAACTCCGAAGAGAAATACACCTATGAATTTAAGAGAAAAGAGATCTTTAGTACCTATAATAACTGAAGGTGCAACAGTAGTTACCCCTGAAGAAATAGAGAGATGGGCACAGGAAATAGATAATCGAAATCCACCACCAAAGATTTTAGACATCAGCAGATTGAAAGTGGAATTGGAAGAGATGATGACAGGATGTGTGGGTACAGAAAGATTGAATGTTTATAATGATGAGGAATTGTTATTTTTATGTAAGAACATAACCAGAAGAGCAAGAGTATTTCATGAGAGATTGACTGAAGTTGCTTCAGAGATTGGAATAGACATAGGGAAATCAAAGTTGTTACAGAAACCATATTGAGTGGACTTTACTGATAAAGATTTAGAAAGTGTGAACGCTTCTGGAAAGAGACTGCAGATAAAGGAATTGATGAGCATTTTGCGAAAATGGGGAGACATTGATAATTGGAGAATTAGATGGATAAGAAAAAAAGAGGAAGTACAAGCGAGAGCAGCAGCAGCTGCATTTCCAGTAAGAGAATCAAATAAGGTTGAAAAATTGTGTCCAATGAGAGAGGTTCCCGTAGGTGGATATGTTCATGTTCCTTGGAGTAGACAAAATATTTTGTCATTTACAAATGATTTCCCAAAGCTGAGAGAAAAACCATTTGAATGGTATAAACAGGTAGAGAGATTTGGGAAGGTTTCCAAGGTTTTATTGAAGGATTTGGATGGTTTATTTGATATAGTGGTACCTGCTGATTTATGGACGGAATGTAAGATTACAGTTGATTGGCCTGGTGAGGAGTATGCTAGAGACTCTAAGACAGGAGCACCCTCAGAGGAGGTGATGAATAAGTATCACCAAGTGATTACGTATTTGAAAGGGAAAATTCCTCCTAAAGAAACAGACTGGGTAAAAATAGATAGAACAACTCAAGAACCAAATGAATCTGTACATGCATATTATGAAAGGTTATTGCAGGTGTTTAAGCAGTATAGTGGTTTTGAGAATATCGGTGACAAGGATATGGGACATTTTGTGTATCGGTTTGTATATGGTTTGAAACCAGAGATTAGTCAGATGATACAGCAGCACATGTTGTGTTGGCAAAGCAAGACAGTGGATGAGATTTTAAAGTACGGGAAATATTGCGGAGATGACATTGAGGCCAGGCGTAGAAAGCTAAAGTAGAAAATGATGTGGGCACAAGTCAAATTGGCAGAACAGCAAGAGGAGAAAACAAATGACCAAAATAATAATCAAGTGAAAGAACAGAGTCAGAATAATCAAGTGGCGAGTGGTAATAAATACAGGGGACGAATGGACAGAGAAGAAGCGAAAAAGAAGTTTCCTTGTCATGCGGGCGGAAAGCTTGGACATTGGAAGAACGAGTGTAAGAGTATTCAGAATAATAAAAGTAATAATGGGCCAAATCAAAATTTAATCCCACAGATGCAGAATGAAGTACTTATGAATCAGCAGCAGCAGGTAGTTACTTCACAATATCAGGTGCCACCAGCTCCTATGCCAAATTTTGTGAATCACCAGGGTTTCAGTACGAACACCGGATTTCAAGGAGAAAGTGGTAAGAATACCAGAACAGTAACACAATATTTGTTGCAGAATGATGAGGAAAATTCAGATTTCCAGCAATGACGGTGCCTGAGGGGGGAGGAAGAGGAGTGCGTGCTTGGCGCATCCTTGCCGGTAGATCAGTCAGGTCCATTTGTTGATGGGAAAGTAGAAGGTAAAGACATCACTTTTCTATTGGACACTGGTGCTACCCGGTCTACTGTGAGAACAGCAGACATCCCAAACCTACCCTCTCGGGAGAATCCATCCAAGTTGTAGGCGTGTCTAACCAACAGATTAGAACCCCAATCACAAAACCAATGGAGGTGCACATTGGAAGCTTCAAAGAAGTGCATCGGTTTGTAGTCTGCGATTCTAGTCCTGTAAATCTGTTGGGAAGAGATCTATTGTGCAAAATGAACTGCATAATCTATTGTACACCAGATGGTGTTGCCTTCCAGACCCCTGATGAAGACGTTGTATACAAGATGATGTTAGCCAAACAGGGAACAGAAGTAGATGAGATGTTTTCATTAATGACTGAAAATGAATTACCAGAAGAGTTAAGAGCCACAGTTAATCCAGAAGTGTGGGATTTTACAGGAAAGGACATTGGATTAATGACAAACATAGACCCAGTCAAAGTAACAGTGAAAGAAGGTGCAGTGTATCCAGACACCCAACAGTACAAGATGAGTCCAGAAGTAAAAGCAGGAGTTATTCCAGAAATTGAACGAATGGTTAAACAAGGTATTTTAAAAGAGGTGATGGGTAGTCCTTGTAATTCGCAAATAATGGGATTGAAAAAGCCTAGTGGAAAATATAGGATAGTGCAGGATTTACGGAAAATAAATAAAATTGTAGTGCCATGTTGCCCAATAGTGCCGAATCCAGCCATGTTCCTTTATCAGATACCTTGGAATGCAGGCTGGTTCACAGTAATTGATTTATGTCAAGCATTCTTTTCTATTCCTTTGCACCCAGACAGTCAATATTTGTTTACATTTAAGTTTGAGGATCATATCTATGCATGGTGCAGGGTTCCTCAAGGGTACACAGAGAGTCCCTCAATTTTTAATCAGATTTTGAAAAAGTGTCTAGAATCATTGATTATGCCTGGAAAATCTGTTTTGGTTCAGTATATTGATGACCTACAGGTGGCATCAAAAACACGAGAAGATTGTGTCACAGACACAATTGCATTACTGAACCATTTGGCTGAAGGAGGACACAAGGTGTCTCCAGAAAAATTACAGTTCTGTCGACAAGAAGTTAGATATTTAGGGCATAAAATAGAAAGAGGAGTTAGAAAAGTGACACTGGAAAGAATAAAAATAATCAAAGAAATGCAATTGCCACAGACTCAGAGAGAAATGAGAATGTTTCTGGGAGTGGTCGGGTACTGTAGGCAATGGATTAATGGTTTTTCTATGCTAGCGAAACCATTAATACAAATGACCCGGAAAAGAGCAAAAGATCCGATTGATTGGAATGATTACTGCATAGAGGCATTTGTGAAATTGCGAAATTGTTTGTGTGAGGCTCCTGCCTTGGGCATGCCTGATTATTCAAAAGATTTTGCGTTGTTTTGTTGTGAGAGAGAAAATTGTGCGCTTTCAGTCTTAACACAGAGACATGGATTGAGTCGACGTCCAGTGGCTTATTTTTCAGCCACATTAGATCCAGTGGCTTCAGCATTACCTGGCTGCTTAAAAGCAGTAGCTGCTACTTGTATGAGTCTGGAGCAAAGTGAGTCGATAGTGATGGGACATCCGGTAAAGGTTTATGTTCCACACTCAGTTGAGATTCTTTTGACAAGAACACAACATGTCACCCCTAGTCGATTGACTAAGTATGAAAGAGTGATTTTGGGAGCTGAGAACGTGACGGTGATCAGGTGTTCGATCATGAACCCAGCTACCCTACTGCCAGACCCATGCAATGAGGAAGTGAACGATGAGAGTGATCATGATTGTTTGGATGTAACTGAATTATGTACTAAGCCCCGTCCGGACAGTAAAGAGACAGCCTTAAAAGAGGCTGACCATGAGTTATTTGTAGATGGGTCCTGCCTCAGGACACAAGAAGGAGGATTAAGTGCTGCATATGCTGTTTGTAAGATATCTGGGGTAATTGAAGCATCCTGTTTACCGGGAGTCAAATCTGCACAAGTAGCCGAATTGGTAGCCTTAACCAAGGCATGCAAAAAGGGGAAAAATTGGAGAGTAACCATATTTACGGACAGTCACTATGGGTTCGGGGTTGTGCACGATTTCGGCCCGCTCTGGATGCAGAGGGGATTTCTGACTTCTTCAGGATCTCCTATCAGAAACAGCAAAAATGTGAAGGATCTGCTGGAAACATTACAATTGCCAAAAGAAATAGCAGTTGTGAAATGCGCTGCACATCAGTCAGGAAATGACTATGTGGCTGCTGGCAATAGATATGCTGATCAAGTGGCCCAATACTGTGCCAAAAATACAGTGGCCATAAACAGAAAAATTGAAACGGGTGAAACCAGATGCCAACTTATGTTTTCTCAGTACCAGAAACATGGGATGAGATTAGACAATTGCAGGAAGAAGTTGAGGAAAGGGAAAAGGAAATTTGGATAAAGGCAGCTTGTTAAAAGAGACCACATGATGAGGTATGGGTGTATTTAGATGGAAGACCAGTCATGCCAGATTGTTTGCTTTCAAAAATGGCAAGAGTATATCATGGAGCAACACACATAGGGAGAGAATCAATGCTCAGGCTATTCAGACAGAGTTGGTACAATCCGAAATTCAGGGTAGTCGCAGAGAGCCTTTGCCAAAGATGCTTAACCTGTCAGCAGCAAAATCCAGGTAGGAAGACAGTGGTTAGCTGGGGAAAGATTGGAAAGGCAGAAGGACCCTTCACGAGATTACAGTTGGATTTTATTGAGTTGCCCTCATGCAATGGACTGAAATATATACTTGTCATAGTATGCCTTTTCTCAAGATGGGTGGAAGCATATCCCACTCGAAGAAATGACAGTCTTACAGTTGCAAAATTATTGTTGAGGGAGTTGATTCCACGTTTTGGTTTTCCAGTCACTTTGGAATCAGATAGAGGCCCTCATTTTAATAATGAAATAATTTGATTAATCTGTGCTGCATTTAACATAGAACAAAAACTGCACTGTGCTTATCGTCCAGAGGCTTCTGGAATAGTTGAACAGTTAAATGGCGCAATCAAGTCAAGATTAGTGAAAGTGTGTGCATCCACAATGCTGAAATGGCCAGATGCATTACCTCTTGTATTGATGGGTCTCAGAAGCATTCCAGACAGAAAAACAGGAATGAGTCCCCATGAAGTACTCATGGGAAGAGCAATGAGACAAGCATTTATTCCTGGAAATAAACTGATGAATATAACTGATGATCTGGTATTGGACTATTGCAAAGGATTGGCTGAAATGGTGCGTTCTGTCTCTCACCAGGTTGGAGAAGACGCAGTTGAAAGACAGCCAGACCAAGCACATGATTTGAATCCTGGAGATTGGGTGCTAGTGAAGAAACACGCAAGAAAGTTGTGCCTAGCACCAAGGTGGGACAAACCGCGTCAAGTCATACTAGTCACTTCCACAGCAGTGAAGTGTGCAGGTTTGCCCAATTGGATTCATGCCAGTCATACCAGAAGAGTTCCGAGCCCATCAGAACAACAAGAGCAACCACTAACTGAACAGGCTGAAGAGTCAGGAGTTGTAAGTTGTGAAATTGAAGAATCTAGAGTAATAGATTCTGAAAGACAACCATATGACGAACAGCCAAGTACAAGTCAGGAAGAGTGGATACCAGTGATTGAAGTAATTGATGATGCTGTTGAAACAAGAAGAAGAACAGAACTGAAAAGACAAGAAAGTAGTCAGGAAGAGTCAGGGGAAGAAGAACACACTCAGGTGGAAACGAAAAAAGACTTTCAGGAACCTGAGGAGGGAATAATAGAAGAAAACGTTCAGGCAGAAGAAGAAAAGTTTGAAATAAGACCTGAACAGGATCAGAAAGAATTAGAAGAACAAGTTCAGGCAGAAAAAGAACAGTTTGAAATAAGACCTGAACATGGTCAGGTAGGATTAGAAGAACAAGCTCAGGAGGAAGAAGAACAAAGTACGATAAGACCTGAGCAGGTGGAAGTAAAAGAAGGTTCAAGCACAGAAAACAGAGAACGAGAACAGATTGTGCCTAGATTAAATTAAATTAAAATAATTTTAAAAGGAGATAAAGAAGGTGAAAGTGCAGTACAAATCAAAAGAATCAGAAAGGGAGACAATTGGCCAACTGGAGTAAAGAAATTAAGATATCATTTGAGAAAATCAGAAAAGAGACCAGAACAAGTAAATGAAGTTACAAGTCAAACACGATCTAAACAAACCTTAGCGAAAATAACTCGAAGAAGTCCAAGATTGAGAAATTTAAACAGAAGATACAAGGCCCCTGAAAGGACCTATGTTATACTCGAAGAATTTGGGGGCATATTATCAAGAACGGCGTTAAAATTATCGCCGCTTTAGCGGCAGAAAACTGCCGCTAAAGCGGCGATAATGGGCTTGATAATATGCCCTGAAGAATTCCAATAGAAGCCCATGTTGACACCAGAACATGGGCTTCTATTGGAATTCTGAAGGGCATATTATCAAGCCCATTATCGCCGCTTTAGCGTTAGTTTTCTGCCGCTAAAGCGGCGATAATTTTAACGCCGTTTCTTGATAATATGCCCCACAGATCTCTAGATCTAAGTGATGAAACAGAAGAAGTTCATGTTGCACAGATTGATGAAAGCAAATTGAGGCCTCCTTAAGAACAAAAAGAAAGTTAAGTTGACAAAGAAAGGATAAGAGAAAAGAAATTTTCTCAGAGTAAAATGGCAGAAATTGAAGTTACCGAAAGACCAAAACAAGGATTGAAAAGAAAATGTTTTAGATTTTGTTTTTGTAGTATTTTATTAGTAGTATTAGTATGGTTATTCCTAACAGTAGGAGTACCTTTGTTAATGAAAACAAGTGACAAGAATAATACAGATACTAATGATAAGATAGATAAAATAAAAGGAACTAAAATAGGGGTAGAAGATTAAGCAAATTATCATAATGAATCAGACTATAATATGTCTTCAAATGTGTTTATTAAATTGTTATTTCAGTATGTTAATACAATGGAAATTAGTAATTGTTATGTGTGTATGAAGTTACCCTCATCAGTATCCGAAGGGGTAACGTATCACCATATACCTTTAACATATGGCGTGTCATGTAGTATTTTATCAAGTTTATTTTATGCTACAGGGAGACTTCAATATTTTTATTCAATTATAGATGTAGTATTTTCTGAATTACCTATTAGAAAGAATATGAATCCAGTAGTTAGTAGTAAAGATGCACAGTTTGTGGGTGAATTTTTCTTAACAATGAGTTCAATAGATTTAGTTCAGGCACATAAAGACAATCTAACATGTACATTAAGAAAAGAAGAAAAAGATTTTTGGGATTTAGTAGAAGAAAGGAGACAGGATTTAATAAAGAAAGCGACTGAACAGAAAACCCATGTACTTCCATGGGCTGGGAAAGAGGGAATCTATGCAATGGCAAGGTTCATGCTGCGATGTCCCTGGATTGTGTGAAAAAGGGAAAATTCTGCCTCCATAGATTAAAGACAGATTATAACAATAATTACATTGGTTCCAGTGAATGTGAACACAACTTCCTAATTTTAGGAGAGTGGGGACTAAAAGGGGGAACTGATCCTGTGTTTCCAGGAGTTTATTATGTTTGCGGGAACAATGCCAATTATAGGTTACCTGCAAGATGGTACGGGAGCTGTTACTTTGGAATAATTTTTCCCAAAATTTATCATGTAGACAGAATCAGTGGAACCAATGGAATTCTAATGGACTGACACGTAGAAGAAGAGCAAGTTTTTCTGAAATTGTAAGGGATATTTTTAGTGCATTGATACCCTCAGTTGGAGTCATTCTTAATTCACAGAAAATATGTAAGTTATCAACCATAGTTGATCGTCTTTCTACAGATACTGCAGGAGGATTCTTAATGATTAACACAGAGATGGTTGCAATCAGGTCTATGGTTTTACAGAACCGTCTTGCTCTTGATATATTATTGGCAAAAGAAGGTGGAGTCTGTGGTATGTTGAAAATTCAACATTGTTGCACTTATATTCCGGACAAGAGCAGAGAAATTAAAGGATATATTGAAAACATTACAAGAATGCATAAAGACTTGACCCAACTGGAGGCTGACAGTGTGTGGGGAAGACTAACAAAAAGTATAACATCAATAGGGAAATGGTTTACTGATTTTGGGAAAGGTCTTCTAGGTCAAATAATAATACCCTTAGTTATGATAATAACAGTAGTGATGATAATAACGATTACATATAAGTGGTGTAGAAAAGGAGGGAAAGGAAAAATACATTTTGCAAAAGAAGGAAAGGGAAAGAAACAGAAAAGAAAACATGATGAAATACAGGGGCATATTAGCAAGACCCACGTTAAAATTATCGCCGTTTTAGCGGCAGGAAACTGCAGCTAAAGCGGCGATAATGAGCTTGCTAATATGCGTTATAGAATTCAATAGAAGCCCAGGTTAGATGTGCAGGACATCTAACCTGGGCTTCTATTGGAATTCTATAACGCATATTAGCAAGCCCATTATCGCCGTTTTAGCTGCAGTTTCCTGCCGCTAAAACGGCGATAATTTTAACGTGGGTCTTGCTAATATGCCCCACAGTTAGAAGAAATGAAAGGCAAAATATATAAGAGAATGAAAGATTTAGAGGGAAACGAGATGACTGATGGAAAATTGAGAGGAGAAATTGAGAACTGAGATGTGCTAAAGTTGGTATCTGGGATGGGATGGGTAATTTTGTGATGGCTTAAAATGCCATCAGAGAGGGGATTGATGGAGCAAGGACTCATAAATGAGACTTGCTCGGAAGCAATCCTCTCGTTTTAACTCATTAACGAATTACTAACTATGTGTTTGTGATTAATAATTCGCATTTCATTAAGACACGCGGGACAACGAAGCTTGCGTATGTGTTTACTAACTTTAGCAAAATGAACGGACTAAAATGCACTCTAACAAGGGATCTTTACTGCGCATGCGTCTACTGCATCTACGTAGTATGACGTTTAAACGCTTGGAGGGAAAATCTTGCACATGCGCAAAAGGCATTAAAATGGCAGCTTGAAAGTTCACATGCATGGCACGTGCTTGGCTAAATAGAAAATAAGTTTTATACTAACGCAAATGCAGAAAGGGTAATAATAATAATAGTGGGTTAGAGTAGAGGTTGGTGGTATACAGTGAAACCATTTATTTTTGAAAATAACATTTCTTCTTTTGACTTTATTATTAGTGCGCATTTGGGCCTTCCACACTTGTCTGAATTGAGCTGACTGACTTGACCCCGCACATGCGCACATGAGAGAGAACAAGGAAGGATGAGTAAGGATTTGTCACGCGTCCAAGGCCAGAGAAGATGTGCCCTGGGAACATGAGGGTGAAGAGTTCATATGAAGAAGCCTTATTCATGAAATTGAAACATTTTGTATTAATAAAGTTTGGAGATGTATGGGAAAGGAAATGATTTAATAAAGTTTAACGGGATGGGTTTGAAAACAATGGTTCAATGAAATAAGTGAAATGTAAGCATGGTGTGATGATCATCCCCCCCTCGCATGACCAATCAGAGTTAGTGTTTTATGAAAATGAAATATTAATGGGTGGTACATGACTATTGAAAGGTATAACTGAGGTAGTTTTAGTTAGTTAGTTTAGCACAAACGGAAGCAGGAGCGTGAGAGCAGACACAGCAGCAGAAGCGGGAGCAGAGGTGATGCAGAGCTCGGGATGCTGTGGGTGGTGCTGATGCTGTGAGACGCTGATGAAGAAAACAAATGCAGAAAACTTCCATCTTAACTTAATTGGGTTAGAAAGAAGATCGCGGAAGAACCACGAGGAGGAAGAGAGTGTCAGAGAGGGGTGCGACGCAGTCGTTGGTATTTAGAGAGGTGAAGTATCCTGTCCTGATTCCTGTCCTGAAGTCTTTGTCTCCTGATCTATCTCGGGGGACCTTTACCAGCCCTTTGGCCAGGGGGTTGGTCTTCACATCATTCTTGGTAAATATAAATTCATCGTATTGATAGATGTTCTTCTCTCTCTGTCCTCTCCTTTCTGAGCAGAGTCATTGTGTGAGTCTGAAATATTTTTGCTTATTGATTATTGATTGAATTGACACTCTTGCGAATGAGGGTGTTTGTACTGAAACTTTGAGGTGGTTCACACTCAATTAATCTAGATAAAGATTTTAAAACTTCCTGAGTCTGTGATTATTTTATTTTACTTAAAGAATGTTTAATAGGTTATGTTAATTATCACCATCAACTAGTTCAACTAATGGTCCATCGACCAGAGGAAAGAACTAATTGATCAGTGAAAGGTTTAGTTAGGACGAAACAAATAACTTTTCCTGAAGCATGAAATCTATAAACTACAAGCTCCAGCGGTCTACTTGGTATTAGTGGTAAGAAGTTATATGGGCCCAGGTGAGTATATGGTAGTGGAGTATCTGTTGTTAGTACACCGCTGGATCAATGGGACCGCCACCGCTGCAGTCAGATTCCGCACCGTTAACATTGCGGGGGTGGCTGCTGACAGCTGCACCGCCGCGATGTCGAAAAGAGCATGTTGTGCATTTCACTGCACTACGTGGCAGGAACTACACTGTGCCTGTCACATGGTGCAGTGAAATGCAGGGGGGTACCATGGGTACCCCTCAGTGCACCCACACCTCCCCTAACACAAGGGGGGCCATCAACGGGTCCCCAGAAACATTTCCCACCAGCCTTTCAATGGCGGTTTAAATGCTACGGAAAGGCTGGCTTCCGCCAGCATCATAATCCAGCGGACGGAGCCTGCTAGGCTCCGCCACCATTTTAAGCATGCTGACCGCTCCGCCAGGCAATTGTAACGATTGCCTGTGGCGGTTCCGTGGCAGACGGGCTTTGCCTCCGCCGCGGTCGCTGTCTGGATCCCACCGCCATCGTAATATGGCGGTCGGAGAATCGCGGTCCACAGGGCTGGCGGAGCTCACCGCCAGCCCGGCGGTGGCGATAGTTCTGCCATCGTAATCAACTCCCAAGTTTCCAGTGCTAGATCTCGTTCCCTAAAAATGTACCACAATTGGCACAACTTCAGCAACCCTATAAGTCCCTAGTAAATGGTACCCCTGGTACCGAGGGCATTGGGACATTGGGACTGAAGAGGGTCCACTAGGGCTGCAGCACAAATTGTGCCACCCTAGGAACCCCTCACCATGACCATAAAAACAGCCATTGCAGAACGCGTATCTTGGTGCAGAGAAAACAGCAGAGTCGATATGGCACACATCACTGGGTGCTATGCCCACACACACAGCATAAGGTATAGGTAAGTCAACACTACTACAGGCCATAGAACCCTAAGGCAGGGTGCACTATATACCATGTATGGACATATCTGCATGAGCAGATCTTACCCTTCAATATCTGAGCCATTCTTGGATATTGTAAGTGCACAGGGAAGCCATAGAGAGTACATGAGCTGGCTACTTGTCATTGCAAGTTTCCTAGCTCCAGGATTGCTTCACTTGTACCCTAAGATGTTTGGTACTAAAAATCCTGTCTTAATAAATCCTCACTGATGTCAGTGTGGGATTTATTAATAAATGCACATAGGAAACCCTTTAAAGGGTCCCCTGAAAAACTACCAAGCACTGGTGTGTTCTCTAAACAGTCTCAGCCAGCCTACCACCAACCAACATGTTTCTAACCTCATGGGGTGAGGTCCAGGGCTCTCACAGGCCAGGAACAAAGGGGCTGATTACGATGGCGGAATGATCGCCACCGCCGGGCCGGCGGTGAGCTCCGCCGGCCCTGCGGACCGCGATTCTCCGACCACCATATTACAATGCGGTGGGATCCAGACCGCGACCGCGGCGGAGGCAAAGCCCATCCGCCACAGGCAATCGTTACCATTGCCTGGCGGACCGGTCAGCATGCTTAAAATGGTGGCGGAGCCTAGCAGGCTCCGTCTGCAGGATTATGATGCTGGCGGAAGCCAGCCTTTCCATAGCGGTTAAACCGCCATTGAAAGGCTGGCGGGGAATGTTTCCGGGGGCCCCCCTTGTGTTGGGGGAGGTGTGGGTGCACTGAGGGGGTACCCATGGTACCCCCCTGCATTTCACTGCACCATGTGGCAGGCACAGTGTAGTGCCTGCCACGTAGTGCAGTGAAATGCACAACATGCTCTTTTCGACATTGCAGCGGTGCAGCGGTGCAGCAGCCACCGCTGCAATGTTAACGGTGCGGAATCTGACCGCAGCGGTGGCGGTCCCATCATAATCGGGTATGCGGGACCGCCGCATACATGGCGGACGGTCCCAAACACCGCTATGATCTGCCCGCCATCATAATCAGCCCCAAAGTCTGCTCTGGGTGGAGGTGCTTCACACTTCCCCCAGGACAGGATGGTCTTCCAAGGCAGGAAGCTTCAAAGGCAATGCTGCCTATGAAATGCGACAAAGGCAGCTCCAGCTAGTGGAGAATGCCAACCACCACCTTTCCTGCTCCACATTTGGCAGGAAGACATGCAGGAAAATTAGGTAAATTAGGAGGTGGGTCCCCATTCAGCCAGCACCACCCCTATGATGGGGCAGGTGATGTGGACCCCACTTTTTATTTCATTCCATCTTGGTCTGAGGGGAATCAGCCAATTAGGGTCAGGGCAGTGTCCCTTCCCACAGGAAGTGGTCACTTAGAGGGTGTAGATACCCTTGAGCTAGGTACCCCGTTGGCTACTACCTGTCTCTCCCTTTAACACCCCTAAATGTAGTATTTAGGTGGCATCCCTAGACTCTGAACTTATCTTCAATGGACACAGAGAAGAAAAGACAAAGAAGAGCTGCTGACCCGAGGACTTGAGGCCTGCTGCAGAAAATTGGCGCCAAACCCTGCCTGCTGCCTTAAGGACTCAACAATCGTGGTGTGCTGTCTCATCCTGCAACTGTGAGACCTCCAACAATCCCGGAGGTCCTACAGTCTTCTATAAATTGCTAAAAAACTCCCTTGGAATGGAGTTACCGCTCCCCTGCAGCCCTCAGGCACCGAACCACAGAATCCGGTTTTACTAACTTACTGCTCCCAGCGACTCTGATGCAGCACCCAAACCCAAAGTGTTACACCAGCTACGGAGGGTCAGACCTATCTCCCGACCCTGTTTGGAGACACCAGGATCTACCATAGCCATGCCACACCAATACCCAGGGTGCCAGACCCTCTGCTGCATTCACCAACTGCCCAGGAAGCAAGCACCCTTTGAGGGACATCGCCACCCCTGAGACCCACTTTGTTAGTGGCCCAGCTGTCCCAGGATCATCTTAACAAGCTGCCTGCTCCTGACCGTGAGGACATCCTGACCCATGCCGCCCGGCAGAATTATCTACGTTGCACCCAGCCGGCCCGGCCTGGGTATCAACAAACCAGCTGTGCTCTCGTGGTCCTGAGGCCCTAGGCACTTGCTCCCTCGAATGGGACAACTCAGACTTGCCATTAAGTCCCCTTGTGCAGTGTGCTTTCAGTTGGCCCCCTTCTTCAGAGCGCACCAGCTACTAATGTCCTCAGGACCCGGCACCCGGCCAAATCCGGGATGGTCCTGATAATCCACTGGTGGAATATTGGGCCTGGCCTTCCTACTTACTTAAATCCCAAAGGTGAACCTTGAAATCCAACTGTATGATTTTATACGCATTTTCTTATTTCTTCCCATTGACTTCAATGGTGCACAATTGTTCCCAAAAGTAATTCATACTGAGAAATTTGAAAATTCATATTCTAAAATGTACTTACTGTAGAATGAAGTTCTTGGTCTGAAAAATTGCATATAAATTTGTGTTTTGTATAAATTAATCTCATATGTATCCTTGAGTGTGTGTCTCATTTATTGCCTCTGTGAGTACAACAAATGCTTAACACTACCCTCTGATAAGCCTAACTGCTCGCCCACACTACCACAAATAGAGCTTTAGTATTATCTACTTTTGCCTTTGTATACCAATGTGGGTCTCACATTGGTATACTCTGCACACTGTAATTTATTTTGGGTCCCTATATAGAGTGCCAGCATCCTAGACTACAGTTTAAAAACATCCTGGGCCACATATCTCACTTCCACCTAGAGGTTTAAAAACATGCTCGTCTGAATATATCACTACCACCTTGAGGTTTAAAACATCCTGGTCTGTATATGTTGGAATAAAAAT
Organism: Calotriton arnoldi; assembly: GCA_963921515.1. Classification (NCBI taxonomy): domain Eukaryota; kingdom Metazoa; phylum Chordata; class Amphibia; order Caudata; family Salamandridae; genus Calotriton; species Calotriton arnoldi. The sequence goes on from CAWUFW010000229.1 coordinate 3,663,313, forward strand.
TATGTTTTTGTATTGCTTTACGTAAGTTAGCATTTGCACCACCATTTTGGGGCCGATTCCGATCTCGGCCGGAAGCGCACCGAATACGATTCGTCCGGAAAAAATACGAGCCGAACGCGTTTTTTCCGACCGACTCGTACAGCTGTCCTACCGAGCGAGTACGATGCGAATGTACGCGTGTGTTCCGACCGAACCGTTTCCGGATCCGAACTGCTCCGACCGACTCGTACGGAAACGAATCGCACCGCGCAATGGAGACGTTATCCGACCGAGCGAGTACGATGGACGCATCGGACAGCCGGATTGAGTCGGAGCGTCCGGCTCGAAAAAGCTCCCGGAGCCGCACTTGGGGGGTCCGTGCCGGACCCCCCTGCACCCGTAGCCGTACGAGTCGATCACAGGGGGGACCCAAGGGTCCCCCCTAAACATGCATGTACGGTGCGAGTTGCACCGACGCGTACACACTGTAGGGGGCGCACTTGTTTGCGACGTACCCATTGAGTCACTGGGAGCCCATGTACACGTCGTACGACCGGCTCCCATTGACTTCAATGGGAGTCCGACCGAATCGAGTCCGGCAGCATGCGGCCGCATCGTACTCACTCGGTCAGACTGTAGGAGTCCGGCTCGGTCGGAAATCTCTCCGGATCCGGCTCGGTCGGAGAGTTTTCCGACCCAGATCGGAATCGGCCCCTTTGTGTGTAGGCGCCATTTTAGATTGTGATTGAATCAAATTTTTTTTGCTATTTCCGAGAAACGGCCTTCCATAGGTTATGTTTCTTCGGAGTTGGGTTTTGCCACACTAATGAATGCCCTGCTCTTATTAGCGCATACCTTTCTTCTTAGATGTAAGCCTTCTCCCACTTGTCTAGTGACAGGCACAGGCAGAGTAACCTTGAGAGATAGATAATGTGTGCCCAGCCTCAGAACTGAAACTTACTCCTTTGTAATTTACTGTCCAGCTGCGTCTCTCTGGAAAATTCCATGGTGGGCGTGTTTTCATCGACTCTGAAATGTACATAATGTATCGTTATACTTGCTGATGTCAGTCCCTCTGCAACACTCCTTAGCGACTGGGCAGATAGGGCTCCGGCGGAGCATTCTCTGAATAAACAGATATTGGTTTGTATTCTCTACTGTCTGACCGACTCTTCATTTTAGTGGGAGGTTGAGAGGTGGTCATTGGTGACCCAAGTGACCCAAATCGGGCCACTTCCTTCAGTTGGCGCCCGAACAGGGACTCCTTCGGGTGAGTGGCCCTTCCCCTTCCACAGACGGGGGGAGGTCGAGGCCATCGTCGGGTCAGACGGACGGATCAGGGATCCCTGCACGAAGAGATCCTGATACTCGCAGCTGCCCCTTCTGTCCTGCCAGACTGTGCCTCGCCCAGTGGTCATCCCGACTGGAGTCCTGAACAGCGAAAACCTTGGATTTGACTGTTTGGTCTGAAGGGTCAGCAGTGGAGAATAGATTTGCTTGACCTGCATATATCAGGTGAGTTTGTTTTGGTTCTTTGTGGATATGGTACCATTTTGGTTTGTATCTGGTACGTTCTAAGGACCATCTTTGGGACAAAAGCAATTGCAATTGTTTTGCTAGGCATAGAATAGTGAACTTGTTTTCTTTTGAAAATGCCTATTTTCAGTAAATTGTTTGTCTTGTGCTGTCGTTGTTGTTCTACTGATGCTCGATTGGAAGAAAGTCAGCCGGCGCCTCCAGAAGGCACTCCGAATTTTGATATGTATGTGAAGCATGGTCTTGGCCCTATTATGTTTAGTACATTATGGCACAAATATACGAGGGATAATGCTGAATTTCAGTGGCCGTTGACGGGCACTTTTGATGAACAAAAGATTGAGTATTTACAGGAACAGTTGTTTAAGAAGCGAAGTAGGCAGTCTATTTTGATTCCCTCAGAACATGGCAGAAAGCAGCTAGACAGAAGCGGTTGAAGGCAGAAAAAGAGGCTCGGAAAGGAAGAATGCAGACGTTGATCCAGAAGGCTGTAGCATATGATAGGGAGAGACAGGAAAAAGGTGTTGAATGCGAAGATAGAGGTTTTGATTACACATTGATAAATTATATGTGGTTCAGGAAGAAGATGACGCTTTTGTTGAAGAATTATTAGATACCCAACCCCCGCCTCAATATGCCCCGCAAAGAATATATCCCCTTGTTGCGATGCCATCGCAGTCCCCTGACCCTCCCATAGGTGGGGTCATAGAGCTAGTCCCTCCCTTCTCTTTAGTATAAGAGGGGGAACCTGTGCATTGCAACCTAGATACCCCTGGACGACGCTCTAAAGAAGAATCCCGGACCTTCGATGTTCCACTACCTCTGGAAGACTGAAGAATCTCCCTTGGAGTCAAGGAGTGACTCCCCTGCTTGGCAGGCACCAAAAACTACAATGACAGTCGCAAACTACGCCGCTCCTGCCGGAGCCCGAAGTCCCTGCAGCCCAGGAAGAGGATTTCCTGACTTCTCCAAGGCCATCGTGAGTCCCCAGTGAAGCTGAGGCAAGTGGACCCCACGAGCGATGAGGAACCGCAGCCCCTGGGTACCGTGCACTATTGTCGAGTGCAACCCCTACACAATGTTCTATGAACTTGTGCTTTGGACCACGTGTGGTCCCAGCCTCTAACAGAGATCCCTCCCAAAACCAGAGGCCTACACCATCCCGAGTGACCATGGGCCCCTGTTGAGTGAATCCTCCTGAGGCGTCTTCGCGATCCCTTGCCAGCCAGCTTGTGGGTCCCTAGAAGACTTTTCAACAAAACCAAAGGGCTCTCCGGTTGCTCCAGGCCTGCCCTGACCTACCCTCACTGGGTAAGTCCTTCAGACCTTGCTGGTCTGCACCATTGACTTTTCTTCTCCCCCACGAGACTTGTTGCTACCAAGGCTTGTTGGCTCCAATCGGGTCGCTGACACCGCAGTCAGCTGCAGACTTCATGGGACACGCTGAATCCAGCTCCTGGCTATCCTCGACGCCTCCTGGACCTCGTGGTCGAAGAGTCAAGACACCCGTGAACGACCCGAAGCTGTCAACGACGGTGGGCATTCATCTTCCTTGCCCAGGGTCACTGCCAAGTGACTTTGAACACTGTCCCCTCTGCTTTCAGGTCTTCCTCCTTCCGAATCCAGGCTTGGATTCCAACGGACACTTCTTCTGTCGTCACAAGCAGCAAGTCTTCATTGGTTCCCATTGAGAACGACGCCGCGACCCGACACCAAAGGACACCTAGGCACCCGGCTCCCCTGGGTGAGGTAACTTCAGCACTACAGTGCTCCTGTGGGTGTTGGCCCTAGAACTACTTACCCTGTAAGTGACTTGCTTGTAGCTACCCTAGAAGTGCCCTAAAACTCCTATTACAGTTGCTTCCACTGTCTCTGTCCCTGTGTCCACCGTTGTTATGTCAATGGCTGTGGCTTCGACTCCTCCTCCTCCTCCTTCTTCTGTTTCCTTGCCGTCTGTGGCAACTGTGACTGTTAGTACCCCCGTCGTACATATTGTCTCAGCTACCCTTCCACTAGCTCTATCCCCCACAACAGAGCCCCCAGCGACAATAGTGCCTGTTGCTTCTGTTGCGTCTTCCACTGTGGTTTTTAATCCTCCGACACTAGTAAGTAGTGGAATACCGGTGTGTGGATTTGACACCTCCGGGTATTAGTGCGCTATATAAATAAATAAATAAATAAATAAATAAATTTGAGGACAGGGATTGGACGAAATTTAAGGAGCACATTTTACCGTTAGTGAGACCTGATGTGGGAGATGAAGAAAAGAGGGTAATAGCTAATCAGGCTGCACAGTGGGCCCGTAATCCTATTTATAGTGTAGAGGATGTCTGGGCAACTATGAAAGATTTTGAGCCCTTTGTACAGCAACAGACCCTCCTTAAGCACCTCAAATTTTATATGACAGAGATCGAGTGTATATTAGTGAATTGGGGCCGGAACAGGTTTTTGCTAATGTTACGACAATAGTTGCATATAGGGGAAGACTACATGAGAAAAGTCCTAGGTCAGTATCTCAGTTTCCGATGAGAGAGGTGCATCCCATATATCACCCCGAGATACCGGAACTGCAAGATGGTCATGGTAATGTTACTCGAGCAGCAGTGGCGGCCAGGTTTCAGGAGCAATGGGTTTATACTCTGTGGAAAAGAAGTGAGGTTTTATCTCTTAAAACTCATTTACCAGATCCTAGGAAGAATCCCACTGCTTATTATAAAGAACTGACTGAGGCTGCTTCTTCTACGGTGATGACTCTTGCTGATATCGAAATGTTCTTTCAATATTTGGAGGCAGGTTCATACTCAAGATCATGTTCCGGAGTTGGGTGGCACTTGGGATCAAATCAAGGCATGGGATCAGGAAAGGAAGCCCGGTGATAAGCCTCGAGCGGAGATTTTAGCATTGCCATGTCGCATAATTACGTATATGTGTAGGAGAGTAGGATCTGCCTCTTATGTTGCCCCCACTTTTTTTCTGATGTTTACACTGGTTTCTGGCTATAGTCTGGCTGGGACCCTGCCAATCAGGGCCCCAGCCTCTCTGTTCTCTCTAAACGACTTGGAGTGCACTTTAGGTGCACTAGTGATTGGATACTGTGGTACCTTATGAGTCCCTAGTATATGGTACCTTAGGTACCAAGGGCATAGGTACTTCACAGGCCTACCAGGGGCTGAAGCATGTATTATGCCACCCCTGTGAAGCAGACTAAATCTGACACCACAGGCCTGCTACTGCAGCCTGGGTGAGGAGGTGCTAGCACCCCTCACTGAGATACAGGTCACCTATATCTCTCCTGCACACACATTTCAGCTTATCAGTCACCCCTAAGGCAGGCCCTATCAATCCTGAGGGCAGGGTGCTTAGTTCCTATGTGAGAGGGTGCCTCTGCCTGAGCAGGACCCCTCTGCAGCTCTCAGAGTCTATTCTCTGGGGCTGTTTGTGAATGCAGCCAAACCATATACTCTTAAGTGCATTATATCCTCGCGGTAAATGCTAACTGTGGAATGGTTGCATCAAAACATGTCGTGTTTGGTGTCAAACACTTTAGAATCATACCCAGACACCAGTAACTGGTGTGGGAGTATGATCCCACCCTTCTAGAGGGAGAGACATGTACCTACTGTGGAAACACGGTAGAATCCTAAAGAGCCCTGACATCACAAAATGGATGCCACCAGTCACAGACACTGGGCTGCCCTCCTGCTGATGACCGACACTCGCAGTGGAGGAGGCACAACAATAGATATCCTGTCCCAAGGGGGTGTGACCACCTCCCAGACAGGGTTTAGTGTATTGGGGCTGGGTGGGTGCACTCCTAGAGTGCTTTGAAGTCCTGCACTGGGGAGCAGAAGGCTCCTCTGTGCATACCCCAGTTCAAACCGGCTCAGGGGCTACCTGCCCCTGCTCTGGTGCGAAACTGGACAAAGGGAAGTGGGTGTAGCCACCCACTCCCCTGACCCTCCCATAGGTGGGGTCATAGAGCTAGTCCCTCCCTTCTCTTTAGTATAAGAGGGGGAACCTGTGCATTGCAACCTAGATACCCCTGGACGACGCTCTAAAGAAGAATCCCGGACCTTCGATGTTCCACTACCTCTGGAAGACTGAAGAATCTCCCTTGGAGTCAAGGAGTGACTCCCCTGCTTGGCAGGCACCAAAAACTACAATGACAGTCGCAAACTACGCCGCTCCTGCCGGAGCCCGAAGTCCCTGCAGCCCAGGAAGAGGATTTCCTGACTTCTCCAAGGCCATCGTGAGTCCCCAGTGAAGCTGAGGCAAGTGGACCCCACGAGCGATGAGGAACCGCAGCCCCTGGGTACCGTGCACTATTGTCGAGTGCAACCCCTACACAATGTTCTATGAACTTGTGCTTTGGACCACGTGTGGTCCCAGCCTCTAACAGAGATCCCTCCCAAAACCAGAGGCCTACACCATCCCGAGTGACCATGGGCCCCTGTTGAGTGAATCCTCCTGAGGCGTCTTCGCGATCCCTTGCCAGCCAGCTTGTGGGTCCCTAGAAGACTTTTCAACAAAACCAAAGGGCTCTCCGGTTGCTCCAGGCCTGCCCTGACCTACCCTCACTGGGTAAGTCCTTCAGACCTTGCTGGTCTGCACCATTGACTTTTCTTCTCCCCCACGAGACTTGTTGCTACCAAGGCTTGTTGGCTCCAATCGGGTCGCTGACACCGCAGTCAGCTGCAGACTTCATGGGACACGCTGAATCCAGCTCCTGGCTATCCTCGACGCCTCCTGGACCTCGTGGTCGAAGAGTCAAGACACCCGTGAACGACCCGAAGCTGTCAACGACGGTGGGCATTCATCTTCCTTGCCCAGGGTCACTGCCAAGTGACTTTGAACACTGTCCCCTCTGCTTTCAGGTCTTCCTCCTTCCGAATCCAGGCTTGGATTCCAACGGACACTTCTTCTGTCGTCACAAGCAGCAAGTCTTCATTGGTTCCCATTGAGAACGACGCCGCGACCCGACACCAAAGGACACCTAGGCACCCGGCTCCCCTGGGTGAGGTAACTTCAGCACTACAGTGCTCCTGTGGGTGTTGGCCCTAGAACTACTTACCCTGTAAGTGACTTGCTTGTAGCTACCCTAGAAGTGCCCTAAAACTCCTATTTTCCCCGTGCGATTCTCGCACTGGCTCGTACAGGGTTCGCGTCTATGTTAGACACAACGCGTCCAACTCCCTTGTAACTCTATCAGTATCCGCGTCGTTCGACTCGTACTGACCGATCGTTGTGTTCGCCTCGAACACGCTAGGGATCTTTAACATTGAAATCTCAATCGCGTCCTTTCGCATAAACTCGTACAGGACTCGCATCGGTGTCTGAACACCGCGTCCGTCCCCTGTGGGTCTCCTACAACTACCTGGGGTGGTTCTTGGGGGTCCCTCGATTCTACATGCTCTAGGCCCAGGTCTAGGCAAGCTAGGACTGTGATATTTGATTGTGCTAACTTATTTTTGATAACATTTGATTTGTACATATGTTCCTGACTTCTAATCTCATAAAGAGATTAGTAGAGAGTTGTTTAGTAATAAATACATATATATTTGATATATATACCTGTGTGGTGTCTTTTCATTTGGTGATTCAAGAGATTGTGTGGTAAAACAAGCTGCTTTACATTCCTCCAAGACTTAGCCTGAAGGCTGCTCTCCACAGCTACCACTAGGATAGCTTTCCATAAAGGTTGTCTTAAACCTACCAACCATAAGAGTCGAATTGTTCTGGTGCAAGGTGCCCACTCTAACAAGTGGACAGCATATACCAGGCCAACTTCTCACATTGGTGGCAGCGTGTGGGATTCCAGCTTGCTATTGTTTTACCAGAAAATCTCTATTTGAATTACTAACTGAAAACCACTATAGGTACTCAAGGTACATATAAAGTCAAGCTTAGTATCAATAAGTTCTACTGAACTTAGAGCTGTGTGCCAAGGGATAGCACACCCTTTCTACAGCTCAAGCTAGTATCAGTAGGCCACAAACTAGTGTAGGTAGTACAACACTGCACAACACTAGAATGTCCTTAAGGGATGGAACCAGTGGATCCACTCAGCTTCAGTATAAGGACATGACTTTCTTTGACTTGAAAGCCATGTGTGCTGAAAGGCACCTGAAGATAGGACAGAGTCCCTCCACACTACACCTGATAGATCTGCTGACAGCAGATGATCTTAGATTAGCTCTAGGAGCTAATGGGTCTGAATCAGTGAGTGGGTCAATTACAGTGTCTGGGTCAGATGATGAACATCAAGTGTACCAAGACTCTGTGATTGCAGGGCCATGCCCCAAGGGGTCTGAACAGGACAGGGGAGTTCTCCCTAAGAGACCTGACAGAGTGGGAGAGAAGCCTAGGTCCCTTTCTAGGGACTCTGACCGCTCCTATCACTCTGGCAGAGAAACTGTCCACCAGAGAGACTCCTACTTCCTAAGAAGAGAGATTCCTCTGACAGACTGTACAAACTGCTGCAGTATGAGGAAGCAAGATTTGCCCTCAAAACCAAGCAGTTGGCATTAGATAAAGAAGCCTTTGAGCTCCAGAGAGCTTCTAGAAAGAGGGGTTAGAACCCCCTGGTGGCAGCAACAGTGTCCCTAGAGGCAGAGAATATATTCCAGACCATAGGAACCTGAGCAAGGTTGTTCCTCCCTACCAGAGTGGGGATGATATCCATAAGTGGATAACTGCTATGGAAAGGGCCTGTAGAGTACAACAGGTCCCCCAAAAGCAGTGGGCAGCAATCTTGTGGCTCTCCTTTTCAGATAAAGGTAGAGACAAGCTCCTCACTGTTAGAGAAGAGGATGCTGAGGACTATGAAGTCCTGAAGAGTGCACTGATAGATGGGTTTGGCTTAACCACTGAGTAGTACAGGTTGAAGTTCAGAGACACCCAGAAGGCACAGACTCAGGACTGGACTGACTTTGTAGATTGTGCAACCAAGGCTCTGGAGGGTTGGCTGGTTGGCAGTAGGGTTACTGATTTCAAGGGATTGTATAATCTAATGATGAGAGAACAGATCCTTAATAATTGCCAGAACCAGTTGTTGCATCAATACCTGGTGGACTCAGATCTGACCTCTCCCCAAGAATTGGGAAAGAAGGCAGACAAGTGGGTCAGAACCAGGGTGAGGCAGAAAACCCAGAACCCAGGGGGTGACACAAAGAAGCAGGATTCTAAGGGCTCTGAGAAAAGTGGGGATAAGTCAAAAGACCAGAAGTCTTCACAAGGGCCCCAAAAATCTGCATCTGGTGGGGAGTCACAATCCAACAAGGGAAAAGGCCAAAAGAAGCCATGGTGCAAATTCTGTAAACAGAAAGGGCACTGGACTTCTGATTGTAACAAGTCCAAAGACCAAACCACCACCACTCCTGCCCCTAAGGCAACTGTTCCCCCTAGTTCAGCTACTAGTGGAGGTGGTACTCAGAAAAAGGGTGTAGTAGGGCTGACCCTGGGTTCTGAAGTGGACTCTGGCGTAGCCAGGGTACCCACTCAGGCCATGCTGATTTGTGATGGAGACATTGACATGTCCTTCCTAGTGAGCCCCAGTAATCTGGGCAAATACAAACAGCAGCCTGTAATCAATGGCAAACAGGCTTTGGCATTTAGGGACACAGGTGCTAGTGTCACCATGGTGGCAGAGGATCTTGTGGACCCTGGACAGATCATCCTGGGTGAAATGTACCAGGTGACCAATGCAAGCAATGCCAGGACCAACCATAGTCTGGCAGTTGTGAATTTCTCCTGGGGAGGGGTAACTGGCCTCAAGAAGGTTGTAGTCAGTGCAGACCTCCCTGTAGAATGTCTATTGGGCAATGATCTAGAGACTTCAGCCTGGTCTGAAGTAGAGTTATGGACTCATGCTGAGATGTTGGGCATCCCTGCAGAGGTATTTGCTGTGACCAGGTCACAGGCCAAAATGCATGACACTGAACAAGCTCTGGATCCTGAAATTGTGGACCAGATGCTTCCCAAGAAGAAGAGCAGTAGGGTTAAGGCAGTGCCTTCCCCTCTGTCTCAGATCACAGATTCCCCTCTTGAGGGAGGAGAAGCAGATCCTGAAGAAGGAACTGCCCCAGAGGGACTTGAGCCTGACCAGGTTGAGTTCTTGGGGGCAGGGGGCCGTTCTAGGGAAGATCTGAGTAAGGAGCAACAGTGCTGCCCCTCTCTTGAACCCCTCAGACAGCAGGCTGCTGCTGAGGCTGCCGGGAGTGCTAGTGGGTCCCATAGAGTTTATTGGGATGAGGGACTCCTATATTCTGAAGGTAGAGATCCAGCCCCTGGATCCACCAGGAGGTTGGTAATACCTCAGAAGTTTAGGGGGTTCCCCTTGACCCTAGCACATGACATCCCTTTGGCAGGTCACTTGGGCCAAAACAAGACCTGGGACAGGCTTGTTCCACATTTTCATTGGCCACATATGTCAGAGGACACAAATGAGTTTTGTCGCTCCTGTGTCACATGCCAAGCCAGTGGCAAGGCAGGTGGCACAACAAAGGCCCCACTGATATCACTACCTGTGGTGGGGGTACCATTTGAAAGGGTAGGGATTGACATTGTTGGTCCCCTTGACCCTCAAACTGCATCTGGGCACAGATTTATCCTGGTGATAGTGGATCATGCCACCAGGTCCCCAGAGGCAATTCCCCTGAGGACCACCACAGCTTCTGTGGTGGCAAGAGCCCTCATTGGAGTCGTCTCCAGAGTGGGTTTCCCAAAGGAGGTCATCTCTGACAGAGGTACCAACTTCATGTCAGGATATTTGAAAGCAATGTGGAAGGAGTGTGGTGTAACTTATAAGTTCACCACCCCCTATCACCCACAATGCAATGGGTTGGTTGAACGCTTCAACAAAACCCTGAAGGGAATGATTAAAGGACTCCCAGAGAAGCTTAGGCGGAAATGGGACCTTCTTCTTCCCTGCCTGTTGTTTGCATACAGAGAAGTTCCACAGAAGGGGGTTGGTTACAGCCCATTTGAGCTTCTGTTTGGGCATCCTGTCAGAGGTCCATTATGTTTAGTAAAAGAGGGCTGGGAGTTACCTCTCAAACCCCCCAAACAAGCCGTGATGGACTATGTACTTGGTCTCCGCTCCAGGATGGCTGAGTACATGAAAAAGGCAACCAAAACCTGGAGGCCAGCCAAGAATTACATAAAGCTTGGCATGACCAAAGGCTGTGCTGACTGTATACCAGCCAGGACAGAAAGTGTGGGTGCTGGAGCCAGTGGACCCAGCAGCCCTCCTAGACAAACGGAGTGGCCCCCATACAATAGTTGAGCAAAAGGGAGAAGTCACCTATCTCGTGAATCTTGAAACTCCCAGGAGCCCCCTGAGGGTGCTCCATGTCAACAGATTGAAGCCATATGTTGACAGGGCTGACATGGGCTTGCTCATGGCAACTGATGAGGAACAGGAGGAGGAGAGTGACCCTCTCCCTGAACTGCTCTCGCAGAACCCTGATGATGGGTCAGTAGATGGTGTTGCTTTGGCAAGCAGCCTCACTGACCATCAGCAAACTGAGTGCAGACAAGTTCTGCAGCAGTACAGACATATGTTTAGCCTGACCCCTAGTCAGACTTCCTGGTGCACCCATGAGGTGGACACTGGAGACAGTCTGCCTGTCAAGAGTAAAATCTACAGGCAACCTGACCATGTCAGGGACTGTATCAGGACTGAAGTCCAGAAGATGTTGGAGTTAGGTGTGATTGAGCCCTCAGATAGCCCATGGGCTAGCCCAGTAGTCCTAGTGCCCAAGCCTCATACCCAGGGTGGTAAGAAAGAAATGAGGTTTTGTGTAGACTACAGAGGCCTCAATGCAGTCACCAGGACTGATGCCTATCCCATACCCAGGGCAGATGAGCTGATTGATACTTTGGCCTCAGCCAAGTATCTGAGTACATTTGACCTAACAGCTGGCTACTTAGCTGATGATGCAAAAGCCAAAACAGCATTTTCGACCCCTGGTGGGCACTACCACTTTGTGGTGATGCCCTTTGGATTGAAAAATGCACCTGCCACTTTTCAGAGGTTGGTGAACAAAGTTCTGGCAGGAATGGAAACTTATTGCTCAGCTTATCTAGATGATATTGCTGTCTTTAGTTCCTCCTGGCAGGATCACCTGGTCCACCTCAGAAATGTTTTAGAGGCTCTGCAGAAAGCAGGCCTCACTATCAAGGCCACTAAGTGCCAGATAGGGCAGAGTCAGGTTGTATACCTGGGCCACCTTGTGGGTGGAGGCCAGGTTCAGCCTTTACAGAGCAAGATCCAAACCATAATGGAATGGGCTGCTCCAATCACCCAGACACAGGTGAGAGCCTTCTTAGGCCTGACTGGGTACTATAGGAGGTTTGTGAAGGGATATGGATCTATAGTGACCCCCTTGAATGATCTGACCTCAAAGAAAAAGCCAACAAATGTTCAGTGGACAGCTAGCTGTCAGAAGGCATTTGAAGACCTAAAGCAGGCCATGTGCACTGCCCCCATCTTACAGAGTCCAGACTACACCAAAAGGTTCATTGTCCAAACAGATGCTTCTGAGCTGGGTGTGGGAGCTGTACTGTCTCAACTGAATGATGAAGGTCAAGACCAGCCAGTAGCTTTCATTAGCAGAAGGCTGACCCCTAGAGAGAAACGTTGGTCAGCTATAGAGAGGGAGGCCTTTGCTGTGGTATGGGCCCTGAAGAAGCTGAGGCCATACTTGTTTGGTACTCACTTCATAGTTCAGACTGACCACAAGCCCCTCCTATGGCTTAAACAAATGAAAGGAGAAAACCCAAAACTTTTGAGGTGGTCCATTTCCCTACAGGGGATGGACTATACAGTGGAACATAGACCTGGGACCCAACATGCCAATGCAGATGGACTCTCAAGGTATTTCCACTTAGAACACGAAGACTCAACTGGTCAAGGTTAGTTTAGTGTCCCTGCGTTTGGGGGGGGGGTTGTGTAGGAGAGTAGGATCTGCCTCTTATGTTGCCCCCACTTTTTTTCTGATGTTTACACTGGTTTCTGGCTATAGTCTGGCTGGGACCCTGCCAATCAGGGCCCCAACCTCTCTGTTCTCTCTAAACGACTTGGAGTGCACTTTAGGTGCACTAGTGATTGGATACTGTGGTACCTTATGAGTCCCTAGTATATGGTACCTTAGGTACCAAGGGCATAGGTACTTCACAGGCCTACCAGGGGCTGAAGCATGTATTATGCCACCCCTGGGAAGCAGACTAAATCTGACACCACAGGCCTGCTACTGCAGCCTGGGTGAGGAGGTGCTAGCACCCCTCACTGAGATATAGGTCACCTATATCTCTCCTGCACACACATTTCAACTTATCAGTCACCCCTAAGGCAGGCCCTATCAATCCTGAGGGCAGGGTGCTTAGTTCCTATGTGAGAGGGTGCCTCTGCCTGAGCAGGACCCCTCTGCAGCTCTCAGAGTCTATTCTCTGGGGCTGTTTGTGAATGCAGCCAAACCATATACTCTTAAGTGCATTATATCCTCGCGGTAAATGCTAACTGTGGAATGGTTGCATCAAAACATGTCGTGTTTGGTGTCAAACACTTTGGAATCTTACCCCCACACCAGTAACTGGTGCGGGAGTATGATCCCACCCTTCTAGAGGGAGAGACATGTACCTACTGTGGAAACACAGTAGAATCCTAAAGAGCCCTGGCATCACAAAATGGATGCCACCAGTCACAGACACTAGGCTGTCCTCCTGCTGATGACCGGCACTCGCAGTGGAGGAGGCCCAACAATAGATATCCTGTCCCAAGGGGGTGTGACCACCTCCCAGACAGGGTTTAGTGTATTGGGGCTGGGTGGGTGCACTCCTAGAGTGCTTTGAAGTCCTGCACTGGGGGAGCAGAAGGCTCCTCTGTGCATACCCCAGTTCAAACCGGCTCAGGGGCTACCTGCCCCTGCTCTAGCGCGACACTGGACAAAGGGAAGTGGGTGTAGCCACCCACTCCCCTGACCCTCCCATAGGTGGGGTCATAGAGCTAGTCCCTCCCTTCTCTTTAGTATAAGAGGGGGAACCTGTGCATTGCAACCTAGATACCCCTGGACGATGCTCTAAAGAAGAATCCTGGACCTTCGACATTCCACTACCTCTGGAAGACTGAAGAATCTCCCTTGGAGTCAAGGAGTGACTCCCCTGCTTGGCAGGCACCAAAAACTACAATGACGGTCGCAAACTATGCCACTCCCGCCAGAGCCCGAAGTCCCTGCAGCCCAGGAAGAGGATTTCCTAACTTCTCCAAGGCCATCGTGAGTCCCCAGTGAAGCTGAGGCAAGTGGACCCCACGAGTGATGAGGAACCGCAGCCCCTGGGTACTGTGCACTATTGTCGAGTGCAACCCCTACACGACGTTCTACGAACTTGTGCTTTGGATCACATGTGGTCCCAGCCTCTAACAGAGATCCCTCCCAAAACCAGAGGCCTACACTGTCCCGAGTGACCGTGGGCCCCTGTTGAGTGAATCCTCCCGAGGCGTCTTTGCGATCCCTTGCCAGCCGGCTTGTGGGTCCCCAGAAGACTTTTCAACAAAACCAAAGAGCTCCCCTGGTTGCTCCAGGCCTGCCTTGACCTACCCTTGCTGGGTAAGTCCTTCAGACCTTGCTGGTCTGCACCATTGACTTTTCTTCTCCCCCACAAGACTTGTTGCTACCAAGGCTTGTTGGCTCCAATCGGGTCGCTGACACCGCAGTCAGCTGCAGACTTCGTGGGACACGCTGAATCCAGCTCCTGGCTGTCCTCGACGCCTCCTGGACCTCGTGGTCGAAGAGAGACACCCGTGAACGACCCGAAGCTGTCGACGACGGTGGGCATTCATCTTCCTTGCCCAGGGTCACTGCCAAGTGACTTTGAACACTGTCCCCTCTGCTTTCAGGTCTTCCTCCTTCCGAATCCAGGCTTGGATTCCAACGGACACTTCTTCTGTCGTCGCAAGCAGCAAGTCTTCATTGGTTCCCATTGAGAACGACGCCGCGACCCGACACCAAAGGACACCTAGGCACCCGGCTCCCCTGGGTGAGGTAACTTCAGCACTACGGTGCTCCTGTGGGTGTTGGCCCTAGAACTACTTACCCTGTAAGTGACTTGCTTGTAGCTACCCTAGAAGTGCCCTAAAACTCCTATTTTCCCCGTGCGATTCTCGCACTGGCTCGTACAGGGTTCGTGTCTGTGTTAGACACATCGCGTCCAACTCCCTTGTAACTCTATCAGTATCCGCGTCCTTCGACTCGTACTGACCGATCGGTGTGTTCGCCTCGAACACGCTAGGGATCTTTAACATTGAAATCTCAATCGCGTCCTTTCGCATAGACTCGTACAGGACTCGCATCGGTGTCTGAACACCGCGTCCGTCCCCTGTGGGTCTCCTACAACTACCTGGGGTGGTTCTTGGGGGTCCCTCGATTCTACATGCTCTAGGCCCAGGTCTAGGCAAGCTAGGACTGTGATATTTGATTGTGCTAACTTATTTTTGATAACATTTGATTTGTACATATGTTCCTGACTTCTAATCTCATAAAGAGATTAGTAGAGAGTTGTTTAGTAATAAATACATATATATTTGATATATATACCTGTGTGGTGTCTTTTCATTTGGTGATTCAAGAGATTGTGTGGTAAAACAAGCTGCTTTACATTCCTCCAAGACTTAGCCTGAAGGCTGCTCTCCACAGCTACCACTAGGATAGCTTTCCATAAAGGTTGTCTTAAACCTACCAACCATAAGAGTCGAATTGTTCTGGTGCAAGGTGCCCACTCTAACAAGTGGACAGCATATACCAGGCCAACTTCTCACAATATGCATGCTCCTATTCCGCCGAGAAAGGTGGATTGGGATAAATTGTCAGCCTGTCAACAGAAGAAAGATGAGAGTGTGTCTGATTTCTTCACCCGATTTGAAGGTACATTTTTGGATTATAGTGGACAAGATTTGTCCGTTGAGAGAGGTGTTCGGTTGTTCATCAATAGATTTGTTTCTAACCTGCTTCCTGAAATTGCGACTCGATTGCAAGCTTCTGAGAGTACCTGGTCTACCTCCTCTCCCTATGTTATCTTGAATATGGCCCAATATTATGAGCATAAGGATAATGAGGAAAAGGAGAGGACAGAGAAGAAACATACGGATTTAAAGACGAAGGTGTTGTTACAGCAGGCTTTTAGAGGGAATGGGAGAGGACGTGGCGGTCCTGCCTGACAGCTTCCACGCACTAGTAGGCAGCCAAATATGACGCCTTTGGGGCCGAATCAGTGTGCGTACTGTAAAGAGGAGGGACATTGGCATTGCGAATTTCCTGTGCTTTTGCAGAAGGTAGCGGGCCCGAGAGGACAAGGTTCTCGTGGACGGGGTCGTGGAGCTGATGGGGCAGATAGGGCTCAGAATACCGCAGCCTCACAGGGTCGTTCTGATAATAATTATTTTGATGACCCTTGTGATGGACAGTACTATCATGATGATTATGACATGGAGGAAGTGAAAGGGATGTCTTACAGTTAGGACAGCCAGGGGCAGAGTGAGGGACCAGTTCCGATACCTGTAGACCAGATTGGTCCTTATGTAACAGCAGAACTGCAAGGTTCAATTAAGGAATTTTTGGTGGACACAGGTGCGACTAAAAGTTCTGTTACTCGAAATATGGTCCTTGGGGCGGCTCTGTCTGGCCATAATAATGTGTCGGTTGGTTTCTCTGGTCTACCGGTTGTAAGCCCCATTTCAAAACCTCTTGCGTTGACTATAAGTCCTTTCACTGTGGATTCACCATTCTTGTTGACATCTAATTGTGGTGAGAATTTGATGGGTTTGGATTTGTTGAAGAAATTGCATGCCACAATTTATTGTTCTCCGGCAGGTGTCTATATGACAATGGGTTCAGATGTAGCACGTGCTAAGCAGTGTTTGTCCAAAGATGCACCCCTTCCCTGTTTAGTTTAAAGATGTGCCACCCACTCTGTGGGCGACACAGATGTGGGATTATTGCAGATATCGCCAGTTTCGATACAGGTTAAGGATGGGGCTGTTTTGCCCCGTATCCCTCAGCAAAAAATACCACAGGCAGGTAAGCGAGCCTTATTGCAAATTATATAGGATTTGATTAAGAAGGGAGTGGTTGAGGAGACAACTGCTAATATTTGTAATAGCCCTATTCTTCCAATTCTTAAAAGGACGCCCTCAGGTTCTCCTGATGACCATGAAGATGTTTATCGTTTCGTGATGGATTTGCGCGAGGTTAATAAAATAGTGGTCCCTCAGTTTCCAGTGGTTCCTGACATTACCACTCTTTTGACGATGATTCCCTCCACTGCTAAATTTTTCTCTGTCATTGATCTAAAAAAGGCTTTCTTTAGTATCCCTATTCATCCGGATAGCAGATATTTGCTCGGGTTTACACTAGCCGGTAGGAGCTTTAGATACTGTCGAGCTCTTCAGGGCTATACAGAAAGTCTGAGTATTTATAGCCAAGCATTAAAGAGCCAATTGGATTCCCTTTCGCTTCCTGCAGGTAATGCATTGGTGCAGTATGTTGAAGACTTGCTCATCACTTCTGACACGGAACAAGGTTGCAAAGACAGTACAGTTAAATTGTTGTTGCATTTGGCCCAACATGGACATAAGGTGTCTCTTTCTAAATTTTAATATTGCCAACAGGAGGTCACCTACTTAGGTCACCTACTGTCGAAGGAGGGCAGGAGATTGACTCCTGAGCGCATCAGTACCATTGTTAAAATGCCCATTCCGCAAACCCAGAAAGAAGTGCACGCTTTCATAGGTATCACTTCCTACTGTCGGCAGTGGATACCTAACTACTCTTTACTAATTAAACCTCTGCTTCCTCTAACTACTAAAGATGTGCATGAGCCCCTGCCCTGGATGCCTGACTGTCAGCAGTCTTTTGAGCAATTGAAAACTGCGCTTTGTTCGGCTCCGGTACTTGGCACTCCTGATTATAAAAAAACGTTTGTGTTGTACGTCCATGAGATGTCTGGCTGCGCGCTTTCTGTTTTAACACAAACATTTGGAGATAAGCAATGGCTGTGTGCTTATTTCTCTGCTGTTCTTGACCCTGTCGCAAGGGCCCACCCGAGCTGTCTAAGAGCAGTCGCGGCTGTGGCTGTATCTATCAGACAATCGGCTGAACTCATACTTGATACTGATCTCACAGTGATGGTACCCCATGCTGTGGACATTCTTTTGAATAAGACTAAGACACAGCACCTCACCAGTGCATGTCTGACTGGTTATGAATTAACTTTGTTTGCCAAGCACATTACGATTAAAAGATGTGCCACTCTGAATCCAGCCACGTTACTGCCCCTCCCTTCTGAGAATAATGAGATTGAAACATGATTGTATCTTCCGAACGGAAGAAGAGA
This sequence comes from Calotriton arnoldi, assembly GCA_963921515.1. Taxonomy (NCBI): domain Eukaryota; kingdom Metazoa; phylum Chordata; class Amphibia; order Caudata; family Salamandridae; genus Calotriton; species Calotriton arnoldi. The sequence goes on from CAWUFW010000229.1 coordinate 3,681,214, forward strand.
CGAAGAGACGAAGGGACGGGTAGACTTGACTGATGTTCCCTTATATGACCCACAAGGGGAACTATATGTCGATGGCTCTTGTTTTAAATTACCAGATGGCACTATAACTGCTGTGTATGCTATCACCACACTGCGTACAGTAGTTGAGACATCACGAGTTCCTTACCAATCGGCTCAAGCTGCAGAGCTTGTTGCTTTGATACGAGCTTGCGAATTGAGTGAGGGATTGGTTGTCAATATTTATACTGACAGCCAAGACGCCTTTGGAGTCGCACATAATTTTGGGCGACTCTAGGCTGAGAGAGGGTTTCTTACTTCCCATGGCACCAAAATCCAGTACAGGTACCTCATATTGAGGCTTTTGTCTGCTTTGACCCTCCCTAAGAAATTGGCTATAGTAAAGTGTAGTGCCCATCGAAAAGTTACTGATGATGTAGGTAGGGGAAATGCTTTTGCCGATCAGACAGCTAAGGAAACAGCCCTGACTAAAATGATAAGAATGTTTGTAGCAGGTCCCGCTAGGTGGATGCCTGAAGTTATTATGTTCGAGGATACACTTGAGAATGTGAAGGAGATACAAAGTGAGGCCACAATAGAAGAATTAGCATTATGGCAAGAAATTACAGCACAATTGAACGATGAGGGATGTTGGATTGACAAGTCAGGGAAACAGAGATGGATGTTGCCAGATGCATATGTTCTCCCGGTAGTTACGATGGCCCATGGCCTAGCCGATATTAGTGCTAAGGGTATTTGCAAGTTGTTAGACCCTGCATGGCAGAATGATAACATTTCAAAGACTGCTGCACATTTAGTGAAGTATTGCATGGTGTGCATGATGCATAACCCTGGGAAGGGTACTCCTACACCCCCTGGTAATTTTGCACCACCCACCTTCCCTTTTGAAGTCCTTCAAATGGACTATATCGAACTGGAAAGGTGCAACAATTTGAAGTATGTTTTGGTGGTTGTTTGTGCTTTCAGTAAGTGGGTTGAAGCTTATCCCACTAAAGATAATTCAGCCGTTACGACTGCAAAGGTACTCCTGAAGGAGTCTTTCCTCATTTTGGCTTGCCCCGTTTGATTTGGAGTGATAACGGAAGTCATTTTAATGCCAAGGTTATTCAATTAATTTGTGATGGTTTGCACATAAAACAGACATTTCATGCCGCAAACCACCTGCAGTTAGCAGGTTTGGTTGAGAAGTACAATGGTACTCTCAAACGGAAAATGGCAAAGATTCAGGAGACAACCGGATTACAGTGGCCAGATGCTTTACCTTTAGCACTTTTGTCAACAAGAACTACAGCACATTCTAGGACAGGATTGTCACCGTATGAGGTCGTGTTTGGACGCCCGGCAAAAGTCTGGGGCGTCCCGCGTCCTCGACGGTTCGCTATTATTGAGTACCCCTTGTTGATTGATTACCAATGCCAGTTAACCGAAAATGTGCGTTCTATTCACCAACAGGTCCGGTACGCCCTACCAGCTACGCCAGAGGGGCCCAGACACGATATCCAGCCAGGTGATTACATATTAGTTCGGAATTTTCAGCGGAAGAAGAGTTTGGGGCCACGTTGGAAGGGGCCACTCCAAGTCTTGCTGGCTACCCGCACTGCTGTCAAAGTTACTGGTCGTAAGAATTGGATCCATACATCTCACTGCAAGAGGGTTCCTCTCCATCTGCCCTATGATCAGTGGACCAAAGATGGAGTAGGGGACTCTGAGTGCGAGAACGTGCCTCAGTTTGTCCCTTTCAGTAATGCCAGGCTGACCTGGAACAAAACGGATGAGGAGAATGATGAAGTGCTGAATGCAGCAGTAGCTCCGGAAATACGGGCTATCCAGGAGCCCCTTTTCACTGATCCCTCTGTGCCTGGAGTCACTAGGTATAATTTGCGCCCTCGGCTAAAGAACGGTGCACAAAAGGAGAAGTCAGATTAGTTAGGGATGGACTGTTTAAGTTAGGGTGTACTTTGCCATAGTACCGACGGATTTAGTTTAGGGCGAGAAGAGATTTGTGCACTGTTTGAACATTGGACAGGATAGATCGAATGTATCCCCTTGGGGTTACATTATCCTGATCGGCCTGGGATACGTCAAGAGCTTAGGATAGAGCAAGCTCCACCGCCGGTGCTCAAGAGCGCCAACGTTTGATGGACAATAGCAGCCTGTACCAGTGAGGCTCTGACGGACACTGGGAACTTGTATACTTCTCTTGTTGGCAACTCGCCCCCTTGCTTTCTCATTTGCTATGCACCCTTTTGGCAGAATGGTTGCCGATGAAGAGCAGTCAGTAATCCCCCTTGTTCATATACGTAAATTTTGGTCTACCAAACAAAAAATACTATGTGCTATTCTTGTGTTACTATTGTTGTTGATTCTGGGGGGAGTGTCCTGGGTTTTGGATTGTGATCAGAATGAACCGCCATGTACTAAAAACAAGGTTGTTTCTCAAGTTCGTACGAAAAGGACAGCCCCGAGTAATGTGTTTTTGGACACACATAAAAGGTTTTTTGGAGAAATTACTGCTTGTTATCCTACTGAGTCTGTTACTAGCTTATGGACTGCATATCCATTGTCACTTGTTAATTACACTTATACTCAGCCCCCTGATTTTGTAGAAGTACAAGGAGTATTTGGATTTGGTTATCGGATGGGGTGGAGCCTCATCCTCGGCTCCACCCCATCCGCCTGGGATGACTCCTGGTGGCCAGCCTCGCTGGGAACTGCACCGACACCCACCAACCACGCACGCACGCAACCTGGGGTTCATCCTGGACTCTTCTCTGTCAATGACCCAACAAGTCAACGCCGTCTCCTCCTCCTGCTTCAACACCCTCCGTATGCTTCGCAAGATCTACAAATGGATCCCCACCGAAACCAGAAGGATGGTCACCCAGGCCCTCGTCACCAGCAGGCTGGACTATGGCAACGCCCTCCACGCGGGAACCACGGCCAAACTCCAGAAGAGACTCCAACGCATACAAAACGCCTCCGCACGCCTCATTCTCGACATCCCCCGCCACAGCCACATCACCGCCCACCTGAAGGACCTGCACTGGCTGCCCGTCAACAAAATGATTACCTTCAAGCTCCTCACCCACGCTCACAAAGCACTCCACGACGCCGGACCAGCATACCTCAACAAGCGACTCACCTTCTACACCCCTAACCGCCAGATCCGCTCCGCTGACCTCGCCCTCGCCACCGTCCCACGCATCCACCGAACTACCACTGACGGCAGATCCTTCTCCCACCTCGCCGCCAAGACATGGAACACCCTCCCCTTCCACCTACGACAGACCCAGGACCTACTGACCTTCAGAAGACTCCTCAAGACCTGGCTGTTCGATCAGTAGCTGCTCCCCCCCCCAGCGCCTTGAGACCCTCACGGGTGAGTAGCGCGCTCTACAAATGTCTGATTGATTGATTGATTGATTGATTGATCCAGGCCCATGTGTATATCATCGAAAGCCACAAGGCACAGGTTATCCAAGATGTAACAACAACACTTATTGTGATAATTTCTATATGGACAAACAGAATGTCACACTGGTGGGTTGGCAGTACAAAGAATTGACAGTTCCCTGAGAGGCTGGTTATTACCCTGCATGCTGCCCATTTGTCAATTATACCGACCTCATTTTGTATGCTAACTGCTCAGGGATAATTCTGCGTAAGGGCAGTACTCTATGGTAGATCCAAAGGATCCTCGTACTGTTGGATGGAATTCTAGGTATGCTGCTGTAGATTATGATAGGCCCATTTATGCACACCCAGGGTTTTCTTTCTGACTAATGAGACTTTTTCCAAATGCTTAATGGTACACATGATGTGGCCCTTGGGATTGTGTTGCCTCTAGGTGTGCCTTGTAAACATGCGAAGCCTAAGGTCAGATGGGTGAAAAGAACACTGACAAAGGAATTTTGCGAAGGGGTGACAGACCTTGAAGTCAATAATTGTAGTAATGGTATCATCTTTGGGTATATTCTCTCCTCCATTATTACTTTTGGTGGTACCGCTATGGCTAGAGGTGAAAGGGCTAGAGAATACTTATATTGTCGAATTCCACAGTGGCAGCTCTGCGTGACATCACCACCCAATTAGAAAGTATGCGAATATATTCTGAGCAGACTAGAAATGCTGTTGATTTCATTCTAGCTAAGAGTGGTGGTGTGTGCGCAGTAGTAGGAAACCAGTGTGTAGTCGGGATAACTAATATGGAAAAAAATATTACCCAACACGTTTTAGACGTCCTAGAAAATGTGAAAGGAATGGAGAGCGGAAATTGGAGTTGGTCCCTCTTTGGTGGATGGGATTGGATCTTTGAAAGGGTGATCTATTTCATCGTGATCCTGATTTCTTGCTGTGTTTTAGTCCAATGTCTTCCCTTATGCTGTTCATATTGCACCACTCTTCTCTCTCCTAAAAGAATATCAACTCATGATACTAATGCAACAATAATGCTTCAGAAAGAGCTCGATGAACTTATGCAGTTAGACGAGGGTATTTTCGAGACCTCTTCCCTCCTTACCGTTTCCCCTCCAGATGCTGAAGAAATGGAGTGTTCCTAAAATGTATTCATGGTTTGTTGAACTATATGTTTTTCTTATTATCACACAATGATTGCTTAGCTCATGCTAAAAGGAGGGTCTGTTGGAATAAAAATTATGTTTTTGTATTGTGTAGTAATCTGTTAAGTCAGGTTATGTTAGCTCTGTAGTATTAACCTTCCCATCACTGTAACCTTTTCTTGTAATGCATTGAGTTCTTCTTAGAATGTTCTGATGCTGCTTAGATACTTTAGAATGTACTTGTGTTATTCTTGAGTTGGTGTCTGTTGGAGCTGGCTACTTTCAAGCTAGCTCCTTTTCCATGTAACCCTACAATAAAACTACTCAAGACAACAACTGTATCCTGCTTCTTTACAACATTTGATTGGCGACGATCCTGGTTACATGGATTACCCTGCGTGCAAGATTCCTCATCCAGGACATCTATCTACTCTCTAGACAAGTCAAGCCTCAAGCTCTTTGCCACAAGCTACAAGCCGGCGTTATCAAGCCTACAATCTCTCATCTGTTCCCTTCAAGAGGCTGAACACTCATGAAGATTTTCGGCAGTTCCAGCCAAGTCAGCTGACACGGTAGGGCGTTTTTACTCCTTTACCCACTGGAACCCATCCTTGCGCTGACGCTCTTCAGGATATTTTTTTTATCAAGCTTATTATCGCTTCTGGCTCTACCTGCATCTAGACTGTTTGTTTTCCTGTGCTTTCAACCCGCTCCTAGCGTATTGCACAGAGAGTACTGTATTTGTTTTTAAAAGTGTTCTGCCGCCGCTTGCGCGCACGCTCCACTTTTAACGACTCACTCACCCTACCTGGAATAGCTCGTGCGTGCAGTCTTCCATTGCTCGAGCTCTTGAGGAAAGCACTGGGAGCCTTGTGACGTCTGCTTCTCGACGCATTGTGTCAGCGCGTCCCTGCGTCTCCACGCAATACGCCACAACATTGCCTCCAGCGTCACTGTCTCCTAGCAACGTTCAGCGCCGATGCGCACAGCCGGCAAGCGTCTCTCTCTCCTAGCAACCACGCAACGCTGATGCGCACAGCCCGTTTCTTAAAAGAAGACGCCAGCGTTAATCTTCACAGGAATTAATTATCGCTGATGCGCACAGCTAGTTCAGACGCGCTCAGTATTCTGGATATGTTTAACTCGTTTCTTTCCTAGTGTTGCTCAACCCGCATGGAATAGTATCCATGCACACGGCCAGTCGTGTTTACCGCAAAAGATGGTGCACTCAGTCTAGAAGAGTCAACGCTGATGCACACAGCTGGTTTAAATTTATTTAAACAAAATACCTGATGTCAATATCGATGATCCATAGAGTTTTTCTCTTATGTCAATATCGATGATCCAGAGAGTTTTTCTTCTCTAATAGTCTCTCCTTTCAAATCACTTATTTTCTCCTGGTTCTCTCACTATTTTTCGTGTTTTCACGCAGTAACACCCATCTTAAGGAAGGACATATCAACGTTGTTCATTACTGCTTCTTTTCTTTCTGACATTTATTGTGTACATCTACAGCGGTAATACACACACCAATTTTGTTTTATTTTCTTTGCAATGTGCACTTTACAATCTGTTAACCCACCTCCAGCTTTTCTGGACACCCCGGGAGAACCAGCAATCAGATGGAAAGTTTGGCATGACGCATTTGAAACTTATTTAGGGGCTATAGGTGCATCTAGATTCAGTGCAGATAGAAAAAAATACCTACTGTTGCACTCTCTGGGTTTTGAAGGCAGATCTGTATTCAAGCATTTACCAGATTTACCCCAAGTAGAAGGCGCACAAAGCGACGAATACAGAGAAACTGTACAGAAGCTCAAACTACGCTTTGACAAGCAGCCCAGCCTCATGGTCCTCAGGCATAAATTTTTTAAGAGGAAGCAAAGTGAGGGAGAAGATGTTGATTCTTACATTTCTGTATTGCGCAGATTGGCAGCTGACTCCAGCTTCGAGAATTTCACGGATCAACTCATCAGAGACCAATTTGTGTGTCACTGTAGAGACAAAAACATCAGACAGAAATTACTTACCATGGGTGATCCGTCTCTAGATGATACCATTAAATTAGCTAAGAGTATAGAAATGTCTATGGTCTCTTTAAAAGAATTAGAGGAGAAAGTTGTTGAACCAGTTAATGCTATCAATCTAAATTCATCTGTTAAGTCTGTCAAAAATAATTATAAAAGCAATACCAACAACTTAGGCAAGGGAACCAAATCAGGAACATCAGGTAATGGTGAATCTATGTTATGTTTAAGATGTGGTAATCCACCTCATTCTAAGGGATCACGCTGTCCTGGTTCCAACGTCACTTGCAATTATTGCAAAAAAGTAGGACATTTTGCTAAAGTGTGCCTAAAATTGAAAGGTCAAAAAGTTTTAAGAAACCTGCTGTATGCTTAATTGATTCTGAGTCTTCATCTGACTCGGAAGTAGTTTCTGTTGTTTCTGATTATATTGCTAGTGATGTCATTGAAGGTGATCCTACGTCCTGTGTTGACCCCATTGTTGACATTTCTGTAGGAACGAAATGTATCAAACTTTTAGTCGACTCTGGTGCTAAAATAACCATGATCACAAAAAAACTTTTTGATGAAACTTGGGAAGGTACTCAACCTCTTCTTCCTCCCGATCGGACACCTGTGTCATATGAAGGTCGGAAAATTGACCTTTTGGGTTTCTTTGAAGAGGAGTTGTGCTTTAAGGGAAGGAGAATAAAAGGTAAAATCTATGTTGCTGTCAAAGGTCTAAACATTTTAGGGTGGTTCCACCAAGGGCTTTTCGGAATGATCCTTAAACCTGGAACCAAAGAACAAGTCCTGGCTGTTGGGTGCTCTGTTGAAGTCCAAACTCTCAAGGACAAGTTTCCTTCTGTTTTCAGCTCTGATTTAGGTAAAATTCAGGGTTTTAAACACAGAATCATAGTTAAAGAGGGGTCTTTACCAGTCAAAGACAAACTCAGGGGTGTACCCTATAGTGTCAGAGATGACTTGGAGAAGGAATTACTTCAACTGTGTGAGAAGGGTGTTATAGAGCCAATTGAATCCTCCCTTTGGCTTTCGCCTTTGGTTGTCTCAAGGAAGAGGTGTGGTCAACTCAGGGTGTGTGTTGACTTGAGGTCCCTCAATAAGGAAATCTGGGTTGATTCACATCCTCTTCCTAAAATAAACGATCTGTTTGCATCCACCAAAGGTGCCAAATTTTTCACCAAGCTTGACCTGGCCAGTGCATATCACCAGGTTGAGTTGCATCCGGATTCCCGTCACCTTACTTCTTTTGTTTCCCCTCTTGGCACGTTTCAGTATCGGCGCATGCCATTTGGTTTGGCATCGGCTGCGTCGGTATTTCAGAGGGTGATGAGTAACATCCTTAAGGGTGTCGAAGGTGTGTTAGTCTTTCAAGATGACGTACTCATCTTTGCCAAAGATGTTTCTTCACATGACCTCATTCTACACAAAGTGTCGGGTTTATTTCAGCAACATGGAGTTGTTTTAAAACTAGAAAAATGCAAATTCTTTTGTACCGAGGTAGAATACTTAGGTCATGTTCTCACTCAAGATGGTGTTAAGCCCAGACCTGGTCTCCTGGAGGCCAATACCAATGCTTCCACTCCCACTGATAAAACTGGAGTCAAATCCCTGCTGGGTCTTTGTGAATATTATTCAAGGTTCATTCCCCATTATGCCACCATAGTTCGCCCCATCAGCAATCTCCTAAAAAGGGGACTAAATTTGTTTGGAGCGATGAATGTGTGTTGGCATTTGAGGAAGTTAAAGATCTGTTAAGGAAAAGTGCTGTACTTAAACCTTTCAACCCCAGTTTACCATGTTGTCTTACAGTTGACGCTAGTCAAGTGGGGTTAGGTGCGACCCTGACACAAGTGGAGGATGGTGTCGAGAAAACGATTGGGTTTGCATCTAGAGTACTGAGGTCACCCGAATTGCAATACTCAGTTATAGAGAAGGAATTGTTGGCCTGCGCATGGGCTATTGAAAAGTTTCACCCATATGTGTGGGGAAAACGTTTTTTACTTCAGACTGATCATAAGCCTCTTGTCAATATCTTGGGTGGTAGTCTGAGTAAGTGTTGCACTCCCAGAATCATGAGAATGGTTACGAAGTTGCTGCAATATCAATTTGATATCAGACACATCGCTGGGGGAAGAATGGGAGGGCAGATTTTCTTTCTCGTTTTCCTCCCACAAACTTTTTGGAAGATGAAGTTTCCTTTTCTGACCTTATTGAAGAAGATTGTGAAGATTGTCTTGTAGCAGGTGTGGACATTCCTGAGCTAAAGTTTTGTTCAGAGGATGAATGGAGGGGAGCATTTTCTAATGATTGTGTACTTCAAGATGTTTGTAATTTTGTTAGGTGTGGGTGGCCAAGAGAGAAGGTTCTACCTTCTTCACTTCAACCATTTTCTAAAGTTGAGGATGAAATTTCGTTGGAAGATGGTATTTTATTACGTAATGATAAGCTGATTCCTCCACACTCATTCAGGAAAGGGATTATTGTTAGAGCTCATGAAGGACATTTAGGTTCGTCTTTCACCAAGCGCCGTATTCGTGACACATTTTGGTGGCCAGGAATGGACTCAGAAATTGATGAGTTTGTATTGGACTGTTGTGTTTGCAGATCATCAGACAAGTCCCTTAAAATTTCAGTTCCTCCCCTTATGCCTGTTGAGTGTCCCGATCGTCCTTGGATGAAACTTGGTGTAGATGTCATGGGACCTTACATGACACTAAGTGGTAATTCTAAATTTGTTCTGGTTTTGATTGATTATGCATCCAAATGGCCTGAGTACAAATTGGTTAGAGAAGCTGACACTAAAAGCATTGTTAATTTTCTAAGCGAGGTTTGGTCTAGAGAAGGATTTCCTGAAATACTTGTTTCAGACAATGGGAAACAGTTCGTCAGTAAGGATTTTGAATCTTTCTTGTCTGTTTCTGGTGTTAAGCACATAAAGAGTTCCCTTTATCATCCTCAAGGGAATGGACTTGTTGAGAGGATGAATAGAGTGATTGGGGACTGCGTGAAATGGGCTAAAGCCAGCAACAATGATATTGTTAAATCCCTTAACAGCATGATATGGTTCTACAGGACCACCCCACATTCATCCACCAAAGTGTCTCCTTTCGAATTAATGAGGGGAAGAAAGCCGAATACTTCTTTTCGTCCAGGGTGGATGTCAAAGTGGATTAATGCTGAATCAGATGTACAGAAATTGATGTCTCTTGTAAAAGTGACGTTTCTGCCACACAAGCTAAGCAGAAAAATTGTTTTGACACTAGGAAAGGTTCTAAGATCTCTATCCTCAAAGTTGGGGATACTGTTAGAATTAAGAAGTCTATTCATGTTAACAAAGGTGAAAGCAGATTCGGTCCACCTGTCAAGGTAATTAAGATGGTGGGGAATGCCATTCAGGTCGAAGGTGGGTTTTGGTGGAACTTAAGCAAAGTTGCGAAAGTTCAATGTCCTACTCAGGACGTATCCTTCAAGCACAATAGCAGCTTGTCTCCTGGAACGAAATCTGTCTTGGAGAATGTCAGAAGGAGTTCCCGGCATGTAGTCAAGCCTGTAAGGTATAGAGAATAAATTCTTACTTGTTCTATTTTTATTTTTTTATTTTTTTTAGAAGAAGGGAAGGTAATGTAGTAATCTGTTAAGTCAGGTTATGTTAGCTCTGTAGTATTAACCTTCCCATCACTGTAACCTTTACTTGTAATGCATTGAGTTCTTCTTAGAATGTTCTGATGCTGCTTAGATACTTTAGAATGTACTTGTGTTATTCTTGAGTTGGTGTCTGTTGGAGCTGGCTGCTTTCAAGCTAGCTCCTTTTCCATGTAACCCTACAATAAAACTACTCAAGACAACAACTGTATCCTGCTTCTTTACAACATATTGCTTTGCGTAAGTTAGCATTCGCAGCACCATTTTGTGTGTAGGAGCCATTTTAGATTGTGATTAAAACAATTTTTTTTGCTATTTCCGAGAAACGGCCTTCCCTAGGTTATGTTTCTTCGAAGTTGGGTTTTGCCACACTAATGAATGCACTAATAAATGCACAGCATACCTTTCTTGTTAGATGTATGCCTTCTCCCACTTGCCAAAGTTGCATTGAAAACGAGGCACAAAGTGGGGGTACTGCAAGAAGAACCCAGTTTCCCACAATGTCTCACTACCACCTTGAGGTTTAAAAACATCCCGGCCTGCATGTCTCAGTAGCACCTAGAGGTTTAAAAGCATCCTGGTCTGTATGTCTCTCAAGCACCTTAAATACAATTTTCTTATAACAGAATTCCTCCTCCTTTCCTACCTCATTCTACCACGCCAGTTCATTCATTGTTGGCGGCACCCCATCTATCATCCTGAGCACCAAATCTCTTGGCTTCTTTCTCGGCCTTCAACCCAATCTCTATGCTCACACTGGCAGTTGCTTTGCTCTCCAGTCTTAGCTAGAGAAGTCCATTCTCATCAGAACACTAAGAACTCGTCTTGCTCCTCTGGTCTTGACACTGCAACTTGATTGTGTCTTCACAATGAACATTTCAACCCCATCACTGCCACTGTGCCTCACTTCATCGGGTATAGATTGAAGCTACAGAGGTTTCCATATTCGTCTGTTTGGTTCCAAAGATGCTCCGTTTCATCTCTCGCATTCCCTTTCTACTGACTAAAGGCCTCTGCGGCACTCCCTCTTTGCGGCTTGCAACTCCATTTTTGAACCCTCTGGTTTCAAAATACACCACACTATTTACAGAAAAGCTGTTTGGCAAATATTTAATTGCTGGACAGTCAGGGCCAGAGCATGAGTCTGTTGCTGTCCTGTGGTGAAAGGTCCTAAACCCATAGAAATGCACATTTTTTCAGTTTTTAGTTTTCTACACAGGGAAAAGCCTTGATCCCTGTGAAAATCCTACCCCACCCCCTCATTCCCTCCAGTCGAGTGTGTGCTCCATTCTATTTGCAAACTCTGAAGAGAAGTGAAACAGATCATTTCCAGGGCAGGAAGTTGTCAGATAGACGTTTGCTAATTGCCGCAAACTCTGTGTTAGAGGTAGCAAGCCACTAAAGCTCAAAGCTGCCCCTGGCTCAGCTCAATGTCTTCTTGGACCCTCGAACTCAAAACGAGTCGAGCTTTAATGTGCTTTCTGCCTGCCACCCTTGCTGTAACATCAGGCGCCAAGAATGAAAGACAAAGCAGTGACCTTTGATGCAAAACGGGAAATAGAAAGAGACACCCTTCTAGTGGCTGATTTCGTGTGAAACAAGAGAACCTAAGACCAGTCCCCGCTTCCCTGCTTGACCAAACGGTGTGATCCTAGGCAGATATTGCATTTCAGTATCAGATATGAGATCACTTTCAAATACATGAGTTCAAGTGCGTTGTATACAAACCTCTTGTATTTAATTTAATAGAATATAAGAATATGGGCCACGTACAGGGTGCACATGACAACTGGCTTCCCGTAGGTGAGATTGGGTTTGCAGTGTTGGCAGCTGGCCTCTTAAAATATGTCCTCGTGTAGCTGTGGTCACTACCCTCTGTCCTTGGCATCATCTTCCTTTCCCTCGATGATGCTGCTGAGTGCTGGTCCTCACCCCCAAGGAGCTGCCGCCACCACCTTGGGTGCTGTTGACTCTTCTCTACCAGTTCCATTTTGCGACAGTTGCCGCTGCCCTGCTACATCTCGCGTGGCGGTGACATAGATAATCTCAAGCCACCAGTCCAGATCCTTCACCAGGTTCTCACAATTCATCAGTTAGGGTCTTTCAGAGATTCTCACCTAACAAAACCCATCTGTGCATATCAAGAAGCCCACTGGTCCATGAACACTGCAGAGGCAGGCTCTTATCTTACCCAGTGGAGACTGGAGGGAGTGAGGTGGTGGTGGTCAGTCAGTCAACAGTCTTCATTCGGCTTAAAAAGCCATGAAAGATTAAAAAAAAATATACATTCACATTTCCAAACTCCATTTAATTTTTTTTTTATAAAATCAGAAAAGAAAGGTATAACTAATTAAAATATCCATACAGAACATTAAAAGGTATGTGATAGGAATGAAACTCACCTCTCATGGCTTTATCCCAAATTATATCGACAAATCGACCACTAAAATAGGAATTGATAATACGTAGGGAAAACATGTACAATACATCTGCAAATAGTCCACACAACCCCAGGTTCATGACCCACATTGTTTCCTAATTCCAAGAGCCCTTCTTATGAAGTTAGAATAGCTCAACAGGGAGGTGCCATTCCTGGCTGTTGTAGTAATACCATAGCAGGCTTATAGTGACTGATGCTGGGTGACAGTGAAAGTGGGACCAGATAGGAAGATGGCCGAATGGAGCATAAAGTGCAAAACAAGATCAAATGGCATGTACTTTGAATGGAGACATTATGGCATGGACAAGGGGGCGGATTCCTAGTAAAAGTGCTCTTAGAAGGAAAAGCTGCCATACAGTGCACCGTGCCTAGTCTTAAACAAGTCCGAAAGAATCGATAAGTGCAATTCATAATAAAAATGTAAATAAGGTTCCAGCCCAGGAGATGTGCAAATAACAGGGGGCCAGATGTACGAAGCTATTTAGCATTTCTTAAAGGCCGAATCGCTATTTCGGCCTGATAAGAAATGCTAAATGGCCTTTTGGCATGTACAAAGACCGCTTGGGAATTGCAAAATGTGATTTCTACCCAGTAGACACCCAAATAGGAGATCGCAAATACGGACTTCCTATCTGCAATTACCAATGCACATGTACAAAGCATTTCCTAAATGCAATTTGGGCATTTAGGAAATGCAATTGCCATTGACTCCCAGTCGATGGTAACCATATACATTTTTAAAAAAGCACCCCAAAATGATTTTTATTAAAGTGCAATAAAGCGCACAAATTCCTCTAGGGCATTTGTGCACTTTATATGTGCACCACTTTTTTTTGGAGTGCAGCAAGGGGGGCCTTAGGCCAAACGTCACCCTTGCTTTTGCATTTCCTAATTTGTGATTTCCTATTAGGAGATCGCAAATTAGGAAATGCAAAACCATTCCTACCTATGGGCCTTTAGTCCCATAGGAACAAAGGATATTACCTAAATAGCGATTTCCTAATAGCAATTCCTAGTCTGTAGGAATAGCTATTAGGAAATCTCTATTTTTGTACATACCATTTTGCATTTCCTAAATAGCGATTTCTAACGAGTTTCTATTTAGGAAATGCAAAATAAAGTATTTCGTACATCTGGCCCAGAATACCTAATTATCACTGGCAAGGAGACAACTTGTTCTACTCAGTGGTCCATACGGTATTCCAAGTATAGCTGTTTCACCTTTTCTTTACAACTAAGGGCCCGATTTCAATTTCTGATGGATCTGAGTCCGTCCAACAAAAATTCAGTACTGGGACCGACCGACCTCCTGTCAGAGGTCCCAACCCAGCAATTAGGATGCGACAGAACACTGTTCATGCGCACTCCTATTCTTTACAATGGGAGCATGTATTCTGACCGGAATGCATGCTCTCATTGTAAAGAGAAGAGGTGCAGTTCATTCCTGCACCCCGTGGCAGGCACCTTAACAGGAGGCCGTGCACTGATAGGGGCCCTGCTGGGGGCCCCCAAAGTCGACTTCTGACAGCCTTTCTGTGTCGGAAAGGCCAGCACAGAGAGACTGTTGGAATCCGACATTGTAATCCCTCGGGCGGAAAGGGCCGCCCTTGGGATTACTGGAAGCTTTCCGAATGGCGGACGGGCTCTCCGAGCCCGTCAGAAGTAATTCGGAAATCCAGTTCGAATTCATTTCCGACCGATTCCATCCAAATGGGTTGGTCGGAAATTAATCCAAACAGCCGATTACGATGCCATAGGATCGGCTCCGACCGAGGTTTGGAGCCGTTTACTACGCCATGGTAATCGGCCCCTAAGAGTTATTATTTGAGGATTCTTAAACAGCTATGGTACACCCAAAAATGAAATATTTTCCTTACATAAATAAACCAAGGAATCCGATGTAGATTAACGAGTGATAAATAGTCCTCAAGCAAAGCTCTAACCAGACCCGCTTCCAGTTTCCCACAACTATTAATCCATAGAATCAATGGGGCAAGGCCAATTGTATCATTCCAATAGGTTAAGCATAATTCTTCATGGCAAATAACGGATGAGGTGCTCAGCCCATTGGAGAATATCAAACCTGCGGTAAACCCCAGACGCCTGCACCATAAGACCCTACGGGTATGTACTTGCTTTTATAAATGCTCCGTAAGATCTTCAGGTGGATCCCACCCAGAACCAGGAAAACAGTAACACAGGCCCTCATCACCAGCCGAATGGAAAACGGCAACGCACTTTATGCCGGAATCACACACCAACTACTGACACAACTCCAGACCATACAAAACACAACAGCAAGACTCAAACTGGATCTCTCAAAATGGTTTATCATAACACCCCACCACAGAGACCTCCACTGGATCCCAACCAAGAAGAGATGTGACTTCAAACTTCTCACCCATGCGCTCAATGCCCTCCACAATATAGGACCAGCCTACATCAACCACCGACTGACCTTCTAACAGCCCACCAGACAACTCTGCTCAGCCCATCTAGCCCTCGCACACATCCCATGCATTTATCGAGCCAAAGGAGGGGGCTGATCCTTCTCCTACCTCGCTGCCAAGTCCAGGAACGACCTGCCCCTCCACACTCTTGACCTCCACTACCCTCGCGGACTTCAGAAGAGCACTGAAGACCTGGCTATTCGACCAACCGGCCCATCCTCCGCTCCGCTCCTGGATACCCACCAGGGTGATAAGCCACCCTATATAAATCCTAATTGATTGATTGATTGACTGCAATATTCTAATCATATGAACTATTTCTTTTTTACTGTCTTAATGTATTATACGTTTGTGCTTTTGTGTTTTTTTTAAAGAGTCGAATAAAGTTAATTGAATTTAATTGAAATACTGGAAGGCCACCTGTCCAGTATAAAACCAATACTACTCTCACACAGAAACCATTACACTATGGTACTAAGGTGTGTGTGGCACTAGGCAGGATGACTCTACACCAGTTCCGGTCAGGGAGCAGGATAGTGTTATTTCTCTGTAGATATGGTGCTTTCCTGCTTTCGTCCTCTCATATTGTTGTTATATTTCCAAGGGAAAATACTGCCTATTTATTGTTGTTTTAAGAGTCTGAAAAAGGCCTGAACATGATACGAAAGAGGGATTTAAATAAAATTATATGTATTCATTTGTAACATGACTTTTCTGCCTCAGGGGTCAGGGATCGTTAACACAGCTCCAGAACACATTTAAAGGTGCTTTCTATTTATATTTGCTGCTTGAAGTATGTACAGATAAGGGCTAAAAACTTCAGCTTTAGGTGATTTTGCTTATTTTTGTGCCAGCCGAGACATCAAAATACCAGTGGCGCTGTACGAAACCAGTCAGGGGGCAATGCTACCCTCCCACGCAAAACAGCGCAGCATTTTGTGTGATGAGCTGCGCTCCTGGAGGTTTCATTCCATGGATACACCAACAGGAGAAGGTCAATAAATTTGAATTGATTTTTAGCAACAAGCAGGAGATCCCCAGCGGACATCCGGGGTACCCAAACCCAGATCTGGAATCTGGAACCTCGAAAGATCTAGCAGTGTGTGAGCTACACATTCCATACAATACAGGCAATAACAACGATGACATATATGAACAAAACTTACATGCAATACCTAGGCTACAACTTCCTCTTCTTACAACCACAATCAAAAACATCATGACAGAAGTCATGTGAATAGTTGGGTTTCTTAGAGGCACGTCCATGCTCAGTTATTACTTGTTTACTTACTTGTAGATCACTTACACATCCAGTGGAACTTCACCCTCCCTGATTAACTCTCAGGAGTTCAGGTGTCAACTGAGCAGAAGACTATGAGGAAACCAGTTGTTCAGATGGTGAAAATGCAGGAAGTTATGACCAGAAAATAAATTGCCAGCAGTATTGAGTTTTCTTTTCATAATATTATTTTGAACCTCATCCTGGATAACCAAATTACGTTTTGCCCACTATCTACCATCAACCAATTTAACAGAACTGTGAGTGACAAGAGCTACTTGGCAAGGTCCACTGAAATTAAAATCAGTTTTAGACTTCTTAGAGCTCATGTTTTTTTTTCAAAACCCTGAACCAACCTTTATATCAGCATCTAACAATCTACATTACTTAATGCATGATCATTTTCTTACTCTTGTATTTTTTAAGCCTTTATCTCTGTTTTTTACAACACCACTATCCAGTGAAGAGTTGCCATCACACATTCTACCAGCTAATCAATCCAAAACTAGTCCAGTAGGTGACTCTCTCACCCTTGATAGAGAACAAGCAGACACACCTGTGGGGGTATTTGTGTATTATGATATTGCCCAAACTTTTTCCTCCCAAAATCTTTTACTTCCACACCACATTTTGTTGTAGTTTGTACACCTTCTTTCAATAGTTTTTTAACCCTTTCCAGTACACCCTTGGATTGTGAATTACATAAAACAACTGTGTAATTGTTGATACCTTTGTGCTTTAGTGAGCTCCATCTTCTCGGACACTAATAACTTCCAAAAGAGAACCCTCAATGGCAACAATTTTTACCAAAAACTTACTAGCATTTTGAGTTCTCATTTGTTCCACAAACTCATCATACACCCACCTGGGGAAATAATCAACCAGTACAGTCAAGTACCTTGACTCATAAGGTAAAGAATGTGATGGTCCCGGAAACCTAGGGCAATTTTATGCCAAGCATTTTCTGTTAAAGGCACTTGTGGTGAGCCGCGAAGCTTCCAATGTTTGTTCTTGCATTTGTTCACCACAAACGGCATCCTCTAAAGAAAGTTCAGTTGAAACACGAAAAAACCATGGATAATGTGAGTGCACCATGACATAGGCCTGCCTCATGGATTGCTGTATTTTTAGACCAGGAGGGGTTACTCAAAGCGATACCCTCATGATGGTGGAAGGCTACCTCCTTCACCAAAGAGTTAAATAGCACAAGCGTGGTGGTAGCAGCATACCGTGCAGTGATCAGTAATAGTGAACAGGTCCTTTTTACTCTGTCACTGGAGTGAGGCCTACAGGCTCACACGCCGTTTCTAAAAGTTCTGCTGCTGTGTGCTTAACTCACCCTTGGCCTACATGAAAACCAACTGTTTGGCAAGGTCTTTTAAGAAGGCCTCAAACATATTCTCTTCACTGCAATTTCTACATGTGCTATTTAATCTGGATGATGGAATGACAAAGGGTAGTGTGATGTGGTTGTACAATCGCCCTACATCAAGTAGGAAGAATCCATAGTCCAGCCTAGGGGGCTGAGTGCAGCCTGAAAGGTGAGTGTGTGATAGTACAATTCATCTGTAAGTCTTGCCGGAGAGTATTTATCAGCTGATGAATTGATTGAAGATGGTAGAGGGCTCCTTCGATAGTGTGTTGTCCCTCGCAGAGCATAATATTAGTATGGTCTCCCTCCCCCTGCTAAATGCTCTGTTTTTAGGAGATGGATGTATAAGTCGTATGATAATGTGTGCAGCATTGCAGTTTCCCGAGGTACCTATCAAACGACCAAATCTGACAATATCTACACAACGAAAACACTCAATAAATAACAGGAAATGCAAACTTCGATGTGAAAGCACAAGCATCAACAAGTTGAACCCTAATTTAATGGCAAAACTCCTAATATGTGCTATGCAGCACACCCGTTGAATTCCAACCCCCAGAGTTTTGGTTTTAACAGGTGTGATACATAGTATGCAACTTCCAGGGCATTCCTTATCAGACCCACATCTCACGCAGGGTAAGACCTGGCTAAAGACAGAGGTCTGTGCAGCAGCACACAACTCACTGACTAATTTTAAACATTTTTCCACTTTGTATGTGTGCTGCACATGCGAAGTCAGGAAATAAAGGAGAAATAAAGCATTTCTCCTTCATAGCGCCTGGTTGAAGGGTGCGCTATTCTCTGACGCTAAACCCCGTCTGCTTTATTTAGAAAATTAGGTTTAGCATCAGAAACCTTGGGTGGTTGCATGGGAACCCTATGCACCACCCATGATACGCCCCCTTGGCGCTAAGTAATACAAAGCTGCGCTATGCACTCCTTCACGTTACTTTCACGTTATTTCCAGCACTAAACAATTTAGCGCTGGAAAGAAAATCGGACAAAAAGATTTTGCACCGATTTGCATCACGGCGTAAAATCTTACTGAATCTGCCCCTTGGTGTTCATATATGCGCTGGAGTGCTGCTGTGCACCGCTGCAGCACAGGACACGGCATCAACCTATGGCGCCATATCCTACAGGTTCAAAGTCAACAACTTCTCTATATGAACAAATAAGTTAGTCCAATGCATCCAATTAACATTAAAAGGAGGTTCTTGGATTCTGAGTCAGTGGCGCCGCTGAGATCGCCCCCCCGTGGAATGTGAGAGTACTCATAACACGGAGGCAAACACTGTTACACAAGCTTAAGACACCAGGCCAGCCCTTGATGCACACAGTGTGCTTGTGTGCATACCCACTGGCCTCTGGGAGGCAGCCTGCCTGGGGCGAGCAGAACCGTGGTCCCCACCCTGCTACTGTAGGTGCATTGTGGGAACACTGCGGTTCACGCCAGCCACTGGCATGTGGGTTTTTAACCCTTGCGCTCCCCCAGATGTGAAACAGTAAAAGCCTCTTGTCTTGTCACGGACAGAACCCACTGGAGCCCTCTTCTAACATCACAAGGCATCCCACGCGCTGCTCAGAGGTCCCGGGAGCGCGAGCTCCGGTCCCAGCATGAAGGGTTCACAGAGTTCAGAGAGTTTTAATGCAATGTATGTGAAAACCTACTAACACTGTCATAGCACGCAAGTGCAATAATGGCAATGTAGACGATGAAATCTAGCTTGACATACAGTTAGTCAGCACCAATATACACTAAGAGAAAACAAACATTAAATAAACTGCCCCACCGGCCTACACAAATACATAAAAGAACAAAAATACTACTGGCTGTAGGGAGTGCAGTACATTCCCAGTTAAGATGCCAAATATTCTGTTACCTTTCTTTCTGCCCTAGTTGCATAATTAAGATCGCTTTGAGCAGACCGCCTCGCGTGGCGCGTGCATTAATGCTGACGGCAGGTGTAGGGGCGCAGAGGGCCCAACCCTTGTTCTCAGACTTGAGTAGGGCGAGGTACAGCCACACCTCACACCTACGGGGGCTACAATTCATGCATCATCAGTAATCCCTTTACAACACCTATAATAAGCGGCACACGCCAATTGATGTCATTTAGGGGTCGCCAGGGGTCGCAGCTGCGACTCTTGGCTTGCCGCTTGCTACCCCTGGTGCTGGCTTTGAGACCCCTGGCCTCAGAGGTGGCAAAATCAGTGCCAGGAACACAGTGGCAACCAGCCGCGGTCCGTGGATTTCGAAGGACGATGCCGAGGGGAAAATAATTATTTATTTAATTTTCCCTCTGCGTCGTCCCTCGAAATCCCCACCAACGTGGCCCCACCGCTGCTACCTGCACAGACCCTGGCTGGTGGCAACTCGTCCTTATGGAAGTCAGTTGGGGCTGCACTCTCTTTGTATTCTGTCATTTATATTATTATATATATATAATATATATATATGTAAAAATGGAGTACAATTAGCTGAAATATGACCCTCTCTGGCAGCTGATGTATGTAAATGCTTCTAAATGGATATTGTGTGCGTGCTTGCGGGTGACAGTGTGTTTGAAAGTGTGAATGTGTGTGTATATGTAAGCATATGTGTGTGAGTGAAAGCGAAGGGTCAAAGGGCGTGTGATGTCACTTCCTCTACCCCAGGCATTTTGGTGAATTGACGTGCAGGCACACACTTTGTCAGCACTAAATCTAATAATTTTACTGGTCCAGCCACTGATGTTACATTATCGGCCCTCCTTGCGTTGCTTAAGTAACCGGATTGAACATCAGACATGCCTGGGAAGATACATATTTAATGATTTTTCCATTCATTCTCGAGGTTACAGAATCTACATATCTTTGAATTGTTAATTCTTCTTCCCCCACAGGATGAATCTATACGTTAAGGGGCAAATTTATCAAGAAATCACGCAGTGCAGAGAAGCAAGCCACCTTGCTGAGCTCTGGTAGGGAAAGGGCAGGAATGCATCGTATTTAACATTACATGGTGGATTCGTGTATGTTCTTTTTTACTGGAGCAGAATGTGCTGCCTATCGCCAACACAGGCGCCCTTGCGCCATGGTGCAGGAGTGCCTGTGTTGTAAGCAGGATTGTTTTTGTGTAGGAAGGGACACCTTCTTGCACAAAAACAATCCTCTGAGGTAGTTCCCTTTTTCTTTGTGTGCTTCAGAAGGCAGCACACACAGAAAGAAGAAAAAACGAGGAGAAAAAAAGATATTTCTCCTCGTTATGCTGCACCTGTGGAGGCGGAGCATTTTGAGGCATTCCCAGGTCTACCAGTAATGGTAAATCTGGGAATATGCCAAATTCATGGGTGGATCCGTGGAAACCCACACAGCACCCATGGAATGCCTCCCTGGGGAAAAGTAATGCAACAAAGCGATTTACGCTGCTTTGCGTTACTCTAGATTTATCAAGCCACACAGTGCCACACAAGGTGGCATTGCATGGTTAGATAAATCCAAGTTAGTAGTTGTGTCTCCCTTGCACCTTTTGTTAAATATGCCCCAAAATGTCTAATTGCCTCACTCTAAATCTCATATAGCCATGAAGAATCTTAGGTACCATGTGACGTACGAAATTGCTTCGAGCACCTAGACCGTCCACAATCGGCCTCACCACCTTGAAACTGCAGAGAGGAGCTCCCAGGCGGGAACTGTGTCCGTGCCTGGAATGCGGCAGTGTATGCGGACATTAATAACCCGGCGCGGGATCCAGTGACCTACTAAGGGAAATATTTGCTTTAAATGATGCGAACAGAACCCACTCAGGGAAAATATACCAGCTCCAAAGTAATGGACTCAAATTCCAGAAGGCATGCAAATACAGAAACGCACTTAGCGAGGCCGATTGTGGGCCGATGAATAAACAAACATGCAGGCAATTAGAAGATTGGAGCTCTCTCTGTTTACGCAACGCTCAAGCTGCCTATGAGTAAGAGGCGTGTAGCCTCGAAACGCGTCAGGCCAATGATATTAAAAGACTGGATTGAGGACGCTGGGTTTCCTTTTGTTGAATAAACCGGATAGTATTGCATACAATACTGAGTGCGTCCTTGAATGCTTGGGGCATTTTGGTGGATAAAAAAAAAATTATATATATATATATATATTACCTACTGGCGGTCGCCAGTAGGTAGTTATAGTTAGGATCTATTTTCCATAGGAAAAGCGTTTTTTGTTTTCCCAATAACTTTGGCGCCGGATGACGAATCTTTGCGAAATGTTCAAAAATCGTGGGGCACTCCGGTCAGCTCCTATCCTGAAAGTTTCGGGCTGATTCAGTAAGCGAGGGCCGAGAAAAAAGGGGAGTCCCAAAACGTGTTTTCTCCATGTTATTTTCCATAGGAAACTTTAGACACGGCTACAGCCCGAACTGCTGAACGGAATTACACCAAATTTGGCAAAAAGGTAGCCCTTGTTTCAGAAAGAACGCTTTTTGTTAAATGGTGTAAATCCGTTCAGTAGTTCCTGAGAAATTTAAAAAAAAGAGGGCAAAAAATGAATTTCCCATAGGAAACTTTAGACACGGCTACAGCTCGAACTGCTGAACGGAAATACGCCAAATTTGGCAAAAAGGTAGTGCTTGGTTCAGAAAGCGCCCTTTTTTTAAAATGGTGTAAATCCGTTCAGTAGTTGCTGAGAAAATCAAAAAATAAAAGTTTCGATATATAGAGGCGCGGTGGATCCGCGGACCCTCCCGACCACGAGCTTTATTCTAGTTGGCTGTCAACACTCCAAACCAGGAAGTGTTGGCAGCCATCTTGTGACTCGGTAGAACTGAGTCACAAGAAAAGAGAAAAAGAAACGCGAAAAACAAGAAAAGGGGGCAGAGTAGAAACACCCTGACCCCCTAGGCCTGCTCAGGGCCAAAAAAAAGCATTAAAAAAAAAAACAAATCGGCGTGATTCGCGCACCCAGCGCAAATTTCGGCCGAAAATTTAAAAAAAACGAAGCATGGGCTCCCGCGCTTCATTATTATTTAGCCCCCGGGTGGGCCAAGTCCCGGGGGCATGCAATAATGTAATTGTGGGGACCCAGGGAGGCCCCTGCAGCCCCAGGGACTGCCACCCCCCAGGGCTTTCCATAAATATTTGCGGGGGGCACACGGCCCCCCCGCAGCCCCGGGGACCGCCACCCCCCGGGACTTCTTATTTTTAAAGTGTGGGGGGCCTCCAAGGCCCCCCAAGCCCTGGGGACCGCCACCCCCGGTGCTTTTATTAATTATTTTGCGGGGGCACACGGCCCCCCCGCTGCCCCAGGGACCACCACCCCTCGGGGCTTTTTTTTTTTTTTTTAAATACACCTGTGTGGGGGGGCTCGAGCCCCCCCACATGCCCCAGGGACCGCCACCTCCCCGGGGCACTAATATTCAAATTTGGGGGTCCGTTACGGACCCCGAACCCCGGGGACTACCACCTCCCCGGGGCTGTGCAATAGGTGGGAGGGGGGCCGCACGGCCCCCCTCCTGGAGCCCTTGATGGCCCTGGGGACCGCCACCCCCCAGGGCCGGCTCCTGCAGTGTCCTGGGGTGCCCACCCCTGGGACACTGCTGTTTGCAATGAGAGGGCGGGAGCCGCGTGGCTCCCGCCCTGTCATTGCAAACTGCTTTGCTTCATTGAAGCGAGAGCAGGGGAACCTGCTCTCGCTTCAATGAAGCAAAGCAGATTGCTTTCCACAAGGGGAGCTGCATGTCAGCAGCTCCCCATGTGGAAAAGCAATGCCGGCTCCTGCATTACGCGGGGAGCCGGCGGGACCGTGGGGGCATTGGGGCTCCCCCCACGGTCCCCAAAGGATAGAGCCTGCCCACCGAGGGATGGGGTCCCCGGGGCTAGAAGTGGCCCGGGAGGGGGGCCACACGGCCCCCCTCCCCAAAAATAAAATAAATAAATAAAGGCCGGCCCCGGGGGATGGGGTCCCCGGGGCCAATAGAGGCCTCAGGAGGGGGGCCACGCACCCCCCCCCTCCATAAATAACAAAAACATATGTGGCCATGCCCCGAGGGATGGGGTACCCGGGGCCGGAATTGGCCACGGGAGGGGGGCCCACGCGGCCCCCTTCCCATTCATATATATTTTTTTTTTTTAAAAGGGGTCAGGCCCTGGGGAATGGGGTCCCCAGGGCCCAAAGAAAGGAAAAAGAAGGGGGGCCACACAGCCCCCCTTCTAAAAAAATAAAATAAAAAAAAGACGCGATCATGCCGGAGGCCCCACCCCCTCCCAGCAACACTCTGCAAACGCGCCCTGTGGCGCGTTTTAAATTGGGGAATTAATTCCCCTTGAATACTAGGGGTCCCTGGGGGCCAACTAGCCCACCAGGTACCTCCAGTAAGCGCCACAGGGCTGCGTTGCAGAGAGGTGGTCCAGGCCATGCCCCTTTTTATATCAGTGATGTCATTTGAGATGCCATCAGTGATGTCATCAGTGATGTCACTGACAATGTCATGAGTGATGTAATATGTGACGTCATCAGCAGTGCATTGCAGGGGCGCGAGTTATAGTTAGCTGAACTAACTATAACGGGGGAATTTCACTGGTTTTGTACGAGTGAAATGTCCAACTAACTATAACGCCCCTGAAACCTATGGTTTTTTCAGTGAATTTCTAAGGTGTTTTAAATGCTAATTTCTAACTATAACGTGCCTGAAACCTATTGTTTTTCAGTGAATATATATATATATATATATATATAACCTACTGGCGGTCGCCAGTAGGTAGTTATAGTTAGGACCTATTATCCATAGGAAAAGCGTTTTTTGATTTGCCAATATCTATGGCGCCGTTTGACGAATCTTCGCAAAATTTTCCAAACTAATGACCAGCTCAGGTCAGCTCCTGTCTGGAAAGTGTGGGGGTGATTCGTCAAGCGGGGGCCACGAAAAAAGGGGGGTCCCAACATGCGTTTTCTCCATGTTAATTTCCATAGGAAGTTTTGGAACAGGCTACAGTCCGAACTGCTGAACGGAATTACACCAAATGTGGCTAAAAGGTAGCTCTTGGTTCAGAAAGCGAGCTTTTTTTTAAATGGTGTAAATCCGTTCAGTAGTTCCTGAGAAATTAAAAAAATAAAAATATCGATATCTGAGCACCGAGGAGGATTCGCGAACACTCCCGAGCACGAGCTGACTTCTGATTGGCTGCCAACACTCCAAACCAGAGTGTGTTGGCAGCCATCTTGTGACTCGGTAACTGAGTCACAAGAAAAAGGAAAAAAAAAGTGAAAAATGAAGAAAAGGGGGCAGGGTAGAAACACCCTGACCCCCTAGGCCTGCTCAGGAATGCTAAGGCTCAGGCGTCAAGGAAGCACTGCAGGCAGTGCTAGTTCAGGAGAAGGGAAACTGCTGCTGGTCAGGAACAAGGAATGCTAAGGCTCAGGAGTCAAGGTAGCACTGCAGGCAGTGCTAGTTCAGGAGCAAGGGAAACTGCTGCAGTTCAGGAACAAGGAATGCTAAGGCTCAGGAGTCAAGGTAGCACTGCAGGCAGTACTGGTTCAAGGAAACAGGAAATAGCTACAGCTCAGGAAACAAGGCATCAAGAGAGCACTGCAAGCAGTGCAAATCAGGAACAAGAAATAGCTGAAGCCTAGGAACAGGAACAAATAACTATAGCTCAGGAACTCAGGAAACAAGGTAGCACTGCAGGCAGTGATAATTCAGGCACAAGGAATAGCTATAGCTCAGGAACTCAGGAAACAAGGTAGCACTGCAGGCAGTGCTAATTCAGGTACAAGGAATAGCTATAGCTCAGGAACTCAGGAAACAAGGTAGCACTGCAGGCAGTGCTAATTCAGGTACAAGGAATAGCTATAGCTCAGGAGTCAAGGATTAACTATAGCTAAGGAATCAAGGAAACCAAACAGTTCAGGAAACAAGGATCGGTCTCACCGGTATACAGCTACAATGACCAACACTGGGCTGAAGGGAGCTGGGGCTTAAAAGAGCTCACAGTAATCACATGCATCAGGTGTGAGCAGGCTAGCAGCAGCCAGCCACAGGTGAACTGAATTCCTCCACCCATCCTTGGCCTGCAAGGGTGGAGACAAAGCAGTGAGCAGGGGATTATAGGTAATGGAGTTTCCAGCATGAGCAGACTGGCTTCCACAAAACCCGGCATGGATTGGGAATGGATGTCAATTCCTAAATGATGTCCAAATGCCTGGAAGTCAGGATATGCATACAGGGGAGTGTCTGGAAGCATATTAGAATACTGGAAAGCCCCACAATTCGGCCCCCTGGTGGTGGGAACGAGAGCACAGGGAGTGAATCGTGACAGCTGCGCGACCCCCCTCCCAAGGCCGATTTCGGCCCCGGGGACCCCATCCCCCGGGGCATGGCCTCCTTTTTTTATATATATTTATAGGGGAGGGGGGCCGTGTAGCCCCCTTTCCCTGGGCCACTTTTGGCCCCGGGGATCCCATCCCCTGGCCATGGCCTATTTTAAAAAAAAATATTTATAGGGAAAGGGGGCCGCATGGCCCCCCTTCCCTGGGCCACTATTGGCCCTGGGGACCACATCCCCCGGGGCTTGGCCATTTTATATATAAATGTAAGGAGGGGGGCTGCGCGGACCCCCTCCCCAGGCTGATTTCGGCCCAGGGGACCCCATCCCCTGGGGCCCGGCCATTTATTTTTTTTAAATAAAGGGAGGGGCCATGTGGCCCCCCTTCCGGGCCACTTCTGGCCCCAGAGACCCCATCCCCCGGGGTTGGCCCTCAACGTTGGGGACCATGGGGGGAGCCCCAATGCCCACATGGTCCCAGCCGGCTCTCTGCCTCCTGCAGGAAACGGTGTTGCTTTTGGGCAAGGGGAGTTGCTAACATGCAGCTCCCCTTGCCCAAAAGCAATTCTGCTTTGCTTTTCTTCCAAGAAGCAAAGCAGTGTTTGCTATGGCAGGGCGGGAGCCGTGCTCCTGCCCTGCCATAGCAAACAGCAATGTCCCGGGGGTGGGCACCCTGGGACATTGCAGGAGCCGGCCCTGGGGGGTGGTGGTCCCCAGGGCCATCAAGGGCTCCAGGAGGGGGGCCACGCGGCCCCCCTCCCATCATTTCAACAGCCCCGGGGAGGTGGTGGTACCCGGGGCTTGGTGGGCCCGCGATGCCCCCCCCAAATAATTTATAAAAGCCCCGGGGAGGTGATGGTCCCCGGGGCTTGGGGGGGTCCGTGATGCCCCCCACTACAAAATAAAGCCCCGAGGAGGTGGCTGTCCCCGGGGCTGCGGGGGGCCTGGGAGGCCCCCACTTCAAATTAAACAAGCCCCGGAGAGGTAGCGGTCCCCGGGGCTGTGGGGGCCCCCACGGGCTCCCGTTATATAATTTTGGCATTGCCCCCGGGACCTGGCCCACCCAGGGGCTCATTAAAACGAAGCGCGGGAGACTGCGCTTCGTTTTTTTTTAATTTTCTCTGCAGGATTCGCGCACCCAGCACAAATTCTGCTGATTTTTTTTAATCATTCCTTGTTCCTGACCTGCAGCAGTTTCCCTTCTCCTGAACTAGCACTACCTGCAGTGCTACTTTGACTCCTGAGCCTTAGCTCAATTCTTGTTCCTGCCCCAGCACTGCCTTCTATGCTACTTTGTTTTCTTGATTCCTGAACCTGCACTATTCTAGTATACCCTTGTAGCCTCCCCTTCTGAATATCCTTTTCCAGTCCCTGCCTTTCTTCCCATTTCCTTGGTTCCAGTTCTAGTTTGCTGTCTTTCTATTCTGCTGTCTTGCTTCTGTTACCTTGTATGTTTGTTACCTGCTTTCTGCCAAGTGTGCCCTGTGATTTCCTTCCTTTCCTGTTAAGCACTCCTCCTTGCTAGCTCCTTGTCTATTGTGCTTGTGTTTAGTTCTACCCCTTTGCTGTTACTGCCTTGCGTGTTCCTGTTTGATCGCCAGGATCCGTGGGCCCTTCCTTTCTGAATCTTAGCCATCTTGTTCCTTTGTACAGGCTTCCCCTTTGGATCCCTTTTCTCCTCTGACTTCCTGTGTGATCCTGGGCAGCGCTGTACTCCTCTCTCTGTGTACGTTTTCTACCCTGTTCCCAGTCCTTGCCCAAGTCCCTGACTGTGTTCCCGACATAGTCCCGGACAGTCCCTGACAGCAGCCTCCTTCCCGTTTTAAATTATTTTTTTTTTAAAAAGGGTCAGGCCCTGTGGGATGGGGTCCCCAGGGCCCCAAAAATACTAAAAGAAGGGGGGCCACACAGCCCCCCTTCTAAAAATATATATTAAAAAAAAGCTGGCATCTCGCCGGAGGCCCTGTCCCCTCCCTGCACCACTCTGCAAACGCGCCCCCTGGCGCGTTCTAAGTTGGGGAATTAAGTCCCCTTGAATACTGAGGGTCCCTGGGGGCCAACTAGCCCATTAGGTACCTCCAGTAAGCGCCACACAGCCGGATTGCAGAGAGGTGGTCCGAGGACACGCCCCTTTTTACACCACTCTGCAAATACGCCTCTTGGTGCCCTGCTGGTGGGGCAATGAGGTCCTCTTTTGTCCTGAGGACTTCAGGACACAAGTGGACTTCATCCCCCAAGCAGCAGTGCGCCACGAGTCGCGTTTGCAGAGTTGTGTAAAAAGGGGGCGTAGCCTTTGAGCACTCTCAGCAATCTAGCTGTATGGGGCTTACTGGAGGTAACAGGAAGGCTAGTTGGCCCCCAGGGACCCTTAGTAGGAAAGGGGACTTCATCCCCCAACCAAGAGCGCGCCAGGAGGCGCGTTTGCAGAGTGGTGGAGGAAGGGGGCGTGGCCTGTGTCCACCTCTCAGCAATCCCACTGTGTGGGACTTACTGGAGGTAAGAGGTAGGCTAGTTGGCCCCTAAAGGACCCCCAGCAGCGAAGGGGACTTCACTCCCCATCCAAGAGCATGCCAGAGAGCGTGTTTGCAGAGTGGTGTGCAAAGGGGGCGTGGCCTGCTATGAGAATTTAGCAATCCTGCTGTGTGGGACTTACTGGAGGTAATAGGAGGGGTAGTTGGCCCCCAAGGATGTCCTTGGGGGCCAACTACCCCTCTTGTTACCTCCAGTAAGTCCCACACAGTGGGATTGCTAAGACGTCTTCGGAAGCCATGCCCCCCTTTCTCCATCACTCTGTCAACACACCTCCTGGCAGACTACGGGATGGGGGATGAAGTCCAATTTACTCCTGAGGGACTTTGGGGGCCAAGAAGCCCTCCTGGTACCTCCTGTAAGTCCAACGCAGCGGAATTCCTGAGCGCTGGTCGGAGGCCCAGAACCCTTTCTCCACCACTCTGCAAACGCGACTACTACTTAAAGAAGTGTTTGCAATGTAATAGGTTTCACATTTGCGAGAGTTAGAGCTATTGGCGTTGTAAACGTAAAAGGTTTTTACTAATGTTTTTTGGAGTGGAGTGGATGTACGTTGTGTGTAGTGGAATTATGTGGTATGTTGTTCAGTGAAATTATGTGGATAGAAAGTATGTGGTATTTAGTGTATAGGAATTATGTAGAGTGGTATTATGTGTTATGGAGAATAATTATGTGGTATGGTAGTCTGTGTTGTGGAGTGGTAACCTCAGGTTTAGTCTTCCTCGTTTCCATAGAAGCTCAACTATGAACTCAGTGAGACAAAAAAAGAAGGAATCACTGAGCAGCACTTGTGGACCTAATCAGAGGTATGAGCAGGGCCACTGGAATTATGCGACTGTTTGGCTGCACCGACTTTCGCACAATTATACATTTTCCGCATTAGCCACATAATTCATCATCTGCTCCCTAATCTGCAGATTTGAACAAAAAAGCCTTGTTTCTAGCTCAAACGGCTCAAACGTTACCAAAAATGCAGCGACAAGTGTTACAATGTGGTGGAAGGCCCTTTGCAAACCTAGAATGGTCACCTGTTACTTATTGCTAAATGTGGGTGTTAAATTGGTACTAATGGTGTGGAAGCCACTCTTGCTTCCTTCTGCGCCTCTCTTGCCTCTTTCTGTATTTCTGTTGCTTCTTTCTGCACATGTGTTTCTTTTTCTGTAATTCTCTGACCTCTTTCTGCAAATCTCTTCTACTCTCTGCACCTCTCTTGCCTCTTTCTGCACGTCTATTGCCTTTTTCTGTACCCCTCTTGCCTCTTTCTGCACCCTTCTTCCCTCTTTCTGCACCTCTCTTGCCTTTTTCTGTACCCCTCTTACGTCTTTCTCCACCCTTTTTGCCTCTTTCTGCACCTCTGTTCCTTCTTTCTGCACCTGTCTTGCTTCTTTCTGTTCCCCTCTTGCCTCTCTCACCACCCCTCTTCCCTCTTTCTGCACTTCTGTTGCTTCTTTCTGCACTTATCTTGCTTCTTTCTGCACCTCACTTGCCTCTTTCTGAACCTCTATTGCCTCTTTCTGCAGTTCTCTTGCCTCCTTTTGCACTTCACTTGCCTCTTTCTGTAACTCTCTTGCCTCTTTCTGTACCTCTCTTGCCACTTTCTGCACCTCACTTGCTTCTTTCTGTACCCCTTTTGCCTGTTTCTGCATCCCTCTTCCCTCTTTGTGCAACTCTCTTGCCTCTTTCTACACCTCTCTTCCCTCTTTCTGCACCACTCTTGCCTCTTTCTGTACATCTGTTCCTTCTATCTTCACCTGTCTTGTCTCTTTCTGCACCCTTCGTGCCCCTTTCAACACCTCCGTTGCTTCTTTCTGCAGTTCTCTTCCTCTTTTTGCACCCCTCCTGCCTCTTTCTGTACCCCTCTTGCCTCTTTGTGCACCTCTCCTACCCCTTTCTGCACCCCTCTTGCCTCTTTTTCTACCTCTGTTGGTTCTTTCTGCACCTCTTTTTCTTCGTTCTGCACTTCACTTGCCTCCTTCTGTACCCCTCTTGCCTTATGCACCTCTGTTGGTTCTTTTTGCACGGCTCTGGCTGCTTCCTGCACCTCTGTTCCAAATTTCTGCATCCATCTTGCCTTTTTCTGCACCCCTCTTCCCTCTTTCTGCACCTCTCTTGCCTCAGTCTGACCACCTGTTCCCTCTTTCTGCACCCCTTTTGCCTGTTTCTGCAACTCTCTTGCCTCTTTCTGCAGTTCTCTTGCCTCCTTTGTCACCTCACTTGCCTCTTTTTGCACCTCTGTTGGTTCTTTTGCACTGCTCTTGCTTCTTTCTGCACCTCTCTTGCAAATTTCTGCACCCCTCTTGCCTCTTTCTGCACCCCTTTTACCTGTTTCCGCACCTCTCTTGCCTCTGTCTGCACATCTGTTCCCTCTTTCTGTACCTCTTTTGCTTGTTTCTGCAACTCTCTTGCCTCTTTCTGCAGTTCTCTTGCCTCCTTCTGCACCTCTGTTGCTTCTTTCTGCACTTCTCTTGCCACTTTCTGCACCCCGGTTGCTTCATTCTGCACTTTCCATGCTTCTTTCTGCACCTGTCTTGCTTCTTTCTCCACCCCTGTTGTCTCTTTCTGCACTCATCTTCCCTCTTTCTGTACCTTTCTTGCCTGTTTCTGCATCTCACTTGCCTCTTTCTGCACTTTTCTTGCTTCTTTCTACACCTCTGTTGCTTCTTTCAGCAATTATCTTTCCTCTTTCTGCACTTCTCTTGCCTGTTTCTGTGCCCCTCTTGCCTCTTTCTGCACCCGTATTCCCTCTTTGTGCAACTCTCTTGCCTCTTTGTGCACCTCTCCTACCTCTTTCTGCACCCCTCTTGCCTCTTTTTGCACCTCTGTTGGTTCTTTCTGCACTGCTCTTTCTTCTTTCTAAACCTCTGTTGCTTCTTTCAGCAATTCCCTTGCCTCTTTCTGCACTTCTCCTGCTTCTTTCTGCACCTCTCTTGTGTCTTTCTGCACCTCTGTTGGCTCTTTCTGCACTTCACTTGCTTCTTTCTGCACCTCTATTGCCTCTTTCGGCACCTCTGTTGCTTCTTTCTGTGCCCCTCCTGCCTCTTTCTGCACCCCTCTTCCCTCTTTGTGCAACTCTCTTGCCTCTTTCTCCACCTCTCTTCCCTCTTTCTGCACCACTTTTGCCTCTTTCTGTGCCTCGGTTGCTTCTTTCTGCACTTCTCTTGCCTCTTTCTGCAACCTTCATGCCTCTTTCAGCACCTCTGTTGCTTCTTTCTGCACTTCTCTTGGTTCTTTCTACACTGCTCTTGCCTCTTTCTGCATCCCTCTTGCCTCTTTGAGCACCTCTTTTCCTTCTTTCTGCACTTCTCTCTCCTCTTTCTGCACCCCTCTTGCCTTTTTCTGCACCTCGCTTGCATCTTTTTGCACGTCTCTTGGTTCTTTCTGCACTTCTCTCTCCTCTTTCTGCACCCCTCTTACCTCTTTATGCACCTCTGTTGCTTCTTTCTGCACTTCTATTGCCTCTTTCTGCACCTCTCTTGCTTCTTTCTGCACCTCACTTGCCTCTTTCAGCACCTCTGTTGCTCTTTTCTGCAGATCTCTTGCCTCATTCTGCACCCCTCTTTTCTCTTTCTGCACCTCTCTTGCCTCTTTCTGCACCCCTGTTCCCGGTTTCAGCACCTTTCCTGCCTGTTTCTGCACCTCTCCTGCCTCTTACTGTACCTCTGTTGCATCTTTCTGCACTTCTCTTGCTCTTTCTGCACCCTTCGCGACTCTTTCAGCACCTCTGTTGGCTCTTTCTGCACTGCTCTTGCTTTTTTCTGCACCTCACTTGCCTCTTTCAGCACCTCTGTTGCTTTTTTCTACGCCTTTGTTGCTTCTTTCAGCAATTCTCTTGCCTCTTTATGCACTTCTCTTCCTTCTTTCTGCACCCTCCTGCCTCTTTCTGTACCTCTCTTGCCTATTTGTGCACCCCTCCTACCTTTTTCTGCACCCCTCTTGCCTCTTTTTGCACCTCTGTTGGTTCTTTCTGCACTGCTGTTGCTTCTTTCTGCAGATCTCTTGCCTCTTTCTGTACCCCTCTTTTCTCTTTCTGTACCTCTGTTGCCTCTTTCTGCACTTCTCTTGCTCTTTGTGCACCCTTCGCGCCTCTTTCAGCACCTCTGTTGGTTCTTTCTGCACTGCTCTTGCTTTTTTCTGCACCTCAGTTGCCTCTTTCTGCACTTCTCTTGCCTCTTCCTGTACCTCTCTTGTCTCTTTGTGCACCCCTCCTTCCTTTTTCTGTACCCCTCTTGCCTCTTTTTGCACCTCTGTTGGTTCTTTCTGCACTGCTCTTGCTTCTTTCTCCACCTCACTTGCCTCTTTCTACACCCTGTTCCCTGTTTCTGCACCTTTCCTGCCTGTTTCTGCACCTCTCTTGCCTCTTTCTGTACCTCTATTGCCTCTTTCTGCACTTCTCTTGCGCTTTCTGCACCTTTCGCGATTCTTTTAGCACCTCTGTTGGTTCTTTCTGCACTGCTCTTGCTTGTTTTCTGCACCTCACTTGCCTCTTTCTGCACTTCTCTTGCTTCTTTCTACACCTCTGTTGCTTCTTTCAGCAATTCTCTTGCCTTTTCTGAACTTCTCTTCCTTCTTTCTGCACCCCTCCTGCCTCTTTCTGTACCTCTCTTGCCTCTTTGTGCACCTTTCCTACCTTTTTCTGCACCCCTCTTGCTTCTTTTTGCACCTCTGTTGCTTCTTTCAGCAATTCTCTTGCCTCTTTCTGCACTGCTCTTCCTTCTTTCTGCACTTCTCTTGCCTCTTTCTGCAACCTTCATGCCTCTTTCAGCACCTCTGTTGCTTCTTTCTGCACTTCTCTTGGTTCTGTCTACACTCCTCTTGCCTCTTTCTGCATCCCTCTTGCCTCTTTGAGCACCTCTTTTGCTTCTTTCTGCACTTTTCACTCCTCTTTCTGCACCCCTCTTGCCTTTTTCTGCACCTCGCTTGCGTCTTTTTGCACGTCTCTTGGTTCTTTCTGTACTTCTCTCGCCTCTTTCTGCAACCCTCTTACCTCTTTATGCACCTCTGTTGCTTCTTTCTGCACTTCTATTGCCTCTTTCTGCACCTCTCTTGCTTCTTTCTGCACCTCACTTGCGTCTTTCAGCACCTCTGTTGCCGTTTTCTGCAGATCTCTTGCCTCTTTCTGCACCTCACTTGCCTCTTTCAGCAACTCTGTTGCTTTTTTTCTGCAGATCTCTTGCCTCTTTCTGCACCCCTCTTTTCTCTTTCTGCACCTCTCTTGCCTCTTTCTGCACCCCTGTTCCCGGTTTCAGCACCTTTCCTGCCTGTTTCTGCACCTCTCTTGCCTCTTACTGCACCTCTGTTGCATCTTTCTGCACTTCTCTTCCTCTTTCTGCACCCTTCGCGACTCTTTCAGCACCTCTGTTGGCTCTTTCTGCACTGCTCTTGCTTTTTTCTGCACCTCACTTGCCTCTTTCAGCACCTCTGTTGCTTTTTTCTACTCCTCTGTTGCTTCTTTCAGCAATTCTCTTGCCTCTTTATGCACTTCTCTTCCTTCTTTCTGCACCCTCCTGCCTCTTTCTGTACCTCTCTTGCCTATTTGTGCACCCCTCCTACCTTTTTCTGCACCCCTCTTGCCTCTTTTTGCACCTCTGTTGGTTCTTTCTGCACTGCTCTTGCTTCTTTCTGCACCTCACTTGCCTGTTTCTGCACCCCTGTTCCCTGTTTCTGCACCTTTTCTGCCTGTATCTGCACCTCTTGTGCCTCTCTCTGAAACTCTGTTGCCTCTTTCTGCACTTCTCTTGCTCTTTCTGCACCCTCCGCGCCTCTTTCAGCACCTCTGTTGGTTCTTTCTGCACTGCTCTTGCTTTTTTCTGCACCTCACTTGCCTCTTTCTGCACTTCTCTTGCTTCTTTCTACACCTCTGTTGCTACTTTCAGCAACTCTCTTGCCTCTTTCTGCACTTCTCTTCCTTCTTTCTGCTCCCCTCCTGCCTGTTTCTGTACCTCTCTTGCCTCTTTGTGCACCCCGCCAACCTTTTTCTGTACTCTTCTTGCCTCTGTTTGCACCTCTGTTGGTTCTTACTGCACTGCTCTTGCTTCTTTCTGCACCTCACTTGCCTCTTTCTGCACTTCTCTTGCTTCTTTATACACCTCTGTTGCTTCTTTCAGCAATTCTCTTGCCTCTTTCTGCACTTCTCTTCCTTCTTTCTGCACCTCTCTTGCCTCTTTCTGTACCTCTCTTGCCTCTGTTCACCTCTCCTACCTCTTTCGGCACCCCTCTTGCCTCTTTTAGCACCTCTGTTGGTTCTTTCTGCACTGCTCTTGCTTCTTTCTGCCCCTCACTTGCCTCTTTCTGCACTTCTCTTGCTTCTTTCTACACCTCTGTTGCTTCTTTCAGCAATTCTCTAGCCTCTTTCTGTACTTCTTTTGCTTGTTTCTGCACCTCTCTTGCGTCCTTCCGCACCTCTGTTGCCTTTTCAGCACCTCTGTTGCTTGTTTCTGCACCTCTCTTGCTTCTTTCTGCACCTCACTTGCCTCTTTCAGCACCTCTGTTGCTTTTTTCTGCACTTCTCTTGGTTCTTTCTACACTTCTCTTGCTTCTTTCTACACCTCTGTTGCTTCTTTCAGCAATTCTCTAGCCTCTTTCTGTACTTCTTTTGCTTGTTTCTGCACCTCTCTTGCGTCCTTCCGCACCTCTGTTGCTTTTCAGCACCTCTGTTGCTTGTTTCTGCACCTCTCTTGCTTCTTTCTGCACCTCACTTGCCTCTTTCAGCACCTCTGTTGCTTTTTTCTGCTGATCTCTTGCCTCTTTCTGCACTGCACTTGCCTCTTTCTGCACCTCTGTTGCTTTTTTCTGCAGATCTCTTGCCTCTTTCTGCACCCCTCTTTTCTCTTTCTGCACCTCTCTTGCCACTTTCTGCACCCCTGTTCCCTGTTTCTGTACCTTTTCTGCCTGTTTTTGCACCTCTCTTGCCTCTTTCTGTACCTCTGTTGCCTCTTTCTGCACTTCTCTTGCTCTTTGTGCACCCTTTGTGCCTCTTTCAGCACCTCTGTTGGTTCTTTCTGCACTGCTCTTGCTTTTTTCTGCACCTCACTTGCCTCTTTCTGCACCCCTGTCCCCTGTTTCTGCAACTTTTCTGCCTGTATCTGCACCTCTCTTGCCTCTTTCTGTACCTCTGTTGCCTCTTTCTGCACTTCTCTTACTCTTTCTGCACCCTTTGCGCCTCTTTCAGTACCTCTGTTGGTTCTTTCTGCACTTCTCTTCCTTCTTTCTGCTCCCCTCCTGCCTCTTTCTGTACCTCTCTTGCCTCTTTGGGCACCCCTCCTACCTTTTTCTGTACCCTTTTTGCCTCTTTTTGCACCTCTCTTGGTTCTTACTGCACTGCTCTTGCTTCTTTCTGCACCTCACTTGCCTCTTTCTGCACTTCTCTTGCTTCTTTCTACACCTCTGTTGCTTCTTTCAGAAATTCTCTTGACTCTTTCTGCACTTCTCTTCCTTCTTTCTGCACCCCTCCTGCCTCTTTCTGTACCTCTCTTGCTTCTGTTCACCTCTCCTACCTCTTTCTGCACCCCTCTTGCCTCTTTTAGCACCTCTGTTGGTTCTTTCTGCACTGCTCTTGCTTCTTTCTGCACCTCACTTGCCTCTTTCTGCACTTCTCTTGCATCTTTCTACACCTCTGTTGCTTCTTTCAGCAATTCTCTAGCCTCTTTCTGCACTTCTTTTGCTTGTTTCTGCACCTCTCTTGCGTCCTTCTGCACCTCTGTTGCCTCTTGCATCACCTCTGTTGCTTGTTTCTGCACCTCTCTTGCTTGTTTCTGCACCTCACTTGCCTCTTTCAGCACCTCTGTTGCTTTTTTCTGTTGATCTCTTGCCTCTTTCTGCACTTCACTTGCCTCTTTCAGCACCTCTGTTGCTTTTTTCTGCAGATCTCTTGCTTCTTTCTGCACCCCTCTTTCTGCACCTCTCTTGCCAATTTCTGCACCCCTGCTCCCTGTTTCTGTACCTTTTCTGCCTGTTTTTGCACGTCTCTTGCCTCTTTCTGTACCTCTGTTGCCTCTTCCTGCACTTCTCTTGCTCTTTGTGCACCCTTCGTGCCTCTTTCAGCACCTCTGTTGGTTCTTTCTGCACTGCTCTTGCTTTTTTCTGCACCTCACTTGCCTCTTTCTGCACCCCTGTTCCCTGTTTCTGCAACTTTTCTGCCTGTATCTGCACCTCTCTTGCCTCTTTCTGTACCTCTATTGCCTCTTTCTGCACTTCTCTTACTCTTTCTGCACCCTTTGCGCCTCTTTCAGCACCTCTGTTGGTTCTTTCTGCACTGCTCTTATTTTGTTTTGTACATCACTTGCCTCTTTCTGCACTTCTCTTGCTTCTTTCTACACCTCTGTTGCTACTTTCAGCAATTCTCTTGCCTCTTTCTGCACTTCTCTTCCTTCTTTCTGCTCCCCTCCTGCCTCTTTCTGTACCTCTCTTGCCTCTTTGGGCACCCCTCCTACCTTTTTCTGTACCCTTCTTGCCTCTTTTTGCACCTCTGTTGGTTCTTACTGCACTGCTCTTGCTTCTTTCTGCACCTCACTTGCCTCTTTCTGCCCTTCTCTTGCTTCTTTCTACACCTCTGTTGCTTCTTTCAAAAATTCTCTTGCCTCTATCTGCACTTCTCTTCCTTCTTTCTGCACCCCTCCTGCCTCTTTCTGTACCTCTCTTGCCTCTGTTCACCTCTCCTACCTCTTTCTGCACCCCTCTTGCCTCTTTTAGCACCTCTGTTGGTTCTTTCTGCACTGCTCTTGCTTCTTTCTGCACCTCACTTGCCTCTATCTGCACTTCTCTTGCATCTTTCTACACCTCTGTTGCTTCTTTCAGCAATTCTCTAGCCTCTTTCTGCACTTCTTTTGCTTGTTTCTGCACCTCTCTTGTGTCCTTCTGCACCTCTGTTGCCTCTTGCAGCACCTCTGTTGCTTGTTTCTGCACCTCTCTTGCTTCTTTCTGCACCTCACTTGACTCTTTCAGCACTTCTGTTGCTTTTTTCTGCAGATCTCTTGCCTCTTTCTGCACCCCTCTTTTCTCTTTCTGCACCTCTCTTGCCTTTTTCTGCACCAATGTTCTCTGTTTCTGTACCTTTTCTGCCTGTTTTTGCACCTCTCTTGCCTCTTTCTGTACCTCTGTTGCCTCTTTCTGCACTTTTCTTGCTCTTTGTGCACCCTTCGTACCTCTTTCAGCACCTCTGTTGGTTCTTTCTGCACTGCTCTTACTTTTTTCTGCACCTCACTTGCCTCTTTCTGCACCCCTGTTCCCTGTTTCTGCACTTTTTCTGCACCTCTCTTGCCTCTTTTGGTACCTGTGTTGCCTCTTTCATCACCTCTCTTGCTCTTTCTGCACCCTTTGCGCCTCTTTCAGCACCTCTGTTGGTTCTTTCTGCACTGCTCTTGCTTTTTTCTGCACCTTCTTGCCTCTTTCTGCACTTCTCTAGCTTCTTTCTACACCTCTGTTGCTACTTTCAGCAATTCTCTTGCCTCTTTCTGCGCTTCTCTTCCTTCTTTCTGCTCCCCTCCTGCCTCTTTCTGTACCTCTCTTGCCTCTTTCTGCACCCCTCCTACCTTTTCCTGTACCCTTCTTGCCTATTTGTGCACCTCTGTTGGTTCTTACTGCACTGCTCTTGCTTCTTTCTGCACCTCACTTGCCTCTTTCTGCACTTCTCTTGCTTCTTTCTACACCTCTGTTGCTTCTTTCTGCAATTCTCTAGCCTCTTTATGCACTTCTTTTGCTTGTTTCTGCACCTCTCTTGCGTCCTTCTGCACCTCTGTTGCCTCTTTCAGCACCTCTGTTGCTTGTTTCTGCACCTCTCTTGCTTCTTTCTGCACCTCACTTGCCTCTTTCAGCACCTCTGTTGCTTTCTTCTGCAGATCTCTTGCCTCTTTCTGCACTTCACTTAACTCTTTCAGGACCTCTGTTGCTCTTTTCTGCAGATCTCTTGCCTCTTTCTGCACCCCTCTTTTCTCTTTCTGAACCTCTCTTGCCTCTTTCTGCACCCCTGTTCCCTGTTTCTGCACCTTTTCTGCCTGTTTTTGCACCTCTCTTGCCTCTTTCTGTACCTCTGTTGCCTCTTTCTGCACTTCTCTTGCTCTTTGTGCACCCTTCGCACCTCTTTCAGCACCTCTGTTGGTTCTTTCTGCACTGCTCTTGCTTTTTTCTGCATCTCAGTTGCCTCTTTCTGCACTTCTCTTGCCTCTTTCTGTACCTCTCTTGCCTCTTTGTGCACCCCTCCTACCTTTTTCTGTACCCCTCTTGCCTCTTTTTGCACCTCTGTTGGTTCTTTCTGCACTGCTCTTGCTTCTTTCTCCACCTCACTTGCCTCTTTCTACACCCCTGTTCCCTGTTTCTGCATGTTTCCTGCCTGTTTCTGCACCTCTCTTGCCTCTTTCTGTACCTCTATTGCCTCTTTCTGCACTTCTCTTGGGCTTTCTGCACCTTTCGCGATTCTTTTAGCACCTCTGCTGGTTCTTTCTGCACTGCTCTTGCTTGTTTTCAGCAATTCTCTTGCCTCTTTCTGCACTTCTCTTCCTTCTTTCTGCACCGCTCCTGCCTCTTTCTGTACCTCTCTTGCCTCTTTGTGCACCTTTCCTACCTTTTCCTGCACCCCTCTTGCTTCTTTTTGCACTTCTGTTGGTTCTTTCTGCACTGCTGTTGCTTCTTTCTGCACCTCACTTGCCTCTTTCTGCACTTCTCTTGCTTCCTTCTACACCTCTGTTGCTTCTTTCAGCAATTCTCTTGCCTCTTTCTGCACCTCTCTTCCTTCTTTCTGCACCCCTCCTGCCTCTTTCTGTACCTCTCTTGCCTCTGTTCACCTCTCCTACCTCTTTCTGCACCCCTCTTGCCTCTTTTAGCACCTCTGTTGGTTCTTTCTGCACTGCTTCTGCTTCTTTCTGCACCTCACTTGCCTCTTTCTGCACTTCTCTTGCTTCTTTCTACACCTCTGTTGCTTCTTTCAGCAATTTTCTAGCCTCTTTCTGCACTTCTTTTGCTTGCTTCTGCACCTCTGTTGCACTCTTCTGCACCTCTGTTGCCTCTTTCAGCACAATTATTGCTTGTTTCTGCACCTCTCTTGCTTCTTTCTGCACCTCACTTGCCTCTTTCAGCACCTCTGATGCTTTTTTCTGCTGATCTCTTGCCTCTTTCTGCACTTCACTTGCCTCTTTCAGCACCTCTGTTGCTTTTTTCTGCAGATCTCTTGCCTCTTTCTGCACCCCTCTTTTCTCTTTCTGCGCCTCTCTTGCCTCTTTCTGCACCCCTGTTCCCTGTTTCTGCTCCTTTTCTGCCTGTTTTTGCACCTCTCTTGCCTCTTTCTGTACCTCTGTTGCCTCTTTCTGCACTTCTCTTGCTCTTTGTGCACCCTTCGTGCCTCTTTCAGCACCTCTGTTGGTTCTTTCTGTACTGCTCTTGCTTTTTTATGCACCTCACTTTCCTCTTTCTGCACCCCTGTGTAGGAAGGTGGAATCTGACTATATGGTTGCCCCCACTTTTTTCCTGGTGTTTTGCTGGTTTATGACTTAGTTGGACTGGGATCCTGCTATTCAGGGCCCCAGTCTATCTGCTTCCTCTATAAAATGGTTTCCATGTGCCTTAGGCACATCTCTGATTGGAATCTGGAGTGCCCTTATAAGTCCCTAGTATATGG
The DNA here is from genome assembly GCA_963921515.1 of Calotriton arnoldi. Lineage (NCBI taxonomy): Eukaryota > Metazoa > Chordata > Amphibia > Caudata > Salamandridae > Calotriton > Calotriton arnoldi. The sequence continues at coordinate 3,721,432 of CAWUFW010000229.1, forward strand.
TATACTATGTACCCAGGGCATAGGTACCTCAGAGGCCTACCAGGGGCTGCAGCATGTATTGTGCCACCCCTGGAAGGCCATCCAAACTGACACCACAGGTCTGCTACTGCAGCCTGGGTAAGGTGGTGCATGCACCCCTTACTGTGATATAGGCTACCTATATCACTACATACATACACACATATAAACCTATAAGTCACTCCTATGGCAGGCCTTATCAATCCTGAAGGCAGAGTGCGTGGTTCCTATGTGAGAGGGTGCCCCTGCATGAGCAGGGCCCCTCTGCAGCGTTCGTAGACCCTTCTCTGATGCTGTTTGTAGTGCAGCCTGACCATATACTCTTAAGCGCATTATACCCTCGCGTTAAATGCTAACTTTGGGATGGCTTCACGGAAACATGTCGTGTTTGGTGTCAAACATCTTGGAATACTACCCCCCCGCCAGTTCTGGTGGCGGGGGTAGCATTCCACCCTTCTAGAGGGAAAGACATGTACACACCGGTATACCCGGTACTGACTTTCCAGAGCCCTGGCATCACAAAATGGATGCCGCTGCCACAGACACGAGTCTGGCCTCCTGCTGCTGACCGAAACTCCGGCAGGGGAGGCCTGGACAATAGGTTTCCTGTCCCAGGGAGGTGTGACCACCTCCCCAGACAGGATAGTGTGTATTGGAGCTGGGCGGGAGCACTCTCGGGTACTGTGAAGTCCTGCACTGGGGGCACACTTGGTGTCCCTGTGCATACCCCAGTTCAAACCGGCTCAGGGGCTTCCAGCCCCTGCTCTGGCGTGAAACTGGACAAAGGGAAAGGGGTGTAACCACCCCTCTGCCCTGACCCTCCCATAGGTGGGGCCACAGAGTATGTCCAACCCCTACCTTAGTATAAGTAGGGGACCCCAGTCCTTAGGACTTTAGATTTACCTGGACGAAACTCTGACACAGAATCCTGGACCTTCGACGCTCTCCCATTTAAGATTAGAGGACTGAAGAATCTCCCTTGGGGTCAAGGAGTGACTCCCCTGCTTGGCAGGCACCAAAGAAGCAATTGTCCAGTCTGCATCGCTGAAGCTCCCGTCGGACGCCGAAGTCTTTGCATCACCAGAGGTGGATTTCCAGACTTCCTCGAGGCTGCCCTGAGTCCCCAGCAAAGCTGAGGCCCGTAGCTGTCGTGGGTAATGTGAAACCGTGACCCCTGGACACCGAACGCATTTGCAAGTGCATCCTCTTCTGGGTCTCCCACGAAGTCGTGCTTTGGGCTCCGAGTAGCCCCAGCCTCCAGCACCAACTGCACTGAAGATCACTGGCCTCCACTCCACGAGTGTCCTGTGAGCCAGCTCCACGTGCACCGTCTTGAGGCTCCTTTGCGGTCGCTAGTCCATTGGCTAGTAGGCCCTCCTGAAGGCCAATCTTTTTCTGCTTGGGCTCTCTGGTTGCTTCTGCTGTGCCCTGACTTATCCTCGCTGGGTGAGTCCCCCAGACCTTGCTGGTCTGCAACATCGTCCTTCTTCTATTTCCATGAGACTTGCCGTTGCCAAGGCTTGTTGGGTCCAATCCGGTCGCCGACACCCTGCAATCGACAGACGTTGTGGGACAGCTCGAATCCAGCTCCTGGTTGTCGTCGACGCCTCCTGGACCTCGTGGCTGAAGAGTCAAGACGACCTTCAACCTACCTGAAGCACTCGACATCGGTGGGCATCTGCTCATCGCCTTCCTGGTCACTGGCTAGTGACCCAGACTCTGTCCCCTCTGCTTTCAGGTTCTTCAGATCTTCGATCCACCTTTGGATCCACCCGAACAGTTTCGACTTGGTCGCCAGCAGCACTTTGCAGCAGATCGCCATTGAAAGCGACGAGCGAAACCCGACCCCGAAAGACACCTATGCACCCGGCTCCCTTGGGTGAGGTAACTCGAGTACTCCGGTGCTCCCGTGGGTATTGACACTAGAACAGCCTAGTTCTCAAAGGGTTTGCTCCAAGTCCTCCTCTAAGTGTCCCTTTTCTTTTAAATTCTAATCGCGACTTTCCCCATAGAAGTTAACGGCGATTCGCGGCTGTGTTCATACACTGCACGCGTCCCCCGTGAGTCCCCTGTATCACTACCTTGGGTGGTTCCTTGTGGTCCAAGCACTTCTACAGGCTCTAGGCCCTGTGTCTAGCTCAGTTGTGGTTCTTATACCACTTTATTGGTATATGGTTTGAGTACGCCCCTAGGGCTCAAACGTGTATTTGTGCTATTACTGTAGATAACTAACTTATAATTTATGTACTTCGAACTCTAGCCTCATAAAGAGACTAGAGGGGTGTGTTTAGTAATAAATACATATATTTTGAATATATACCTGGTGTGGTCCTCTTTCATTTGGTCACTCAAGAGATTATAGACTGGTAAAACAAGCTGCTTTACATTCCTTCAAGACTTAGCCTGAAGGCTGCTCTCCATAGCTACCACTAGGATAGCTTTCAATAAAGGTTGTCTTTAACCTATCTCCAATAAGGGGTTGTTTGGACTGGTGCAAGGTGCCCACTATAATTAGTGGACAGCATATGCCAGGCCAACTTCTCACATTGGTGTGCAGCGTGTGGGATTCCAGCTTGCTATTGTTTTACCAGATAATCTCAATTGAATTGATCAACTGAAAACCACTAAGGGTACCTAAGGTACATATAAATCAAGCTTAGTAATACAGTAAGTTCTACTGAACTTAGAGTTGTGTGTTAAGGGATAGCACACCCTTTCTACAACTCAAGAGAGTTTAGTAGGCCACACTAGAGTAGGTAGTGCATACACCACACCTCACTAGTAATGTCTTCAAAGCCAGGACCCAGTGAGTCCTCGCCAGAAGCCAGTGGGCTTCTTCCCTCCAAGTATGATAAACTCCCATTCTTGGAATTGAGAGCATTATGCAATACTAGGAAGTTGAAGGCAGGCAAAAGTGCCAGCACCCAACACCTCAGGGAGGTGTTACTAGCTGATGATCTCAGCAGGCCCATAGGGTCTGAAGGGGTAGGCAAAGAGGGTGGGGCAGAAGATGAGGAAGGGGCCAGGGGTGAAGAAACCCAGGCCCCCCTCTGAAACTGGCCAGGAAGGTGAAAATGACCTTGTCCTGGAAAACCCAACTCCTCCTGTGGAGGAGGAGGAGGAGGATCAGAATGACCTCCCCTTTGTCCCCCAGGAAGAGTACTGAGTGTGCCCAGAAGGTCTAGGTCTCCTTCTCAGGAGTCCAACCACTCTGACACCTCAATAGGGACCTCTGTCTCCTCTCATAGGAGGGAATCCTCTCATGAAAGGAGAAAGAGACTGATTCAGTATGAGCAAGCCCAGCTTGAACTCAGAAAACAGCAATTGGCTATAGACAGGGAGTCCCTAGATCTCTATAGAGAGAGACAAAAGATGGGACTAGAGTCCCATGGTGGCAGCAGTTTCCCCAAAGATAGGGAAAGGTCTTATCACCATAGAAACCTGAGCAAGATTGTCCCTCCCTACCAGAGTGGGGATGACATCCACAAATGGATAACTGCTCTAGAGAGGGCCTGTAAAGTACAGAGGGTCCCTCAGGAGCAGTGGGCAGCAATCTTGTGGCTCTCCTTTGCAGACAAAGGTAGAGACAAGCTCCTCACTGTTACAGAGGAGGATGCTGATAATTGCAAAGTCTTGAAGAGTGCTCTAATTGATGGGTTTGGCCTAACCACTGAACAATACAGGTTAAAGTTAAGGCATACCCAAAAAGCACAGACTCAAGACTGGGTGGACTTTGTTGATTGTTCTGCCAAGGCTCTGGAAGGTTGGTTATTGGGCAGTAAGGTGTGTGACTTCACAGGATTGTACAATCTGATCATGAGGGAGCAGATTCTTAATAACTGTCAAAATCAGCTGTTGCATCAGCACCTGGTGGACTCTGATCTGACCTCTCCCCAAGAATTGGGAAAGAAGGCAGACAAATGGGTCAGAACCAGGGTGAGGCAGAAGGTACAGAACCAAGGTGGTGACCCTAAGAAGCAAGATTCGATAAACTCTGATAAGGGTGGGGAGAAGGGTAAAGATCAAAAGTCTTCACAAGGCCCCCAAAAATCTTCTTCAGGTGGGGATTCACAGTCTAACAAAGGGAAAGGCCAAAGGAAACCATGGTGTAAGGTCTGTAAGCAAAAGACCCACTGGACCAGTGATTGCACCAAGTCCAAAGACTCTACTCCAGTCCCCACCAATGCCCCTAAGGCACCAGCTCCCCCTAGTCCAGTTATAGTTGGTGGTGGGACTACACAAGCCAAGGGTTTAGTAGGATTGACCCTGGGTAAGGAGATGAGCTCTGACCTAGTCAGAGAACTCACTCAGCCTGTCCTAGTCTGTGATGGAGGCATGGATGTGACCTCCTCTGTGAGTCCCAGTAATCTGGGCAAGTACAGGCAACAGCCCTTAATCAATGGAAAAGAGGCTTTGGCATTTAGGGACACAGGGGCAAGTGTCACCATGGTGACACAAGACCTTGTGAATCCTGGGCAGATTATACTTGGTGAAATGTACCAAGTGACCAATGCTAGCAACGTCAGAACAGACCATACTCTGGCAGTTGTTAACTTCTCCTGGGGAGGGGTAACTGGCCTTAAGAAGGTTGTGGTAAGTGGAGACCTACCCGTTGAATGCTTGCTTGGCAATGACTTAGAAACTTCAGCTTGGGCAGAAGTGGAGCTCAGGACCCATGCAGAAATGCTGGGCATCCCTGCAGATGTGTTTGCTGTGACCAGGTCACAAGCCAAAATGTCTAACACTGAACAGGCCTTGGATTCTGGAATAATGGACCAAGTGCCCTCCAAGAAGAGGAGTAGTAGGGTAAAGGCAGTGCCTTCCCCCTTGGCTCAGAAGGAAGATCAGTCTCTTGAGGGGATGATCTCAGTCCTGAGGAAGGAACTGTCCCAGAGGAGCTTGAACCTGACCAGGTTGAGTTCTTGGGGACAGGGGGCCCTTCCAGGGCAGATCTGAGCCAGGAGCAGCAGAGCTGCCCCTCTCTTGAACCCCTCAGACAGCAAGCTGCTGCTGAGGCTGCTGAGAAAGCTAGTGGTCCCCATACTGTGTATTGGGATGATGGACTCTTGTACTCAGAGTGTAGAGACCCCAAGCCTGGTGCCACCAGGAGGTTGGTTATACCTCTGAAGTTCAGGGGCTTCCTATTGACCCTAGCCCATGACATTCCCTTAGCAGGTCACCTGGGCCAGAACAAGACTTGGGACAGAATTGTCCCTCACTTTCACTGGCCCCACATGTCTGAAGACACCAAGGAGTTTTGTCGCTCCTGTGTAACCTGCCAGGCCAGTGGCAAGGCAGGTGGCACTACAAAGGCCCCCTGATACCACTACCTGTGGTGGGGTTCCCTTTGAAAGGGTGGGGATTGACATTGTTGGTCCCATGGATCCCCAAACAGCATCTGGGCACAGGTTTATCCTGGTGGTAGTGGATCATGCCACCAGGTACCCAGAGGCTATTTCCCTTAGGACCACTACAGCACCTGTGGTGGCAAGGGCCCTCCTGGGAATTTTCTCAAGAGTGGGCTTCCCTAAGGAGGTTGTATCAGACAGGGGTGCTAACTTTATGTCTGGATACTTAAAAGCAATGTGGAAGGAGTGTGGAGTGACTTACAAGTTCACCACACCCTATCACCCACAATGCAATGGTTTAGTTGAGAGATTCAACAAAACCTTGAAGGGCATGATTAAAGGGCTCCCAGAAAAGCTTAGTCGAAGATGGGACATACTCTTGCCCTGCCTTTTATTTGCATACAGGGAGGTGCCTCAAAGGGGGTTGGCTACAGCCCTTTTGAACTTTTGTTTGGTCACCCTGTCAGGGGTCCATTGTGCTTGGTGAAGGAAGGATGGGAGTTACCTCTCAAGCCCCCAAAGCAAGACATAGTGGACTATGTACTTGGTCTCCGCTCCCGGATGGCTGAGTATATGAAAAAGGCAACTAAAAACCTTGAGGCTAGCCAGGAACTTCAAAAAGCCTCGCATGACCAAAAGGCTGTACTGACTGTTTACCAGCCAGGACAGAAGGTGTGGGTGTTGGAGCCAGTGGCCCCAGCAGCTCTCCAAGACAAATGGAGTGGACCCCATACCATTGTTGAACAGAAGGGTGAGGTTACCTATTTGGTGGACCTAGGAACACCCAGGAGTCCCCACAGGGTTCTCCATGTCAACAGGTTAAAACCATATGTGGACAGGGCAGACATGGGCTTGCTCATGGCTACTGATGAGGGACAGGAGGAAGAGAGTGACCCACTCCCTGACCTGCTCTCACAGAACCCTGATGATGGGTCAGTGGATGGTGTAGCCTTGGCAGGCAGCCTCACTACCCAGCAGCAGACTGATTGCAGACAGGTGCTCAATCAGTTCAGACACATATTCTCACTGACACCCAGTCAGACTACCTGGTGCACTCATGAAGTGGACACTGGGGACAGTCTGCCTATTAAAAATAAGATTTATAGGCAACCTGACCATGTCAGGGACTGTATCAGGACAGAAGTCCAGAAGATGTTGGATTTGGGAGTTATTGAACCCTCAGATAGCCCTTGGGCTAGTCCAGTGGTCCTTGTGCCAAAACCTCACACCAGTGGTGGAAAAAGAGAGATGAGGTTTTGTGTGGACTACAGGGGTCTCAATGCAGTCACTAGGACTGATGCCCATCCAATACCAAGGGCAGATGAGCTAATAGACACTTTGGCCTCAGCCAAGTATCTAAGCACATTTGACCTGACAGCTCGCTACTGGCAGATCAGACTAGCTGATGATGCAAAGCCAAAGACAGCATTCTCAACCCCTAGTGGGCATTATCAATTTGTGGTGATGCCCTTTGGTCTGAAGAATGCACCTGCCACTTTTCAGAGGTTGGTGAATACAGTCCTTACAGGTCTGGAAGCCTATAGTGCAGCATATCTAGATGATATTGCTGTCTTTAGCTCCACCTGGGAGGATCACCTGGTCCACCTCAGAAATGTTTTGCAGGCCCTGCAGAAAGCAGGCCTGACTATCAAGGCCACAAAGTGCCAGATAGGGCAGAGTCAGGTTGTGTACCTGGGCCACCTTGTGGGTGGAGGCCAGGTTCAACCACTGCAGAGCAAGATCCAGACCATCATGGACTGGACTGCTCCAACTACCCAGACTCAGGTGAGAGCCTTCTTAGGCCTGACTGGGTACTATAGGAGATTTGTCAAGGGGTATGGATCAATAGTGACACCCCTGAATGACTTAACTTCCAAGAAAATGCCCAAAAGGTTCAGTGGACAGTTAGCTGTCAAAAGGCATTTGATGACCTGAAGCAGGCCAGGTGCACTGCTCCCATTCTACAGAGTCCTGATTACTCCAAGAAGTTCATTGTCCAAACAGATGCATCTGAATTGGGGGTAGGGGCTGTACTGTCACAATTGAATGATGAAGGTCAGGATCAGCCAGTAGCTTTTATTAGCAGAAGGCTGACCCCTAGAGAGAAACGCTGGTCAGCCATTGAGAGGGAGGCCTTTGCTGTGGTCTGGGCTCTGAAGAAGTTGAGGCCATACTTGTTTGGTACTCACTTCCTTGTTCAAACAGACCATAAGCCCCTCTTATGGCTAAAACAAATGAAGGGTGAAAACCCCAAACTGCTTAGGTGGTCCATTTCCCTACAGGGGATGGACTTCACAGTGGAACATAGACCTGGGAGTAACCATGCCAATGCAGATGGACTCTCTAGGTACTTCCACTTAGAACATGAAGACTTAACTGGGCAAGGTTAGTTTAATGTCCCTACGTTTGGGGGGGTTGTGTAGGAGAGTAGGATCTGCTTCACATGGGTACCCTCACTTTTTGCTGATGCTTTACTGTTTTTCGACCTTAGTCTGGCTGGGGCCCTGCTAATCAGAACCCCAGCCTAGCTGCTTCCTCTCTAAAATGGTTTCCATGTGCCTTAGGCACATTTCTGATTGGAATCTGGAGTGCCCTTATAAGTCCCTAGTATATGGTATACTATGTACCCAGGGCATAGGTACCTCAGAGGCCTACCAGGGGCTGCAGCATGTATTGTGCCACCCCTGGAAGGCCATCCAAACTGACACCACAGGTCTGCTACTGCAGCCTGGGTAGGTGGTGCATGCACCCCTTACTGTGATATAGGCTACCTATATCACTACATACATACACACATATAAACCTATAAGTCACTCCTATGGCAGGCCTTGTCAATCCTGAAGGCAGAGTGCGTGGTTCCTATGTGAGAGGGTGCCCCTGCATGAGCTGGGCCCCTCTGCAGCGTTCGGAGACCCTTCTCTGATGCTGTTTGTAGTGCAGCCCGACCATATACTCTTAAGCGCATTATAACCTCACGTTAAATGCTAACTTTGGGATGGCTGCACGGAAACATGTCGTGTTTGGTGTCAAACATCTTGGAATACTACCCCCCACCAGTTCTGGCGGCGGGGGTAGCATTCCACCCTTCTAGAGGGAGAGACATGTACACACCGGTATACCCGGTACTGACTTTCCAGAGCCCTGGCATCACAAAATGGATGCCGCTGCCACAGACACGAGTCTGGCCTCCTGCTGCTGACCGAAACTCCGGCAGGGAGGCCTGGACAATAGGTTTCCTGTCCCAGGGAGGTGTAACCACCTCCCCAGACAGGATAGTGTGTATTGGGGCTGGGCGGGAGCACTCTCTGGTGCTTTGAAGTCCTGCACTGGGGGCACATTTGGTGTCCCTGTGCATACCCCAGTTCAAACCAGCTCAGGGGCTTCCAGCCCCTGCTCTGGCGTGAAACTGGACAAAGGGAAAGGGGTGTAACCACCCCTCTGCCCTGACCCTCCCATAGGTGGGGCCACAGAGTATGTCCAACCCCCTACCTTAGTATAAGTATGGGACCCCAGTCCTTAGGACTTTAGATTTACCTGGACGAAACTCTGACACAGAATCCTGGACCTTCGACGCTCTACTTTAAGATTAGAGGACTGAAGAATCTCCTTGGGGTCAAGGAGTGACTCCCCTGCTTGGCAGGCACCAAAGAAGCAATTGTCCGGTCTGCATCGCTGAAGCTCCCGCCCGACGCCGAAGTCTTTGCATCACCAGAGGTGGATTTCCAGACTTCCCCGAGGCTGCCCTGAGTCCCCAGCAAAGCTGAGGCCCGTAGCTGTTGTGGGTAACGTGGAACCGTGACCCCTGGACACCGATCGCATTTGCAAGTGCATCCTCTTCTGGGTCTCCCACGAAGTTGTGCTTTGGGCTCCAAGTAGCCCCAGCCTCCCGCACCGACTGCACCGAAGATCACTGGCACCCACTCCACGAGTGTCCTGTGAGCTAGCTCCACGTGCGTCGACTCAAGGCCCCTTCGCGGTCGCTAGTCCGTTCGCTAGTAGGCCCTCCCGAAGGCCAATCTTCTTCTGCTTAGGCTCCCTGGTTGCTCCAGGCGTGCCCTGACTTACCCTCGCTGGGTGAGTCCCACAGACCTTGCTGGTCTGCAACATCGTCCTTCTTCCATTTCCACAAGACTTGCCGTTGCCAAGGCTTGTTGGGTCCAATCCGGTCGCCGACACCCCTGCAATCGACAGACGTTGTGGGACAGCTCGAATCCAGCTCCTGGTCATCGTCGACACCTCCTGGACCTCGTGGCTGAAGAGTCAAGATGACTGTCAACCTACCTGAAGCACTCGACATCGGTGGGCATCTGCTCATCGCCTTCCTGGTCACTGGCTAGTGACCCAGACTCTGTCCCCTCTGCTTTCAGGTTCTTCAGATCTTTGATCCACCTTTGGATCCACCCGAACACTTTCGACTTGGCCGCCAGCAGCACTTTGCAGCAGATCGCCATTGAAAGCGACGACGAAACCCGACCCCGAAAGACACCTATGCACCCGGCTCCCCTGGGTGAGGTAACTCGAGTACTCCGGTGCTCCCGTGGGTATTGACACTAGAACAGCCTAGTTCTCAAAGGGTTTGCTCCAAGTCCTCCTCTAAGTGTCCCTTTTCTTTTAAATTCAAATCGCGACTTTCCCCATAGAAGTTAACGGCGATTCGCGGCTGTGTTCATACACTGCACGCGTCCCCAGTGGGTCCCCTGTGTCACTACCTTGGGTGGTTCCTTGTGGTCCAAGCACTTCTAAAGGCTCTAGGCCCTGTGTCTAGCTCAGTCGTGGTTCTTATACCACTTTATTGGTATATGGTTTGGTACGCCCTAGGGCTCAAACGTGTATTTGTGCTATTACTGTAGATAACTAACTTATAATTTATGTACTTCGAACTCTAGCCTCATAAAGAGACTAGAGGGGTGTGTTTAGTAATAAATACATATATTTTTAATATATACCTGGTGTGGTCCTCTTTCATTTGGTCACTCAAGAGATTATAGACTGGTAAAACAAGCTGCTTTACATTCCTTCAAGACTTAGCCTGAAGGCTGCTCTCCATAGCTACCACTAGGATAGCTTTCAATAAAGGTTGTCTTTAACCTATCTCCAATAAGGGGTTGTTTGGACTGGTGCAAGGTGCCCACTATAATTAGTGGACAGCATATGCCAGGCCAACTTCTCACACTTTCTGCACTTCTCTTGCTTCTTTCTATACCTCTGTTGCCTTTTTCAGCAATTCTCTTGCCTCTTTCTGCACTTCTCTTCCTTCTTTCTTCACCCCTCCTACGTCTTTCTGTATCTCTCTTGCCTCTGTTCAGCTCTCCTACCTCTTTTTGCACCCCACTTGCCTCTTTTAGCACCTCTGTTGGTTCTTTCTGCACTGCTCTTGCTTCTTTCTGCAACTCACTTGCCTCTTTCTGCACTTCTCTTGCTTCTTTCTACACCTCTGTTGCTTCTTTCAGCAATTCTCTAGCCTCTTTCTACACTTCTTTTGCTTGTTTCTGCACCTCTCTTGCATCCTTCTGCACCTCTGTTGCCTCTTTCAGAACCTCTGTTGCTTGTTTCTGCACCTCTCTTGCTTCTTTCTGCACCTCACTTGCCTCTTTCAGCACCGCTGTTGCTTTTTTCTGCTGATCTCTTGCCTTTTTCTGCACTTCACTTGCCTCTTTCAGCACCTCTGTTGCTTTTTTCTGCAGATCTCTTGCCTCTTTCTGCACTTCACTTGCCTCTTTCAGCACCTCTGTTGCTTTTTTCTGCAGATCTCTTGCCTCTTTCTGCACCCCTCTTTTCTCTTTCTGCACCTCTCTTGCCTCTTTCTGCACCCCTGTTCCCTGTTTCTGCACCTTTTCTGCCTGTTTTTGCACCTCTCTTGCCTCTTTCTGTACCTCTGTTGCCTCTTTATGTACTTCTCTTGCTCTTTGTGCACCCTTCGTGCCTCTTTCAGCACCTCTGTTGGTTCTTTCTGCACTGCTCTTGCTTTTTTCTGCACCTCACTTGCCTCTTTCTGCACCCCTGTTCCCTGTTTCTGCACCTTTTCTGCCTGTATCTGCACCTCTCTTGCCTCTTTCTGTACCTCTGTTGCCTCTTTCTGAACTTCTCTTGCTCTTTCTGCACCCTTTGCGCCTCTTTCAGCACCTCTGTTGGTTCTTTCTGCACTGCTCTTGCTTTTTCTGCACCTCACTTGCCTCTTTCTGCACTTCTCTTGCTTCTTTCTACACCTCTGTTGCTACTATCAGCAATTCTCTTGCCTCTTCCTGCACTTCTCTTCCTTCTTTCTGCTCCCTCCTGCCTCTTTCTTTACCTCTCTTGCCTCTTTGTGCATCCCTCCTACCTTTTTCTGTACCCTTCTTGCCTCTTTTTGCACCTCTGTTGGTTCTTACTGCACTGCTCTTGCTTCTTTCTGCCCCTCAGTTGCCTCTTTCTGCACTTCTCTTGCTTCTTTCTATACCTCTGTTGCTTCTTTCAGCAATTCTCTTGCCTCTTTCTGCACTTCTCTTCCTTCTTTCTGCACCCCTCCTGCCTCTTTCTGTACCTCTCTTGCCTCTGTTCAGCTCTGCTACCTCTTTTTGCACCCCTCTTGCCTCTTTTAGCACCTCTTTTGGTTCTTTCTGCACTGCTCTTGCTTCTTTCTGCACCTCACTTGCCTCTTTCTGCACTTCTCTTGCTTCTTTCTACACCTCTGTTGCTTCTTTCAGCAATTCTCTAGCCTTTTTCTGCACTTCTTTTGCTTGTTTCTGCACCTCTCTTGTGTCCTTCTGCACCTCCGTTGCCTCTTTCAGCACCTCTGTTGCTTGTTTCTGCACCTCTCTTGCTTCTTTCTGCACCTCACTTGCCTCTTTCAGCACCTCTGTTGTTTTTTTCTGCTGATCTCTTGCCTCTTTCTGCACTTCACTTGCCTCTTTCAGCACCTCTGTTGCTTTTTTCTGCACCCCTGTTCCCTGTTTCTGCACCTTTCCTGCCTGTTTTTGCACCTCTCTTGTCTCTTTCTGTACCTCTGTTGCCTCTTTCTGCACTTCCCTTGCTTTTTGTGCACCCTTCGTGCCTCTTTCAGCATCTCTGTTGGTTCTTGCACCTCACTTGCCTCTTTCAGCACCTCTGTTGCTTTTTTCTGCTGATCTTTTGCCTCTTTCTGCACTTCACTTGCCTCTTTCAGCACCTCTGTTGCTTTTTTCTGCAGATCTCTTGCCTCTTTCTGCACCCCTCTTTTCTCTTTCTGCAACTCTCTTGCCTCTTTCTGCACCCCTGTTCCCTGTTTCTGCACCTTTCCTGCCTGTTTTTGCACCTCTCTTGTCTCTTTCTGTACCTCTGTTGCCTCTTTCTGCACTTCTCTTGCTCTTTGTGCACCCTTCGTGCCTCTTTCAGCATCTCTGTTGGTTCTTTCTGCACTGCTCTTGCTTTTTTCTGCACATCACTTGCCTCTTTCTGCACCCCTGTTCCTTGTTTCTGCACCTTTTCTGCCTGTATCTGCACCTCTCTTGCCTTTTCTGTACCTCTGTTGCCTCTTTCTGCACTTCTCTTGCTCTTTCTGCACCCTTCGCGCCTCTTTCAACACCTCTGTTGGTTCTTTCTGCACTGCTCTTGCTTTTTTCTGCACCTCAGTTGCCTCTTTCTGCACTTCTCTTGCCTCTTTCTGTACCTCTCTTGCCTCTTTGTGCACCCCTCCTACCTTTTTCTGTACCCCTCTTGCCTCTTTTTGCACCTCTGTTGGTTCTTTCTGCACTGCTCTTGCTTCTTTCTCCACCTCACTTGCCTCTTTCTACACCCCTGTTCCCTGTTTCTGCACATTTCCTGCCTGTTTCTGCACCTCTCTTGCCTCTTTCTGTACCTCTATTGCCTCTTTCTGCACTTCTCTTGCGCTTTCTGCACCTTTCGCGATTCTTTTAGCACCTCTGTTGGTTCTTTCTGCACTGCTCTTGCTTGTTTTCTGCACCTCACTTGCCTCTTTCAGCACCTCTGTTGCTTTTTTCTGCTGATCTGTTGCCTCTTTCTGCACTTCACTTGCCTCTTTCAGCACCTCTGTTGCTTTTTTCTGCAGATCTCTTTCCTCTTTCTGCACCCCTCTTTTCTCTTTCTGCAACTCTCTTGCCTCTTTCTGCACCCCTGTTCCCTGTTTCTGCACCTTTCCTGCCTGTTTTTGCACCTCTCTTGTCTCTTTCTGTACCTCTGTTGCCTCTTTCTGCACTTCTCTTGCTCCTTGTGCACCCTTCATGCCTCTTTCAGCATCTCTGTTGGTTCTTTCTGCACTGCTCTTGCTTTTTTCTGCACATCACTTGCCTCTTTCTGCACCCCTGTTCCTTGTTTCTGCACCTTTTCTGCCTGTATCTGCACCTCTCTTGCCTTTTCTGTACCCTCTATTGCCTCTGTCTGCTCTTCTCTTGCTCTTTCTGCACCCTTCGCGCTTCTTTCAGCACCTCTGTTGGTTCTTTCTGCACTGCTCTTGCTTTTTTCTGCACCTCACTTGCCGCTTTCTGCACTTCTCTTGCTTCTTTCTACACCTCTGTTGCTTCTTTCAGCAATTCTCTTGCCTCTTTCTGCACTTCTCTTCCTTCTTTCTGCACCCCTCCTGCCTCTTTCTGTACCTCTCTTGCCTCCTTGTGCACCTCTCCTACCTCTTTCTGCACTTCACTTTCTTCTTTCTGCACCTCTCTTGCCTCTTTTGGCACCTCTGTTGCTTCTTTCTACACTTCTCTTCCCTCTTTCGCACCTCTGAGTTAGAGGTAGTTTTAATCCCCCTGCCCTATTATGTCCTAGGGCCTTACAGGGGAGGTCATGCCAATCACAGGGGTACCCCAACCCATAGTGTACCCTAGTAGGTGTTTTCACTGTATTCTAAGTGTCTTTCAGCATAGCACTGGCACCGGGCCTGGTTAGTCAGTTACCACCAGTACCAGTCAGCAAAAAGTTGGGGGCACAGGATGACTTTGCAACAAGGCCTCTTTCTGCACGTCTGTTGGTTCTTTCTGCATATCTCTTGCTTCTGTCTGCACTTTTATTCATCTTTCTGGACTTCTGTTGCCTCTTTCTGCATTTCTCTTGCTTCTTTCTGTGCCTTTCTTCCTCTTTCTGCACATGTCCTACCTCTGTAGGCATAGTTAGAAATTAGCATTTAAAAAACCTTTGACATTCACTGAAAAAACCATAGGTTTCAGGGACGTTATAGTTAGAAATTAGCATTTAAAAACCTTACAAATTCACTGAAAAAACCATAGGTTTCAGGGACGTTATTGTTAGAAATTATCATTTAAAAAACCTTTGAAATTCACTGAAAAAACCATAGGTTTCAGGGACGTTATAGTTAGAAATTAGCATTTAATAAACCATAGAAATTCACTGAAAATACCACAGTTTCAGGGACGTTATAGTTAGTTGGACATTTCACTCATACAAAACCAGAGAAATTCGTCCGTTATAGTTAGTTGAGCTAAGTATAATTCGCGCCCCCGCAATGCACTGCTGATAACATCACATATTACATCACTCATGACATGGTCAGTGACATCACTGATGACATCTCAAATGACATCACTGATGACATAACTGATGACATCATCCATGTGATTCTCTGATGCACCTCCTCACATCCTAATATAACCTTTGATACAGCCACTCTAAAATACAGACTGCCATTCTCGAAACCATAGACACACCAATACCAGTTACTATATACCCACTCACTGATTCCTAGGTCTACACACACATCCACTCATTCACCCATACAGTCACTCATACATGCAGTCACTCATCAATACAGCCACTATCATATGCACTCATACACCTATACAGACACTCACACACCGCCACTCACCCATAGAGTTACTTACACTGCTAGTCAGTCATGCAAAGAATCAATCACACTCCCATTTACTCACCTATACAGTTATACACACACCACCTCACTTATTCATACAGACGGTAACACATACTTACTCTCTTATACAATCACTGACACAAGCACACACTCATCCACACAGCCACTCTCACAATCACTCACTCTCACATATAGTCATTTATATACTGCAACACTCACATATACTGCCTTTCACATATGTAGTTACTCACACATGTACCACTGAGACATCCATTCACTCACCAACACAGCTATACACACACTCACCCCCCCAGCCCCTCACAGACGCACTTTTGAACCCATACACTCAGTGAATCACCCGCTCACACATCCATGCAGTGAGTCACACCCCACCCACACAGACACTCAGGCACCCATACAGATACTCAGACAAGCAATTAATATTCCATATAGACACTCATGTAGCTACTCACCAACCCATGCAACCGCTTACACACCAACAGACAGACTGATACAGACATTCACACAGTTTAGTCACTAACCCTTGCATTTAGTAAGACACGTTTAATCACTCACTTATACATAAGGGTGGGCGTAGTTGGCGGAGTACCACTACATGGAATTCTGCAGCATTGATCAAAAACTCTGTGAACTCTGCTCTGCAACTCCGTTCCGTCTCATCTCAATTAATAAAACAGAAACCTTACATACCCTTGACAAAATAAGAAGTAACCCTATCATTACATGCAAAATTGCATATAGTCATCTCACAAAAGTGAAAATAAAAATATAGCAAGCAGTGAGAGAGGTGATGATTTTGGTGTCCTCCCTAACCTAGGGAGAGAACCAAGCAGATGCCTTGAACACAAAGAGCACATCATGCTGAACGATGCGGTGGTGGTCCCATCCTCCTAGGACCCCCCCAAGCACAGTTATGGGCAAAAATACAATCCCAACCAAAGGCCCTGCAAAGCATTATGGGACGAGATTCTAGAGGGCAGTGAATATTATAGTATCCAATATCAAAACATTCCTCAAGGGGCAGGCTCTCCGGGCTCAGCTGAGAGCTAATACTATAATATTCACTGCACTCTAGAATCTCGCCCCATAATGCTTTGCTGGGCCATTGGTTGGCATTGCATTTTTGCCCATAACTTTGCTTGGGGTGGTCATAGGAGGTTGGGACCACCACAATCGTAGAGCATGATATGCTCTTTGAGTTCAAGGCATCTGCTTGGTCCTCCCCCTAGGTTAGGTGGGACCCCAAAATCATCACCTCTCTCATTGCCTGATATTTTTCAAAGCTCACTTTTGTGAATTGGTTATATGCTTTTTTAGCATGTAAAGGTAAAGTTGTTTTATCAAAGGGTTGTGGGCGCAACAGCATACTCCAGAGTTTGTGCTTGAATTCCATATTAATAAAACAGAAATATTTTTTTCTATATCATGGTTTTTAACTTTAGTAAAACAACAAATAACTAAATTTACATGCTAAAATGCACATAGTCATCTCATGAAAATATAACAAGCAGTACCTTTAGTTAAACAATACATAATTCTATCTTTACATGCTAAAATGCATATAGCCATCTCACAAAAGTGAAAATGAAAACATAGCAAGCAGAGAGAGAGGTGATGATTTTGGGGTCCTCCCTAACCTAGGGAGAAAACCAAGCAGATGCCTTGAACACAAGGAGCACATCATGCTGAACGATTTCGGTGGTGGTCCCATCCTCCTAGGACCACCCCAAGCACAGTTATGGGCAAAAATACAATGCCAACCAAAGGTCCTGCAAAGCATTATGGGACGATATACTAGAGTGCAGTGAATATTATAGTATCCTTTATCAAAACTTTCCTCAAGGGGCAGGCTCTCCAGCTCAGCTGAGAGCTAATACTATAATATTCACAGCACTCTAGAATCTCGCCCCATAATGCTTTGCTGGGACTTGGTTGGCATGTATTTTTGCCCATAACTTGCTTGGGGTGGTCCTAGGAGATGGGACCACCACCGAATCGTTCAGCATGATATGCTCTTTGTGTTCAAGGCATCTGCTTGCCCTCCCCCTAGGTTAGGGGTGACCCCAAAATCATCACCTCTCTCATTGCTTGGTATTTTTCAAAGTTCACTTTTGTGAATTGGTTATGTGCTTTTTAGCATGTAAAGGTAAAGTTTATTTATCAAAGTGTTGTGGGTGCAATAGCTAACTCCGCTACGTGGTAGAGTTGGAATTATTGCATGAATTCCGTGTTTGTAATGCATAGTTAGCAAATTTCCGCAATCTGCGCTAGCGGTGCCAAGTTCATTGTCCATGGTTATTTATACAGTCAGTCATGCACCTACTAAATCATCCATACAGACACTTATACACCCACTCATTCTTCAATACACCTTGGCCTATATATATATAAAACATATTTAAACTTTACAGAATCACACAGTCACTGGATGATGTCATCAGTGATGTAATATGTGATGTCATCAGCAGTGCATTGCGGGGTTGCGAGTTATACTTAGCTCAACTTACTATAACGGCCAAATTTCTCTTGTTTTGTACGAGTGAAATGTCCAACTAACTATAACGTCCCTGAAACCTGTGGTTTTTTCAGTGAATTTCTATGTTTTTTTTAAATGCTAATTTCTAACTATAACGTCCCTGAAACCTATGGTTTTTTCAGTGAATTTCAAAGGTTTTTTAAATGATAATTTCTAACTATAACGTCCCTGAAACCTATAGTTTTTTCAGTGAATTTTTAAGGTTTCTTAAATGCTAATTTCTAACTATAACGAAACCTGAAACCTATGGTTTTTCATTGAATTTCAAAGGTTTTTTAAATGCTAATCTCTAACTATAACGTACCTGAAACCTATGTTTTTTAAATGAATATATATATATATACACATACATATATCTCAACCGAAGCATGACTTGTCATTCTATTCACTCTGGGCAATATTATCAAGAACGGGCGATAACATATCGCCGCTTTAGCGGCAGGAAACTGCTGTTAAACCGGCGATAAGGGGCTTAATAATATGCCCTATAGAATTCCAATAGAAGCCCAGGTTTGATGTCCTTCACACCAGAACCTGGGCTTCTATTGGAATTCTATAGGGCATAATATCAAGCCCCTTATCGCCGCTTTAGCGGCAGTTTCCTGCCGCTAAAGCGGCAATAATGTTATCGCCCGTTCTTGATAATATGGCCCTCTGAGTTTTGCTTGCTCTAAGGTGATGCAATAGACTGGCCTGATCTGCCAAATTCCACCTGGAAGTCAGGCCCAGCTGTAGCCACAGAAAGTGTGCACCCTTAATACCCCACTAGGAACATGGATAGTACTAAATATCAAAGATGGAATATCGTGACTACACTAAATCGAGGTTAATAATATTGCTGGAAATTATATTGTATTTGTGTTTAGTATAATAATATCAAAGTTAAAGTATTTCATTTTAGTCATATCTTTTTTATAAACTCTTAGTTATATGTTATATTGTTATCAATGTTGTTTTCATATATATTTTTTAATAATTACTTTTTCTTTAAAACATCGGTGTGTATAATGGGGTATTAGATGGGTAGTGTTTTAAATATTGCTAGTGTTGTCAATATAATATTTTATGTTTATTTTTTATTTGAATTTTTAAAAATAATGCAAAAGTTATATTAAAGTTTTGAAAACTTTCTTTGTAAAGTGTTAAAATGTTGATTATTATTTCTGATTTTACATGTTTTTGCATTAATAAAATGTTACTTTTTATTTTATTTCAAATAATTTACGTTAATAGTAATTTACATAATAAGTGTCAATTTTGGTATTTTAATTATTAATTACGTCATTAAAACATTTCATAAAATTATTTAATATCATTATTTTACATTAAAGCATTTTTAACTTTATTGGCTCGCTTTTTATTTAAAACATAAATATGGATTAATAATGAGAATATTTACATTCTATATGATTTACTTTAGATTTTATTTTGATTTGTAATACCTGAGCTATTTGAGAATACATTTTTATATATTATTATTTACATGATGTGGCTTGTAATGTTAATTGTTTCTACGTTGAGGGTTTTTTTTTGTTAAAATATTTGTTAAATATTGTTATATTTTGAGTGGAAATAGTAAATGTATCCCCTTAAAGTTAATTGTTTTCTCAATGTTTATTACATTGGAGTGGGAATAGTAAATTTGTATCCATTAAAGTTCAGAACTTTCCCCATTATGTATTAGATTGGAGTGGGAATCCGAAATCTATCCCCCAAAAAGTATATCACTTTCCCACTATGTGTTAGGTTGGAGTGAGAATGGGAAGACTGTACCTCTGAAAGTCCAGCACTTTTCCCAATGTTGCTTAAATTTCAGTCTGAATAATAAATGTGTACCCCACAAAGTCCAACAAGCCCCCTTGTGTGACTTACAAAGGAGTGGAAATAGTAGATTTGTACCCCACAAGGTCCAACAATTTTCACAATATGTGTAAGTTGGAGTGGATATAGTAAATATTTACCCCTCAAAGTCCAACATCTTCCCCCTAGTGGCTTGGATTTGAGGGGCAATAGTACATTTGTTCTCCTTGATGTCCAACAGTTTCTCCAATATGCAATAGGTTGAAGTAGGAATAATAAAATTGTACTCCTCAAAGTCCAACACTTTTTCCTACTGTGGGGCCGATTCCGATCTCGGCCGGTAGGGCTCCGAATCGGATTCGGCTTTACCGGATCCGATTCGGAGCCCTGTTTCCCGACCGAACCGTACGCGGGTCCGGCCGAGCGAGTACGATGCGAAATCGCCGACCGACTCGTCCGGGCGTCCCGACCGCTCCGACCGACTCGCTCCCGGCTCGAACCGCTCCGACCGACTCGCTCGGACTCGACTCGCACCGCGCAATGGAGACGTTTCCCGGCCGGGTAAGTACGATGCGCGCCGCGAGCAGTCCGACCGAGCCGCGCACTCCGGCTCGTAAGAGCAGTCGGAGCAGTACTTCGGGGGTCCGTGTCGGACCCCCTGCATGCGTAGCCGCGCGAGTCGCACACAGGGGGACCCATGGGTCCCCCTACCTGTGCGTGTACGGCGCGAATCGCTTCGCCGCGTACCCGCTGTAGGGGGCGCCCTTGTCCGACTTCGCACCCATTGAGTCAATGGGAGCCCGCGTACGCGTTGTACGACCGGCTCCCATTGACATCAATGGGAGTCCGACCGACTCGAGTCCGATAACATACGGACGCATCGTACTCGTTCGGTCGGACTGCACGGGTCCGATTCGGTCGGAAATCTCTCCGGGTCCGGCTCGGTCGGAGAAATTTCCGGCCCGAATCGGAATCGACCCCTATGTCTTAGATTGAAGTGGTAATAGTGAATATGTACCCCTTAAAGTCGAACACTTTCCCCAATATGTGTTAGGGTGGAATTTGAATGGTAAATTTGAACCCCCAAAGTTCAACACTTTCCCCAACAGGGGTTAGAATGGAGTGGGCATAGTGAATCAGTACAATTCAGACTTCTACACTTTCCCCAGAATGGTTTAGATTGAAGTGGAAATAGCAAATCTGAACCCCTGAAGGTCTAATACTTTCCAAATGAGTATTAGGTTGAGTGCGAATAGAGAGAATAAAGTCAAACACTTTACCCAATGTGGTTTAGATTGGAGTGAGAATGGTGTTTTTTGTCCCCCACCCCCAATTGAAATGACATGAAATGAAATCCAGTATTTGCAAAGTGCAAACAATTACCCGAGGGTGTCAGCTGGGGGCCGTCGGGAAGATTAAGCGAGCTATTGCTCAGAGTCACATGGTGCTGGGCTAACCTGCAGCTGGCACCGGGGATCGAACCGTGAGCCCCCGTGTACCAGAGTCAGGCGCCCTGGCCGCTGCATCACAAAGTGTACCATTTAGTAGTTTTTTTTTGCATATTTGATTATGGCATTGTAGTAATTTATATTTTTGTTTCTAATATATATTACAGCACAGTGGTGTGTGTATTGTTAAACATTTGTATATGTTGTCACGTTTGATATAAAATACAATGTACACATAAAATACACCTATTTATATTTCATTTTATTTTTACAACAAATAGTATGTAATCATTCTTTCAAATATTTTTATTTTCAGAGAACAATATTTACACCATTTTTTAAATATTTTATATACATTTTTCACATTTTAAAGAAGTTTTACATAATATGCAGATATACATTTGCACGTCATTAATAATATATTTTTCACATAAGCATTTATCACCTTTATGTCCTTCACATATTTTTCATTTTGTACACAATACTTCTTTAGCATGTACAAAATATTTTTGCATATTATCACAATTTTTGCACAATGTAAACATTTAAAAAAATTCATGGGTTTTTCATAACATTTTATTTTTATTGTTTAATATGACATTTATTTTTACAGAAATAATATTATACATTTTAGTTACATATGTCACATATATATATATATATATTCACTGAAAAAACCATAGGTTTCAGGGACATTATAGTTAGTTGGACATTTCAATCGTACAAAACCATAGAAATTCCGCCGTTAAAGTTAGTTCAGGTAACTATAACTCGCGCCCCGCAATGCACTGCTGATGACGTCACATATTACATCATTCATGACATGGTCAGTGACATCACTGATGACATCACTGATGACATCTCAAATGACATCACTGATGACATCATCCAGTGACTGTGTGTTTCTTTAAATTTTAAATATGTATTATATATATGCCAAGGTGTATTTAAGAATGAGTGGGTGTATAAGTGTGTGGATGGAGGATTTAGTAGGTGCGTGATTGACTGTTAAACTGAGTGATTACATGTGTCTTACTGAATGCATGGGTTAGTGACTAAACTGTGTGAATGTCTGTATCAGTCTGTATGTTGTCGTATATGCTGCTGCATGGGTTGGTCAGTAGCTACATGAGTGTCTATATGGGTTATCAATTGATTGCCTGAGTATTTGTATGGGTGCCTGAGTGTGTGTGTGGGTGGGTGGGAGGTGTGTGACTCTGTGCATAGATGTTTGAGTAGTTGATTCACTGGGTGTATGGGTTAAAGAGTGCATGTGGAAACAGCTGTATGGGTGGGTGAGTGTGTGAATGGGTGTGTTGGTGAGTGAATGGATGTCTCAGTGGTACATGTCCAAGTAACAAGGGGGCATATCAGCAACAACCGGCGATAATCATCGCTAAGCGCACTTAGCGCTAGGATAATTATCGCCGGCTATCGCTTGTTTTTATCGCGGAGATAGCGCGCTATCAGCGACGCTTATCTCCAGAGCGATAAAAATAACCGAGTTAGCTGCCAAATGTGCAATTATCGCTGGGATTCCAGCGATAATCGCACAACGTTTGGCGCTACGTTGTTGATAGGGCAGGGCATACTTAACCATTATATCCACCTTCCATTGGATATCATGGCTAAGTCAAACTAAAAGCAGGTGTAAGGAAAGTAGTGATAACCGCGGTTAGCGCTACTTTTCTTATCGCTATGCTTGTTAGCGTGCCCATTGATAATTGGAGAAATGTCGGTTAGCGACATTTCTCCAGTTATTTTGGGAAGGAACGCCCACTTTGCATCTCATTAGAGATGCAAAGGGAGGCATAGGGAAAAAGGGTGCTAACATGCGATTATGCATGTTAGCACCCTCTTGTTAATAGGGCGAAAACATTATCTCCGCTTTTCTGGCTTTTAAAGCCAAAAAAGCGGAGATAAGGCCCTTGATGATATGCCCCTACATATGTAAAAGGCAGTGTATGTGAGAGTTGGAGTATATAAATGACTATACGTGACAGTCAGTGATTGTGAGAGTGGCTGTATGGATGAGTGTGTACTTGTATCAGTGATTGTATAAGAGAGTAATTATGCGTTTGTTTCTGTTTGAATAAGTGATGTGTTGTGTGTATAACTGTCTAGGTCAGCAAATGGAAGTGTGATTGATTCTTTGCATGACTGACTAGGTGTGTGAGTAACTCTTGATGAGTGGTGGTGTGTGAGTGTCAATATAGGTGTATGAGTGCATATGATAGTGTTGTATTGATGAGTGACTGCATGTATGAGTAATTGTATGGGTGAATGAGTGGATGTGTGTAGACCTAGGAATCAGTGAGTGTGTATGTAGTAACTGGTATTGGTGTGTCGATGGTTTCGAAAATGGTAGTCTGTATTTTACAGGGGGGTGTACCAAAGGTTATATTAGAGTGTGAGGAGGTGCATCAGATTTTCACGTGGATGATGTCATCAGTGATGTCATCAGTGATGTCATTTGAGATGTCATCAGTGATGTCATCAGTGATGTCACTGACCATGTCATGAATGATGTAATATGTGACGTCATCAGCAGTGCATTGCGGGGGCGCGAGTTATAGTTACCTGAACAAACTATAACGGCGAAATTTCTATGGTTTTGTACGATTGAAATGTCCAACTAACTATAATGTCCCTAAAACCTATGGTTTTTTCAGTGAATTTGTAAGGTTTTTTAAATGCTAATTTCTAACTATAACGTGCCTGAAACCTATGGTTTTTTCAGTGAATTTCAATGGTTTTTTAAATGCTAATTTCTAACTATAACGTCCCTGAAACCTATGGTTTTTTCAGTGAATTTCAATGGTTTTTTAAATGCTAATTTCTAACTATAACATCCCTATTAAGTCCCCTTGAATCCTGAAGGTCCCTGGTGACCAAGTAGCCCACCAGGTACATTCAGTAAGCCCCACAGAGCTGCGTTGCAGAGAGGTGTTCTGAGGCCACGCCCCTTTTTACACCACGCTGCAAACGCAGCTTCTGGCGCACTGCTGCTCAGAGGATGAAGTCCACTTGTGTCCTGAGGTCTTCAGGACACAAGAGGACCTCATCGCCCCACCAGCAGTACACCAGAAGCCGCGTTTGCAGAGTGGTGTAAAAAGGGGCATGGCCTCGGACCACCTCTCTGCAACGCAGCTCTGTGGCGCTTAATGGAGGTACCTGGTGGGCTAGTTGGCCCCCAGGGACCCTCAGGATTCAAGGGGACTTAATCCCCCAATTTACAATACGCCAGGGGGTGTGTTTGCACACTTGTAATATCAGGCCCGTCCCCTCCCTGCACCACTGTGCAAACGCACCACCTGGTGCATTGTAAGTTGGGGGATTAAGTCCCCCTGCATCCTGAGGGTCCCTGGGGGCCAAATAGCCCACCAGGTATCTCCAGTAAGCGCCACAGAGCTGAGTTGCAGAGAGGTGTAAAAAGGGGCGTGGCCTCGGACCACCTCACTGCAATGCAGCTCTTTGGCGCTTACTGGAGGTACCTGGTGGGCTAGTTGGCCCCCAGGGACCCTCAGGATTCAAGGGGACTTAATCCCCCAATTTACAAAGCGCCAGGGGGTGTGTTTGCATACTTGTAATATCAGGCCCCACCCCCTCCCTGCACCACTGTGCAAACGCGCCCCCTGGTGCATTGTAAATTGGGGGATTAAGTCCCCTTGAGTCCTGAGGGTCCCTGGGGGCCGACTAGCCCACCATGTACCTCCAGTAAGCGCCACAGAGCTGTGTTGCAGAGTGGTGTAAAAAGGGGGCGTGGCCTTGGACCACCTCTCTGCAACGCAGCTCCTGGCACATACTGAAGGTACCTGGTGGGCTAGTTGGCCCCCAGGGACCCTCAGTATTCAAGGGAATTAGTTCCACAACTTACAACGCACCAGGGTCGCGTTTGCAGAGTGCTGCAGGGAGGGAGGGGGCGGGGCCTCCGGCGCGAGCCCGGCTTTTTTGTTGTTGTTGTTTTTCAGAAGGGGGGCTTTGTGGCCCCCTTCTTTTCCCTTTTTTGTGGCCCTGGGGACCCCATCCCCCAGGGCCTGACCCCTATTGTTTTTTTTTTTAAACGGGAAGGGGGCCGCGTGGCACCCCCTCCCGAGGCCAATTTTGACCCCGGGGACCCCATCCCCCAGGGCATGGCCATATATATATATTTTTTATTTTAACTATTTTTTAAGGAGGGGGGCTGCGTGGCCCCCCTCCTGAGGCCTCTATTATCCCCTGGGACCCCATCCCCGGGGCTCTGCCTCCTTTTTAAAAATTATTATTTTTTTTTTATTGAGGGAGGGGGGCCGCGTGGCCCCCCTCCTGGGCCACTTCTGGCCCCTGGGACCCCATCCCCCGGGGCCAGCCCAATCCGTTGGGGACCGTGGGGGGAGCCCCTATGCCCCCACGATCTCACCGGCTCCCCGCCTCCTGTGGGTGCCGGCATTGCTTTTCCACAAGGAGAGCTGCTGACATGCAGCTCCCCTTGTGGAAAAGCAATCCTGCTTTGCTTCATTGAAGCGAGAGCAGGTTTCCCTGCTCTCGCTTCAATGAAGCAAAGCAGCGTTTGCAATGACAGGGCGGGAGCCGCACGGCTCCCGCCCTGTCATTGCAAACAGCAGTGTCCCGGGGGTGGGCACCGTGGGACACTGCAAGAGCCGGCCCTGGGGGGTGGCGGTCCCCAGGGCCATCTAGGGCTCCAGGAGGGGGGCCATGAGGCCCCCCACCCTTTTTCGAAATAGCCCCGGGGAGGTGGTGGTCCCCGGGGCTGGGGGTCTGCTACTGACCCCCAAATTTAAATAATTATGTGCCCCGGGGAGGTGGTGGTCCCCGGGGTGTGTGGGGGGGCTCTTGCCCCCCCACACATCTATTTTTTTTAAAAACAAGAGCCCCGGGGAGGTGGCGGTCCCCGGGGCTGCGAGGGGGGGCGCGTGCCCCCCGCATCCAATTAACAATGCCCCAGGGAGGTGGCGGTCCCCAGGGCAGCATGGGGGGGGTTGGGACCCCCCCACGCATTTATTTAGCAAAAAGCCCCGGGAGGTGGCGGTCCCCGGGGCTGCGGGGGGGCCGCTTGCCCCCGCACATAATTACCATAGCCCCGGGGAGGTGGCGATCCCCGGGGCTGCGGGGGCCCCGCTATTATTTTTTATCAATGCCCCCGGACCTGGCCCACCCGGGGGCCTCATTAAAATGAAGCGCAGGAGTAACCCTGGGCAAAGCACTACGCTACGCTCGCGTAGTTTGCGAAGTTTGCGCTACTTCGCACTACGCGAATTGCACGTAGCACAGTGCAAACACGCGTAGCGTAGCGTAGTGCAGCGGTCATTTTTTGCATGCACTCGTTCCTCAACGTCAAGTTGGCGACCGCGAGCAAGCAAAATGACATCCTGGCGAGACTTTTTCCTCGTTCGCGATCAGCAACATCAAGTTGCCGATCGCGAGTGCGGAAAATAAACCTCCCGGCGAGATTCTCAACGCGGGGAGGTCAGGTTTCTCATTGCGAGTGGTCGCGTATGCTCGCGACCGCTTGCGATGAGAAACTACCAGTCCGCGTTGAGAAAGCTGCCGCTCGAGTAAAAATCTACTCGAGTGGCAGTAAAAGACAGCTCGCACTGTGCAAGATGCCGTTTTCAATGATTGCACAGTGCGGACAAGCATCCGGCACTGTGCAATCAACGCGAACAGCGCACTACGCAGTTCGCGTAGTGCTACGCATAGCTCGCGTAGTGCGAAGTGCACTTCGCGTAGCTTCGCGTAGCGCTACTTCGCGAACTATGCCCAGGTTTGCGCGGGAGCCCGCGCTTCATTTTTTTCAATAATTTCGGCGGGATTCGCAACCCCAACGCGAATTCCGCAGAAATTAATTTTAAAAAATGCTTTTTTGGGCCCTGGGGGTCCTTGTGGGATCCCCTGAGCAGGCCTAGGGGGTCAGGGTGTTTATACCCTGCCTCCTTTTCTTGTTTTTTATATTTGTTTTACTGTTTTCTTGTGACTCGGTTCTTCCGAGTCACAAGATGGCTGCCAACACTTCCTGGTTTGGAGTGTTGGCAGCCAATCAGAATTTAGCTCGTGCTCGGGAGGGTTCTCGAATCCATATATATATATGTGTAATATGTGTAAATTATAATATTTATTTTCACAATTATGTAAATATTTTTAGCATTTTTAAATTTTCAAACAAAAGCATTTATATTTGTATATTTAATTATATTACAAAAAGCATGCTTTCTGGAGCAAATTTGGTGTAATTTCATTCAGCTGTTTATATGGTTTTGCAGTTCAATTTTCCTACAGATAGTGTAGCAGAAAAACACATTTTGGGACACACAAACCTTTTTCTCTAGCCCCGTCTTGACTGACTACCCTGAAACTTTACAAAGATCTTTTTTCTGGAAGTTTCCTCAAGATTTGTCAAAAGGCACCAAAGTTTTAAGCAAATCAAAACATTTTATAAGTGACGGTTACTACTGAATATTTATTGTTAATTCAGCTGTTCCATAGCAAAAGTATTTTTGTGTTGCTAATAACTTTGGCACTGTTTCACAAATCTCCACAAAACTTTTCAAAAATATGCTACTTTTTGACTGCATGGAAAGTTTCGGAGTGATCCATCAAGCGGGTGCCAAGAAAAGAGGGGGGGGTCCCAAAACACTAAATCCCCATGCAAAGACTTCTTGAGACAGGTTTACAGTATAAACTGCGGAACGGAATTACACAAAATTTGTCAGGAAGCTAGATCTTGATCTTCACATTGTGCTCTTTGTGATTTGGTGTAAAAACTTTAAATAGTTTTTGAGAAATTAAGGTTAAAATAATATAGATAGCTGGACGGGGAGCAGCGAGAGTCTCAAAAGAATTTCGTTGGAGCGCTTATTAAAGAAAAGAGCATTCTGATTGGCTCAGGGAACTTTATACCCCTTGGGCCATCTTGCTCCAGTGAGAGTCGACTACCATGGGAGTAAGTGCTCTGATTAGCTGCAAGCAACATGAGAAAAATGTTGCTGACAGGCATTTCAGGACTCAAGGACTTAGTCCCCTGTCCTGAACATGTAAGAGGGACCCCCTGGGGCCAAAATCCCCCCAAAAATCAGCAGTTTCTGGTGTGATCATAGGAATCCCATGGGATCGAAAAGAGAAACCAAAATGGTGGCCGTGGCTGCTATCTTTTATTAAGGGGAGGGGGCACATAGGTGGCTTTGCGTGGCCTTGTAAATATTGGGCCAGCAAACAGTGCCACCGGAGGAGAATCAAAGAAAGTGACGCTCTGGTGGCACAAGGGGCTTGTAAATATGCCCCTTAGTTTTTAATTTTTTATTCTGCTATTCAATGTATATTTATTTATCAGTTCTTACGTACATACTGTCATTTTTACTGCACATTTTATATGTTCCTATTCTTAAATGTGGAAGAGTCATTCCTTAATGTGTAGCTCAAATGATGCTTATTTACTATAAGAGTGAATATAAACTAGGTGTGTTGGGTGAATGGCAAGTTATTGCATCATTCTGTATATGCGCATTATTTGCTGTAGACGGTTTCCTTTCACAGCCCCTGCCTCTCACACAGCACAGTCCAGGAGTGTGTGGGGACCCAGAGGCATTTAAGTGTGTGATGGAGATTTAGAGAAGGTATCAGACACATTAATCTCCCAACATGCACTAGTAATTTTCATATTTACATTTATGTATATTTCAGCCTGCGGGGAGTTGCTTTGAGGAGTTCTTGAGAGAGACAGATGCAGGCTCTTTTGCTGAACTCTGTTATGTCAAATTTTGTTTCCGACGTACCCTTTAAAGTGTCTTACACCTCTAAGGATTTCTTGGTGCTGTTGGTGGACAGAATGACATGAGCTGAGAGCTGCAAAGTATACAGATAAGGACAGATGAAAGAGCAAAATCCTGTATGCTGGAGAAAGGAGGGATCCCATTCACTTTCCCGAAAGGTCGTTGGATTTGATTCCAAAGTGCAGCACCGTGGCAGAAAAGACGTCACCACTTTGTGTCCTTAGTAAGCAAGGGTTTTACGGATGAGGGGAAGTTACAGGTGAGCAGGTCCGGTTTATATTTCACCAGGTGACTGAAGAAGGCCCTCTGCCAGGCCGGTTAAAGAGCAGGGAGTGCAGGCCGGACAGGCTCCTGTCTTTGCCCCTCCCTAAAGGTTACCCTCACAGAAAGGGCTGTTATTCGACACAAAATCCTGTAGAGCTTCAGTGGTTACTGCCCTGCTGCTCACTAATGTGTGTGGTGGTAATAAACACTATTTGGAATGTTTCATAAGGGGGCTGTCGGCCCTCACTGAGGGCTTGTACAGTTCATGCTGACACGTGTCTTGAGTGGGTCCGCCTCTGCGATGTAGCGCCTTGACTTGCGTCTGCTGTGTGAACTGATGGCTCCTTGAGACATAGCATAGTCTAGCAGGGCCAAGATCTGCCTTCTCATGGCAGATCTTGGCCCTGGGTGCAACCACCTCTCCGGAGCAGGCCGAGTTCCAATATTAATGGATGGGGGACACACGGCCTCCCTCCAGATGGTTTTATAGACCCGGGGACCACCACCTCCCCGGGGATTTATTATAAAAAGCAAGGGGGGCTGTGCTGACCTCCCCTCCATTGCCCAAAAAGGCCCCAGGGACCACCACCTCCCTGGGGTCATGTATATATTAGAGGGAGGGAAGATGCGCCATGCACAGCCCAGGATACCACCACCTCCCTGGGGCTTTTTTTTAATAGAAGGAGGGGGGCGTGCAGCCTCCCTCCTGGAGCCAAAAGTGGCCCTAGGGACTGCTTTTACTATCTCCCGAGGTGCCCACCCTCAGGAGATATGTTTGCTTTTGCTTTGCGGGAGCTGTGACTGCTTCCACCAAGCGAGAGCAAACACTAAGTCTGCTCCCAGCAAGCGGGAGCTGTCAAAGTGCCCCCACTTGCTGGGAGCGGTTTTGTCTGTTTACCTGCCCGCTGCCATGAGGGCAGGGAAACAGATGAAAGATTGCTCCCACACAGAGGAAGCTGCATATTTTGCAGCTCCTTGCAATGTCAGTTCTCGCAGGAGACGGGGGACGGCTGGGATTATGGGGGCCTTGAGGCTCCCCCTGCAGTCCCCTTCAAGCAAACTAGGTGCCCTGGGTGGGCTCCAGGGCACCCAGGATGAAGAGGTCAGGCCCCAGGTGATCGGGACTGAAATCGGACCTGGGAGGGGGGTTGTATAGCCCAATACCCAATTGAATTTTAGCCAGGTCCCTCATGATAGGGCCCCGGGGCTGAAATTGGCCTGGGGAGGTGGCCGTGTGGCCTCCCTCCCCCATTAAGTGTTGTCCAGGCCCCAGGGGATGAGGCCCCCGGAGTCAAAATCGTCCAGGGGAGCCATGGCCCCCTCCCCATTAACTGTTGTCCAGACCTGGGCTGGGATGGATTCCCCAGGGCTGAAATTAGTCTGGGGTGGGGGGCAGCATGGCCCCCCTCACCTATTAAGTTTTGGCCAGGCCCCGTGGATGGGGTCCCCAGGGCCATTCTGGCCTTGATGCTCATTTCACAGAAATTAAACCTCAACAGGAAGCACTTACAAATATAAACATAGCAGGTACCCCAGCTGAAGCTCCATTTCTGTAAAGGAAAAATGATCAAGCACAGTTAAAGCTTTCTCTGCAATTGCATATTGAAAGACTGTCTAAAATGCTTCATGGAGGTGAATGCATCCCTGATCTATTGGAGTGTATTCTGTAGTGACTGTAACAAGCGGGTCCTTTCTTGTCCTAACCTGGTGGGAGCAGAGTCCATGATTCTCCCTTTAAACTGCTCAGAGTATTGAAATGTACAAATTACTTGGAAGCTTTGTCGTTTGGCCACGCCCACCTTAGTAGTATGTAGAGGCCTTCCTGCCTTTTCCAGGATGATGGACAGTTTAGCAAGCATGTTTCCTCTGATTTTGTTGATGCATTTTTGATGCTGAGGAATATGAGGACATCTCCACCAAACAAAGAAACACATGCTTGATATAGTTAAGAAGAAAGACCCATGTTTGGTGGAGATTTGCCACTTTGTAGTCTCGTTGTCTTCTTTATAGGAGGATTCATGTTATCACATATTTCTGGATAAAGACTCACCAGCAACAATCACATTGCCAAAACACATACAAGGTCACTGGAGACATTTCCTCATGGTCCATTATACAGCTGTATTGTAGAATATGTACTGGACATTTACCCAAGGAGTCGGCACTTAGTAATTAGCCAGTAGAAAGTGCTCCACTTGGGTAGATATTTTGTGTAAAATTGTAGACTCTTGTTGGATAAAGGGCACCTGTGGTTCCTTTGAGGTCCAGCCACTCACACTACTACTGACACACCCATATACTTACTCACACACTCAGGCACTCACACACCCACTGACAGACACACTCAGACACTGATACACTCACTCAAAGACCCACTCAGACACTGACAAACCCACTCACAGATGCACTCAAACACCCACTTACAGACCTACTCAGACACTCTCACACACACTCATAGACCCCCTCAGACACTCATGCACTCACTCACAGAACCACTCAGACACTCTTAAAGTCTCTCACAGACCCATTAAGACACTCATGCACACACTCACAGAAAAACTCAGATAGGTAACCCACTCACAGACCCACTCAGACATTCATGCACCCACTTAGAGAACTACTCATATTCTCTCACACCCACTAGCAGACCTACTTAGACAGTCATGCACCAACTCACAAACCCACTCAGAAAATCACAAACCCACTCACAGACCCACTTAGAGACTCACACACACACTCACAGACTCACTCGGAGACTCACACACCCACTTACAGACTCATTCAGACACTCATGCACTCACTCACAGACTGACTCACACACTCATGGTGGCACTCACAAACCCACTCAGACACTCTCACACCCACTCGCAGACCCACTCAAACACTCACTCAGATACTCATGCACTCAGTCAGACACCGACTGAGACACTCATGCGCCCACTCACAGACCCACTAAGACACTCACAAAACCACTCACAGACCCATACAGCCATTCACACTCACAAAAACACTCACACAACCAGTCACAGGCCCATTCAGCCACTCACACACTCACTCACTGACACACAGCCACTCACACACACACTCTCAAAGGTTACAGATTGCAGTTAGTGTAGGAAGGTGGAATCTGACTATATGGTTGCCCCCACTTTTTTCCTGGTGTTTTGCTGGTTTATGACTTAGTTGGACTGGGATCCTGCTATTCAGGGCCCCAGTCTATCTGCTTCCTCTATAAATTGGTTTCCATGTACCTTAGGTACATCTTTGATTGGAATCTGGAGTGCCCATATAAGTCCCTAGTATATGGTATACTATGTACCCAGGGCATAGGTACCCCAGAGGCCTGCCAGGGGCTGAAGCATGTATTATGCCACCCCTGGAAGGCCAGCCAAAATGACACCACAGGTCTGCTACTGCAGCCTGGGTAAGGTGGTGCATGCACCCTTACTGTGATATAGGCTACCTATATCACTACCATTGCACACACATATAAACCTATAAGTCACTCCTATGGCAGGCCTTATCAATCCTGAGGGCAGAGTGCTTGGTTTTTATGTGAGAGGGTGCCCCTGCATGAGCAGAGCCCCTCTACAGCGTTCGGAGTCCCTCCTCTGATGCTGTTTGTGGTACAGCCTGACCATATACTCTTAGGTGCATTATATCCTCGCGGTACAATGCTAACTTTGGACTGGCTGCACCAAAACATGTCATGTTTGGTGTCAAACATCTTGGAATACTACCCCCTCCACCAGTCCTGGTGGCGGGGGTAGCATTCCACCCTTCTAGAGGGAGAGACATGTACACACCGGGCTACCCGGTAACTTCTTTCCATAGCCCTGGCATCACAAAATGGATGCCGCTGCCACAGACACGGGTCTGGCCTCCTGCTGCTGACTGAAACTCCGGTAGGGGAGGCCTGGACAATAGGTTTCCTGTCGCAGGGAGGTGTAACCACCTCCCCAGACAGGATAATGTGTATTGGGGCTGGGCGGGAGCACTCTCTGGTGCTCAGAAGTCCTGCACTGGGGGCACACTTGGTGTCCCTGTGCATATGCCAGTTCAAACCGGTTGCAGGGGCTACCTGCCCCTGCTCTGGCGCGAAACTGGACAAAGGGAATGGGTGTAACCACCCCTCTTCCCTGACCCTCCCATAGGTGGGTCCCCAGAGTATGTCCAACCCCCTAACTTAGTATAAGTATGGGACCCCAGTCCTTAGGATATTAGATTACCCTGGACGAAACTCTGACACTGAATCCTGGACCTTCGACGCTCTACCTGAAGATTAGAGGACTGAAGAATCTCCCTTGGGGTCAAGGAGTGACTCCCCTGCTTGGCAGGCACCTAAGAAGCAATTGCCCGGTCTGCATCGCTGAAGCTCCCGCCGGACGCCGAAGTCTTTGCATCACCAGAGGTGGATTTCCAGACTTTCCCGAGGCTGCCCTGAGTCCCCAGCAAAGGTGAGGCCAGTAGCTGTCGTGGGTAACGTGGAACTGTGACCCCTGGACACTGAGTACTTTTGCAAGTGCATCCTCTTCTGGGTCTTCCACGAAGTTGTGCTTTGGGCTCCGAGTAGCCCCCACGTCCAGCACCGACTGCACCAAAGATCACTGGCCTCCACTCCACGACAGTCCTGTGAGCCAGCTCCAAGTGCGTCCACTCGAGGCTCCTTTGCGGTCGCTAGTCTGTTGGCTAGTGGGCCCTCCCGAAGGCAACTCTTCTTCTGCTTGGGCTTTCCTGGTTGCTCCAGACGTGCCCTGACTTACCGTCGCTGGGTGAGTCTCCCAGACCTTGCTGGTCTGCATCAACGTCCTTTCTTTGTTTCTACGAGACTTGCCGTTGCCAAGGCTGGTTGGGTCCAATCCAGTTGCCGACACACCTGCAATCGACAAACATCATGGGACAGCTCGAATCCAGCTCCTGGTCATCATCGATGCCTCCTGGACCTCGTGGCTGAAGAGTCAAGACGACCGTCAACCTACCTGAAGCATCCGACATCGGTGGGCATCTGCTCATCGCCTTCCTGATCACTGGCTAGTGACCCAGACTCTGTCCCCTCTGCTTTCAGGTTCTTCAGATCTTCGATCCACCCTTCGATCCACCCGAACACTTTCGACTTGGTCGCCAGCAGCACTTTGCAGCAGATCGCCATTGAAAACGACGACGAAACCCGACCCCGAAAGACACCTATGCACCCGGCTTCCCTGGGTGAGGTAACTCGAGTACTCCGGTGCTCCCGTGGGTATAGACTCTAGAACGACCTAGTTCTAAAAGGGTTTGCTCCAAGTCCTCCTCTAAGTGTCCTTTTTCTTTAAAACTCCAACCGCGACATTCCCCATAGAAGTCAACGGCGGCTCGCGGCTGTGTTCTCTTCTCACACTGCACGCGTCCCCCGTGGGTCCCCTGTGTCACTACCTTGGGTGGTTCCTTGAGGGCCAAGCACTTCTACAGGCTCTAGGCCCTGTGTCTAGCTCAGTCATGGTTCTTATACCACTTTATTGGTATATGGTTTGAGTACGCCCCTAGGGCTCAAACGTGTATTTGTGCTATTACTGTTGATAACTGACTTGTAACTTATGTACTTCGAACTCTAGCCTCATAAAGAGACTAGAGGGGTGTGTTTAAGACTAAATACATATATTTTATATATATACCTGGTGTGGTCCTCTTTCATTTGGTCACTCAAGAGATTATAGACTGGTAAAACAAGCTGCTTTACATTCCTTCAAGACTTAGCCTGAAGGCTGCTCTCCATAGCTACCACTAGGATAGCTTTCAATAAAGGTTGTCTTTAACCTATCTCCAATAAGGGGTTGTTTGGACTGGTGCAAGGTGCCCACTATAATTAGTGGACAGCATATACCAGGCCAACTTCTCACATTGGTGTGCAGCGTGTGAGATTCCAGCTTGCTATTGTTTTACCAGATAATCTCAATTGAATTGATCAACTGAAAACCACTAAGGGTACCTTAGGTACATATAAATCAAGCTTAGGATACAGTAAGTTCTACTGAACTTAGAGTTGTGTGTTAAGGGATAGCACACCCTTTCTACAACTCAAGAGAGTTTAGTAGGCCACACTAGAGTAGGTAGTGCATACACCACACCACACTAGTAATGTCTTCACTGCCAGGAACCAGTGGGCTCCTGCCATCCAGATATGACAACCTCTCATACTTGGAATTAAGAGAGTTGTGCAAGGTTAGGAAGTTGAAGACAGGCAAAAATGCCAACACCCAACGTCTCCTGGAGATGCTTCTGCTAGATGATCTTAGAAGACCCATAAGGTCTGAAAGGGTAGGCAGAGAGGGTGGGGCAGAAGATGAGGGAGGGGCCAGGGATGAAAATGCCCAGGACATAACCTCTGAAACTGTCCAGGGGGATGACAATGATCCTGACCTGGAAAGTGCAGCTACTCCTGAGGATGAGGAGGAGGCCCAGAATGACCTCCCCTTTGTCTCCCCAGGAAGAGTTGTGAGTGTGCCCAGAAGGACTAGATCTCCTTCTCAGGAGTCTAACCACTCTGACACCTCAGTAGGGACCTCTGTCTCCTCTCATAGGAGGGAATCCTCTCATGAGAGGAGAAAGAGACTGCTTCAGTATGAACAAACCCAGCTTGAGCTCAGAAAACAGCAGTTGGCTATAGACAGGGAGTCCCTAGATCTCTATAGACAGAGAAAAAAGATGGGACTAGAGTCCCATGGTGGCAGCAATTTCCCCAGAGATAGGGAAAGGTCTTATGACCATAGAAACCTGAGCAAGATTGTCCCTCCCTACCAGAGTGGGGATGACATCCACAAATGGATAACTGTACTGGAGAGGGCCTGTAAAGTACAGAGGGTCCCTCAGGAGCAGTGGGCAGCAATCTTGTGGTTCTCCTTTGCAGACAAAGGTAGAGATAAGCTCCTCACTGTTAGAGAAGAGGATGCTGACAATTACAAAGTCTTGAAGAGTGCTCTGATTGATGGGTTTGGCCTAACCACTGAACAGTATAGGTTGAAGTTCAGAGACACCCAAAAGGCTCAGACTCAAGACTGGGTTGATTTTGTAGATTGTGCTACTAAGGCTCTGGAAGGTTGGATACATGGCAGCAAAGTGCATGACTTTATAGGATTGTACAATTTGATTATGAGGGAGCAGATCCTTAATAATTGTCAAAACCAGCTTTTACACCAGTACCTGGTGGACTCTGATCTGACCTCTCCCCAAGAATTGGGAAAGAAGGCAGACAAATGGGTCAGAACCAGGGTAAGGCCTAAGAATCAGGGTGGTGACCAGAAGAAAGATTCTACCAAGTCCCAAGAGAAAGGTGGGGATAAATCTAAGGATAAGTCCACTACAGGGCCCCAAAAGTCCTCTTCTGGGGGTGGGTCCCCAACTCCTTCCTCTCCTGAAAAGAAACCATATTGCCATGTCTGTAAAAAGCCTGGACACTGGAAAACAGATCCCAGTTGCCCCAGGATTGGCAATAAAGAAAATGTTCCTCCAACAACTACTACCACCCCTCCTGGTACTACCAGTAGTAATCCTCCAGTTAGGAATAGTTTACCCAAAAAGTTAGGTGCTTTTGCAAGAGGAACAGAGGTGGGCCCTAGTTTAGACAGGACCCCCTCAACAGACTCCTCTGACTCTGATGGTGGTATAGGATTTGCCACCTTTACCATGGGTCCCAATGCATTGGGCAGGTACAGACTGGAGCCAATAATTAATGGTCAGAAGGCTGTGGCATTCAGGGACCCAGGGGCTAGTGTCACCATGGTGGCAGGGAAACTAGTCCCCCCTCAC
Source organism: Calotriton arnoldi (assembly GCA_963921515.1). Taxonomy (NCBI): domain Eukaryota; kingdom Metazoa; phylum Chordata; class Amphibia; order Caudata; family Salamandridae; genus Calotriton; species Calotriton arnoldi. The sequence continues at coordinate 3,758,211 of CAWUFW010000229.1, forward strand.
CAGCTTTTACCTGAGTTTAAATACCAGGTAACCAACATTGATGGTGTCAGAACAGATCACCCCATGGCCATAGTCAATCTCAGCTGGGAAGGGGTCACAGGCCCAAAAAGAGTGGCAGTGTCCCCAACCTTGCCTGTAGATTGCCTGATGGGCAATGATCTGGAAATTTCAGCCTGGGCTGAAGTTGAACACCAAACCCATCTGAGAATGCTGGGCGTTCCTGTAAAGGTTAATGGGGCTGTGATGGCCACAGCCCCAGCCCAGGGAAATTTTGGAGAGATGGAGCCTGGAAGAATGGCCCACTCTCCCCCAAAAGAGAGCACAAGGGTTGAAGAAAAGTCTTCTTCCCTCCAGACAGTAGGTAAGGGTCAGCCTCCTCAGGGAACTGACCCTACCCCTAGTGAAGGAACTGCCCCAGAGGTAGTCAGGCCTGGCCTGGCCACACCCCTGATGGCAGAGGACCCTTCCAAGGTGGTACCCAGTCTGGAGCAGGTAACCTGCCCCTCTCTACCCTGCCTCAGTCAGCCCAGGGCTGCAGAGGTCAAGGAGATCAGTGGACCCCACAGGGCCCCCTGTCCAGAGGAACCCCCCCATCAGCAGATTAGGGGCACCCAGTCTAGTAGCCCTAGCCAGGTGAAAATTCCTCAACACCCTGAGGGATCCCCCATACCTTTGTGTAGGGACCTCCCCCAGAAGGACTCTGTTAGGCAAGGGCAAACCTGGGACCAAAAGGTTCCAAACCTGCCATGTCCCTCCAGTGGTCCATCCAAAGGGACCCAACCTCCAGCTGTAGGCAGCCAAAGGTTGACCCTTAGAGCAAAGTACAACTCACTCATGGAAAGACAGGCATACATGGTGACCAGTGATCTGAGGAAGCTGAGACCAACCTTCCTAGGGCCTCACTTCCCTACTCAGACACCTCACCAGCCTTGTACTTCACCAAAGCACACCACAGGTAGTAATTCCCCATGGTGGAGACCTTCTCATACCCTTAGGGTGAGGGATTGCTTAGTGGACCATAAGACAGGGGGCAACCATGCTAGTGCAGGTGCTTCCTTATATGGCCACTTAGTCAATAAAGGCTCAACTGGCCAAGGTTAGCCTTATCTCCTTTCATTTGGGGGGGGTTATGTAGGAAGGTGGAATCTGACTATATGGTTGCCCCCACTTTTTTCCTGGTGTTTTGCTGGTTTATGACTTAGTTGGACTGGGATCCTCCTATTCAGGGCCCCAGTCTATCTGCTTCCTCTATAAAATGGTTTTCATGTACCTTAGGTACATCTTTGATTGGAATCTGGAGTGCCCTTATAAGTCCCTAGTATATGGTATACTATGTACCCAGGGCATAGGTAGCCCAGAGGCCTGCCAGGGGCTGAAGCATGTATTATGCCACCCCTGGAAGTCCAGCCAAAATGACACCACAGGTCTGCTACTGCAGCCTGGGTAAGGTGGTGCATGCACCCCTTACTGTGATATAGGCTACCTATATCACTACCATTGCACACACATATAAACCTATAAGTCACTCCTATGGCAGGCCTTATCAATCCTGAGGGCAGAGTGCTTGGTTTTTATGTGAGAGGGTGCCCCTGCGTGAGCAGAGCCCTTCTACAGCGTTCGGAGTCCCTCCTCTGATGCTGTTTGTGGTACAGCCTGACCATACACTCTTAAGTGCATTATATCCTCGCGGTACAATGCTAACTTTGGACTGGCTGCACCAAAACATGTCATGTTTGGTGTCAAACATCTTGGAATACTACCCCCACCGCCAGTCCTGGCGGCGGGGGTAGCATTCCACCCTTCTAGAGGAGAGACATGTACACACCGGGCTACCCGGTAACTTATTTCCAGAGCCCTGGCATCACAAAATGGATGCCGCTGCCACAGACACGGGTCTGGCCTCCTGCTGCTAACTGAAACTCCGGCAGGGGAGGCCTGGACAATAGGTTTCCTGTCGCAGGGAGGTGTAACCACCTCCCCAGACAGGATAATGTGTATTGGGGCTGGGCGGGAGCACTCTCTGGTGCTCAGAAGTCCTGCACTGGGGGCACACTTGGTGTCCCTGTGCATATGCCAGTTCAAACCGGTTGCAGGGGCTACCTGTCCCTGCTCTGGCGCGAAACTGGACAAAGGGAATGGGTGTAACCACCCCTCTCCCCTGACCCTCCCATAGGTGGGTCCCCAGAGTATGTCCAACCCCCTAACGTAGTATAAGTATGGGACCCCAGTCCTTAGGACTTTAGATTACCCTGGACGAAACTCTGACACTGAATCCTGGACCTTCGATGCTCTACCTGAAGATTAGAGGACTGAAGAATCTCCCTTGGGGTCAAGGAGTGACTCCCCTGCTTGGCAGGCACCTAAGAAGCAATTGCCCAGTCTGCATCACTGAAGCTCCCGCCAGACGCCGATGTCTTTGCATCACCAGAGGTGGATTTCCAGACTTCCCTGAGGCTGCCCTGAGTCCCCAGCAAAGCTGAGGCCCGTAGCTGTCGTGGGTAACGTGGAACCATGACCCCTGGACACTGAGTACTTTTGCAAGTGCATCCTCTTCTGGGTCTTCCACGAAGTTGTGCTTTGGGCTCCGAGTAGCCCCCACTTCCTGCACCAACTGCACCGAAGATCACTGGCCTCCACTCCACGAGTGTCCTGTGAGCCAGCTCCAAGTGCGTCCACTTGAGGCTCCTTTGCGGTCGCTAGTCCGTTGGCTAGTGGGCCCTCCCGAAGGCAACTCTTCTTCTGCTTGGGCTTTTCTGGTTGCTCCAGACATGCCCTGACTTACCCTCGCTGGGTGAGTCCTCCAGACCTTGCTGGTCTGCATCAACGTCCTTTCTTTGTTTCTATAAGACTTGCCGTTGCCAAGGCTTGTTGGTTCCAATCCGGTCGCCGACACCCCTGCAATCGACAGACGTTGTGGGACAGCTCGAATCCAGCTCCTGGTTGTCGTCGACGCCTCCTGGACCTTGTGGCTGAAGAGTCAAGATGACCGTCAACCTACCTGAAGCACCCGACATCGGTGGGCATCTGCTCATCGCCTTCCTGGTCACTGGCTAGTGACCCAGACTCTGTCCCCTCTGCTTTCAGGTTCTTCAGATCTTCAATCCACCCATGGATCCACCCGAACACTTTCGACTTGGTCGCCAGCAGCACTTTGCAGCAGATCGCCATTGAAAACGACTACGAAACCAGACCCCGAAAGACACCTATGCACCCTGCTTCCCTGGGTGAGGTAACTCGAGTACTCCGGTGCTCCCGTGGGTATAGACTCTAGAACGACCTAGTTCTAAAAGGGTTTGCTCCAAGTCCTCCTCTAAGTGTCCTTTTTCTTTAAAACTCCAACCGCGACATTCCCCATAGAAGTCAACGGCGGCTCGCGGCTGTGTTCTCACACTGCACGCGTCCTCCGTGGGTCCCCTGTGTCACTACCTTGGGTGGTTCCTTGAGGGCCAAGCACTTCTACAGACTCTAGGCCCTGTGTCTAGCTCAGTCGTGGTTCTTATACCACTTTATTGGTATATGGTTTGGTACGCCCCTAGGGCTCAAACGTGTATTTGTGCTATTACTGTTGATAACTGACTTGTAACTTATGTACTTGAACTCTAGCCTCATAAAGAGACTAGAGGGGTGTGTTTAAGACTAAATACATATATTTTATATATATACCTGGTGTGGTCCTCTTTCATTTGGTCACTCAAGAGATTATAGACTGGTAAAACAAGCTGCTTTACATTCCTTCAAGACTCTGCCTGAAGGCTGCTCTCCATAGCTACCACTAGGATAGCTTTCAATAAAGGTTGTCTTTAACCTATCTCCAATACGGGGTTGTTTGGACTGGTGCAAGGTGCCCACTATAATTAGTGGACAGCATATACCAGGCCAACTTCTCACATTGGTGTGCAGCGTGTGGGATTCCAGCTTGCTATTGTTTTACCAGATAATCTCAATTGAATTGATCAACTGAAAACCACTAAGGGTACCTTAGGTACATATAAATCAAGCTTAGGATACAGTAAGTTCTACTGAACTTAGAGTTGTGTGTTAAGGGATAGCACACCCTTTCTACAACTCAAGAGAGTTTAGTAGGCCACACTAGAGTAGGTAGTGCATACACCACACCACACTAGTAATGTCTTCACTGCCAGGAACCAGTGGGCTCCTGCCATCCAGATATGACAACCTCTCATACTTGGAATTAAGAGAGTTGTGCAAGGTTAGGAAGTTGAAGACAGGCAAAAATGCCAACACCCAACGTCTCCTGGAGATGCTTCTGCTAGATGATCTTAGAAGACCCATAAGGTCTGAAAGGGTAGGCAGAGAGGGTGGGGCAGAAGACGAGGGAGGGGCCAGGGATGAAAATGCCCAGGACCTAACCTCTGAAACTGGCCAGGGGGATGACAATGATCCTGACCTGGAAAGTGCAGCTACTCCTGAGGATGAGGAGGAGGCCCAGAATGACCTCCCCTTTGTCTCCCCAGGAAGGGTTGTGAGTGTGCCCAGAAGGACTAGATCTCCTTCTCAGGAGTCTAACCACTCTGACACCTCAGTAAGGACCTCTGTCTCCTCTCATAGGAGGGAATCCTCTCATGAGAGGAGAAAGAGACTGCTTCAGTATGAACAAACCCAGCTTGAGCTCAGAAAACAGCAGTTGGCTATAGACAGGGAGTCCCTAGATCTCTATAGACAGAGAAAAAAGATGGGACTAGAGTCCCATGGTGGCAGCAATTTCCCCAGAGATAGGGAAAGGTCTTATGACCATAGAAACCTGAGCAAGATTGTCCCTCCCTAGCAGAGTGGGGATGACATCCACAAATGGATAACTGTACTGGAGAGGGCCTGTAAAGTACAGAGGGTCCCTCAGGAGCAGTGGGCAGCAATCTTGTGGCTCTCCTTTGCAGACAAAGGTAGAGATAAGCTCCTCACTGTTAGTGAAGAGGATGCTGACAATTACAAAGTCTTGAAGAGTGCTCTGATTGATGGGTTTGGCCTAACCACTGAACAGTATAGGTTGAAGTTCAGAGACACCCAAAAGGCTCAGACTCAAGACTGGGTTGATTTTGTAGATTGTGCTACTAAGGCTCTGGAAGGTTGGATACATGGCAGCAAAGTGCATGACTTTATAGGATTGTACAATTTGATTATGAGGGAGCAGATCCTTAATAATTGTCAAAACCAGCTTTTACACCAGTACCTGGTGGACTCTGATCTGACCTCTCCCCAAGAATTGGGAAAGAAGGCAGACAAATGGGTCAGAACCAGGGTAAGGCCTAAGAATCAGGGTGGTGACCAGAAGAAAGATTCTACCAAGTCCCAAGAGAAAGGTGGGGATAAATCTAAGGATAAGTCCACTACAGGGCCCCAAAAGTCCTCTTCTGGGGGTGGGTCCCCAACTCCTTCCTCTCCTGAAAAGAAACCATATTACCATGTCTGTAAAAAGCCTGGACACTGGAAAACAGATCCCAGTTGCCCCAGGATTGGCAATAAAGAAAATGTTCCTCCAACAACTACTACCACCCCTCCTGGTACTACCAGTGGTAATCCTCCAGTTGGGAGTAGTGCACCCAAAATGTTAGGTGCTTTTGCAAGAGGAACAGAGGTGGGCCCTAGTTTAGACAGGACCCCCTCAACAGACTCCTCTGACTCTGATGGTGGTATAGGATTTGCCACCTTTACCATGGGTCCCAATGCATTGGGCAGGTACAGACTGGAGCCAATAATTAATGGTCAGAAGGCTGTGGCATTCAGGGACCCAGGGGCTAGTGTCACCATGGTGGCAGGGAAACTAGTCCCCCTCACCAGCTTTTACCTGAGTTTAAATACCAGGTAACCAACATTGATGGTGTCAGAACAGATCACCCCATGGCCATAGTCAATCTCAGCTGGGAAGGGGTCACAGGCCCAAAAAGAGTGGCAGTGTCCCCAACCTTGCCTGTAGATTGCCTGATTGGCAATGATCTGGAAATTTCAGCCTGGGCTGAAGTTGAACACCAAACCCATCTGAGAATGCTGGGCGTTCCTGTAAAGGTTAATGGGGCTGTGATGGCCACAGCCCCAGCCCAGGGAAATTTTGGAGAGATGGAGCCTGGAAGAATGGCCCACTCTCCCCCAAAAGAGAGCACAAGGGTTGAAGAAAAGTCTTCTTCCCTCCAGACAGTAGGTAAGGGTCAGCCTCCTCAGGGAACTGACCCTACCCCTAGTGAAGGAACTGCCCCAGAGGTAGTCAGGCCTGGCCTGGCCACACCCCTGATGGCAGAGGACCCTTCCAAGGTGGTACCCAGTCTGGAGCAGGTAACCTGCCCTCTCTACCCTGCCTCAGTCAGCCCAGGGCTGCAGAGGTCAAGGAGATCAGTGGACCCCACAGGGCCCCCTGTCCAGAGGAACCCCCATCAGCAGATTAGGGGCACCCAGTCTAGTAGCCCTAGCCAGGTGAAAATTCCTCAACACCCTGAGGGATCCCCCATACCTTTGTGTAGGGACCTCCCCCAGAAGGACTCTGTTAGGCAAGGGCAAACCTGGGACCAAAGGTTCCAAACCTGCCATGTCCCTCCAGTGGTCCATCCAAAGGGACCCAACCTCCAGCTGTAGGCAGCCAAAGGTTGACCCTTAGAGCAAAGTACAACTCACTCATGGAAAGACAGGCATACATGGTGACCAGTGATCTGAGGAAGCTGAGACCAACCTTCCTAGGGCCTCACTTCCCTACTCAGACACCTCACCAGCCTTGTACTTCACCAAAGCACACCACAGGTAGTAATTCCCCATGGTGGAGACCCTCTCATACCCTTAGGGTGAGGGATTGCTTAGTGGACCATAAGACAGGGGGCAACCATGCTAGTGCAGGTGCTTCCTTATATGGCCACTTAGTCAATAAAGGCTCAACTGGCCAAGGTTAGCCTTATCTCCTTTCGTTTGGGGGGAGGGTTATGTAGGAAGGTGGAATCTGACTATATGGTTGCCCCCACTTTTTTCCTGGTGTTTTGCTGGTTTATGACTTAGTTGCACTGGGATCCTCCTATTCAGGGCCCCAGTCTATCTGCTTCCTCTATAAAATGGTTTTCATGTACCTTAGGTACATCTTTGATTGGAATCTGGAGTGCCCTTATAAGTCCCTAGTATATGGTATGTAGGAGAGTAGGAACTGCTTCACATGGGTACCCCCACCTTTTGCTGATGCTTCACTGTTTTTTTTTACATTAGTCTGGCTGGGGCCCTGCTAATCAGAACCCCAGCCTAGCTGCTTCCTCTCTAAAATGGCTTCCATGTGCCTTAGGCACATCACTGATTGGGATCTGGAGTGCCCTTATAAGTCCCTAGTATATGGTATACTATGTACCAAGGGCATAGGTACCTCAGCGGCCTGCCAGGGGCTGCAGCATGTATTATGCCAGCCCTGGAAGGCCATCCAAACTGACACCACAGGTCTGCTACTGCAGCCTGGGTAAGGAGGTGCATGCACCCCTTACTGGGATATAGGTTACCTATATCCCTAAATACATACACACATATAAACCTATAAGTCACTCCTAAGGCAGGCCTTATCAATCCTAAAGGCAGAGTGCATGGTTCCTATGTGAGAGTGTGCCCCTGCATGAGCAGGGCCCCTCTGCAGCGTTCGGAGACCTTCTCTGATGCTGTTTGTAGTGCAGCCTGACCATATACTCTTAAGCGCATTATAACCTCGCGGTAAAATGCTAACTTTGGAATGGCTAAACCTAAACATGTCGTGTTTGGTGTCAAACATCTTGGAATACTACCCCCCCCGCCAATTCTGGCGGCGGGGGTAGCATTCCACCCTTCTAGAGGGAAAGACATGTTAACTCTGGCTAGCCCGGTAACTTCTTTCCAATGCCCTGGCATCACAAAATGGATGCTGCTGCCACAGACACGAGTCTGGCCTCCTGCTGCTGGACGAAACTCCGGCAGGGGAGGCCTGGACAATAGGTTTCCTGTCCCAGGGAGGTGTGACCACCTCCCCAGACAGGATAATGTGTATTGGGGCTGGGCGGGAGCACTTTCGGGTGCTTTGAAGTCCTGCACTGGGGGCACATTTGGTGTCCCTGTGCATACCCCAGTTCAAACCGGATCAGGGGCTTGCAGCCCCTGCTTTGGCGCAAACTGGACAAAGGGAAAGGGTGTAGCCACCCCTCTGCCCTGACCCACCCATAGGTGGGGCCACAGAGTAGTCCAACCCCTATCCTTAGTATAAGTATAGGAACCCAGTCCTTAGGACTTTAGATTATCCCTGGACGAAACTCTGAAACTGAATCCTGGACCTTCGACGCTCTACTCACGATTAGAGGACAGAAGAATCTCCCTTGGGGTCAAGGAGTGACTCCCCTGCTTGGCAGGCACCAAAGAAGCATCTGTCCGGTTCGCATTTCTGAAGCTCCCGTCGGACGCCGAAGTCATCGCATCACCAGAGGTGGATTCTCAGACTTCCCCGAGGCTACCCTGAGTCTCTAGCAAAGCTGAGGCCCGTGGCTATCGTGGGTGACTTGAGACCGTGACCCCTGGACACCGAGCATATTTGCAAGTGCATCCTTTTCTGCATCTCCCAAGAAGTCGTGCTTTGGGCTCCGAGTAGCCCTGGCCTCCCGCACCATCTGCACCGAAGATCACTGGCCCCCACTCCAAGAGTGTCCTGTAAGCCAGATCCACGTGCGGCGTCACGAGGCTCCTTTGCGGTCACTAGCCCGTTGGCTAGTAGCCCTTAACGAAGGCCAATCTTTTTCTAACTTGGCATCCTGATTGCTCCAGGCCTGCCCTCACTTACCCTCACTGGGTGAGTTCCCCAGACCTTGCTGGTCTGCACCATCGACGATCTTCCTCTGCATCGAGACTTGCCGTTGCCAAGGCTTGTTGGGTCCAATCCGGTCGCCGACACCTCAGCACTCGACAGACATCGTCTACCAACGAGAATCCTGCTCCTGGTCGCCGACAACACCTCCTGGACCTCGTGGCTGAAGAGACAAGACGACCGTCAACGCACCTGAAGCACTCGACATCGGTGGGCATCTGTCCATCGCCTTCCTGGTCACTGGCTAGTGACCCAGACTCTGTCCCCTCTGCTTTCAGGTTCTTCAGAACTCCGATCCACTCTTGGATCCACCCGGACACTTTTCTCTTGGTCGCCAGCAGCACTTTGCAGCAGATCGCCATTCAAATCGACGACGAAACCCGACCCCGAAAGGCACCTATGCACCCGGCTTCCCTGGGTGAGGTAACACGAGTACTCCGGTGCTCCCGTGGGTAGAGACTCTTCAAAGTCCTAGATCTCAAAGGGTTTGGTCCAAGTCCTCTTTTAAGTGTCCCTTTTCTCTAATTTCCCGATCACGACTTTCTCCATAGAAGTCAACGGCGTATCGCGGTTGTGTATTTACACTGCACGCGTCTCCCGTGGGTCCCCTGTGTCACTACCTTGGGTGGTTCCTTGTGGTCCAAGCACTTCTAGAGGCTCTAGGCCTAGTGTCTAGTTCAGTCGTGGTTCTTATACCACTTTATTGGTATATGGTTTGAGTACGCCCCTAGGGCCCAAACGTGTATTTGTGCTATTACTGTGTTTAAATAACTTCTAACTTATGTACTTCGAACTCTAGCCTCATAAAGAGACTAGAGGGGTGTGTTTAGCAATAAATACATATATTTTGAATATATACCTGGTGTGGTGCTCTTTCATTTGGTCACTCAAGAGATTATAGACTGGTAAAACAAGCTGCTTTACATTCCTTCAAGACTTAGCCTGAAGGCTGCTCTCCATAGCTACCACTAGGATAGCTTTCAATAAGGTTGTCTTTAACCTATCTCCAATAAGGGGTTGTTTGGACTGGTGCAAGGTGCCCACTATAATTAGTGGACAGCATATGATAGGCCAACTTCCCACATTGGTGTGCAGCGTGTGGGATTCCAGCTTGCTATTGTTTTACCAGATAATCTCAATTGAATTGATCAACTGAAAACCACTAAAGGTACCTAAGGTACATATAATTTAAGCTTAGAATACAGTAAGTTCTACTGAACTTAGAGTTGTGTGTTAAGGGATAGCACAACCCTTTCTACAACTCAAGAGAGTTTAGTAGGCCACACTAGAGTAGGTAGTGCATACACCACACCACACTAGTAATGTCTTTAAGGGTAGGATCCAAAGAATCCTTGCAGGAAGCCATTGAGCTTCCACCCTCCAAGTATGATACACTCCCATTCTTGGAATTGAGAGCTTTATGCAACTTGAGAAAAATAAGGACAGGCCAAAGCCCCACCACCCAACACCTCAAGGAGTTGTTGGTGGCTTATGACCTTAGTAAGCCCTTGGGGACTGAAGGGGTAGGAGCTGAGGGTGGGGCAGAAGATGAGGATGGGACCAGGGGTACCAGTACCCCCAGCCCCCTCTGAAACTGACCAGGAGGGCGACAATGGCCCTGACCTGGATAATCCAACCCCTCCTGAGGAAGATGAAGAGGAGGATCAGAATGATGCCCCCTTTGTCCCCCCAGGAAGGATTGTGAGTGTGCCCAGAAGGTCTAGATCTTCTTCTCAGGAGTCTAACCACTCTGGCACCTCAATAGGGAGCTCTGTCTCATCTCATAGGAGGGAATCCTCTCATGAGAGAAGAAAGAGGCTGGTTCTATATGAGGAAGCTCAGCTTGAACTCAAAAAGAAGCAACTAGCCATAGACAGGGAGTCCCTAGATCTCTTTAGAGAGAGAAGAAAGTTGGGACTAGAGTCCCATGGTGGCAACCATATCCCTAGAGATAGGGAAAGGTCCTATGACCATAGGAACCTGAGCAAGATTGTCCCTCCCTATCAGAATGGGGATGACATCCACAAGTGGATAACTGCTCTAGAGAGGGCCTGTAAGGTACAGAAGGTCCCTCAGGAGCAGTGGGCAGCAATCTTGTGGCTCTCCTTTGCTGACAAAGGTAGAGATAAGCTCCTCACTGTTAGAGAGGAGGATGCTGATAATTACAAGGTCTTGAAGAGTGCTCTTATTGATGGGTTTGGCCTAACCACTGAACAGTACAGGTTGAAGTTCAGAGATACCCAAAAGCACAGACTCAAGACTGGGTAGACTATGTGGATTGTTCTGCCAAGGCTCTGGAAGGCTGGTTGATGGGCAGTAAGGTGTGTGACTTCTCAGGATTGTACAATCTGATAATGAGGGAGCAGATTCTTAATAACTGTCAAAATCAGCTGTTGCATCAATACCTGGTAGACTCTGATCTGACCTCTCCCCAAGAATTGGGAAAGAAGGCAGACAAATGGGTCAGAACCAGGGTGAAGCAGAAGGTACAGAACCAAGGTGGGGAAACCAAGAAGCAAGATGCTAAGAACTCTGAAAAGGGTGGGGAGAAGGGTAAAGATCAAAAGTCTTCATCAGGCCCCCAAAAATCTTCTTCTGGTGGGGATTCACAGTCTACCAAGGAAAGGCCAAAGAAAACCATGGTGCAAGGTCTGTAAGCAAAAGACCCACTGGACCAGTGATTGCACCAAGTCCAAAGACTCCAGTCCAGCACCCACCAATGCCCCTAAGGCACCTGTTCCCCCTAGTACAGTTGGTGGGAGTGCTCCAGCCAAGGGTTTAGTAGGGTTCACCCTGGGTACTGAGTTGGGCTCTGACCTAGTCAGAGAACTGACTCAGGCTGTGTTAGTCTGTGATGGAGGCATGGATGTGACCTCCACTGTGAGTCCCAGTAATCTGGGCAAGTACAGACAACAGCCTTTAATCAATGGACGTGAGGCTTTGGCATTTAGGGACACAGGGGCAAGTGTCACAATGGTGACACAAGACCTTGTGAATCCTGGGCAAGTTATACTTGGTGAGATGTACCAAGTGACCAATGCTAGCAATGTCAGAACAGACCATACTCTGGCAGTTGTTAACTTCTCCTGGGGAGGGGTAACTGGCCTTAAGAAGGTTGTGGTAAGTGCAAACCTACCAGTCGAATGCTTGCTTGGCACTGACTTAGAGACTTCTGCTTGGGCAGAAGTGGAGCTCAGGACCCATGCAGAAATGCTGGGGATCCCTGCAGATGTGTTTGCTGTGACCAGGTCACAAGCCAAAATGTCTAGCACTGAACAGGCCTTGGATTCTGGAAGAATGGACCAAGTGCCTTCCAAGAGGAGGAGTAGTAGGGTTAAGGCAGTGCCTTCCCCCTTGGCTCAGGAGGAAGATCAGTCCCTTGAGGGGATGATCTCAGCCCTGAAGAAGGAACTGTCCCAGAGGAACTTGAACCTGACCAGGTTGAGTTCTTGGGGACAGGGGGACCTTCTAGGGCAGATCTGAGCCAGGAGCAGCAGAGCTGCCCCTCCCTTGAACCCCTCAGACAGCAAGCTGCTGCTGAGGCTGCTGGGAAAGCTAGTGGTCCCCATACAGTGTATTGGGATGATGGACTCCTGTACTCAGAGAGTAGAGACCCCAAGCCTGGTGCTACCAGGAGGTTGGTTATACCTCTGAAGTTCAGGGGCTTCCTATTGACCCTAGCCCATGATATTCCCTTAGCAGGTCACCTGGGCCAGAACAAGACTTGGGACAGAATTGTCCCTCACTTTCACTGGCCCCACATGTCTGAAGACAGCAAGGAGTTTTGTCGCTCCTGTGTAACCTGCCAAGCCAGTGGCAAGGCAGGTGGCACTACAAAGGCCCCCTGATACCACTACCTGTGGTGGGGGTGCCCTTTGAAAGGGTAGGGATTGACATTGTTGGTCCCATGGATCCCCAAACAGCCTCTGGGCACAGGTTTATCCTGGTGGTAGTGGATCATGCCACCAGGTACCCAGAAGCTATTCCCCTCAGGACCACTACAGCACCTGTGGTGGCAAGGGCCCTCCTGGGAATTTTCTCAAGAGTGGGCTTTCCTAAGGAGGTAGTCTCAGACAGGGGTGCTAACTTCATGTCTGGGTACTTAAAAGCAATGTGGAAGGAGTGTGGAGTGACTTATAAGTTCACCACACCCTATCACCCACAATGCAATGGTTTAGTTGAGAGATTCAACAAAACCTTGAAGGGCATGATTAAAGGGCTCCCAGAAAAGCTTAGGCGTAGATGGGACATACTCTTGCCCTGCCTTTTATTCGCATATAGGGAGGTGCCTCAGAAGGGGTTGGTTACAGCCCTTTTGAACTTCTGTTTGGCCACCCTGTGAGGGGTCCACTGTGCTTGGTGAAGGAAGGATGGGAGTTACCTCTCAAGCCCCCAAAGCAAGATATAGTGGACTATGTACTTGGTCTCCGCTCCAGGATGGCTGAGTACATGAAAAAGGCAACCAAAAACCTTGAGGCTAGCCAGGAACTTCAAAAGGCCTGGCATGACCAAAGAGCTGTTCTGACTGTTTACCAGCCAGGACAGAAGGTGTGGGTGTTGGAGCCAGTGGCCCCAGCAGCTCTCCAAGACAAATGGAGTGGACCCCACACTATTGTTGAGCAGAAGGGTGAGGTCACTTACTTAGTAGACCTAGGAACACCCAGGAGTCCCCACAGGGTTCTCCATGTCAACAGGTTAAAACCATATGTGGACAGGGCAGACATGGGCTTGCTCATGGCTACTGATGAAGGGCAGGAGGAAGAGAGTGACCCACTCCCTGACCTGCTCTCACAGAACCCTGACGATGGGTCAGTTGATGGTGTAGCCTTGGCAGGCAGCCTCACTACCCAGCAACAAACTGATTGCAGGCAAGTTCTCAATCAGTTTAGACATATGTTTTCACTGACACCCAGTCAGACCACCTGGTGCACTCATGAAGTGGACACTGGGGACAGTCTGCCTATTAAAAACAAGATTTATAGGCAACCTGACCATGTCAGGGACTGTATCAGGACTGAAGTCCAGAAAATGTTGGAATTGGGAGTTATTGAACCCTCAGATAGCCCTTGGGCTAGTCCAGTGGTCCTTGTACCAAAACCTCACACCAGTGGTGGAAAAAGAGAGTTGAGGTTTTGTGTGGACTACAGGGGTCTCAATGCAGTCACTAGGACTGATGCCCATCCAATACCCAGGGCAGATGAGCTCATAGATACTTTGGCCTCTGCCAAATATCTCAGCACATTTGACCTAACAGCTGGCTACTGGCAGATCAGACTAGCTGATACTGCAAAGCCCAAAACAGCATTCTCAACCCCTAGTGGGCATTATCAATTTGTGGTAATGCCCTTTGGTCTGAAGAATGCACCTGCCACTTTCCAGAGGCTGGTGAATACAGTTCTCACAGGTCTGGAAGCCTATAGTGCAGCATATCTAGATGATATTGCTGTCTTTAGCCTCCACCTGGGAGGATCACCTGGTCCACCTCAGGAATGTTTTACAGGCCCTGCAAAGGCAGGCCTGACTATCAAGGCCACTAAGTGCCAGATAGGGCAGAGTCAGGTTGTGTACCTGGGCCACCTTGTGGGTGGAGGCCAGGTTCAACCCTTGCAGAGCAAGATCCAGACCATCATGGACTGGACTGCTCCCACTACCCAGACTCAGGTGAGAGCCTTCTTAGGCCTGACTGGGTACTATAGGAGATTTGTCAAGGGGTATGGATCAATAGTGACACCCCTGAATGACTTAACTTCTAAGAAAATGCCCAAAAAGGTTCAGTGGACAGTTAGCTGTCAAAAGGCATTTGATGACCTGAAGCAGGCCATGTGCACTGCTCCCATTCTACAGAGTCCTGATTACTCCAAGAAGTTCATTGTTCAAACTGATGCATCTGAATTGGGGGTAGGGGCTGTACTGTCACAATTGAATGAAGAAGGTCAGGATCAGCCAGTAGCTTTCATTAGCAGAAGGCTGACCCCTAGAGAGAAACGTTGGTCAGCCATAGAGAGGGAGGCCTTTGCTGTGGTCTGGGCTCTGAAGAAGTTGAGGCCATACTTGTTTGGTACACACTTCCTGGTTCAGACAGACCATAAGCCCCTCTTATGGCTAAAACAAATGAAGGGTGAAAACCCCAAACTGCTTAGGTGGTCCATTTCCCTACAGGGGATGGACTTTACAGTGGAACATAGACCTGGGAGTAACCATGCCAATGCAGATGGACTCTCTAGGTACTTCCACTTAGAACATGAAGACTTAACTGGGCAAGGTTAGTTTAATGTCCCTACGTTTGGGGGGGGTTGTGTAGGAGAGTAGGATCTGCTTCACATGGGTACCCCCACTTTTTGCTGATGCTTCACTGTTTTTCGACATTAGTCTGGCTGGGGCCCTGCTAATCAGAACCCCAGCCTAGCTGCTTCCTCTCTAAAATGGTTTCCATGTGCCTTAGGCACATCACTGATTGGGATCTGGAGTGCCCTTATAAGTCCCTAGTATATGGTATACTATGTACCAAGGGCATAGGTACCTCAGAGGCCTGCCAGGGGCTGCAGCATGTATTATGCCACCCCTGGAAGGCCATCCAAACTGACACCACAGGTCTGCTACTGCAGCCTGGGTAAGGTGGTGCATGCACTCCTTACTGTGATATAGGTTACCTATATCACTAAATACATACACACATATAAACCTATAAGTCACTCCTAAGGCAGGCCTTAGCAATCCTAAAGGCAGAGTGCATGGTTCCTATGTGAGATGGTGCCCCTGCATGAGCAGGGCCCCTCTGCAGCGTTCGGAGACCTTCTCTGATGCTGTTTGTAGTGCAGCCTGACCATATACTCTTAAGCGCATTATAACCTCGCGGTAAAATGCTAACTTTGGAATGGCTGCACCTAAACATGTCGTGTTTGGTGTCAAACATCTTGGAATACTACCCCCCGCCAATTCTGGCGGCGGGGGTAGCATTCCACCCTTCTAGAGGAAAGACATGTTAACTCTGGCTAGCCCGGTAACTTCTTTCCAAAGCCCTGGCATCACAAAATGGATGCTGCTGCCACAGACACGAGTCTGGCCTCCTGCTGCTGGACGAAACTCCGGCAGGGGAGGCCTGGACAATAGGTTTCCTGTCCCAGGGAGGTGTGACCACCTCCCCAGACAGGATAATGTGTATTGGGGCTGGGCGGGAGCACTTTCGGGTGCTTTGAAGTCCTGCACTGGGGGCACATTTGGTGTCCCTGTGCATACCCCAGTTCAAACCGGATCAGGGGCTTGCAGCCCCTGCTTTGGCACGAACTGGACAAAGGGAAAGGGGTGTAGCCACCCCTCTGCCCTGACCCACCCATAGGTGGGGCCACAGAGTAGTCCAACCCCTATCCTTAGTATAAGTATAGGAACCCAGTCCTTAGGACTTTAGATTATCCCTGGACGAAACTCTGAAACTGAATCCTGGACCTTCGACGCTCTACTCACGATTAGAGGACAGAAGAATCTCCCTTGGGGTCAAGGAGTGACTCCCCTGCTTGGCAGGCACCAAAGAAGCATCTGTCCGGTTCGCATTTCTGAAGCTCCCGTCGGACGCCGAAGTCATC
The DNA here is from genome assembly GCA_963921515.1 of Calotriton arnoldi. NCBI lineage: Eukaryota > Metazoa > Chordata > Amphibia > Caudata > Salamandridae > Calotriton > Calotriton arnoldi. The sequence continues at coordinate 3,774,585 of CAWUFW010000229.1, forward strand.
GCATCACCAGAGGTGGATTCTCAGACTTCTCCGAGGCTACCCTGAGTCCCCAGCAAAGCTGAGGCCTGTGGCTATCGTGGGTGACTTGAGACCGTGACCCCTGGACACCGAGCACATTTGCAAGTGCATCCTCTTCTGGGTCTCCCAAGAAGTCGTGCTTTGGGCTCCGAGTAGCCCTAGCCTCCAGCACCACCTGCACCGAAGATCACTGGCCCCCACTCCACGAGTGTCCTGTAAGCCAGATCCACGTGCGGTGTCACGAGGCTCCTTCGCGGTCGCTAGCCCGTTGGCTAGTAGCCCTTAACGAAGGCCAATCTTTCTCTAACTTGGCATCCTGGTTGCTCCAGGCCTGCCCTCACTTACTGTTGCTGGGTGAGTTCCCCAGACCTTGCTGGTCTGCACCATCGACGATCTTCCTCTGCATCGAGACTTGCTGTTGCCAAGGCTTGTTGGGTCCAATCCGGTCGCCGATACCTCAGCACTCGACAGACATCGTGTACCAGCCCGAATCCTGCTCCTGGTCACTGACAACGCCTCCTGGACCTCGTGGCTGAAGAGACAAGGCAACCGTCAATGCACCTGAAGCACTCGACATCGGTGGGCATCTGTCCATCGCCTTCCTGGTCACTGGCTAGTGACCCAGACTCTGTCCCCTCTGCTTTCAGGTTCTTCAGAACTCCAATCCACTCTTGGATCCACCCGGACACTTTTCTCTTGGTCGCCAGCAGCACTTTGCAGCAGATCGCCATTCAAATCGACGACGAAACCCGACCCCGAAAGGCACCTATGCACCCGGCTTCCCTGGGTGAGGTAACACGAGTACTCCGGTGCTCCCGTGGGTAGAGACTCTTCAAAGTCCTAGATCTCAAAGGGTTTGGTCCAAGTCCTCTTTTAAGTGTCCCTTTTCTCTAATTTCCCGATCACGACTTTCTCCATAGAAGTCAACGGCGTATCGCGGTTGTGTATTTACACTGCACGCGTCTCCCGTGGGTCCCCTGTGTCACTACCTTGGGTGGTTCCTTGTGGTCCAAGCACTTCTAGAGGCTCTAGGCCTAGTGTCTAGTTCAGTCGTGGTTCTTATACCACTTTATTGGTATATGGTTTGGTACGCCCCTAGGGCTCAAACGTGTATTTGTGCTATTACTGTGTTTAAATAACTTCTAACTTATGTACTTCGAACTCTAGCCTCATAAAGAGACTAGAGGGGTGTGTTTAGCAATAAATACATATATTTTGAATATATACCTGGTGTGGTGCTCTTTCATTTGGTCACTCAAGAGATTATAGACTGGTAAAACAAGCTGCTTTACATTCCTTCAAGACTTAGCCTGAAGGCTGCTCTCCATAGCTACCACTAGGATAGCTTTCAATAAGGTTGTCTTTAACCTATCTCCAATAAGGGGTTGTTTGGACTGGTGCAAGGTGCCCACTATAATTAGTGGACAGCATATGCCAGGCCAACTTCTCACATGGTATACTATGTACCCAGGGCATAGGTACCCCAGAGGCCTGCCAGGGGCTGAAGCATGTATTATGCCACCCCTGGAAGGCCAGCCAAAATGACACCACAGGTCTGCTACTGCAGCCTGGGTAAGGTGGTGCATGCACCCCTTACTGTGATATAGTCTACCTATATCACTACCATTGCACACACATATAAACCTATAAGTCACTCCTATGGCAGGCCTTATCAATCCTGAGGGCAGAGTGCTTGGTTTTTATGTGAGAGGGTGCCCCTGTGTGAGCAGAGCCCCTCTACAGCGTTCGGAGTCCCTCCTCTGATGCTGTTTGTGGTACAGCCTGACCATATACTCTTAAGTGCATTATATCCTCGCGGTACAATGCTAACTTTGGACTGGCTGCACCAAAACATGTCATGTTTGGTGTCAAACATCTTGGAATACTACCCCCCCCCTGCCAGTCCTGGCGGCGGGGGTAGCATTCCACCCTTCTAGAGGGAGAGACATGTACACACCAGGCTACCCGGTAACTTCTTTCCAGAGCCCTGGCATCACAAAATGGATGCCGCTGCCACAGACACGGGTCTGGCCTCCTGCTGCTGACTGAAACTCCGGCAGGGGAGGCCTGGACAATAGGTTTCCTGTCCCAGGGAGGTGTAACCACCTCCCCAGACAGGATAATGTGTATTGGGGCTGGGCGGGAGCACTCTCTGGTGCTCAGAAGTCCTGCACTGGGGGCACACTTGGTGTCCCTGTGCATATGCCAGTTCAAACCGGTTGCAGGGGCTACCTGCCCCTGCTCTGGCACGAAACTGGACAAAGGGAATGGGTGTAACCACCCCTCTCCCCTGACCCTCCCATAGGTGGGTCCCCAGAGTATGTCCAACCCCCTAACTTAGTATAAGTATGGGACCCCAGTCCTTAGGACTTTAGATTACCCTGGACGAAACTCTGACAGTGAATCCTGGACCTTCGATGCTCTACCTGAAGATTAGAGGACTGAAGAATCTCCCTTGGGGTCAAGGAGTGACTCCCCTGCTTGGCAGGCACCTAAGAAGCAATTGCCCAGTCTGCATTGCTGAAGCTCCCGCCAGACGCCGAAGTCTTTGCATCACCAGAGGTAGATTTCCAGACTTCCCTGAGGCTGTCCTGAGTCCCCAGCAAAGCTGAGGCCCGTAGCTGTCGTGGGTAACGTGGAACCGTGACCCCTGGACACCGAGTACTTTTGCAAGTGTATCCTCTTCTGGGTCTTTCACGAAGTTGTGCTTTGGGCTCTGAGTAGCCCCCGCCTCCAGCACCAACTGCACCGAAGATCACTGGCCTCCACTCCACGAGTGTCCTGTGAGCCAGCTCCAAGTGCGTCCACTTGAGGCTCCTTTGCGGTCGCTAGTCCGTTGGCTAGTGGGCCCTCCCGAAGGCAACTCTTCTTCTGCTTGGGCTTTCCTGGTTGCGCCAGATGTGCCCTGACTTACCCTCGCTGGGTGAGTCCCCCAGACCTTGCTGGTCTGCATCAACGTCCTTTCTTTGTTTCTATAAGACTTGCCGTTGCCAAGGCTTGTTGGGTCCAATCCGGTTGCCGACACCCCTGCAATCGACAGACGTTGTGGTACAGCTCGAATCCAGCTCCTGGTCATCGTCGACACCTCCTGGACCTTGTTGCTGAAGAGTCAAGATGACCGTCAACCTACCTGAAGCACCCGACATCGGTGGGCATCTGCTCATCGCCTTCCTGGTCACTGGCTAGTGACCCAGACTCTGTCCCTTCTGCTTTCAGGTTCTTCAGATCTTCGATCCACCCTTGGATCCACCCGAACACTTTCGACTTGGTCGCAGCAGCACTTTGCAGCAGATCGCCATTGAAAACGACTACGAAACCAGACCCCGAAAGACACCTATGCACCCTGCTTCCCTGGGTGAGGTAACTCGAGTACTCCGGTGCTCCCGTGGGTATAGACTCTAGAATGACCTAGTTCTAAAAGGGTTTGCTCCAAGTCCTCCTCTAAGTGTCCTTTTTCTTTAAAACTCCAACCGCGACATTCCCCATAGAAGTCAACGGCGGCTCGTGGCTGTGTTCTCACACTGCACGCGTGCCCCGTGGGTTCCCTGTGTCACTACCTTGGATGGTTCCTTGAGGGCCAAGCACTTCTACAGGCTCTAGGCCCTGTGTCTAGCTCAGTCGTGGTTCTTATACCACTTTATTGGTATATGGTTTGATACGCCCCTAGGGCTCAAACGTGTATTTGTGCTATTACTGTTGATAACTGACTTGTAACTTATGTACTTCGAACTCTAGTCTCATAAAGAGACTAGAGGGGTGTGTTTAAGACTAAATACATATTTTTTATATATACCTGGTGTGGTCCTCTTTCATTTGGTCACTCAAGAGATTATAGACTGGTAAAACAAGCTGCTTTACATTCCTTCAAGACTTAGCCTGAAGGCTGCTCTCCATAGCTACCACTAGGATAGCTTTCAATAAAGGTTGTCTTTAACCTACCTCCAATAAGGGGTTGTTTGGACTGGTGCAAGGTGCCCACTATAATTAGTGGACAGCATATACCAGGCCAACTTCTCACAGTTAGGACATAAAATGAGAAAAACCTGCAAAATTCAAACACAAAAACAAAGGTTATAGGGATGTTATATTTAGGAATTAACATTAAAAAACCTTAAACATTCACTGTAAAAACAAAGGTTACAGGGATGTTAAAGTTTGGAAATAAAATTGAAAAAACCTTCGAAATTTACGGTAAAAAACTAAGGTTACAGGGACATTGTAGTTAGGAAATAGAATTTAAAAAACCTTAGCAATTCACTGAAAAAAACAGAGATGTTATGGTTGGGCTCAGATTTCTCTCGTAGAAAACCATAGAAATTCAGCAGTTAAAATTATCTTAGCTAACTATACCTTATGCCCACACAAGGCACTGCTTATTACCTCACATATTACATTGCTCATGATATGGTCAGTGGCATAACTGATGACATCCCTCATGACATCTCAAATGACATCACTGATGATATCACTGATGACATCATCCACAAAACCACTTACACACCCATTCACACCCCATGCAACCTCTCATACACACACTCACACAACCACTGACAAACCCATTTACAGACCTATAAAACTACCAACACATATTCACTCACTCACTCATACTTCCACTCACACAATCACTCAGTCACCCATACGGCGACTCACACAGCCAATCACAGGACCATACAGCCACTGACACAGTCACTGACTCACCCACACACCTACTAACAGAACTATTCACTCACCAATACAGCCACTCACACATCCAGTGACTCATCCACAAAACCACTTACATACCGATTCACACATCCATTCAAGCACTCAAACGTCCATGCACTCACCTATACAGCCACTCACACAGATACTTACTTTGCAAAACAGCCACTCACACACCCACTCACTTACCCATACACCCACTCAAACAGCCACTCACTTACCCATATACCCACTTGCACACCAAATCACTCACCCATACATCCATTAACAGTCACTAACTCAGCAATACAGCCACTCACACACACACTCACCCACCCAAACAGCCCCTACCACAACCACTCACCCACCCATACAGCCACTGACACACCCAGTCACTCACCCACACACCTTCTCACACACCCACTTATACACCAATCAAGTCATTCACAAACCCATTCGTACACCCATACAGCCACTCAGACACCCACTCCCAAATTGATAGACAGCCAAAGAGCCCCTCAGATGACATATCTTCGACAATGTATCACTCGTTAGTAGTACAAAAAGAATAGTAATTTAACTTATGCAATAGCTTAGTATATATCTGTAGGTCTCAGAAACGTTTACAAAATACTTACACTGGCTGACTGATGTCATCAGTGATGTCACTGATCATATCATGAGTTATGTAATATGTGAGGTCATAAGCAGTGCATTGTGGAGGTGTAAGTTACAGTTAGCTCAGATAACTATGACAGCTGAATTTCACTGATTTTATATGAGAGCAATCTGAGCCTAACTATAACGTCCCTGTAACCTTTGGTTTTTTTCAGTGAATTTCTACGTTTTGTTTACTCTATTTCCTATCTATAATGTCCCTGTAACATTATGTTTTTCCAGTTAATTTATACGGCCTCATTTATGAGGCCTTTTGCGCCGCCAGAACGTCACTTTTTGTGACGCTCAGTGGTGCAGGAGCCTGCTCCATATTTACGAGGCAGCACTAAGCCACTTTTTTTGGGCTTAATGCTGCCTCATAAATATCGTACCCTTTAACGCAGTTTTCTGCATTAAAGGGGTGTGCAATGGGTGTTGCTGGGGGCGTTCCCAGCAACAGCCGTGGCTTTTTAACACTGCCCCAGATTTACGAGAAATCGTTAATCTGAGGCAGCGGCAAAAACTTACACCTCCCCAAAGGAGGAGTAAGGGAGGCACAACAATGAGAAATATCTTTATTTCACCTCATTTTTTCTTTTCTATGTGTGCTGCATTCTGCAGCTCACATAGAAAGAGGAAAAAGCCTCTTGTGATTGTTTGTGTGCAGGAAGGTTTACCTTCCTGCACAAATACAATCATCCCCGCAATGCAGGCACCCTTGCACCATGGTGTAAAGGTGCCTGCGTTGGTGCACAGCAGCCGGCGCAGAGGATAAGGACAGGAATGCGCTGTATCTGATAGATACAGTGCATTCCGTCCCTTTTCTGTTGCTGAAGGGCAGCACAGCAGGACGGCCTGAGTCCCTGCCCTACGGCAAAAACCTCATAAATGAGGCCCATAGTTTCCAGTTTGTAGATGGAGACATGCTCCTTGATTTGGAGCACATTTAGAACACAATCAAGTCTAAATCTGCAAACCCGGCCCAAAGTGTTCTGTAGGGATTTACAATTTGTGATTTTCATTGCAAAATTTCCTGAAGAAAGGCAAAGCAGAGCTATTAGCTACTTTGCTCTTCTTTGCTCCAAAACAAGCATTGCACAGGTGGGACGTGGGTGTTAATATGCAAACTCCAACGGGTTTTGACACAAAGAACTATGGGACTTATTTATGAGAGCCCTGCTTCACTTTTACACCACGTAACGTGGTACATGCGTGATGCAGGGCTCTCATAAAGATTTATGATCCACGCAAAGCCACCCTGCGTAGCTTTGAGTGGCCTCAAAAATCATGAGTAAGGCAACACAGCGCAAATTGCTGCATTGCCTTACTCTGCACCTAGGAGGCATTCCATGGGCATCAGTGAATTTTCCCACACAACACCCATGGAATTTGATGCTGTCCCAGATTTACAAAATGCTGCAATACTGGGGGAGTGTCAAATGTGTATGGCTCCTGAGGTAAGGCGTAACAAGGGGAAATATGTTTATTTCCCCTTGTTTTTTCCTCTTTCCATGTGTGCTGCATTCTGCAACACACATAGAATGAGGAAAAAGCCTGCATGGTTTGTTTTTGTGCAGGAAGGTGACTCTTCCTGCACAAAAACAATTCTGCCGATACTACAGGCACCATTGCACCATGGTGACAAAACGGCGCCAGCATAGTCAGAAATGACAGGAATGCTCTATAGTGCTTAAATATGCGCATTCCTGGCCTTTCACTTCGGCATAGGGCAGTGCAGTAAGGTACCTTGCTGCCCTGCTGTTGGAAAGTGCCTCTTTTCACATGGTTAGCCCCACTTTTTTGCCTGATGCCTTATGTGATTTCGAACTGTAAGTGCACTGTGTCCCGGCTAACCAGGTCCCCGGGGCCAAATCTCTTTTCAGAACACCGTACCACGATTGGCACCACTTCACTCTGCAATTGTAGGCTGTGTGTCTTGGTGCAAGAAAAACACGGCCCTGTTGCCATGCCACCAATACACTGCATAAGATATAGGTAAGTCACCCCTAATGCAAGCCTTCAGCCCTAAGGCAGGGTGCACTGTATCCTATATGTGAGCATATCAGCAGGAGCAGATATGCCACTACAATGTCCAGTCCATTCTGTGATGTTGTAAGTGAACAGGGAAGCCATAAAGAGTACATGGGCTGGATACTTGTCAACACGAGTTTCCTAGCTCCATGATGGCTTCACTGGTTTCTACATCTTGTTTTAATAAATCCACTTTGATGCCAGTGTTGGATTTATTATTAAATTCACACAGGGGACCCTTTTAGAGGGTCCCCTGAAATCTAACAAAACACTAGGGGGTCTCTGGCCGGTTTTCACTAGCCTGCCACCACCAGACATGTTTCTGACCTCATGGAAGAGAGTCAGCACTCTCAGAGGACGGAAACATACCTGCTCCGGGTGTGGGTGCTTCACGCCTCCTCCAGGACAGGATGGTCTTCCGAGGGGGGAAGCATCAAAGGCGATGCTGCCTTAGAAATCCAATCTAGGGACCCCCAGATAGTGGGGGAGGCCAAGTTCCCTTTACTTGCTTCCACTTTTGGCAGGAGGAAAGGCAGGAAATTATTTAGATGAGGAGGAGGGTCTCCCCTCAGCCTACACCACCCCTAGCACGGGGCAGGCGAACTGAACCCCACACCTGAAATTCCACCATCTTGAGATAGTGAGAAAACCTCCAATCAGGGCGAGGGTAGTGCCTCTTCCCAAAGGAAGTAGTCACTAGAGGGTAGAGACACACTAATGGTAAGTAGCCCATTGGCTTCTATCTGTCTCCCCTTCTAGCTCCCCTAAATTCAGTATTTAGATGGCTCCCCGAGACCTTGACTTCAGATTCCACAGACCTAAAGAAGACAAAGGAAGAAGAACTGCTGCTGATCCAGGAATTGAGCTCTGCTGCAGAAGAAACCGGCTCCAAACCCTGCCAACAGCTAAAGGACGTTTCAACTGTGGTCTGCCGTCCCTACCTGAGCCCTGTGCAGCCTCCAAGAACCCCAGTGCCCTGCCCGCCTTCGCCAATTGCCTTGGACCCCCCCATTGGACTAGTGATAACAGTCCCCAGCACACCGCCGGTAAAGACCGCCATGAGGTGAACGCATGCACCAGTCAGAGGGATCCTCACAGTACTTATGACCGATGGTGGAAACAGCCTCGCTCCTGTGAGCCTATGCCCGCTTCCTGGTGGCGTTGACTGCATGAAAGCAGCAGCTCGGGCACGACTGCCCCAACCACGACGGACTGCCCTCACTGCACCGGTAGCTGAACACCGCCGGTAAGGAACCAATTGTGCATCTCAAGTCCTCCGGCACCTCCGATCCAGGTAACCCAAACTGCCTGCTGTGCCCAAGCCCTGGGACTTCCAAAACTCCAACTCCCCTGCAGTAGAACTTCCCCTGAACTTTGGGCGACCGTTGTCCCCAAACCTCTTGTGACAGAGTGTTGCTTTCATCGACAGGGACGGTAAATGTGTTGGCGGTTCTCCGCGATCTAACCCTATGCTTTTGTTCCCCTTGGCCACAACGGTCTCTGCCTGATGGGATTGAACCCTGTTGCTTAAAACCCGTAAGCATTTGTGTCTTGAGCTGCATGTGGGTAAATATCCACATTCAAAGGAAGTTCTTGGGGCCATATTACCAAGAACGGGCGATAACATTATCGCCGCTTTAGCGGCAGGAAACTGCAGCTAAAACGGCGATAAGGGGCTTGATAATATGGCCTATAGAATTCCAAGAGAAGCCCAGGTTTGATGTCCTTCACACCAGAACCTGGGCTTCATTGGAATTCTATAGGGCATATTATCAAGCCCCTTATCGCCGCTTTGGCTGCAGTTTCCTGCCGCTAAAGCGGCGATAATGTTATCGCCATTCTTGATAATATGGCCCTTGGGGGCATATTATCTAAAAAGTGCGCTAAACATCGCAAAGCGTGTTTAACGAGCACTTTTTTATCGCCGGCTATCGTCGGAATAATTTGCCATGCTAATGCTGTATTAGCGACATTTAGCGCTATGGCGATAATTATTCCAGCCATAGCGGTGTTTTCCATGAAACATCGCTGGTTTTCCAGCGATGTTTCATGGAAAACGGCGATAACCTTGCTGATACGACCCTGTGGTCGTATCAGCATAATCCACCCCCCATGTTAGATATGGCTAACACCTGCTAATTGCAGGTGTTAAATAAATGGCGATGACCCGGTTAGCGCGACTTTTCACGTCGCTAACTGGGGCCATGGCCACCTTGCTAATAGGCGATAGGCCTGTTAGCGGGTGTTTCCCAGGTTTGTTCGTCGGGAACGCCCACTTTGCATGTCATTAGCGATAAATATCGCTGACATGCAAAGCGGTAAAAACACGGGCGCTAATGCCCGAAAACTGTCTCTAACTGCTGTTAGAGACAGTTTGCTGATAGGGCGATAAGAATATCGCCGCTTTAGCGGCAAAAAGTGCCGCTAAAGCGGCGATAGTGCCCTTGCTAATATGCCCCTTGGTTTCTAAAAATATATAAAGAAACAATTGTGGGGCATATTATCAAGAACGGCGTTAAAATTATCGCCGGTTTAGCAGCAGAAAACTGCAGCTAACAGCGGCGATAATGGGCTTGATAATATGCCCTTGAGAATTCCAATAGGAGCCCATGTTCACACCAGAACATGGACTTCTATTGGAATTCTCAAGGACATATTATCAAGCCCATTATCGCCGCTTTAGCGGCAGTTTTCTGCCGCTAAACCGGCGATAATTTTAACGCCGTTCTTGATAATATGCCCCTGTATTTTTCCTATACACGAAAAATACTGAAAATCTTGAAATTGTTTGTCTTGGCTCCGCTGACTCCGGGACAGATGTAGCCACTGTCTGATCGCCCAGCCTCGGGGCTGTCACACCCGATGTCTGACACATACAGCTGGTGTTGTCTTCTGTTCCAAAAACACAGGCGGGAGAGTGATAAACAAGCGAAGGAAACTTCCCTCTTGTTTTCAATACCGAGCGCGTGATACTATCCTGACCGCTTCAAGGCGCTACAACCCTTTATGCAAGCACACAACAACAAAACAGCACAAACAACAGTATAGAGAAGTCCTGCTGACTCACAAGCTCGTGTTTGGTGTCTGAGTAGCCAAGTCTGAATATCCTCTGATAAAAAACCACGGATAGCGTTAGCAGTAAAACGATTTCTTGGAAAGTGTTCGCCTAGTTATAAATTCAAGAGTTATCATCGCCTGAGCACGTCCTGACAGCTTCTCCAGAACACTATAGTATGTACGCCTTGGTACTCACTCATACGTGTCTTCTGTGTAATGTACATCTTCCTTGTGAAGTAGCACCAGTGCATCATTTGTAAAAAATGAAGCGCCAGGGCACAAGGTTATTGACACGAGTTGACTGCAGCTGTCACCACCCACGTGTCACTTTAAAATGTGGGTTAAAGTCCTAGCTGAATCCTGTTTTCAAGATATATGAAACAGTTAAATGCTCCCCTGATGAACTCTGCCACACAATACACACACAGCGTCACCTTGTGGTAGATTCTCATAAATACATGCAGCTGATTCTAATACAGTGCTGGCGATGAGCACCGGCAAAAACCGGCACAAATTAAGCACTAGTGCTCTCTTTATTGCAAGAAATGGCGGCTTTTGTCATCTTAAAGCAATAAATGGCTGCATTATAACATGGTTTTCAATGCAAAAATCGCTCCCTGGGTGGTTGATCTATCAGAGGGTGATCGACAACTGACCACACTAAAGGCAAATAAACCTGTCCAGCTACAAGTCATGGCTAGAAGTGAGTCACTCTTAAGTCCGTGTTCTCTAAGTTTTGTACCTTTCAAGAAGTAAAGTCTATAGCAGTGTGGGTAATCCTTCTTTGATCAGAAGAATTTACTTCTATCACTTACTTTAAAGATTGAAAATGCAGGCGTATGGGATTTAAAAGACGACACTTGCTCCTTGGATTTTAAACTCCTGTTGGTCCGGTCAATCAGATAAACTTGAAAAGTGTGTTGTCACCTTCTAATGAAGGATTATCAGCAAAGCAATACCCATTTCTGAATTTCTTCTAGAAAAAACATAGTTAATTTCTCAATTTCTCAGAAGGCAACAACAAGAACCAAAACGGGTTGTCCAAATCGTGAGAACTCTTCATTCCTCCCTACCGAGGAACTCCTCTTGAGAGGAACTCAAGAAGTTACTTACAAGCCTTGATCTCAAACAGCATTTGGACTATGTGACCACTGGCCGAAGCTCTAATGGTTCTTAAAGGCCCTGAATCTCAGTTATGGCGGGAGATGCAGGAGTGGGCATAGAGAGGAGAGTAAAGGCTTTTAAGAACTCGTATCACCCGAGGAAGGATGGCTGCCATGCTGCTTGAGCAGGGTACAATGCTCAAAATTTAAAAGGGAGAAAAAAGAAAGGTAAACATACAAATGTTGTGCAGAAGGCCGATTCGAACCATCGTTGGACCGAAACAACGCAGTTGTCTTTAAGGGAGCCAGCCACTCCTTCTCCCGTCTAGCCCCAAGAATATGGAACGCACTGCCTCCTGAAACCAGGTCAAACCCCTCAACTACCTCCTTCAAAATGAAGTAAAACTTCTTATGTTGAATAGATACCTCTAATAGTAGCCCTGAAGTCCCTCAGCTTGACTAGTTTCCCGTGGGCACCTCTGGATCTTGAATCTGCCAAGCGATTGTTACACTGTGTCTATAGTGTTGTTCGCTCATTCCCTGTTGCATGTTTTGTGTGTGTTTAACTTGTCCGCTACTTGTACAGCCCTCTGATACCCTGATACCCTGATGGGTCAAGTTCACGCTATATAAAACTCCTCAAATAAATAAATAAACATTCCACTATCAAACATTTTGAGGCAGCAAAGGCTTGGTTCCAGATGAAAGAGGCTGTTCCCCGCACCGCACCTCCCATGGCTTCTGGAAATTAGTAGCACATTGCAAAACAAGATCAGGAAAGTCCACAATCAATGTTCAACTGGAGTCTTGGCTCAACTATTTGTAACCATTGCATGAGATGAATGATTATCTTTATATAACTGACTACCCTCTATTTCATGTTCTCCAGCAGACCTGGATGGGAATACCTGAAGAGCCGAACCAGGAGGAACTGAAGTCTAGTGAGGTCCTCTTCTTGAATGCAACGCAACAGCATTTCAGGTTTCAGCTGCTGGGCGATGGTTGCCATGGTTAAAAAACACTATTATGGTGGTGTAAAAATATGATTGTTTTTGCAAACAAAATGTATTTAAAATGCATTCTAAATATTATCACATATGAAGACAGTGTCAAAAATATGAGATAAACATGAACAAAATGAAAATATTAAATATTTCATAGTCTGAAAAAAATTTAATTCCTATTTATTCAATAAATAATACATAGATTTCCAAAAGTTTACAAACATGCGATTCGATGATCGTGACCACTTTGACAAATGATACACTGCGTCTTTATAATAGTGCACGGAAACCCCAAAACATGGTTGTGTTGGATAGTGATCAACAATAAGGAGTCCAGGGGGGAAACAACCTTAACAACGTGATCATTACATCGCGTTGCCTTTACAACGCGGTCATTACAACGACCGCGTTGTTACATCGCAGTACATTACAACGCAAGTCGTTACAACGACTTGTTCTAGATGGCGCTCTAAACTAAGGAATAGTGTAATTTACTATTCCAACACCTTCCCTGCTGTTGCACACACTGGAGTTGGAATAGTAAATTATACTATTCCTAAGTCCAGCGCGCCATCTAGAGCAAGTCGTTGTAACGAATTGCATTGTAATGTACTGCGATGTAACAACGCGGTCATTGTAACGACCGCGTTGTAATCGCATGCGTTGTAAACGCATGCAATGTTATAGTATATATTCGGCCAGGGTCAGAGAATGGGGTGATGTGCTCTCATCTTTTGGTCAAATAGATGATCCTGGCTACTGTTTGAGTGCTTTTAGGAGTGTGTGAAATTACAAAGGCTTTCTTGAGCATTTCTGTGGCTAGTTCTTCATTTAATGTGACACTGTCATTTTGGCTTTGCTCACATGGGGAATGTATAATAATTCTCTGTCAGGGGAGGGGATGATCCCTTTGTGCAGGAGGATATGCAGCAGAGGTGCTTTCAAAGAAATGAGAACACATAACCACAGCATCGGAGGGTATCAGTCTGTGTGCCCCGTTATAAGAGACTGAGGCCCTCATTTATGGGGAATTGGCGTACGGCAGCGCAGCATGTCAGCTTGCTGCGCTGCCCTACATCAAAACGAAAGTGCAGGAATGCACTGTTTTTAAGCATTCCTGTCCTTTCACCCTGTGCTGGTGCCGTTTCGGCAGCCTAGTGCCAAAGTATTATACCCTTGTACCTTTGTACAAGGGTGCCTCCGTGGCATGTAGGATTGTTTTTTTTGTGCAGAAAGGGCCACCTTCCAGTACAGAAAAAAATACTAAGAGGTGTTTTCCTCTCTCTATGTGTGCTGCAGAACACAGCACACATAGGAAGAGGAAAAAACAAGGAGATATAAAGATATTTCTCCTCGTTACGCCTCACCTTGGAAGGTGTAAGGTTTTGGAGCCTCCCCAGGTTTACATGCTCACATAAATTTGGGGCAGCACCAAAACCCATAGGTGTTTTGTGGGAAAACCCACTGCAAAGCCCATGGAATACCTCCCTAGCGGAGAGTAAGGCAACACAGTGATTTGCGCTGCCTTGCCTTACTTCATATATATGAGGCCATTCAAAGACACGCAAAGTTGCTTCGCGTGGCCTCTTAGATATGAGTTTCCAATTTGTGCCCCCGGAGTGTCAAAAAAAGTGACATTCCAGCGGGGGAAGAGGCTCGTAAATATTACCTTCAGTAATTCGGATTCAGATGAAATTGGAGTAACTAGCCGAACCAGGATTAAAAGAGCTAAGATAACTACACAAGATGAGTAGTTAACTCAGAGCAGAAGGTTTCTCCTGGTGAAATTCAATAGTAAATGAGGAATACCATGGAGTATCAAGACCAAAATTACCCTTTCTCTCTATAATCCCTTATTCCTTAAGAAACCCCCAGGGTCCTGTAAGGAATACCCAGTTACTCCACCCCGGCGGTTAGCCATGGCTCCAGCACAAGTACCTCCAGTGCGACAAGCAGGGGTATAGGGCATAACTACAGGGAACTCAGACTGAGGCCTTCTGGTGCTGTGGTTCTCATTTTTTGGCTGCATATCCTGACACACAGAGGGATTATGGTTTATGAAACCTGAGCCCCACTGCCAAGAAAAAGAACTAGTGTCCAGTTTTCAACCGGGTGAGTGGTAACATGTCTTGTAATTGGGTTATCAGACATTCTTACTGCTTTACTGAAGTTACACTCTGGCTGTAATTGTAATGACTCCAGCAGTAAATACCCTCAATGATTCTCAAAAGCTAGAGGCAGAAGTAAAACATTTTTGTAAAGATGCTGAAAAAACTAGTCCTACAAGTACACCCCCTCACTTCATCGGCCAACCCTCAAAGGACGGTGTGAATGGTCACAGAAATGTATAACTGCATTTTACGTCAGGTCCCAGGTGACCCCCTTAAGTTTTCCAATGAAACTTAAGATATAAGCGGATGACGACACAAATGCATAGAAGTATTTGCATGCAAGGTGCAGAGAGTGCTTTTGGAATGAAACATGTCCCTCCTTAAGCCAGCTGGGCAAGAGGGAGTTGTTGGAGAGATGTGGGTGTACCTCTGTCCACTCAAAATGAATACCATGAATCTTAGGACCCATTTTTGAGAATTTGAATCTAAAGTCTTAAAGTTGGTTGGTGCACGTGGTGTTTTGGGCTTGTTACTTTGGGAATGAACTCAGGTTTAAGAGCCCTTCATAGCAAAATGACACACTTGGGGCCTAATGTGAAACACCTTGTTGGCCCCTGATTACAAGTGTGCCACAAGGAACATTTGCACACCCAATGAGCCTGAAAATGTTCCTGGGTGCAGACGAAACTTACTCCTAAGGCATATCTGCTAGGTGGGTGGACTTTCCGAGTCATAATTATTTTCTGGGGGGGGTGTTACCATGGTAGTGCCTATAGCAAACTCAGTGAACACCGACAAAGTAACCATTACATTGAAGGCATATTCACAAGCACTTACATTTCCAACCTAAGTTCTTATTCAATACTTAACTTAAAAAGGAAGGTTGAATGGTGTCCCTAAGGTGGGAGATGTGATGTGTTTCTGCCACCCACAGATTTTTCAGCATAGAATTGCCCACATAGAAAAATGTTGGCCGTATGAAGTTAGAGAGACAGCAAACTTATCCCCTAGCCCTACACCTGAGGTTTGTCCACCCCTTGACTAGCCACACAGGTTTAGGACTGACATGTGTATGGCTGGAAATCAACGAAAGGCACACATCTTGACTGAATAGGTCTGAGGACTTCAAGAATCCCTGCCCTCTTCCAACCCTCCACTATTCTTTTCAATCCAAATTACAGACTAACATGTCCACCACTCAAATGATTTTCATATTTCCCTAAACTAATTCACCACTAATCCTTTATGGGTTCCGGAGTAGCGTGCTACTCGCTGAAAAAGCGCTTTGACACCTCGTCAGGGGTAGTAAGTGCTATATAAATGCAATTACAAAATGAAAATCATGAACAATACTGAAATCTATACAGGTCAAAACAGCAATCCTAAATGTCCACATATCTTTTTAATCAACACATCAGTGTTTCCTCTCAGGCCTTGTTGGGCCATAAATGTCCTCTACATGGCTCATGGATTGTGCACCCCATCCTTAGTTCCCCATGCCAGGTTTTTGTACCTTTTTGTTGATTCTTCCCTTCAGTCCACAATAGTATCATACATGTAAGCTGCAGGCCTATTAGATGAATTGAAACTCAGAGAGCTAGAAGGGCACCCTTCAGTTTAGAGTGACTACTGTCGTCAAGGCTAGAACAAGTTCACCGTCTGCATGTCTGAATTAGACATCTGAAAGAAGTCCAACTGTCTCAAAGTTAACACCATTGATGGAGCGAGGTAAATAAAAAAAATTGGAACACCCTAATAACCATACTAATGAATTGACATTATTAATTGCTTGATAAACTAATCAATATTTTTACACCTTTTTGGTAAACACTTACATAGGTGATAACTGCAATTTGTGTGCAAAATTAACCTATTTACAATTGTAAAAGTGAAGTAATACTAATCTAGTGAATTGCGTACTAATTAGAGTGAAATTGCATGATTTGTGCTATGTAGTAAAATTGTTGTGTGGCAAAAGAATGCAGATGGTAATTAAACATGGCTTTAAATGTCGCTTTTGCTAGGTAACACCTATTTGGGGTACTTAGAATGACGGGTGGGAAACAGAAAGGCTTATTTTCTTTATTTTAATTATGATTGTGTTTGTTTTCATGATAGTTCGTGCGGGCCTGCTAGGCCAGGCTGTGAAAATGGCTGCCGAGGCAAATGAGCTCAGTGCGCAGACGCAAAGATGGCCTCTAAGCGGAAGAAAGCCGCAGAAACATATCACGTGGGTGCGAGTCGAGCACAGAGTGAGAAGTGTCAAGGTCAGGCTGACCTGACACGAGGAGAATGCCAAGAAAGACTCAGCGTGAATCCGTGAGAACAGGGGATGAGCATTAGAGAATAAACAATGGACTGTTTAGAATGAAGTAGTGAAAAGAGAAACATTAAATTAACTTTTAATCGGATTGCTATTACCCTAAGGCCGTGTGAAAGGACGAAATCATAAACAATTACAGAACCGGTTTGAACAAGGAGGGCAATGAGGTGATTCTTGCCACCCCTCCAATGGACCAATTAGCGTGATTCTCGCCCCCAAAGATTGCAACTTTATGTTTAGTAAGCTAGTAGTAGGGTATAAGAGGACCTACTCTTAAGTAGGAGGAGAGCTATTCATGCATAATTTTTGAGCACTGAACATTGATGCGGAAGAAGCTGCTGCTATCTTCTATAGGCCATTTTCTGATAGAAATATTCATTTTTGAACTCTAAACTTGGCTGGGGAAAGGAATGAGACCGATGCGGGAAATCTGTATAGGAGGTCCGTCGAGGAGGCCTGTTTAGCGGGACAGACAGTCAGTTTTGGGGATTCCATGCTGTGATTATCTGCTTTGGTGAACTTTTATTCTCCATCTAAGAGGGGTATGCATAAATTTCTTTCTAAAAGCTTATTTCTTATAATGATATTGAAATGTATTAAAACGATTAATAAAATTGAATCTTATTCATGCATTTAAAGGAAGTAGATAAACTTTATTATAATTAAAACTACGAGTCTGTGGTTCTTTAGCTCAATAATAAGTGTAATGTTTTAATAGGGTTTGACTGTGATTGAGCTGGTCTTAATCACCATCAACTTATTCTACTAGTTGGTCCATCGACCAAAGAGCGGAATCCCTTGATGTCTTAGAACCGACAGGATTAAAACTGATTATGTATGATGTTTAAGGAAATATCCTGTTGATTTTTAACAAGGTATCCCGTTCCTCCAGCAACCTCATTCTTCTCTTTGGTAGTAGTGGATGTGACCCAGGGAAACAATTGAGAGAGTGTATGGTTATGCGGTGTTATGGGCCCCACCATCATAAGGTATAGTTGCTGTGTGTGATCTTTTACCTGGAGGTTATATCCAAAAGAAGAAGAATTTATATTTGTCGCGCTGGATCACCGTCAAGCTGAAGGTAGTGATCTTCAGAAATATCACCTCCCCATGGGTCTTCACCTGGTAGTGAGCCGTTCTCGGATGCACTTCCAACCCCAGATCACATGCCATAAACCTCGGGATCATCACTGACAACAAGCTGAACCAAGTCTGCTCAGGTCAACGCCATCACCACACCCTACTTCCTCACCCTGAAGATGCTGAGGAAGATATTTAAATGGCTCTCTAGCAACAACAGAAGAACCGTCACCCACGCCCTCATCACCAGCAGGATAGACTATGGAAACTGTCTCCACACCTGGATCATCAAACATTGCACCAGACAAATGGAAACCATGCAGAATGCAGCAGCCAGACTCATTCTCAACCTCTCTCACAGGACCCACCTTACACCACACCTGAGGGAACTCCACTGGCTCCAGATGTACAAGCGTGCACAGTTCAATCTCCTCACCAACCAATCCAAACCTCCACACAACACAGGCCTGGCTTACCTGAACAACCGTATTGCCTTTCATCAACCATCCAGGCACCTCCGCTCAGCCAGAGACTTACTCTCACACATCCCATGCATACACAGGAACAGAATTGCAGGTCGAGCATTCTCATTCCTTGCTCCTAAAGTGTGTAACGAGTCGACCTGCGACTGAACATCAGAGCCTTCTCCTCGCTTCTTGAATTCCCGCAAAAAGCTGAAGACCTGGCTCTTTGACTAGCCCCAACTTCCCTGCCCCTGGAGCTATGCTCCCACACCTGTACAGTGCCAGGATACCCAGTGGCGTAACACAGGCCCCCGCAGCCCCCGCAGTGCGGGGGGCCCCCAAGCTCCAGGGGGCTGCCTCAACACAGTACTCTGGCCAAGAGCTCCTGATTGATTCCAGAGGGGGCCCCTCCATGTACCTTGCAGGGGGCCCCCCCTTAAGTTTTGTTACACCAGTGAGGATACCCTCATGGTTGGTAGTGCGCTCTACAAATACACAACATAACTTAAGAGGATGAGAATTATTATCACTGGTAGCAACAACTGATTGTTGATTTAAGAACAAGCCTGTTTTCGTTTGGTTGCAAGGGTAGAAGGACATAGGTGGTTCTCTTGTTAAAAAGGGTTCTGTCTGACTCTTTTGCCTGGTTCATGGTCCCTACCTATGTGATATATGGGTGGTGTGTGCTTTGTATGGTATGTGGCAGAGTAAGCCTGGAGTGTGTGGACTGTCTGTGACTGCAAAGACACAGTGATCCTCTGTGGATGGCCTATGTAAGAGTGGTTGGAAAGAGCCTGACATACAGGAATGGGAATCATAGGTAACCCATAATACATTCATCAAAGCCCTTTGAATTGGGCCAACCTCTCATGAAAGGAAGGAGGAAGACAGAAGCCCATTTGAAATGAAGAGACCATGTTTGCCCCCTTCCTGCTCCATTGTTCCCAGATGCGTGGGCAGATGGTCTTAGTGTTTTAACCAGGTGAGGGAAGCCCTGCTCCTTCTGTGCCATTGTATCACATGTTCTCTTCAAGGAATAACTGGCTCCACCCTCTGACCTGCCAGATCTGCATAACAAAGGCAAGTGAGTGAGTAGATATTGTCATATGGAACTCTCTTCCCGAGCACTCTGGAATCCAAATTTGAGCTTGTTATTTTATGTTATTTGTTTCTTTAGAGCATTTTATAAAGCTCAGTATCATGTATAAGAGCCTTTCTTGGCACTAAATACTACTGCAACTGAAAAAAGACTTGCAAACAATAAAAAATAGACAAAATGGAGTTAGGTAGCAAACAGCCAACTTTTAAGCTTCTCATGTAATTTAATTTAAACAAAGAAGGCTCACTTTGGATGCCAAGAATAAGAGCATTGCATTCCTTGGCTCCTTCTACATGGAGGGCCTGACATCTCATCTCTCACATCTTGTCAATGGATTGTGAACAGATGTTGTTCTATTGATCTCAAAGCTCTTAGGTGAATTTACTTAAAAGAGACAGTTTAGGAGGATGTAAGACCTGATGCATAAGGCATACAGACTGTTAGGTCTATGCTGCGATCTGTGCCGATAGCAGCGCTGAGAGCAGTACCAATTGCTTAACAAAGATATAATGTGTTCAGAGGATGGAGGAGTGCTCCACACTTGTTCTGCAAGATGTGTTGAGCATAGTTTGTAAAGGGTGGTGGTGGGACTTCAGAATTTAGTGGCTCACAAAGGATTTCAAACTTGAGTTTATTCACTTTCCTAACAATTGCTATGAATCCTAGGAGAGGGGTAAGGCCAAACCATATAAACACCCCATTCCAAGATGGTGGCTTATTCACAGGATGATATCTGAGGTTCTCAGTCCAAGATGTATTAGAGTTTGTTTCCGGTAATGTCAGCTCCTGTTTGAAGCATATATAAAGCATGGAATCACAAGTGGAGAATGAATTGGGATGAATCAATTCCCAGAGTTTTCATCATGTTATTTGCCTCTTCCTACTTTTTCTATCTCTATTTTTTGGCTTTTAGAAGTTGGAAACTTTACTAGATTCTTCTTCTGGAATTTAGCCTGGCTCCTTTCTCCTCCATGATGTCAGGGGAAGCTCTGTGCCTTGCTGATCACCTCTATGTGTATCTTCATCTTCAATCAAGAGATCCCAGATTCTGGTTTTACCCTCTAACTGGGCCCTTCTTAAGAAGGCACCTGGCACTTTTCACATACACTATTCTGTGAACACATCAATTCCTTAAAAGGATTTGAACTGGATATGTTTGTGTACAGAAATCTAGTGAAGGTGAGCAAACAGTGGCGATGCCATATCTTTTTAGTTTTTAGGCTAAATCTGACTCTCTCCACCGAGTTCTGTATATGTTTAAGTTTGTTCATTTAAAGGTTTGGCATACTCAAATGAAGGCATTGCCATACTTAAGGCATGCCAATATAAAGGTGTTGCAGGCCTTGACTCTTGGTGGAATTGTTAGAAAAGAGAAAAGTCTCCCCAGCTTACACAAATAAAAAGACAGTTGTTGCGGGTAGTAGCCAGCTGTGTAGAAATAACAAGTTCAGCTTCGATAAAATGGCAATTATTTGACAAAATACCTGGGCTGGGGCAGTTTTCAAATGAGCGAGGCCAAGTGTACACAGCAATTTGGCCAGTTGGAATTTGCAAAAGTTCGGCTTGCAATAGATTTAGTCAAAAATATATTCTTTCATCCAATGTTGTGCTGCCTTCATCATGAAAGGAAAAGAGTCTGATGAAGACTTCAGACCTCATTCTTCCTTGAATCTGAATATATGTCAGTCAGTGCCTCCATAATAGACCAGCTACAGCAAAGATGTATAGATTAAATAAAAGTGGGGACAGTGCCTAGTCCAGGCATCCAGCACATCTAATAAGATCAGCGCCCAACATTGCTGCCCTTGACAAACATCCATAACTTATTTACAACCAAGGTCACCACAATCCTGTAGCCACCCCACACCTAAAGGAAGCTAGAGCATGATCTAACAGAAGGTGTTATGCTACCACCCTTTCTAAGAGCTTTGACGGATCTCACAAGAAAGATATTGGTGAATAATTTGCAGGACCTCCTGCATCTAAAGATGGTTTCCTCAGCAAGGATTGTACAATTGCATGTTTAGGGTTAGTCAAGGCTGTCCTTAATTTAAAAGAGAATAATAACTTTCAAAAGTAAAGGAGCAGTTTCCTCAAACCTCAATAGACATATTTGCAAAATCAATTGTCAAAATGTGAATTGTAGATCTGGGAATCCCTCATTAACCTCATAATAGCAAATAGTGAGACTTTTTTAATTTTAGAATTCTCAGGGGGATATTCTCAAGAATGTGCGATAATCATTGCCAAAAAAGGCTAACGCACGTTTTCATATCGCGGGAAAATAACTCTGTGTTAAAGTCGTATTCTCAACACGGCGGTAACATGCGATAGTCTCCCGATAACGCATCAAATGGCCGCGATAACATCACCAGGACGGCGATAAAAATCCAAACCCAAACGCGAAAAAAGTCAGGATGGACCCAACCGCAATACCAAACCAGTGATAAGTTGTGCCAGCCTGCAAGTCCCACAAGTCAGGCGGCCAAAATCACTATAAAAGCAGGAACCAAAAACTCAAACAAGACCCAAACAACTGCGAAGCACCATGGAGGTAGCCGGAGCAAGAACAGAGGGCAACCAGAACCCCACAAGCCCCACGGAGGACCAGCCTGGGACCATCATTGGGGAGACGGTGGCAGGAGTCGGGGGACTGGACACTGCACAACATGACCTGAGCCAACAGCAACAGGGTGAGTAACGACCAGGGACTGGGGGGACGGGGGGAGATGGGCACAATGGCACACATGCACAAGTAAGTACAGCACATCTGCGGACAAACCATGCCCAAGGGTCACAACTCCGACCAAGGGCCCAATTTACCCAAGTCTGCAACAGCTCAGCACTGCAGAAGTGAAAGGCACACCGCCTGAAAGGGATAAGGGCCAGCAAAATCAGACCCGAAGGGGCAAATCACCCACAATGCAGCACACACACAAGATGGAGAGCACCCCAACATTGACAACAATGTGGTACAAACTGCAACACTTTCACAACAGAACAGAGGACACAACTGCTGCCGCCTGTGTTTAGAAAATGGCCATTCGCATTTGGCATAGCAGGAAACTGTGAGATGACAATGTACAAGTACAACCTCACATCCCTGATGGTGTAGAAATGCCAAGTGTCCCGCTTCAAATAGGCGTCTCCTCATACACAGTCACAATGTACATTGCCATGCAGTCTGACAGTAAGCTTGCACAATGCGTGAACATACATGTGAACACAATGTCAATCTGCATTTCCCTTCACATTGCAGAGGGAGAATCAACACCTCCTGCAGAGCAGACCCAACAACACAGCACTGATGATGAAGATGACCTCCCCAACATCTACACCGATGCACTCCAACAGCTCAGGGACAGCTCCGGCACACCACCTCCAGGAGCAGGGCAGCCCAGCTGCATTCATGAGACCCCACCCCCTGCACAGGCCACACAGCAGGAAGCACCCACCACCACGGCTGTCTCCCAGGACCCCCACGACCAACATATGGCCTCCCAACGCCGTGTGTTAGGGTGCCAGGAGGAGATGTCTGACCAGCTGCGGGTGGGGTCGACCTCATGGCAGCCAAACTGGATGCCATACGTGGGTGTCTAAGTCCCATCAGGGACAACTCACAGTCCCTAATGGACACCCACTGTCCGCTCCTTGCTCTACAACAAGCCATGGCTGACATCGCTGGAGTCATGACTCTGAGACAAGAACAACTGTCCAGTCAGAGTGGCCCCAGCGATGTCATACGTGAGTTGGGACACATAAGGAGAATGATGGAGAGCTTGGAGCGGTTGCAGGTGGAAAGAATGTGTGCCACGGCTGCACACCAGCAAGATGTAGCTGTGATCTTCCATGCCCTGCAGATCCTCGTCATGGCATTGCCACCACAAGGCCTGGCGCGGATGGATGCTGGTGCCACTACTACAGCCACATCTCCTCCCCCTGAAGTGTCAGTGCCACACAGTGCGGCAGATTTCCCACCTCCATCCCCTGATGTGTCACTGCCACACAGTGATGCAGACAGAACACCACCACCCGCATGTGAGGCACCTGACACATCAGAGGACGAAGATGATGATGAATCTGGCTTTGTGGCTAGAATCAAGTGTTAGCATTCATCTCTGCCATATGGCCTTGTTCAGCTTGGTTCTGCCCTCTTCATCATGCCCTGGAATAACACCTCCCACTGTCCCCCCATACACCGAGCGACACTCACCTTGGACCTCGACATGGACTGCCATATTTGGTGTGGTTACCAATGACACAGCAATCACACTGTGGACTGTAGTCTTCCACTCCCTATGAACTTGTCAATCCTGAAAGGACTCTGGCTGGCCCTCCACAGGGCAACAATGAAAAGTGGGGTTTGCATGGCCCTGTACTGGCCCAGCTTCAACACTCCACTGAATGTGAATAAAACATCCCAATTCACACTGATGTGTCATGGCCATGACCATTTAAGAATGAAAGTATGGATGAATGTAGGGACAGTGGTTCCACAAAAGAGGCACTCCCTGGGTAATGCTATCAATGCGCATGTATGGCCGTGACCCAGATATGCATTGAGACACACATTGTCTTTCAAATCAACACTCATCACAGTTGAATACAAGTGAAGCTGCGTAGATTTTATTAGAATTGCCCTGTCAGTACGGGCAAGATAAGTGCCACAACATGCAGACCAATGCAGCAGTATGTCAGAATGAGGAACCTTGCCAAGCGCCGCTGTCCACTCCGGGGGAGTGCCTCACCTTTCACAGGTGTGTGTTAACACGCGTTGTTGTCCGCTCATGTTTTCGGAGTCCAGGGGAGTGCAGCCATGTCCACTGTTGTCGTGGGATGTGTGACCAGATCTCCAAGATGCAACAAGGTGTCGGGACATGTGCAATGTGTTCCAATCAGTTGTGGCTGCAGGTATGTAGTTACTCGTCCATGAAAGCGATTGCAGCTTCGTAGGCTAACATTTCCAACATGAGGTCGGTGTCGACTTCATCAAACAGGACGGTGAGGTGATCCATTAGCAGGTCCACACAGATGTGTAGCGTCCACCCCCTTTCACCAACTAGCACTACAGCCCAATATGGGAGTGGTTCAATGTGGTCACTGCACACGAGGATTTGTGCAATCTCCCAGGTCCAGCTGCCAGCATGTATGCCAAGTATCAAGGCATCCCATAAACGGATATCACGGTGACACTCCTGGTCATGGGTCAACAGGGGGTGCACACACATGTCAAAATCCAGTTCAGCTACCGTCCTGTTGGATAGGCAGACATCCATGGACCACTCGAACATGCACGATCGACAATGCAACACAGGCTGAACGCAGGTGGCGTTGGCAAGGTGGACGCTTAGCCGGTAACTGATCTGCAGCAGTGCCAATGGCAGTGCCCCCAGTGAATGCAGCATTCGTGCACGGTACAGTTCCACATGACAGGGGTTGTGCATGTGTCCGGGATGTTCGCCCATTGCGTTAGTGGCTCTTGTTGAAGCGGCACTGTTCTGACCTGCTCCAGTTCTGTGGATGAAATGCCACATCTCGTATCAATGAGTTGTTATAGTGTGCACCGGTTGTACGCCTGGGATGTTGTGGGAGTAAGTGTGAAGGCCATTCCATGCAAGATAACTTCGAGCAAGGACTTCTGTGTGTGGGGTTTGTATACGTTGGTCTTTCGTCTGGCTGTGCATAGTGTGGGAGTCATCATCAGCTGCTATAGTATCTGTCAGGGGGTGCCGGGCACATGCAATTCCGAGGTCGGAGGTGCAGATGTGCTTCCGCCTGATACTTCAGACAAAGGAGCTTTCATCCCTAGTGTAATTTTGTAATCTGCTTGCATTCATGGGATGTGAAGTGGCTTGTTGGGGGTGGGGTGGGATGAGTGGGACTTTGTGATTCATTATTGACATGACTTGCATGTGGCATATGAGCGGCATCACTGTGTGTTACGTTGCCTCACAGCTGCTCCTCCCTCCCTCCCCCCATACCCATTTACTTATGTGCGCTGCGCGATTGCATCACTTGCACTCCTACGGCACAGTACTGTCATGCCTGTCTGCGCATGTCCACAAGCCTGACAACGACACTCTGATGTTGGCCGTTGAAGGTGGTGGGCCACGTGAGTGAAGGCCTATGTAAAGGATAGGGCGGACACAGATGTAGAGTACATGCCTGGCTGAACTGGCGCTGCTAATGTGGCTGGGCATTTTGCTCATGCTGCGGCAATACAGTTACACACAACACTTGGCATGTATGATCCTGGACCCCGAGCGGTCTTGCGCTCCTTCATTACTCCGTTCGTGTGAGCCCGCCCTCCGGGTGCATGCTACATTGCAACATTGTCGCTTACAGGGGGGGATGGCTTAGCTACATGTCCAAGCTATTACCCACTGCCTGAGGTGACATGGTTGCGTCCGCTGTCCACAGCACAATGTAATGTGGTAGGGCCCGGGGCCATCATTCATGCATAATGACCACACGGACACACTTGGATAGATAGTGGAACTGGCTACGGGCACGTGCGCCCGGCCCCTTTTTATTACCAGGATCACATATCCAGTGACGCCTGTGCTGGATGGGTGTGGGGTGAGTGTGAGCCAGCCCTCAGTGAGTGGTTGGTGCTGGCAACAACTTGAACAGTGATCACTATTAAAGCGGAAACAGAAAACACCAACATAACACTAACAACTGCGAGGCACCATGGAGGTAGCTGGAGCAAGTACAGAGGTCACCCAATATTCAATCAGAAGGGGCCATGACTTGTGGTGCACTGAGATAGTGGCACCAGAGCTGGGCGTGCTCATGTGAAGAAATTGTCAATGATTGTGTCCGTTCGGGATATTCCTGCCGCAGCTGCAGTGGGGTGTGTTACACCTGCCTCATCTTCATCATCATCGTCCCAGGTCTTAAAACACTGCCTGAGGTGACATTGTTGCGTCCGCAGTACACAGCACGTGACTCAATCATAAAGGGTACATGAGCTGTGGTGCACAGTTAGTGGCACCTGTGGCGCTCAGGGGGTGCGCAGCCAGCGATGATGCGTGGTCTGGGCGGGCCGCACTGGGAGCAATGTCTTTTGCCTATTGAATTCTGCCTCAATATGGCCACGTGGTGTTGACTTGTGGTGCACAGAGTTAGTGGCACCTGTGGCGCTCAGGGGGTGCGCAGCCAGCGATGATGCGTGGTCCGGGCGGGCCGCACTGGGAGCAATGTCTTTTGCCTATTGAATTCTGCCTCAATATGGCCACGTAGCGTTGACTTGTGGTGCACAGAGTTAGTGGCACCTGTGGCGCTCAAGGGGTGCGCAGCCATCGATGATGCGTGGTCCGGGCGGGCCGCACTAGTCTGTTGCCTACTGGACTGCGTCATCTGCAATCGCGACTCGATCTGAATTGTGAGCCCTGCTGACCGCAGTGTAGGCCGAAGGCAGTATCCAGCACACACATTACTCCGTGGTGCTGTGCGGCTGGGTGCGCTGGGGGCCTGTGTCGCGGAAGCCAGCGTTCGGCTGAGGAGGCTGGCGGTCACAGCGGTGGACTTGTGGCAGGGTGAGGGGCGCCACCCTGGCAGACACATTGGCCATCCCGGAAGTGAACCACGCCCAGAGCCCCGGCCGATTTATTCACACTCCTACGCTTACAGGGGGGGACGGCACAGCTACATGACCAAGGTCTTCCCCACTGCCTGAGGTAACATGGTTGCGTCCACTGTCCACGACACTGCAAACACCTGCAGTATATGTCCATATGGATAGGTCTGTGCTCTGCATACTAAGGTCTGTCCAGCACATCACCGCCACACTTGGCATTGTGTGCATTCTTATTCATGGGTGACTTGCCTCCTTCACACATACTTGGTTCCCACCTCTCCCCACATTCTGCTATTGTGTGGCTGAGGGGCCATGCCGTTTTTGGAACGTCCGCTGTCCTGTTCTGCGCTGCCTCGGTGGTAGTCTGGAGGGGGGGTGGTCCGGGGGGGGGTGCTGGGGGTGGTGGCGGTGGGTGTTGTGGCCCTCTTTGGTCTCCGAGCTGCATGATCAGTGTCTCCATGGCACATGTTGGTCTGCAGATGTGGCTCTGGGCTGGGCTCCCTTTCTACTGCAGTTTGTCGTCCTGCTTAACACCAGTAAAAGGCAGGTGTTAAATCCCTGCTGCTAACGCGCCTTATCGCCTGTTTTTGGTTCGCATCGCAGATCTGGCTGGTCGTTGTGAATGTCGCGAAGTGGTGTTTTCGTGTGTTTTTGCACGGGAACGCTTACTCTGCATATCATTAGCGTTAGTTGTCTCTCTCATCCGTGGCGATGTTTTTTGCGGCAGCTATCGCTGGAAAACTGGCGCTGTGGTCAGTTTGCACCAGCTTGAGAATTGGGCGATAATTCTTTCGCCACTTTTGCTGCGCTAAAGTGGTGATAAGTCCTTGAGAATATGCCCCGCAGTGTACAACAAGAGGTCAGATGGATCCACATTTAACACACAATCACTAAAAACTTTGATAATCTACTCATAGACGTATATGCTTAACTTACGCGCCAACTGCTGAGATGATGTCACTCAACTATCAAGCATCAGAGGCTTAGGCAGAGAGGCTAGCACCAGAAACAACATTTTGAATGATTAATTTGTTGAAACAATGACTCAATTATATTCACACATTTGCTTTAGATAATGGATTTTAGCCTAGCGGTCATGTCCTTTCCTCCATGGCTTCTCAAGGTATTTCAGCTATTTATTCTTAGCTCTTAACTGCTCATCAAATCTTCTACAGGAGGTAAATGTATGTTTCTCACAGGTCTACAGAAATGGAAGAGGAAGTGTAGTGTAGCTCCTATTTCCCTAATAGGCTCTGCGCATTGGAATAATATACCCTATAGGCTTGACATAGGACTAAGGTCGGTATGTCCCTATCGAGTATATTAAACTTAATTACTTGTGCCAGCTAGCTCAGAGGCCACTAGAAACTCCTTGGATAACAAGAAGGAGTAGTTTCTGGCAGCTGCAAAACATGACCACTTTGTTTCCCTTTAGAATCAGAACGTGTCCCAGAGTCGTGGAAACAATAGATAACCGTTTCACTCAGCTCAATCGTGCATGCTTAGTTTTCCTCAAAGTTACACAGGAAGAATAGATGGGCGTTTCAATAAAAGGATTTATGGAACAGTCTTGTTTCTTGTGTAAGTAATATGTGCAGTTACGAAGACAAGAAAGTATGCAAGATAAATAATGTACAGCGTAAGCAGTAGAAATAAATAATACTGCGTTAGCATTATCTTTTAGCGTATATTCACATACATAAATAACATGAGCTAAAAATGCGAGTACTCATACGATGCGTCTCTAAGCTAGTTCTACCCCAGTGTACCTAACCTAACCTAGGTGTAGGGAGAGGTATGAAGTAGGTGAAGTATTCCTTACTATGGTATACTAAGAGTATGTTACGCCTAGTATGTCTAGTATGCCAAGAGTCTAGTATGCCAAGAGTCCCTCTAGGTTCTAGTCAGCTCCATACCTTAAGAATGAGAGAGGTGGGAATCTCTTGCCAGACTCGAACTCCAACACCCCGCAAGGAAGTCAGATCACTGGAAGCTGGACTCTCTGCGTGCAGGGATGACAGCGTCTTCTCAGTGCGTAAGGCCGGGAAACGGGCTCCTCTGAAGTCGAGGTCTCCTCTGGTTTACAAGGGCTAGGGAAGGTATATTTATACCTGAGAGGTACCTCATAATGTTAGCATTGACGTGAATCGGACAGCGGAAGACGTCATGAATGAACCCCTAAGGTATAACGGTTCATGCATAATAGATGAGTCCTTGAAGAAATCAATAGTCCTGTGCTAGGGAAACTCCCGAAGCCTAAGGGTCTGTTCTTCAAGAACTCGTTGTGACGTTAGGGTGGACGGATGTCAGAGACCATGCCTGTACTTGGAGTGCACGGTTTAATGCCTAAATAAGGACTGGGATTTTATGCCTATATAAGGGCAGGGCGAATTGTACCTATATAAGGACATGATACAGGAAAACCTATATACGGACACCCTAAGAGGAATACAACACCCACTCCACTTTCGTGTGTACGATAATAATATAAATGCTAAACATTTAAAATGCTAAACAGAAAATGGAGTACCGCATATTGCTAAAACATTTCTTTTTTTTTTAATAAATCTTTTTATTACAACATACATCGGTTCATATATACAATACAGAAATCACTGCCAATTAATAAATAGTAATTTTGTACAGAGGAAAAGGATTACATATCTACATCAGAGGGGAGTGGCTCGGATCAGGAGGGGACATCTGAGTCAGCTATAACAGGTGGCATACATATTCCTCCTCGAAAGTCGTTCCATGGATTCCATATTCGGACCCACTTTTTGGGGCATCCCCTGGTGGTATACACTGTCTTCTCCCTAAACATACACCAATCTAGGTCCCTCTCCCAGGCTTCCAGAGTCGGTGGTTTAGCAGCGCCCCATAGTTGTGCAATGTTTCTCTTGGCTATCATGAACCCCAGGCTGGCCCATTGTATCTGATGCGTGCTCAGGTCTGTGGGCTCCCATATGTTTAGAAGGCAGCGTCTCGCCTCCAGCGAGAGGCGGACGTGTAACACTTCCCACATTACCTTATGTACCCCGCGCCAGAAGGAACTAACGTGTTCACATTCCCATATGATGTGCAGGAAGGTTCCCAGGTGTCCACATCTTCTCCTGCATTCCCCACTATCTGTTCCCCCCATCCGGATCAAGCGTGGCCCGGTGATGTATACCCGATGGAGTATCTTTAGCTGAACTAGTCTCAGGCGTGCCGGTATGGCGACCACCCTAGGGGAGGCCACCGCCTCCCGCCAGTCCTCATCGTCCATCTCGATCCCGTCCCCCATCCATCGTTCCCTTAATGTCTGGAGTGGGTCTATCGTGTTATTTATCAGCTTTTTATATATTAAGGAGATCGTCTTGTCTGGTAGGTGTCCGTCCAAGATTCTGTCCTCTAGGGGCGAGGCTTCCCGGGGGTACCCCTTTGGGCAGATGCGATTGGATCGCATGTTGGATTTGAGCATATCTGAAATATTCAGTGTCGGCTAGGTTATATTCAGTCTGCAGTGTGGTGAAGGACTTAACTCTCCCCTCTTCCCAAACGTCTTTGACTTGTGTTATGCCAATGAGGTCCCATTTGTCGAAGCCCTTCGACCTCCATAAGTTACCCAATAATTCAGAATCCCACAGTGGGGTTGCCAACGTCAGTTTTCGTCCCCACCCCAGGGAGTTGGTTGCTTCATGCCAGATGCGGACCGAGTGGTTTGTTGGGCCTGTTAGATGGTATCTCTTGGGCCGCGCGTAGAGTGCCCTGTTGTAGTTGCCTCCGGAGAGGAGCCATTTGTCCATGCCATAGCCCGGATCGTCGCCCCTCCCATATGTACCATGATTGATGGCAGCAAGGTGTGCTGCCCAATAGTATTTTTTAATGTCCGGGAGGCCTATGCCACCATCGTACCAGTTTAGGGTCAACTTATTTAGGGCGATACGCGATCTGCCGTCCCAGAGCAGCTCTCTCTGAAGACCCTCTACTTCCCTGAAGAAGTGCGCCGGTACCGGGTCCAGGGCATTTTGTAATACATATAGGAATCTGGGCAGGGACATCATCTTAAACAGGGTCGCTCTGCCCAGTAGGGAGAGGGGAGTGCTTTCCAATTGGCGATGTCTTTTTTGAGTTTACGCAGAGGTGGAAGAAGATTGTGGGCATATCGGGCCACGGGATCCAGAGAGATGAAAACACCCAGGTATGTAAAGCCCTCAGTTGTAATTCGAAGCGGGCAGTCTCTCGGGAGGATGGGGGCTCCCCTGAATGATGAGTAGTACGGATTTGCACCAATTAATGGTGAATCCAGAAAATCTCCCGAATACTGCCAGGATATCTAACACTACTATTAGGGATTTCCTCGGGGAGGCCAGATAGAGTAAAATGTCGTCTGCATAGAGTGAAATCCGGTCCTCCCGCTCGGGGGCCCACCCCAGCCCTCGTATCCTGGGGTCCCATCGGATCCATGCAGCCAGTGGTTCCAGAGCGAGGGCAAAGAGCAGCGGCGAGAGTGGGCATCCCTGACGGGTACCACGACTGAGCGGGAACGTGGCCGACAGTTTATTGTTGACTACTACCTGTGCCAGTGGATCCTGATACAGGAGACGAGCCCACTGTATGTATTTTGGGCCAAAGCCCAGTTTTGCCAGAACTGCCCAGAGGTAGGACCATTCGACCGTGTCAAACGCCATGGTTGCGTCCAATGACACTATCACCGCCGCCTCCCGAATGGTGGACGCCCTCCCCAGCACTCCGTTAATCCTGCGAATATTTAGGGCCGTGTTTCTGTGGGGCATGAAGCCTGATTGGTCTGGGTGCACCAGGGTGCTTATTACTTTTAGCAGGCGAATCGCCAGGAGCTTTGCCAGGATTTTGGGTTCGGCATTGAGGAGGGAGATCGGCCTATAGGAGGAGCAGTCCGTCCTGGGCCTCCCTCCTTATGTATCGTAACGATAGTGGCTATTCTCTGCTCCCGTGGCAGCACCCCACAATCTCTAGATTCCTCAAACATCGCTTTTAGGTATGGTGCAAGTTTGTCGGGCCGCAGTTTATATAGTTCGATGGGGATACCGTTGGGTCCCAGGGCCTTGCCTGGTTTCAATGCACGAATTGCTTGCGCGATTTCATCTGTGGTTAAGTCACTATCCATAAAGTCGCGCTCTGCTGAGGAGAGGCAGGGGAGCCTGATATCGCGAAGGAGGTCCTGTGAGTCTTCCTCTGTGTGTGGGGTCACTGTCGTATATATATTGTGTAGGTGGGCGGCGAATCTGTCCACTATTTCTTGAGGTTCAGTAATGGAGACGTCTCTCTCGCCCTTAAGCTCCGGGACCAATCTACTCGCCCATTCTTTTTGTCTAGCCATGCTAATAGCTTCCTGCTTTGTCACCCTGTTCGTAGATCCTACCTTGTCGCTCCCTACCTAGTAGTTTGGCCGTGTCTGTAACTAGGGCTTTGTATTCGTGTTGTTTCAGGCTGAGGGAATGGAGTTTCTCCGGTGTCACGCCCGATTCTAGGTCGCCTTCCAGCCTGTAGATGTCTGCCTCTATAGCGAGGACTTCTTTTTGTTTATCTTTCTTCGCCCCGGCGATCAAGGACAGAGCCTGTCCCCGAATCACAGCCTTGAACGCTTCCCACAGGGACTGGGATGAAGATACTGACCCTACATTCTCGGAGAAGTAGTCGTCCATGGCCTTGTGGAGGTCTCCACGGAGTTTCGGGTCTCGAAGGTACCAGGGATTAATTGGAGCCAGTCTACCCACTGCTACTTGATTGAGTACTATGTGTACCCATATCGGAGAGTGATCCGAGATGCCCCTCGCTAAGTGTCTGATTTCGTGTATGTGCGTGACTTGTGCTGCGGGGACCAGGCAGTAATCCAAACGAGATAGGCTATGATGGGCGCCCGAGTGAAAGGTGTGCTGTATCTGGTCTGGGTGGTGTGTGCGCCAACCGTCTACCAACCCCATAGTGTCGAGAAATTCGGGCAGCCAGCGTGCAGATGGTCCTATCTCCCTGGGGGGTATCTGTCCAGTGTGCCTGAAACTACTGCATTAAAATCTCCTCCGAGGACCAGGAGGCCATCTGGTACCGTAAGTAGGACGGAGCCCAGGTCGGCGAAGGTGGAGCCCTGCACCCCCGGGGGCACATAGACCGACATTAATGTAATGGAGCGGCCCTCCCATGTGCCAGAGATCCCAGCATATCTACCCCTCCCATCCGTCCACACGGATTCCACCGTCAGGGGAAGTGTTTTTTAACCATGATGCCCACCCCTCTGGAGCCCGAGGTGAATCCCGCGTGTGCGATCATTGTGTACCCTCCCCTGTGCATAGCTCTACAGAGATTCCCGACCAGGTGAGTCTCTTGTAGGAGTACGATGTCTGGACCCTGACGTTTTATGTATTGGAGTACCACGCTGCGTTTAATCTTGTCCCCAAGTCCGTTAACATTCCAGCTCAATATTTTAACATTTTTATCCCCCATGATGCTTGTGGTTTAGGTTACTATTGGCAGATGGCTCCGTCATCTTTGTGGCATGTGATACCGATGTAAAAACAATACTACTACATAAACATAACCCCCCAACCCTCCAACCCCCCCCTTCCCCCCAACATCCCCCCACCCCGCTGCCCTGCACTCTGGGCTCAGAACTGCCCATAAGAAACTTGCAGAGTGCCTGTCGCCCCAATAAAGAACTAATAGAAGATAATGTGAGGGCGTGACAGCCCGCTTTCCCATCCCCCCCCCGGACTATTATACGTTGACAAGTTCCCTACGTGGGATACACCCCAAAGGTTCCGAAGAATTGTCAACTAGAGGGGAGGCTTCTCCCCGGGATCCAGCCGCCGCACCGCCTGTTACCTGTCCCAGCCAAACTCGATGGCCAGACCTCGCTAGAGGGGATTCCTGTTCATGACGTCATTGTCAGATGTGTGCCTGAGAGGCATCTTCTCCCCCAGCCGTTCGATCTCGCAAGGCCCGCTCCGTCTGATGTTCCAGCCAGTCCTCCGCTTCCTCGGGCTGTTCGAAGAACCAGATTTTCCCTCCGGCTTCTACTCGAAGGCGCGCTGGGAATAGCATAGAGTATTTCAGTCCCCTTTCCCTAAGTTTCTGCTTCACTATGGTGAAGGACTTTCGTTGACGCTGCACTCGTTGCGTGAAGTCCGGGAAAAAGGAAATGTTGGCGTTCTCAAAGCGGAGGCCTGTCCCCGTTCTGGCATTTTGAAGGATCACGTCTCTGTCCCGGAAGTTTAGCACTCTAGCCAGCATTGGGCGTGGGGGCTCCCGGCCTGGGACGACCCCTGGGATTCTATGTGCCCTCTCAATGACAAAAAACTTACTCAGGCCCTTAGGTTTTAGGTGTTGCAACACAAGGTCTTCCACGAAAAGGTCCGGAGTCTGTCCCTCCGCTTTTCAGGTACTCCCAAAATGCGCAGGTTATTGCGGCGTAGGCGCCCTTCATAGTCATCAAGCTTAAGTTCTGCGGTTTTCCGGAATGCTTGCATGTCTTGCATTTCACCCTGGAGCAGGGCCACATCGTCTACCAGACTGGAAGTGGTGAGCTCAACCTGTTTAACCTTTTCGTTAAGTTTAGTGAGATCAGCCCGGATCAGGTTGACCTCGATGGCGATGGTGTCCATTTTGTGTTCCAGTGCAGCCTGGCCCGTAGTGATTGCTTTCATGACGTCTTTTAGGGACAGTTCCCGGTCCCCATCTCCGAGTTCTCCGGTAGCGCCACCGCCAGACTGTCGGCTCTGTAGCATATCTTTTGGGAGGGTATAGCGGTCCAGCTTGTTAGTTTGCACCAGTTTCGAACCCCTTGTACCTGTGACTTTGCTCTTCTCCGCTGCCATTGTGGCTCGTGGTCAACCCTCCGCTGCACCGCTTGGTTCTATGTCCGGTGTTATGGTGTGCGGCCCCAGTCCGTCGTCTGCCAATCCTTAGGCGATAGTCAGCGGGGCTGCAAGGCACTGCTACCCCGTTCCCAGCTGGCCCTGCGGCTCGTGGGGGTTAGATCATTTGGGTGCGGCCAGGCATCCTCCGCTACACCGCTTTATCCCAGCGTCGGCCCCGGCCACCGTGTAGGCAAGCTTGTGGACGCTTGGTGCCTCTCCTCCCTGTCGCTTATCACCTGGCCTCCGTATGGAATAGTGGAAGGCGCCTCCGCTTTACCCCCCAGCCGGATCCCTGCATGGATCGGTGTTCCGGTTTCAGACTGCTGGGGGGGGGGGGGTTTGGTGTGTGGGAGTCAGGGACCCACCACTCCTTGGGCCCCTCTCGGTCTTCCCCCCTGACTTAGGGTCTCCGGACCGTTACACAGCCCCACCGGTCAGCCGCCACACGTCGGTGCCTCGGTGTCTGGAGCGGCGTCGATTGCTTCTGGTCCGCGACCGGGAGGGCCGTATTGCCAGCTCGATGTATCGCAGCCACCGCCCGCAGGGTAACTTTTGCGCAGGATCCACTGGGGCTACAGGCCGCGCCCCGTCTTCTCCCGGCGGCCGGACCTTCAAATTTAGCCCCCGGCTTCAAGTTGCGGATAGGCCCTCGTCTTCCGGGACCCAGAACTCCGGCCCTGGATGATTTAGAGCGGCGGGTGTTGGCCCCGGAGCCTCCGCTGGTATGCAGGCACGATCCCCACCTCGGGAAGCCGGATCTTTATTCAGGATTGACGGAGGAGGGATAGGGTTCACGGAGCCGAGCGCTCAAGCGGCCATTTCGTTCCGAGTCTTGGCCACGCCCCCCGCTAAAACATTTCTTAAAAGCATTTAAAAAACCTATTAGAATGCAAAAAGTACTGTACATTTTAAGCATTGCTTCTCATTTCAGGCATATATTTGAAAATAAAATGCAATTCGAATGAAATAAGCAGTAATAATTACATGTGACAAAAAAATGATCGATAAGTTGTTCAAAATCAAAGTCTTTTCATGTCATGGAAATTAATGAACTTTTTAGACTAACAAGATGACTAAGTGTCTGTGGAAGTACCGCGAAGTCCATACTATAAGAATAGTTCTACTTCAAGCAGATTGTCGTGCCATTTGGTTTGAAAAAATGGAAAAAGTTCAATTTGGGAAGAGTTCCAAGTTTTTGAAATATGAAGGGCAAATTGTTATTGCATCTCTGGAACACTGTGGGCTGAATCAGAGTCAGTGTACGGGTCTGGTGTAAACATGAGATCATCTATTTCTGTAGACAAAATATCGTCCACTGCAGTTGGTGACATTCGGAACACCTCGTGTAGTAGATTAATTGCACAGAGATGTGAAGCATCGCTTTCAGCATAGGATGCCGCAGCAATGTTCGCGTCCGTTGTTACCTGTGTGCCTGTAGATCCATCTCGTACCTCAGCAGCAGCCGGAAGCGTCTGTGAGATCTCAATGAATGCCATCATCAGGATTGGTAGCCTCTGGGGACAACACAGAGCATGGGCCGTTATCGGGTACAGCAGAGTATCGATATCCGTTGGCGTAGCTGATGGAAATGTTAGACAGGTGTCCAACACGCATTCTTTACCGCATAGCAGGCGTCGTAGAACAGGTAAGATGCAATCTTGCCAGATTGGTCTGAATGACAGGAACCACGTGGTATTAAGTTCCCGTAGACGAGTCATGCCAAAAAGCTGTACTATTCGCTCACGGCACTTTCGTTCAAGGAGAGCCTTCTCCACTTCGCTCGGAGTGATGTCTGCGAATAGGCTGGCCATAGCGTAATAGCAGGAAGAGAAATAGAATTCCGGCAACAAGTGCTAGAATTAATGGTATGCCACCAAACACCGAATGTGCAAAGTTTGGCATGATTCCGAGGACTGCCTGGAAAGGTGCTAACAGTCCGGAACAGATGCTCTTAAATACATGTACAATTCCGCTTGTATCAGACATGTTAAAGATACGTCCTATCATTTCTATGAAATGTATAGGGCAGTTTGTACGTAATAAAGTTTGTATCTCAGCCGAAGTCCTTGCAATTTGTAGATCATAGGTTTCTTTGGCCGAGGTCAAAGGCACTGTTTGTTGTAAAAGCATGGCTTTCATTCTGCTTAAAGTATCAAATCTTATAAAAGAGACGTTCAGTGAAGGCCACAAAGGCCACTCCCTGACTGTGTTTATTGGGGCAAACAATACTTGCATACAGCAAGTGACCCTGGAGTTCACCGTTACTAGATATGGGATGCCTGGCAACATGCCGCAGCAACTCTGATCATTCAACATGAGGTAACTCCCATTAGAAAGTTGTCCAAACGTTGGATTAATCACAGCAGCTGGTGTACCCTGCTGATGGCAAGACAAATTTGCCACAGAACCATTACAAGCCCCGTGTAAAGAAATGTCCTGACATATTAGTGAACTGCTCAGTGCATTTTTACAGTGTGTACCGCTCAGAAACCCTTCACGATCCCCACTCCAACATCTATATGTATATGGTAAATTCCAAGATGTCTTAATGTATTCCTTACCCAACCTTTCATATTTGCCTGCTTGCATTTGTTTGAGGCAATACTGAAACTGAAAAGTAGTCACAGGTAGTGTGATTTTGCCATGAATAAGCCATTCTGTAGCTGGTTTTTCTGCCACTGTGAATGGTAACTTTTCCAGTTTTTCAATGCCCAGCACTGTATACTTTGCTCCTCTTTGTGCCAGTTCGATCTGTTTATCAGTTAGATTGTATTCTGCAAACAGAGCCGTCGTGTTGATAAAACGCCAAGGCACATAGCCTGCACGCAAAGATTGCAGCGTCCAGCTTAATAACACAATAGAACGTAATTGAGATTGGCCTTGTTGTAACATCGCCAAATCTTGTTCCAGTATGTCGATAGCAGAGGATACAATGCCGTCCAGTGAATATATTCTGGAGGACAAAGTTGTTAACCCATTGTCGACCACAGAGAGAGTTTTCTCTAAATTAATACGATCAAGTTCACGTATTCGTTCTGCGGCCTCCATCTGTGACACTTTCCATGCTTCATTATAGGCAGCATAAATCCCGGCATATATGAAACGTTTTTGACGCGGTTTTCTTGGTCCAAGCAAGAATTCCTAAGGTCTGCGTCTTCTTTAAGTAAGGATAAGTGTTGTTTCACATCCTTAAGTGTAGATTTTTGTAGCCAATCGATGCATATTTTTCCTACACTGTATGTTGTTACTACCCCGGATGCTGTCTTTGGACGTATCTTGGGTCTGGCCTATGAATAGTAAAGGCCTGAGTTTTATTCAGGAATCTTTCCTGACAGTTGTTCGTGTCTGTGGGCCAGATCAACCATTTTCTCCAATCAGGATTAGTTCTGTTGAGTTGTAGTATTTTGTCAACTGTAACCGCTGCCTGTGTATTGTTATCACTTGCAGGTGTTGGTATAGAAGGTGTTTTCATCTCTTTGATCTTGGTTAGTCCAAGACAAGATGTTTGTTGGACAGTTTCATTCAAAAACATGATTTGTTCAGGGACGATGCAGGCTCTAAATAAAGCTTCTATGCCCTGCACTTGCCAATCTTTAGTACCCCAGACAGTTTTTGTGTCTATTGTGTCTTTCCAAAAGTCGAAACCCTGTATAGACATTTGGGCAATAAATGCTGCAGAATAAATCTGTTTTGTATTTGTTAACATAATTTTCAGTCCTGTCTTGTTTACATTTTTATAGTAAAACGTTTCTGGATCAGATGTATTGTAACCTGAATAATATGGAAACTTATTAGCAAATGTTTTTGAACTACCTTTTGGTGGTGTAGGACAATGCTCCCATTGGCTAAACATAAACACATTTCTAGGGTATGCAGATTTATGCAAATAATGATGACCATGGTGGTTATAGCAATACAGCTGTTCATAGTCTGATGAACCCTCTAAATTTTCATTTTTAGAAAATGCAGCAGATTTTTCTTGGTCAAACATTATGTCGTTAACAGTCTCAAAGTCCCAATCATCAGAATAGGTACTAGACGAAATGAGATCACTTAGTGAAATTTTAAACAAATGTGGAATGTTCAATTGTTCCGTTGGGCCGAAGATATCAAAATCTGTTTTGTCCCACAATATACCATCCTGTATAGGAACGGCTGTGATGTTCACTGTTGACAAGTCTCTTGCTTCACGATGGGAAGATTTATGAGGTTTCAAAAGTAAGTTCACATCTTTTCTTTCAGTGTTCACACGGATGTATCTGCCATTTATAAGCACGCTCATAGTCATAACCAAAGCTAGCCAAAGCAGGAAAACAAATATTCCAGAAATAATCCAGAGTTCAATCCATGGTGAAACCAGATAAGTCTTTTTCAGAAAGTGAAGAAAGTCTTGTACTTGCTGCTTGAATGTTAATGATGCTGGCGTCGTTTCAGGTTCACTGGGATCTTCTGAGAACGTATCAAAGTTAATGAAATAGCCAGAAGCAGTTCTGTCAATTGTTGAAATTGCATCAGGATTTGTAGAAATCGCTGGAACCAGTTGATCACTTGCTACATTGGTGTAGACAGGTGTATTTGGACGAACTGTTACTTGATTTTCAAGAGGGATGAGTTCCATTGCGTTGTTGCTTAGTCCTTCATCTGTTACTGCTGAATTCTCGATGGTTATCAGTCTTTCAGTCTGAACCTCTTGGTTAGTAGCGAGAGGAGTGCGTCTGCTACTAGGTCGTAGTCCACGAGGCGTACTATTTAGTATTGGCCACATACTGTGGTTTGATGAGGTCGATGGACACAAATCTTTTCTCCTTTTTTCCAGCAAGGGGCGGCAGTAGTACTGTTCTTGTTCCTTGAACAGCTAGGACAGGTACTGGTTGTCTGTAAGAAGGTCCAAATTCCTTCTTGTCCGCAATCTTTTCTCTGACTAGATCCCCAACTTTTGGAATCCAGACAGGCCTTGCTGGGACAGCCGGTTGATCCCCAGTGGTGGTTGGCTGCAGGAACACGTTGCTTTGTTTCGTTCTTAATTTGTTTAAGTCCTGTAAAACAGCCAAACGATCTTTGATATCAAACGGTTTATTTTCCACCACTGTGCCTACGTGATCGAGGTCTGGTACCTACATTCTTGTCCCAAATAGGACCTCATATGGAGTGACCCCCCCTAGAGAACTTCTTGGCAAGTTATTTAATGAGCGTTGGACCCCATAAAGATGTTTGACCCACCCATCACCCGAACCTAATACCCTAGCTGTTATAGACTGCTTTATGTCCCGGTTTTTCCTTTCCACAACCGAATTTCCCTCAGGATGGAATGGAGAGGAGTACCGCAATGCAACGCCCAGACTGGCCATGGCTTCTTTGTAAGCCCGAGAGCTAAACGCAGGGCCCTGGTCAGAATGTAGCGTGCCTATTGCGTATGTGCCGATAAAGACTCGCAAATCTTTTATAACCGTTCGAGCGTCAGCCGAGCGCTGAGGCCATATCCATAGGAACCTTGATTTAGTATTTGTGGGATTGCACTTGTCCAGGAGGACGCCTGTGCATAGATAGTCTAATGCTGTCTAACAATGGTGTCTGTGCAGGGCAGCTACATTCGTAGCATGGTGTCTGGTGGCTTTCTCGCTGTAATTTGCAGTCTATGCAGTTGTTGATGAATATGTGTATTTCTGTATTCATCCCAGGCCACCAGTACATCTCTTTTAATGTCAATATTATTTTAGAGATCCCTTGATGTGACAGACCCTCCCCCAAATGTGTTTCATAAATCAAAGCTGCTCTACGTTCCATGTTTGGAATTACCCTATCCCCCACTCCAGGGATTCGAGTAAAAGGAACGTTGTTCGCATCAATTACATAAGAGTACTTGAGTGGAAACTTTTTTGGTAACGCTGCACCACTGCCTTTGCTTGTAGCATTGACAGCCAACATTATCTCACCGTCTATTTTTGTTTTTGAACGAGTGATCGCAGCTACGGAAGCCGTCTGAACAGCCCTCTTTGCGGCTTCGTCAGCCAATGAATTCCCTGCAATGTGAACGCCATCACGTTGATGACTCAGTGTGTGGATCACGTGAGCCTTTGGTAGTTCATTTTTCAACTGAACTACTTGTTCCCAAAGCGTTTTATGCTTTATTGTGCCACCTTTCGCATCTTTGAATCCATTTTCAAGCCAGTTTTGTATATATTCATTATACGACTGAACACAGTAAAAGGAATCGCACACTATTAGTGTGGGGAATTCTCGATCTGTACTTTCAAGTGCCAGTTTGAATGCTTGTAGTTCAGCTCGCTGAGCTGTACAATCTCCTAGAGATTGTGTCTTTGTGACCATACGTCTGAAGATACCATCTCGCATGCGACCTTTAACGATTGCACACGCTGCACTGTAAGCTTTCTTACCCCCTGTTGCGGGTTGTGCGGATCCGTCAGTGTAAATTATGAATTCGTACTGATCGAGAGGCAGAATTTCAGTGGGCAGAGGACATTCTTGTTCATATTGCAGGAATGCTTGTGTTTTTAACTCAGGATCAAAAACATATTCAACATCGGTTGCAGCAAGAGAATTAACCCACTGTATCCATCTTGGATGTAATGCTTTAGCATTTGGGATGCTTGCTTTTGTGACCGCTTCTAAAGCCGGTACTGGGGTCACGACAATAATGCGTTTCCCTTGGGCTAGGGCTCTTTCTTTTGCTACAGCGGTTTGAACTGCTGTCAGAATGTTTTCAGTTGAAGTGAAGCGCATTTCCGCTTGTGTGTACAAATGAGATTTGTATGCAATTGGTATTTTTTCACCCTCATTAAATGTTAAGTAGGTGAATCCGCATTGACCCGAAATTATTCGGATCACCAGGTTGCGTTGACTTACGCGTGTTTGTAAGTGATTTGTTGCTAACCTAGTTAGCCTGTAGTGAACACAAGATTTCTGTATGTTCTTGTGTCCAATTCTTGATTGAAAAATCAGGTTTGAATAGTGCGTAGAGAGGTTTAACCCTTTCCGCATAATTTAGAATGTATGTTCTTCCAAAGTTTTGGAAACCCAGGATGGATTGTAAGTTTTTTGCGTTTTTGGAGGTTGGAGCAGCGCACACTTTTCTAAAAAGTTAGCTGCCAAGCTCTTGCCTTCACTTGAAAGCTCGTATCCTAGAAACAGGACATTGAGATGGGCAATTCGGGACTTTTTAAAGTTGAACTTGTAGCCCTCAGAGGCGAAACCCAATATAATGGTGCTCACCCTGTTCAAGTGTTTGTCCAGGTCATCGTCCGTCAGATAGATGTCATCGGCATAGGACAATGCCTCATTGTCATAAATTTGTAGTAACTCTGTTACTCTCGCTGAGAATAACCCCGGGCTGTTCTTGAACCCTTGTGGGAGTCGACAAAATTGACGCTGGGTCCCCATTATGGAGAATGCTGTTAAGTACCTGCTTTCAGGTGCTATGTTTTGACAAAAGAAACCATTTGAGATATCTAATGTGGTTTTATATTTTTTACGCACAATGTTATTCATTAATGCTGTGCTATGTGCATTTTGCACTGCAAATGTTTTAGAACAAGTGTTTAAATGTCTGTAATCCAAAACTAGACGATAGGTGTTGTCTGGTTTGGAGACAGGAAACAAAAGATTGTTCATTGAGGAGGTGCATTTTTCAAACACCCCTTGGTATTCAAGTTGATCTAAGATCTCCCTGACCTGTTTTTTAGCTTCTTGCTTTATTGCGTACTGCCTTTGTGCAGTTGGTTCATGTTTCAGATGTATTTTATGGTGAGGTGAGTCCTCATCCCATCCTACATGATTTTTAGGTCGAGCCTCGAGTAGCGCGCAAGCGCTGCTCTGCGAGACTTATAGTTAGGGAGTTTGAAAAGCTGACCAGACGCTCGTGCGTCATGGCCTTTTCCCTGCGGTTACACGCAAGCAAAAGGCCATGGTGCACGAGCGTGTGGTCACGCCTGCTGCTCGCAAGCGCACGCGCACCACTCGCGTGCTTGTTTAGTTTGACTTTCGCGGCCGCGTCACTTTTTTATTTTTTTCAGTTTCGCATAATCGCGGCACCCGCGCTTTACTTTTAAAATTAAAAGTAAAGCGCGGGTGTCACATGTAGCAAAAGTAAAGAAATAGATGTTTTTTCTATTTCTTTACTTTTGCTCAATCGCGGCACCCGCGCTTTACTTTTTAACATGGTTTAGGTAAAGCGCCGGTGCCGCGATTGCTGCAAAAGTAAAGAAATAGAAAAAAACATCTATTTCCTTACTTTTGCTATAAGCACGGCACCGGCGCTTTACCTTTAACCATGTTAAAAGTAAAGCGTCGGTGCCATGATTGCTGCAAAAGTAAAGAAATAGATGTTTTTTTCTATTTCTTTACTTTTGCAGCAATCAAACACATTGGCAAAGTCAATAGCTCTGCCTAAACACTTATAAGGGCCCAAAAGCGAGACCTATTGGCTATGCCAATGCTTGTTATATAATGCTGGGGCCTGGGCTACTGCCCATTTCCTGGCATATGTATATTTTTGGTGAATTGGAATATGGTTGGAGAAGGCAGGCATAATAATGTCCTAGCCATGTGGGCACTCCCTGACAAATTGTGGTGGATAGTCTTTTTCTGCTAGAAGTATGTCATAGCCCTTCGAAGGTTTTTCCCAAAAGAGTGCTTTCACCTGTCTAGGTATGTCTCCCTCCATTCGGAGTGTTATTTCATATAACCTTTGTGGAGTACTAACCCTGGTGTCTACAGTCTCAACTGTAATGTACTCATTCAAGTCCACTATCTCCAGAAGTTCCTTCACGTTCTGGCGAACTATTGTGACTTCTGCTGCACTGTCCAGCATTGTCTGAGCCCATTCTCCGTTCTTGAGTTGTGTTCTCAGTATCCTCGGCATGTCTGATCTTCAGACCTGCTACTTTCTTTTGGAAAATTGAGATTTTGTTTTATTTTTTGAAGCGTGTTTATCTTCCTTGGATTTCACGCGTTCTTCTCTATTTTCTGATCGTCCTCTTCTTTCCGAAGTCCGTGACGAGATCTGAAAGGTACGAGAGGAACGTTATCAGTATCTTGATACCTGTTTGGTTTTCTCAAATTATCCCTATTCCTGAGGTTATACCTCCTTTCAGAGGGCTCCTTTTGAGGAGACCTTCCTCAGGATTGAGAACGTTTCTCGTTTGAATTTTGTTTATTAGTTTCCCACTTCTTTTTAGAAGATGTAGGAGTTTGTTTAATAG
Source organism: Calotriton arnoldi (assembly GCA_963921515.1). Lineage (NCBI taxonomy): Eukaryota > Metazoa > Chordata > Amphibia > Caudata > Salamandridae > Calotriton > Calotriton arnoldi. Next base: position 3,818,889 of record CAWUFW010000229.1, read on the forward strand.
AGTCCTTTTCAGGAGTCTCAGATAGTTTTGGTTTTAATGGTCTTCCACCCAAACTATCTCTGCATAGGATTGTTCAATTATTCTGGGTAGCTCAGTTTGATGTTCTGTAACATCGAATTCTCTTAATCGTTGGCGGATCGCCACTGCTGCTGCCTCCCCTTTAATATTAGATAATATTATTGTTGAGACCTGGTCGTAATTTTTCAGTAATTTCATACCTAAATTCAGAGCAGGCTCTGCCCCGTATTCGTTTTGAATTTGTTTCAGGATATCAGGTATTACCGCAATTGATGGAATACCATGTGTTTTAGTATAGATGGCAGCAAAGACTGAGCCCCAAGTGGTGCAGTCTTCCAGTTGTGGTGTGATCCCCATTGGTAAACTGATTGTTAGGATTCTGTGTTTCTCATACGGGCTAGTATTTGGAAATACTGCTTCGATTTGAGTAATGTTTGAGCTATCCAGAATGGAATTTGCTCACGTTTTGTGGGCATTTTTCCCATGACTGCGTTTAGAGTCTGTGGTGTAATTTTTAGTGTATTCCCCGATTGAGGAGTTTGATTTGGAATTGTTAATGGTGGTTGGACTGTGAAAGTCCGCATGACATATTGGACCAATTGTCTGTAGATTTTTATTAACTCTGTAAGTTGAGTAAGTAATTCCTCGTCTGACATCTCTTCAATGTCAGGATGAGGTGTGTAGCCGGCTAGAATCGGCCATGTTGCTCCTGGTCTACCTAGTGGACCGAGCCTGGTAATGTTTTTGTGATGTTTTAGGGCGCCTTTAAACCAGAGCTGATGCTCCTGGTATGTTAGTGGAATTTCAATATCCTCGAAAGGAATATATTCCTCTGGTGGATCATCTTCTTTGTAGAAGTGAAACAGTTTTGTTACTGGATTGGATTCAGGAAATATTATCCATGAATAGAATACCTCTGTCTGAAAGGATTCGTGTGCCTCTATCACGAAAACTGCACTGCCGTGTTTTATGAGTTTTAGAGTGATGGCTCTTCTTAAGTTTGGATGGATGTTTATAACACCCTCCTCGGTTTCAATTAAACCTGTAATGTTAAAAGCTGTTACGACTGGTTCAGCCGCAGCTACACCGTTCTTGGAGTCAGGCATTTGTTTTTTTAAAACTGTAGAACAAGTCTCAAGGAAACAAAGATAAGGTGCACAATATTTTGGAACACTGTATCCTTCAACGTTGAGCAAACCAAACAGCTAATATATAGGGTGTTTCCCTATGTAGCCGTGGTGGATACTTAACCCTGCCCACTCCAGACGTCTTTTGGAGTATATGGGTAGGGGTCTCTGAGAGAAAAAGCACAGCTGAGTTACTCAGTATCTAGCGTTAAATTACCGCCTTACCAAAATGTTGGGCGTCATGTAGTGTAGCTCCTATTTCCCTAATAGGCTCTGCGCATTGGAATAATATACCCTATAGGCTTGACATAGGACTAAGGTCGGTATGTCCCTATCGAGTATATTAAACTTAATTACTTGTGCCAGCTAGCTCAGAGGCCACTAGAAACTCCTTGGATAACAAGAAGGGAGTAGTTTCTGGCAGCCGCAAAACATGACAACTTTGTTTCCCTTTAGAATCAGAATGTGTCCCAGAGTCGTGGAAACAATAGATAACCGTTTCACTCAGCTCAATCGTGCATGCTTAGTTTTCCTCAAAGTTACACAGAAAGAATAGACGGGCGTTTCAATAAAAGGATTTATTGAACAGTCTTGTTTCTTGTGTAAGTAATATGTGCTGTTACGATCACAAGACAGTATGCAAGATAAATAATGTACAGCGTAAGCAGTAGAAATAAATAATACTGCGTTAGCATTATCTTTTAGCGTATATTCACATACATAAATAACATGAGCTAAAAATGCGAATACTCATACGATGCGTCTCTAAGCTAGTTCTACCCCAGTGTACCTAACCTAACCTAGGTGTAGGGAGAGGTATGAAGTAGGTGAAGTATTCCTTACTATGGTATACTAAGAGTATGTTACGCCTAGTATGTCTAGTATGCCAAGAGTCTAGTATGCCAAGAGTCCCTCTAGGTTCTAGTCAGCTCCATACCTTAGGAATGAGAGAGGTGGGAATCTCTTGCCAGACTCGAACTCCAACACCCCGCAAGGGAAGTCAGATCACTGGAAGCTGGACTCTCTGCGTGCAGGGATGACAGCGTCTTCTCAGTGCGTCAGGCCGGGAAATGGGAAATGGGCTCCTCTGAAGTCGAGGTCTCCTCTGGTTTACAAGGGCTAGGGAAGGTATATTTATACCTGAGAGGTACCTCATAATGTTAGCATTGACGTGAATCGGACAGCGGAAGACGTCATGAATGAACCCCTAAGGTATAACGGTTCATGCATAATAGATGAGTCCTTGAAGAAATCAATAGTCCTGTGCTAGGGAAACTCCCGAAGCCTAAGGGTCTGTTCTTCAAGAACTCGTTGTGACGTTAGGGTGGACGGATGTCGGAGACCATGCCTGTATTTGGAGTGCACGGTTTAATGCCTAAATAAGGACTGGGATTTTATGCCTATATAAGGGCAGGGCAAATTGTGCCTATATAAGGACATGATACAGGAAAACCTAGATACGGACACCCTAAGAGGAATACAACAGAAGGTTTCCAAGTTCCAGGGCTGGTGTCTTTTCAAGCTTGTCCTTTTCTCAATGCAGGAAACAGACATGAAAGTCATGGAACAATCCTAGAGGTGCTTGTGGAAAGCCTCGGGGAACAGAGCTATCACTGAAGACAGAGTGGTATTGGAGCTGTCCCTACAGTGAAGAGCTGTCTAGAAAAGTGAACCTCAGCTGTCTGGCAGAAGCAGGATCTGTGCTGGAAAGACTTAACAAGACAAATGGGGCACTGAGAGTGATGTGGGAGTCAGTTTCCTGCCTGCATCTGTAGTAAGGGGACAGCTGTTCCATTCTTCTGGTGCACTGCGAGTTCACTCTCTTGGTGGTGAAAGACCTACCTTGTGGTTCGTGGCTCTCAGTGGAGATATCTCCTTGTAAGAGGTTGGCAAAGAATGAATCGCAACCCCTGCTACATGCTGTCCTGGCTTCAGCGGCATTGGAGAAATCTAAATAACTGTAACAGAGTTCTCAGCCAGAGAGTGGGCAGAGTAAGAGCAGCATAGAGGGAATCTTGTTGCACAGTCACCTCTTTTCATCCACTGGACACCCATAATACTTCTCACTTGATTCAGACTTGGATACCTGAAAATCTTGAAGCTGCCCCTTTGATCCTTCTGTGTGAGCCCCTGGAGACCATACACAGAATATTCCCTGCGTTGTCAAGAGATGCAATCATTTCCTGCTCTGAGTACCGTGACCCACACAAGACCCCCGCTTACCAGCACCTGTGTGCCACTGACTTACAAAGCCAGCTGAAAGCTTCCTGGCTCATTAGGAGTGGAGCAGCCCCCAATCAAAGGGTGAGACACTCAACCTAGATCCAAATACTTGGCTAGAGCTGCAAACTTATACAGCTATTGGTTTTCTTAGAAACATTACAGTAAAAAAAATGCAAAAGGTGGGTAATAACATTTTGAAGAAAAAAATGTATCAAGTATCTATTGACAGAAGTCAGTAACGTTTTTCAATCATTCAGGTCATCTCTGATTTTTTCATAATTTGAAAACACCACCAAACTCAACCAAACTTATTTTCTGCTCCAGTACTTAAAATATGTTTACTCCACTTTCTTCATTGTCTTTAATCATGTTTGGAACTCTGCTGCCTCTTCAACATTTCACCACACTAATAATCCAGATCCAGCAATCATTATTGGAATGGACCACCACCCAGGAGCGTCTAGGGGAGCTGTTCCAAGGTGAATGGAACTTCCTAGTGACACCACCAGGGCATCAGGGGGGCCACCTACACCAGTGCATTTGTTCATATGAGAAAAAAACAATTGTTCTTTCATAGCCAGGTATGTACAAATCATGTTTTAAATCCCTGAGTCCTTGACAAAGAGGGCATTGATTAGACATCTGAGGATTATATTGATGGATATTTGCTGGGTGTAATAGACCATTCTCAAAGAGCTGCATCCTCTTAGACCCTCTTAATCCTCTTGAATTATCTTTCACTCTTCTACATAGATCTTCTAGTTAATATCAAGCCCTGTTTGTTTCTCTCTTCCATTTAGCTAAGATGTTGTTAAGAAGCATTAATTATATTTCTAAAATACTTTGCACATTGTCCAATTCCCTTCGTAGAGGTATTTGTGGTGAAAGGTTTACCAGCAACTGACCACTTTCTATTTCAAGTGGGTTATGAACTTAAAGCACACGGATAATCTGACGGTATGAATATTGAAACCAACCCATACCCTTCTGTGTTCTAAAGCTATCAGCTTCCCTTGGGTAATCCATTCTCCAATTTGCCTTCGGTCAATCTTTTCCGCCTGTCTGTCTCCACAGTAAGAATGAATACAATTGAGCAAAATACTACTAATTTAGTATCTGAGTGTATTTTTGGAATTTGGAGCTCTCTAAATAATCACTATTGAAGAGCTTAGAAGAGTCACAGTTAAGTAGTGTACAAGTTTCAATTTGTGAATGGATTGTATGTGGCAGATGAATAGTGTTCCCTTCTATCATATGTTTACAAACATTATTCAAACTATTATTGCTTTGATGGACTATTTTAGCTTACATACAATAGAGTGTGTTACGCCACATAGTAAGAACGCAAATCAGAAAAGGCCAGCTCCCCTTCTTCTTGAGAAAGATAGAGTTTTATAAGCTGATTCTCTGTTACTGCTTTTCCCATAATGTTTCTATTTTCTTGACAAATTTATCATATAAAGCAGATGTAAATTTAGCAAAATTAAAAGGGGCAGCATAAACATTTTTATCACTTAACCTCTGCCTATTATTGAAGGTGGAAGAAAGTTCCACTTTTCAAGGAGGACTTTTACCTTGTTTAGTAGAGGGCGGTAGTTTAATTCATAGACCTCCACAGAACCGTCTGAAACTTTAATCCCTGAATATGTTATGTGATTTTTTAATTATAGCTCTGTAGAAATAAGCTTTGATGAACCTATGGCCTGCATTATGATTGTCAACTGCTTGTGTGGGGGGTGACTTGTATAGAAATAGATTGATTAGGAGAGAGTGTGATTTCTTTCTGATTTAGTTAATTAGGCTTTATTTTAATTTTCACCTGATTTTTCAAGTTAGTTGATCTTTGTGCCCAGTTTTTCATTTGTGGCTTCCTGGGTTTTATTTTGAGTTTTATTCTCACTTCTATTCCTATTCTTCTCGGATTGCTCATTCTTATTTTGGCTACCTTCTCTAAGTAGACATTGAAGCTTTTCTTGTTGTTTTGCTTGATGGACTATCTTTTTAATTTTAATTTTAATTTTATTTCATCAAATACTCCTTGGGACCTTGGTATCTCGCAGCTCTTTCGATCTGGATTCCTTTGCTCTTGCAACCAGGTGGTGATAGAGTTCATAAACGTGTACAGAAGTGCCTTTTGCGCAACAAATATATCACATGGGCCCATCGTTTAAAAAGGAGAGCGGTAAACGAGGAATATGAGGATAAAATAATAGGGAGTATGAGCTAACCTCTTCTAAGCTTGCTATATGGGTATAAATGGTATGTAGGATACTTCAGCATAATTGTTTTTCCTGTGTTATCTGCTTGTGTTTCTCCTTAGACAAACTACACCTTGACTTTGTCAAGTATACACGCGTTAGTGCTGTTAGGGTTATGTGAAGAGTTGAAGTTGTGTGGTGCTTCATGGCTGTTAATTTTATCATAGTAACTTTTACTGCTAAGTTAACTGCTATATTATTACCCACACTGGCCTATCTAGGCCTATGCTCCATCAAGTAGTTGACTCTTGCTCCCCGACATATCCTATTGGGCTCTCGTGGTGCTTGAAGGCGGTTGTTTACACAGTGGTGCTGTGGTGGCTTCTGTGGTTTAAGCCTTAACCAGTCTGCACCTTTGGTTTTGGAAATTTCTTTCTCCCTTTCTGATCAGCTCTTGCAAGAAATTGGCCCAGCAGTCCTATTAGGGAGACTAAGATATTGCTTAGTAAAGAAAATACTATTTTCCAGAGAAGGGGGGTACCTGAGAGAACCCACAGACACAGGCATCTGTACCACCTCCAGATCTGTGCCGGCAGCTGGGGCGGGATCCTTTCAGTAGGGTCCCGGCTCTCAGTCCTGGCCTGGGAGCCACTGTCGACACTTCAAGACTTCGGTATCGACTTCCGTAGCCTCAACACTGTGCCAACTTCAAACACTGACTAGCAAACCTCTACCACTGAGGTTCAGGAGGGGCGTGGCCGATGGTGGAGTGATTATCTGATGAAGAATTTCTAGGCTCTGACACTCACCATCTCCTCTTCCCCCATGTCAATTTCTTTTGTTTTCAAGAGCCCCTGGAGCCGGGATACTACTAAGAGGGAGGACCACTGAGGAGGGTGTGAGGCCTGTGGCTAAGCAGAGTGTGGTCCACAAACTAGAATGACACAGAGACGGTGGGAGGTGGGACCTGATCACTAGAAGCAAAGACTCAAGAACTGCAGTGGGGAGTGACTGCTACTGAAAGCCACAGACTTTACGCGCCCACAGAACATGGTGTAGATATCGGTCTGGTTATTAGATGCACGGTGTTATACTGAACCAGGAACACAGGGGCTTATTTACAAGCCCCTTGCGCCACTTTTGCGTCACGTTTCCCATGTTAAAAGTGACGCAAAAGTGGCGCAAGGGGCTTGTAAATCTGCCCCACAGTATTTATCTTTGTAAAGAACAGAACATCGATTTGTTGCACACTGTGGTCTTTGCACCAAGTCCTGAGCCTTCAGTCCCCCCACACTTCCCTGAGTGAACCCCAGACCGCTCTGTTGTGCTACTCTGAGGAGCCTGTGCTAGAAGGGCGCAGTCAAGGTTCAGTTCTAAGTTCAACAGGAGGTCGGGCCCCAGGACATCAGAGATAAAAGGCTCCGAATGATGTAATTCATCCCCAGTAACTCATGACTGCCCTACAGACCTCCAAACCAGACTCCACCGACATAAACATGTGTAATGTTTCATGAGGAGGATTTACAAAGATTTCTCTCTGCAGACTTTATAAAGTTGTTTTCCAAACTTTCTCGAAGTTTTGCTTATGCTGCAAAGTATTTATTCGTGAAGAAAATGATCCCGTGATTGACTTTCACAATAAAGAAATCTCTTCAGCCTAATGCTTACGGGAGGGAAAAAATCTACCTGGAAAAATAAATCTGGCAAAAAAAAACTTTAAGAAGTTCTCTCCTGTTAACATTTTTTCGTGAAATTCTCTCACAAAACGTGTTTTTTGTTAAAACCCCTGCCCACGAGCAAAGTTAGAAAACTGAGGGGCATATCTACAAGGGCAGGCGATAAAATTATCGCCGCTTTAGCGTCCGTTTTCGGACGAAAAGCGGCGATAATTTTAACGCCCTATTAGCAAGGACACGCTAACGCGTGAATCCATGCTTTTCGCCCATTCTCATATCGCCCACCTTTGCATCTCTAATGAGATGCAAAGTGGGCATTCCTCCCCAGAATAACGGGAGAAATGTCGCTAAGCGACATTTCTCCTATTATCAAGCCCCACGCTAAGAAGCATGGCGACAAGAAAAGTAGCGATAACCTCTGTTATCGCTACTTTCCTTACGCCTGCTTTGAACCCGACTTAGCCATGATATCCTATGGAAGGTGGATATCATGGCTAAGTATGTGTAGCCCTATCAGCAAGCTATCGCCAAAAGTTGTGCGATTATCGCTGGATTTCCAGCGATAATCGCACAGTTGGCAGCTTGCGCTCTGAATTTTATCGCTTTGGAGATAAGCGTTGCTGATAGCACGCTATCTCCGCGATAAAATTCAGACATGGCCGGCGATAATTATCCTCACGCTAAGAGCGCTGAGCGATAATTATCGCCTGCCCTTGTAGATATGCCCCTAAAGAAGTTGTGTTTGCGAGAATTTTGAGAATAAAGTCTGAAACGACGCTCACCTGTAGTTATTAAATGCTAAATAAACTTGGAATAATGACGAGCTAGACTCGAGGGCTGTATGTATCACGATTCATGATGGGCTGCGCGGCCGCCGCAGGGACAAGCGCCTGTTTTTATGTGTCTGCAGTATGTAACGTCAAGTTATTTTTAAAATGTGTGTCCATCTCTTTTGCAGAGCCCCCATCATCGGGGCCTCAGCTTCGTAAAATGTGTGATGGTCAAACACAGAACCAAGCCCCTCCCTGGGAGCAGGGTCTGACTGAACCCCAGCCCCTCCCTGGGAGCAGGGTCTGACTGAACCCCAGCCCTTCCCTGAGAGCGGGGTCTGACTGAACCCCAGCCCCTTGCTGGGAGCAGGGTCTGACTGAACCCAAGCCCTACCTGGGTCTGACTGAACCCCAGCCCATCCAGGGTCTGACTTAACCCCAGCCCCTCCCTGGGAGCAGGGTCTGACTGAACCCCAGCGCCTGCTGGGTCTGACTGAACCCCAGCCCCTGCCTGGGTCTGACTGAACCCCAGCGCCTCCCTGGGAGCAGGGTCTGACTGAACCCCAGCCCCTCCCTGGGAGCAGGGTCTGACTGAACCCCAGCGCCTGCAGGGTCTGACTGAACCCCAGCCCCTGCCTGGGTCTGACTGAACCCCAGCGCCTCCCTGGGAGCAGGGTCTGACTGAACCCAGCCCCTCCAGGGTCTGACTGAACCCCAGCGCCTCCCTGGGAGCAGGGTTTGACTGAACCTCAGCCCCTCCATGGGAGCAGGGTCTGTCTGAACCCCAACCCATTGCTGGGAGCAGGGTCTGACTGAACCCCAGCCCCTCCCTGGGAGCGGGGTCTGACTGTACCCCAGCCCATTGCTGGGAGCAGGGTCTGACTGAGACCCCAGCCCCTGCCTGAGTCTGACTGAACCCCAGCCCCTGCCTGGGTCTGACTGAACCCCAGCCCCTCCCAGGGACCAGGGTCTGACTGAACCCCAGCCCCTGCCTGGGTCTGACTGAACCCCAGCCTCTCCCTGTGAGCAGGGTCTGACTGAACCCCAGCCTCTCCCTGGGAGCAGGGTCTGACTGAACCCCAGCACCTCCCTGGGAGCAGGGTCTGACTGAACCCCAGCCCCTCCCTGGGAGCAGGGTCTGACTGAACCCCAGCCCCTGCCTGGGTCTGACTGAACCCCAGCCCCTGCCTGGGTCTGACTGAACCCCAGCGCCTCCATGGGAGCAGGGTCTGACTGAACCCCAGCCCCTCCCTGGGAGCAGGGTCTGACTGAACCCCAGCGCCTGCTGGGTCTGACTGAACCCCAGCCCCTGCCTGGGTCTGACTGAACCCCAGCGCCTCCCTGGGAGCAGAGTCTGACTGAACCCCAGCCCCTCCCTGGGAGCATGGTCTGACTGAACCCCAGCCCTTCCCTGAGAGCGGGGTCTGACTGAACCCCAGCCCCTTGCTGGGAGCAGGGACTGACTGAACCCAAGCCCCTACCTGGGTCTGACTGAACCCCAGCCCATCCAGGGTCTGATTTAACCCCAGCCCCTCCCTGGGAGCAGGGTCTGACTGAACCCCAGCGCCTGCTGGGTCTGACTGAACCCCAGCCCCTGCCTGGGTCTGACTGAACCCCAGCGCCTCCCTGGGAGCAGGGTCTGACTGAACCCCAGCCCTTCCCTGGGAGCAGGGTCTGACTGAACCCCAGCGCCTGCTGGGTCTGACTGAACCCCAGCCCTTGCCTGGGTCTGACTGAACCCCAGCGCCTCCCTGGGAGCAGGGTCTGACTGAACCCAGCCCCTCCAGGGTCTGACTGAACCCCAGCGCCTCCCTGGGTGCAGGGTTTGACTGAACCCCAACCCATTGCTGGGAGCAGGGTCTGACTGAACACCAGCCCCTTCCTGGGAGCGGGGTCTGACTGAACCCCAGCCCCTCCCAGGGACCAGGGTCTGACTGAACCCCAGCCCCTGCCTGGGTCTGACTGAACCCCAGTCTCTCCCTGCGAGCAGGGTCTGACTGAACCCCAGCCCCTCCCTGGGAGCAGGGTCAGACTGAACTCCAGTGCCTCCCTGGGAGCAGGGTCTGACTGAACCCCAGCCCCTCCCTGGGAGCAGGGTCTGACTGAACCCCAGCGCCTGCTGGGTCTCACTGAACCCCAGCCCCTGCCTGGGTCTGACTGAACCCCAGCGCCTCCCTGGGAGCAGGGTCTGACTGAACCCCAGCCCCTCCCTGGGAGCAGGGTCTGACTGATCCCCAGCGCCTCCCTGGGAGCAGGGTCTGACTGAACCCAGCCCCTCCAGGGTCTTACTGAACCCCAGCGCCTCCCTAGGGGGCAGGGTCTGACTGAACCCAGCCCCTCCAGGGTCTGACTGAACCCCAGCGCCTCCCTGGGAGCAGGGTTTGACTGAACCCCAGCCCCTCCATGGGAGCAGGGTCTGACTGAACCCTAGCGCCTGCTGGGTCTGACTGAACCCCAGCCCCTGCCTGGGTCTGACTGAACCCCAGCGCCTCCCTGGGAGCAGGGTCTGACTGAACCCCAGCACCTCCCTGGGAGCAGTGTTTGACTGAACCCCAGCCCCTCCATGGGAGCAGGGTCTGACTGAACCCCAGCGCCTGCTGGGTCTGACTGAACCCCAGCCCCTGCCTGGGTCTGACTGAACCCCAGCGCCTCCCTGGGAGCAGGGTCTGACTGAACCCCAGCGCCTGCTGGGTCTGACTGAACCCCAGCGCCTGCTGGGTCTGACTGAACCCCAGCCCCTCCCTGGGAGCATGGTCTGACTGAACCCCAGCCCTTCCCTGAGAGTGGGGTCTGACTGAACCCCAGCCCCTTGCTGGGAGCAGGGTCTGACTGAAACCAAGCCCCTACCTGGGTCTGACTGAACCCCGGCCCATCCAGGGTCTGATTTAACCCCAGCGCCTCCCTGGGAGCAGGGTCTGACTGAACCCCAGCGCCTGCTGGGTCTGACTGAACCCCAGCCCCTCCAGGGTCTGACTGAACCCCAGCCCCTCCCTGGGACCAGGGTCTGCCTAAAGCAGCAGCGAGCTCTTTGCTGTCACAGCTGCCCCTCGCTTTGGTTTTCACTTCGCATGAATAAACATGTGTTTAAAGTGTATGTATGTTTGTACATACACCCTCCCCGATACCTGTAGAGACTAATGAATTCAGGGCCTAATGCTGAAAGGGTTCAGGCGGAAAACAGTTTGTGACAAATATAAACAGCTTTGTTGCTTAATTATTCGAATTCCAAAGGGGCTTCAGCTCTGGATGGAATGTGCCAGAGAAAGGGGGCAGCCAGGACCCCTGGGGGACTTCCAAGAATAGGGCCAGAGCCCCCAGCGTGACTCCTGTCCCTGCAGCTAGGTCAGGCCTCTCTGAGAAAGCAGAACTCGTGTCCCGTGATGGGCACCAAGCAGAGACAACTGCAACACTCTCATTTTACGAATACCTCTGCACTCATCTCCCTGCAGGGCTCAGTCTTGTGACAATCTGAGATAGAGTTGTTTCGAAAACAACACACGTCACTGATGCAGCGTAAACGCTGATTACTCCTTTAAGACATATATTATGGATGTGGCGATGAAAACATGTGCAAGAGACGTGCACTTTGCATGACTTTGGAAAGAATAAAGACATGAAGAAACTTGTAGTACAAGCATCGTAAAAGCGTGCTTTAATTTAGAGATAAAATAAATAGAGTGTGCCAAACTTCCTAACAGTTCATATTCATATAAGTTTGAATTTATTAAAACGAATAACTCACAAAAATATATTTTATTCATTTATGAAAGCAATGAATTATTAAGGTATTAATGCATTACAAGGCTTCTTTTTGATTTTTGTCTAAAAATTCATAGCAAATACTATAGTTTTCTAGCCCACCGTAGCATGCTATACCAGCCATTAAAGGCCCGCTCCAGCCTTTAACATGGGAGCGGGACTTTACTGCCGGGATAGCCCATCTACGGCGGGCGGTGAGGCTATTAGATATTCCGCCACAAGACCTCTGAATGTTGTAACAAATAAAACAAAGGCCGCTCCATGAGGCCTTTGTTCCAGCAACAGCTGTGAACAACAACATTGCAATGTTGGAGCTCCGGGCTTCTACCGGCCGTTAGAGGCCCGGAGCACTCCATCGTTTTCAATGGAGCTCCCAACATTGCAATGTTCTAATAACATGTAAACGCCTAAAAGCCTTTTCTTTCACTCACATTTTAATGCACCTTTGCCCGTTTGAAATAGTGGTGCAAATTTGCCAAATTTTGAGATAGAAATGTAAAACTTCACACACATGTTCTTTATAACCCTAGCGATTTTGATTTCTTCCAACAAATTTCTTATCTATATGTTTAATTATAGTTGCCACATAGAGACTTTGAAATTTGGTAATAGGCCATAGTTAAGAGTGAACATTTACATAAAGCATTTATAGTGAGTAATTATTTCACTAATGTATTAATTGGTACATATCGCAAATTGCTGTAAAGTACACTTATATCTATGTAATTTGAATTCGGATTTAAAAGCTTTAACTTTAAAATGCAAAGCTTGCACTTTTTTCTCAGACTTATGGAAACGATGACCCTGCTGTTTCTCTCATGGAACTCTTTTGTTCCTTCCCCATGGACATTCTTGCGACAAAATGTTACCTTTGTACATTTATGAAGATCACTCATATGCGACTACAACTTTCATCTTTTTCCCAAGAGAAAGTAGATGGACCAATAGGCCGTTGTACCTGATCTGTGTGCCGCGGACAGACAGCCGGTTCTCCTGCGTTCCTGAATGGAACTATATACTTTACTTGCTACTTTTACACCTGTGAGCGGATGATCCTCATTTGGAATGTCGTGCAATACTGTGGTGATTACTGACATCATCTCCGGACTTGCTCAAATATATTGACTACGCTTTTGGGAGGAGGAGTTTGCTCTAGCCCTTCTTCATCGTCTTGAGCCCCTTGCTTCTGCCCCTTGTCCTGTGATGCTGCTTCGTCTCTCTGCCGTTTGGGAAGCTCTGACACGGACTCTTTGATTGGCGACACTTCTGATGTAGGGCAGGTGTGGAGAATATCTCATTGCGAACTATGCGGACTTGCTGACCTGACAGTCTTGCTACGGCTTCTCTTGCCCCGAGTAGTTGCTGTCCTTAGCCCTGGAGTCTTATGAACTCATGCTAGCAGGCTTGCTAGTACCCTCATTTTCCCTAGCCATGTGACTAAATCCCATGTCTCCTGAGAGACCCCATTGGACTGTCTTCTGCCCTTGCTGGTGGTGGAAATTCTAGCTTAAACAACTTCTTATGGACTCCCTGTCCTAAAAAGCAGCTTCTCAAAAATCCTTTTCGACAGAGTTTGCATGTAATGGATTCTTTTTAAATGAGTTGTATTGATTATGAATTATTACTCTCACTCTGTATTTTGAATTGCGGTTTCATACTAATGCTATCTTATGCCAAATTTGGACTAAATTGTCTAAATGCTGATGTTAACTGATGTGTCTGAGTGTAATACAAAACTCATATAAATCATAATTGACTGAGGGGCAGATTTACAATAACTGGCGCATCCCTGCATATTAGCAGGGATGCGCCAGTTATTTTGCGTGACTCAAAAAAACCCTTGCGCCACCATGGATGTGCTGCATTTACAATGCGGCGCACCGTGGCGCAAGGATAGACAGATGCGTGACGCATCTGTCGGCGTAAGGGTGACGCAGTGCTGGAGTCGTGTCCCAAGCGCGACGCAACTCCAGCACTGCTCAGGGGTGCCCCATACCTAACATGCTGCATCACTCCTTACGCCTGCTTCAAGCAGGCGTAAGGATTTGACGCAGGGGGGACGTAAAAGTGACTCAGTGAAATCTTGTAGATTTCACTGCGTCACTTCTACGGGGCTTCCTTGCGACGGAACGCCCACCCTGCATACATTATACCTCACGCAGGTATAATGTAGCGCAGGGCTTTACAAATCGAGGCACGCATCGCACTAGATGCATCACGTTGTAAATATGTCGCATAGTGGCGCATTGTTTGCGCCGCCGCTGCATCACAAAAGTGACGCAACGGCGGCGTAAAAGTGTCGCAAGGGGCTTGTAAATCTGCCCCTGAGTCTCTAATTTCATGAATGTTTATCTCTCATAGTCTGTGTACATATCTTTCAGATCTTGATACATAATAAGGAGATTCAAAGGTTATTTTCAGAACAACAGGTTTGCTTTCGTTATTTAGTACCGTGGTGGCAGAATTTCTGGTCTGTATGACTTTGGCCCAATTGAACTTCTTCAAGAGGTTCAGATTACCTGTATTTAGTCTCTATCTACAGACCTGTTCTGAGAATAGTGTATATACATTTGATTTCCAATTTATAGATTGGTTACCAATTCCTAGTCCTCATTGTGTAATCAATAGTGGGTGTCGAGAATCCCTACCCCTTAATGCGACAAGCAAAGTCCATCACAGGACCAAGTTGGTCATATGATTTATAGAGCAGAGTAGAATTGAAATCTTATGTGGTCCTGTACGGATGAAATGGAAAACGTTGGTACCTCTCAGCTGCCTTCAACGCCGTCTCCCACCAGACCCTCTGCGCAAGACTCCATAACGCCGGCATCCGTGACAAAGCCTATGAATCGATCGGCTCCGTCCTCACCGGCTGAACGCAGAGAGTCAGACTTCCACCATTCAACTCAGAACCCACAGAGATCAACTGCAGAGTGTCTCAGGGTTCCTCCCTAAGCCCCACCCTTTTTAACATCTACATGGCCCGCTTGCAGCCATTGTCAGAAGCCATGGACTGAACATCGTCTCCTACGCCAATGACACCCACCTGATTCTCTCCCTCACAGATGAACCCACAGCTGACAAGAGCAACTTCAACAAAGGGATGAAGGCAGTCGCCACCTGGATTAAGGACAGCTGCCTCAAGCTTAACTCAGACAAGACCAAAGTCCTCATTCTGGGCTCCTCCCCCTCCGCCTGGGATGACTCCTGGTGGCCCGCAGCCCTCAGAACCCCTCACACCCACAGACCACGAACAAAACCTCAACATCATCCTGGACTCCTCACTCTCTACGAACTGCCAAATCAACGCTGTTTCATCCTCCTTCTTCCACACGCTCCGTCTGCTTCATAAGATCTTCAAGTGGATCCCCACGAGCACAGGAAAATGGTCACCCATGCACTCGTCAGCAACAGACTCTACTACGGCATCCCACTCTATGCCGGCACCACCCAGAAACTTTAAAAAAACTGCAGAACTCCGCCGCCAGACTCATCCTCGACATCCCACATCACAGCCACATCTCTGGCCACCTGAGAGACCTTCACTAGCTACCTGTCAACAAAAGAATCACCTTCAAACTCCTCACGCATGCCTACAAAGCCCTCCGCAGCGCCGGACCTGCATACCTTAACCACTGCCTCTCCTTCTGTGCTCCCAAAAGACATCTCTGCTCCGCCCAACTGGCCCTGGCCAGCAGCCCACGAATCCTCAAGACCCCAGCTGGAGGAAGGTTCTTCTCCTACCGCGCTGCAAAGACCTGGAACTCCCTGCCTCTGCACCTCAGGCAATCCCCATCGCTGCCACACTTCAGAAATGACCTCAAGACCTAGCTCTTCGACTGAACCATAGATCCAACCCACCTCCCTCAGCACCTTGAGACCCTCACGGGTGAGTAATGGGGCTTTATAAGATTACTGATTGATTGATTGAAATAGCTTCCACTCCAACATCACCAAATGAGGATGTGGTGTTATAGCCAGAGCTGCTGACTATAACTGGGGAACCTGGATTGAGTCTCGGTATTGGCTCAATATCCGGTGATTCTCGGCAACCTACTTCATCTCCCTGTGCCTAAAAATAAATGTGATATTGTGTAATGTTAGTGGTGCTCGTGTAAAGTATTCTTGAGCCCTCAGGTCGAGTTCGAGCTATATAAAAAAGTGTAAAGAAAAAAATATATTAGGAAAGTGTGAGAGCTAATATTACCTAATCTCGTGGCTTGAGAAAATGTTAGCTGCTAGGACATCGCGGTTGCTCCGTGTTTTCCACTTCATTTGTTTGTGCAGTCCCTGAAGATTCTAGGGCTCAGGTCACACGTCGGCGGTGGAGTCCACCACCTACTAATTTTACAGAGGGGATACCGTCCCCTTTGCCCTAGGCTAAAAGATGACCGGAAGAGGTGCCTTTTATTGTGAGAAAGCATGCTGGCGAGCCGTGGGTCGTGCGTTGTTTTTTTAGGTTATTTCCTGAGACATGGTCCTTTCCTGTTTTTAAAAAAAGTATTAGTGCCCACCCATTACTTACCATTGATTGGGTTAATTGTCACTCCTTTTCCTTCCTTCTTATTGGGGAGTGCTTCCCCTGCCTGGACAAGCCTATCTTTTTATGTGCAGAGTTCTCCACCTCGACTGCGGAGTCTCCACACTTGTAAACTTACGATTAAAATGTAGGGGCATATTATCTAAAAAAGTGCGCTAAACATTGCAAAGCGTGTTTAGCGAGCACTTTTTTATCGCCGGCTATCGTCGGAATAATTTGCCATGCTAACGCTGTATTAGCGACATTTAGTGCTATGGCGATAATTGTTCCAGCCATAGCGGTGTTTTCCATGAAACATCGCTGGTTTTCCAGCGATGTTTCATGGAAAACGGCGATAACCTTGCTGATACGACCCTGTGGTCGTATCAGCATAATCCACCCCCCATGTTAGATATGGCTAACACCTGCTAATTGCAGGTGTTAAATAAATGGCGATGACCCCGGTTAGCGCGACTTTTCACGTCGCTAACTGGGGCCATGGCCACCTTGCTAATAGGCGATAGGCCTGTTAGCGGGTGTTTCCCAGGTTTGTTCGTCGGAACGCCCACTTTGCATGTCATTAGCGATAAATATCGCTGACATGCAAAGCGGTAAAAACACGGGCGCTAATGCCCGAAAACTGTCGCTAACTGCTGTTAGAGACAGTTTGCTGATAGGGCGATAAGAATATCGCCGCTTTAGCGGCAAAAAGTGCCGCTAAAGCGGCGATAGTGCCCTTGCTAATATGCCCCTCAGTTTTGTGAATACTGATGAAGCATAAACTTACACAAACGTCTACGTTTACCTTTGTGAATCAGGCCCTGAGTTTGTTTCTTTGCGACGAAGCTCCCGCGTGATAAACAGCGGGCGGCTCTGCTAGCGGCTGGTATAAAACTGCGATTAAGTGGATGGAGGGGCGTGCTACACAGGCGCAAACAATCAATTGGAAATCACTTGAGGTACAGTTGATAATAGAATGTCCTTATAATTGTTACAAGGGGGATTACAATCCTGATTTAGTCTACCTTACAAGCTAGTACTTCTTTGGCCCACACCTCACACAACATTGTCTACAAACAATAGGCCTCTTTATTATTTACCTTTAAGGTGTGAGTTTTATTCGACTCGGAAAGTTTAATGCCTGAGTTTGAAATGCCAGGAATTCAGGCTCATGACGGATGGCTGCTGGGTGCTCAGTTGTTGAAATACTTTTAATTCGTTTGAATGCATGCAGAAAATTTGGCAGCCTGCATGCTCACTTATCATGTGACACTTTATCCCCTCTAGCACTTTGCATTCT
This sequence comes from Calotriton arnoldi, assembly GCA_963921515.1. Classification (NCBI taxonomy): domain Eukaryota; kingdom Metazoa; phylum Chordata; class Amphibia; order Caudata; family Salamandridae; genus Calotriton; species Calotriton arnoldi. The sequence continues at coordinate 3,836,479 of CAWUFW010000229.1, forward strand.
GGGATTTCTAAGGCCATGTTTATAATGTGAACATAGAAACTGCTCATCTCAGAATGAGAAGTGTCGGTAGCTCAAAAGCCAAAATGTGTAAATATGTCACATATGACAAGAGTCCCCCCCACGGCTATGCCTCATTCCATTTTTTCAGGACTGCCTCATACCATGTCTGCTTCCAATCATTTTGCAGCCTACACAGAACTCGCCATATGCAAAAGTGAGATAGTGCCAAGATAAGAGACAAGCCAAAGCGCTGTGAGCCCGAGGGCAGTTTTGAGATACCGTAAAGATGTTGGACAGAAGTAAAAATGTTTCCTGGCATGGCTATAAAAGATTGAGACATGATGAACTGGGGGAGTTTATCACACAGTCAATGATGTAATCAGCTCGTTTGTTGATTTAAAGATGCATTGTGGCAAACTCTTAGCAAACATTGCGGTATTGGTGGGTAGTTTCCTCTCCCATTTATTTGCAGTCAAATATGCCTCGGGGGGAAGTGCAATGCATGAGGTTTGAGGGCAAACTGAGGCAGGAGTGAGTGACTAACAATATCACATCGTTGAATGATTGGCAGCGGTACAAGCCCCAGAAGGGCGTCTCCCTCCCCCCTCACACCCTCAGGTTTCATGACACAGATCCCTGACTGCCCAATCTGCAATGTGTGAGGTGCCCAAGTGAAAAGGAAACCCTTCTGCCTGAGAAGCAGAAACACCTCTGGCGCCCAGGGTCGGACTGATCTACAGGGCAAGCAGGCATTCCCGACAGCTGGCCTGACCATTCAGTGGGAGGGACAATTATTTTGGCTGTTTGAGGGTCTTCTGGGCCAGTTTTTACTGTTGATTTCCTTGATATAAAAACAAACATTGACAACAGCAAGCTCAAATCCATCTAGTCTTCCATACCTCTCAAAACACTTATACAGCAAGTCAAGTTCAAAACTGCCCCAATTTGCAAACATGGGCTCCTTTTAGGTCTCTTCTAAGACAGCTTGAAAGAGATTTTTGTTTACTAAAAGGGGATTGAATCCCGCCCATTGCTTACCATTACTTGGCTTCATTGCCACTCGTATTGGCTGCCTCCTAATTGGTAACAAGTGCCAGTTTCACTTCTTTTGTGTAGAGCATGGACCCTGTACTGATTGCTTTATTTCGAATAGTGTCCTTCCGCTTCTCCTGCTGTGATCGAGGTACTATTTTTCTTTCTTCTTCCCCTGTTGTCCATGTTGCTTCTTGCCTCCAACCACAGCTATCTGTGTTGCTTCTTCCCACTCACTTCCCTATGTCCGTGCTGCTTCTTCCCTCCCATCCTCCTGTGATCTGTGCTGCTTCTTCCCTCCCATCCTCCTGTTATCTGTGCTGCTTCTTCCCTCCCATCCTCCTGTTATCTGTGCTGCTTCTTCCCTCCCATCCTCCTGTTATCTGTGCTGCTTCTTCCCTCCCATCCTCCTGTTATCTGTGCTGCTTCTTCCCTCCCATCCTCCTGTTATCTGTGCTGCTTCTTACCTCCCATCCTCCTGTTATCTGTGCTGCTTCTTCCCTCCCATCCTCCTGTTATCTGTGCTGCTTCTTCCCTCCCACCCTCCTGCTGTCTGTGCTGCTTCTTCCCTCCCATCCTCCTGTGATCTGTGCTGCTTCTTACCTCCCATCCTCCTGTTATCTGTGCTGCTTCTTCCCTCCCATCCTCCTGTGATCTGTGCTGCTTCTTACCTCCCATCCTCCTGTTATCTGTGTTGCTTCTTCCCTCCCATCCTCCCTTCCTCCTGTTATCTGTGCTGCTTCTTCCCTCCCATCCTCCTGTTATCTGTGCTGCTTCTTCCCTCCCATCCTCCTGTTATCTGTGCTGCTTCTTCCCTCCCATCCTCCTGTTATCTGTGCTGCTTCTTCCCTCCCATCCTCCTGTTATCTGTGCTGCTTCTTACCTCCCATCCTCCTGTTATCTGTGCTGCTTCTTCCCTCCCATCCTCCTGCTGTCTGTGCTGCTTCTTCCCTCCCATCCTCCTGTTATCTGTGCTGCTTCTTCCCTCCCATCCTCCTGTTATCTGTGCTGCTTCTTACCTCCCATCCTCCTGTTATCTGTGCTGCTTCTTCCCTCCCATCTTCCTGTGATCTGTGCTGCTTCTTCCCTCCCATCCTCCTGTTATCTGTGCTGCTTCTCCCCTCCCATCCTCCTGTTATCTGTGCTGCTTCTCCCCTCCCATCCTCCTGTTATCTGTGCTGCTTCTTCCCTCCCATCCTCCTGTGATCTGTGCTGCTTCTTACCTCCCATCCTCCTGTTATCTGTGTTGCTTCTTCCCTCCCATCCTCCCTTCCTCCTGTTATCTGTGCTGCTTCTTCCCTCCCATCCTCCTGTTATCTGTGCTGCTTCTTCCCTCCCATCCTCCTGTTATCTGTGCTGCTTCTTCCCTCCCATCCTCCTGTTATCTGTGCTGCTTCTTCCCTCCCATCCTCCTGTTATCTGTGCTGCTTCTTCCCTCCCATCCTCCTGTTATCTGTGCTGCTTCTTACCTCCCATCCTCCTGTTATCTGTGCTGCTTCTTCCCTCCCATTCTCCTGCTGTCTGTGCTGCTTCTTACCTCCCATCCTCCTGTTATCTGTGCTGCTTCTTCCCTCCCACCCTCCTGTTATCTGTGCTGCTTCTTCCCTCCCATCCTCCTGCTGTCTGTGCTGCTTCTTCCCTCCCATCCTCCTGTTATCTGTGCTGCTTCTTCCCTCCCATCCTCCTGCTGTCTGTGCTGCTTCTTCCCTCCCATCCTCCTGTTATCTGTGCTGCTTCTTCCCTCCCATCCTCCTGTTATCTGTGCTGCTTCTTCCCTCCCATCCTCCTGTTATCTGTGCTGCTTCTCCCCTCCCATCCTCCTGTTATCTGTGCTGCTTCTCCCCTCCCATCCTCCTGTTATCTGTGCTGCTTCTTCCCTCCCATCCTCCTGTGATCTGTGCTGCTTCTTACCTCCCATCCTCCTGTTATCTGTGCTGCTTCTCCCCTCCCATCCTCCTGTTTTCTGTGCTGCTTCTCCCCTCCCATCCTCCTGTTATCTGTGCTGCTTCTTCCCTCCCATCCTCCTGTTATCTGTGCTGCTTCTTCCCTCCCATCCTCCTGTTATCTGTGCTGCTTCTTCCATCCCATCCTCCTGTTATCTGTGCTGCTTCTTCCCTCCCATCCTCCTGTTATCTGTGCTGCTTCTTCCCTCCCATCCTCCTGTTATCTGTGCTGTTTCTTACCTCCCATCCTCCTGTTGTCTGTGCTGCTTCTTCCCTCCCATCCTCCTGCTGTCTGTGCTGCTTCTTCCCTCCCATCCTCCTGTTATCTGTGCTGCTTCTTCCCTCCCATCCTCCTGTTATCTGTGCTGCTTCTTCCCTCCCATCCTCCTGTTGTCTGTGCTGCTTCTTCCCTCCCATCCTCCTGCTGTCTGTGCTGCTTCTTCCCTCCCATCCTCCTGTTATCTGTGCTGCTTCTTCCCTCCCATCCTCCTGTTATCTGTGCTGCTTCTTCCCTCCCATCCTCCTGTTATCTGTGCTGCTTCTTCCCTCCCATCCTCCTGTGATCTGTGCTGCTTCTTACCTCCCATCCTCCTGTTATCTGTGCTGCTTCTTCCCTCCCATCCTCCTGCTGTCCGTGCTGCTTCTTCCCTCCCATCCTCCTGTGATCTGTGCTGCTTCTTCCCTCCCATCCTCCTGTTATCTGTGCTGCTTCTTCCCTCCCATCCTCCTGTTATCTGTGCTGCTTCTTCCCTCCCACCCTCCCTTTGTCTATGTTGTTTCTTCCCTCCCACACCACACCCTCCAGTTGTCCGTGCTGCATCTTCCCTCCCACCTCCACACCCTCCCTTTGTCCATGTTGTTTCTTCCCTCCCACACCACACCCTCCAGTTGTCCGTGCTGCATCTTCCCTCCCACCTCCCCACCCTCCCTTTGTCCATGTTGTTTCTTCCTCCCACGCCCCACCCTCCCATTGTCGATGTTGTTTCCTCCCTCCCTCACCCCACCCTCCAGTTGTCCGTGCTGCATCTTCCCTCCCACCTCCACACCCTCCCATTGTCGATGTTGTTTCTTCCCTCCCACGCCCCACCCTCCCGTTGTCAGTGTGGCTTCTTCCCTCTCACCTCCACACCCTCCCTTTGTCTTTTTTGCCATAAGAAATAAAACTACTATGAGGCAGCCAGCTCTGGCCGCACCATAGAGCTATTTTACCCTCCCATTGTCTGTGTAACTTCTTCACTCCCTCCTGTTGTCCATGTTACCCGTTCCCTTCCACCCCCTCTCCCATTGTCCATGTTGCCCACCCCAACCCGTCATAAGAAAAAAAAGCTCTATTTCGCCGTCAGAGCTGGTCGTATCATAGTACTTTTTTTCTATCTTTTAGCCATGCTTTAGAGCATCCACGCTGCGGTACAACATGGCTAAAACACATTGGCAAAGCCAATAGCTTTGCATATGCGAGCCCTTTTGGCTTTGCCAGTGCTTGACTTTTCTCGTAGCCATGCAGACTCCTTGTTGTAGCTGCAGGAACCAAACTGGCTCCTGACAGCGTTGTTCCTTGGCGAGAAAGGTTTTTGTTTTAGCGCCTTCTTTGCTTTAGAGGAGTGTGAATGTTTGCGCATTAGACGTGTGATGTGATCATCGGCTCATTGTCCCCAGGTGACTAAATACAGCTGAAGGCAGGACAGCTGTGGGGCTAGTCAAAGAGTCGTAAAGCATGAATACTTTTCAAACTGAAATAGGAAAAACAGAAAAAAACAAAACACATTTGATGTTTATAGTGTTGGAAAAAGTGGCTCCATGTCACGTGTGACACAATCACCCAGTCCCGCCCTTTCAGTAAACAGCATGCTGCACTGTGGACCTGCAGGTTTCCTTTTAACATTATGGTCATTATGTGTGAACAATGTCAAAAATGCAGAGTTCTAAGGCTGGAAAGCAAAGACGGGCTTAAGGTGTCAAACACGACATAGAATGCTTGGCTGCTGCATTTTAAAATCTTACAAAAGGGTGTGGTCCGTTTTAAAAACTGTGATTATTTGATATGCCAGAGCGAAAGCAAACTGTTCTCCTATTTGGTGATTTTATTCTTGCAGTTCCATCATGCATCATGACTGGCCGGATTCGGGTTCAAATCCCAGCAATGCTGGCTCACCCTTCCAAACTGCTAGAGGTAGTCAAATTGGTGAACATAAGTGGGTAATAGTAATGAAACAAACACAAGGAGTTGATGGACGGAGCGCTGACACTTTTCAGACACTCACCCCCAGTCACAGATCTGGGTTGAATCGATCATCGTTCTGTAGCTCACCACACCACCCCAGTTCAGACCCAGCCATATGCAAATCAGCCTTGACCCTGTGCCTTATGGGAACAGTCCAGCCCGAACTGCCAAGCCAGGTCTTCCCTGAACCAGAAACAAGCATCCTGGGACCAGTTTCGGGGTAACACCCCTCATCAGCCAGGCTAGCTTGAATCCAGTGGCAACGTGAGCAAGGGACCCACACCTGGGCATACCCTGCCAACTTAGGGCGAACAAAGCAAACACAAGGAGATGGACGGAGCACTGAAACGTTTCGGACACTCACCCCCAGTCACAGATCTGGGTTGAATCCATCATCGTTCTTTAGCTCACTTCACCACCCCAGTTCAGACCCAGCTATATGCAAATCAGTCTTGACCCTGTTCCTGTCCATCCCAAACTGCCAAGGCAGGTCTTCCCGGGACCGGAAACAAGCATCTGTTATTTGCAGTGCTTAGAGGTGGCAGAAGTGCAATGTTAAGCGCTATGTGAAAAATAGTTATTATTCTTTTTAAAACACACATTGCCTATACCAACCAATTTCAAGTTTTGTGTAATGAAAAGGTTGGTAGTAAGCTTCCCTGATACACAATGCGGCTATAGCATGAAATGCTGCGATGTAAGTGTTCGGAGTAGAAGAATTCTTACAGGGCAAGTAGGCGCAGGTTAATCTAAGGATCATCAGCGCAAATGCACATGCGACAGCGTCTTTACAAGCTTCCCTTCGCTATAGCTACCGCTGGCTTGGCAGTCATTTCTAAATTTGGCGGAAGGGTACTACATCAGGGTGATGGAGTAATTTACTCCACCTCTCTGACGGACTTAACCTCCGCCCAGAAAATACAAATCAGCCAATAATTGTTTTAGACTTTGAAAGGATATTTGTGGTAGAACCGGAAGAAGGGGAGAAGGTTCTACTGGAAGATTCCACACCTCCTGAACCAACATGTTGATGAATATTGGAAACCAGTTTCTTTTCTGCCAGGATTGGCACACTGAGCTTCTCCCTGCTCCATCCATCTGGGTGCTTGCCACAAGATAGGAAGTAACGGGATGGGAGACAGGCATATAGGGTCCTCATGTACAAGGTGTTTTAATGGTCGCAAACTCTCAGATTCGATACATCTGAGGGTTTGAGAACAGTAAACCATTTTGTGGAAGGTACTGAATCCAATTTAAAATCTTTTCTGAATTGTTAAGTGGGTTAAGGAAACAATAAGGAATCTGTATTTGGAAGGGGCATGTTTATGGCGTCCGATTCCTGTATTAATGTTTTTCAACTGGAATCCGGTTGCAACACATTAGTATCTTTCCACCAAATCAAAGGAGGTGGTAAGCCAGTTGCAAATGAGAAAGGGTCCTCAATGGACCCATTCCCCTTTTTGAACCTTGACAAAAAAACTTTTTAGGAGTAGGCCATCTACTCCCAAGAAAAAGTTTGTGTAACTTTTCATTTCATCGCATATGGAAAATAGGCTGCATTTTGGGAAAAAAGAATTGTTTGATATAAAAGCAATCACGCACGAGGAGGTCTGTTCTCCCCAGCAGGCCACCATTCATGTGACTGTGGCCAATCGTAGTGGACCACAATTTGCATATTAATGAGGTAGGTCGAACCTCAACCACTAAGATTCAGTATTTTGAGAATCTCTCTATCGGTGCATATGTCGGACCTCAAAATACCAATGCATTCAGTAGAGGTCGGTGCACAAACTACGACCACTTTTACTGAATCCATTTTAGCACATTCCAAATAACAAATGGCTGTGTGAACTATTATTAGTCACAATTTATGATTTCTAATTTGGGAATCTTTGTACATGAGGCCCAGAATCTTCAAAAGTTTTTGCCAGACAGCATGTCTGTTGGACTTACAAATCTACTGAAAATGTCAGCAAATATCTGTCTTAAATAGTCTGAGATTCTGTGAGTATGGCAATATTCTGCTAAGAGAGTCTGCTGTCACTCTGCCCTCACCTTGAACATGAACTGCTCTGATTGACATCAAATCTTTCTCTCCACAGAACAAGATGCTTGTGTCCTGCCAAGCTCTCCTCTGCTGAGCATCTTTTGACAAGGGAGTTGGTCTGTGTCTCAAATCTGGATGAATTGATTGAAACTCTGGCACATCACCTTGAGGGGGGACTAGCTTCAATACACAGCTGTCCCTGTTTGACTCTTCTCAATTGCTATTAAAAAGGGGCCAAACACCCCCTACTTCAGAATCCGACTCAGTCAGGCGCTCTGCGTCTCTTGGGATTTCCCTCGGGATGCTGATAACCCCTTCTGTTGCAGCAACTTTGCTATTTAGGCTGAAATCGTCCTAAAATGGAACTTAGTTCAAACTTTTTTTGTTTTAATCATTCAAAATGTTTCTGAAGCACCTTCATTTATGGCTGAAAGTTTGAATATGTTTGTGGTTCTTAAATGACTCATGGATTACTAACTCCTGACCTTCGCCAGAGATGACTTCTTTGTGAGACTGTCTGGGATGAATCTGCCATCCATCCCCTCAAATGTATCTGTCTTCTTGCTGCAGTGAGACCAGTCGGAGACATGGAAGAAGATTTAAGACTGTCTAAAGCAACATCTGATAGATCTTTGGCTTGAGACTCCATTACTGCCAGCAACTGAGAAATATCCCCTCCCTTCGGAAAAGCTAAAGAAAGGGACTGTAAGTATCTCACTAACGAGTGTGATGTGTATACTGCATAAATTCCACCCTTCAGTGTGTAGTTAAACATGAATGAGTCTTACTTCAAGCTGTGCATGTCTTCCTATTCGCTCAGTCTGATAACCAAATTTTCTCAGTCATTCTAGATGTTTGACCGGTAAAATGTACTAGTATTGGACATGTTATGAGTTACAGGGCAATTCCATTACTCACTTTGCTGTCATGTATTGTCTTCCCATAAATCTAATTTTTTCTGGATCCCTCACATCTTTCTTTAGAAGATTCCTTATCGCAAAAATGATCTGTCGTTTTGGAACTGTTGGTCTCTGGAATTGCCTAAACCACCTCAAGAGGGTTACTGTTCATGTGGTTCTAGCTCGTGGTTTGAGGACAATATGGAATTAACCATTGTAGCTCCTCGGTTGGAAGTCACTGTCCCTGAGGTATTCTACCATCTTCTTCATCATAACTCAGAGGAGATCAAGAGAGTAACGACCGCGAGGAACAAGATACCAAACAAAAGTCTGATCCTGAAGGGGATTCACAAAACCTATATCCATTCTCCTGCTGCCTCTTAAAAGCCAATGATATTGATTTGACCATTGTCCCGCCACCTGAGTCTGTCTCTTCCAAATATATCACTCTCCGCTCACCTGTACCTCATCCTGAGCGACTGAAGGTCACACGTGGCATTTCTTCTGTGGATTCTTTCCTGTGATCTCCCTCCTTTCTCCCGACATATATAACTTTCATCAGGCTCAAACACCATACGGTAAGGACCCAAAGTGCTCCACATCCTTCCACCTCCCTTTCTCCCTCTTCCTACTTTATAAAAAAGAACAAGAGGGAAGAGAGCAAAGTTAAACTAAAATTCACTGAGATAACAGCTTGATCATTTTAGAAGCAATGAAATACCTCAAAAAGGAGAGTACTCATCAGTCATTCATATAGACTACCATGCTCTTTAACTCTTTTTAAGAACATCTTTTCACACACTCTGCTCTTTGCAGTACTGTGAAGAAACCTCAGGGAAGTGATTTATATTTGAACTTATTATAATCTTTAATATAGAAGTATCAAAATTATAGTTTGGTAAAATAAAACACTAAATCCAAGCTTGATCATTGCTAAAATTGTTACCACAACAAAAAGGAGATAAATGAAGGTCCAGTGACTCGTGCTCCTGAAAATTATACTAATATCCCACGAGATTCACTGTTCCTATGAAAGAGAAGTAGGGAATGAAACTACAGTCGTTCTAATACTATGGTAGCTGGGGACAGTGTGTCCTGATCTTGGTGCCCTCACACAGCCCGAAAGATGTCATGCTTCATCATTGGGCAATGCTCCTCGTCGGACCGGCGCTGCAATGTCCTACGGGTCCCCTGAAGGGCCACTTTTTTGGAGATCTTTTTAGGATAAAGCCGTAAGGGTGCGTGAGGGTTTGAGTGGTAGTGTTGTCCTAACGTGAGGTTAAAAGATGAGTGGAGGGTACTAGTAGGTTTATTGAGAAAAGAGTCCCTCTGCCATTGGTAAAAAACCAGAAGGTTGTGCTGATTGAGGGAAATAATGGCCCTCGGTAGCTAAACATATGGCATACCCCTAATGGGCATGTTTAGAGGTCGACATGTTTCGCGCAATGATTGGTCTCAGGAGGAGATCCCACGTGCTTCTTCAGGACCAGAGAGAGTGCAGTGAGTGATAGGAAAGTATAGTGGCCTGTAACAATTGGTTTTTCTGGACAGGAATGGAAGAACGATGCATTGAGTTCCATGATTGGATCAACCACCGTGACCCTTTTCTGTTTTCACTTTATCAACTTCCCCGAAATTGATACCGTTCCTGGATCACGTTAGGACACCACTGCCACTCACACCCTCATGCACCCTTACGGCTTTATCTTAAAAAGATCTCTGAAAAAGTGACCCTTCGGGGGACCTGTTGGGCATTGCAGCGCCGGCCCGACGAGGAGCATTGCCCAATGATGAAGCATGACATCCTTCGGGGTGTGTGAGGGCACCAAGATCAGGACACACTGTCCCCAGCTACCATAGTATTACAACAACTGTAGTTTCATTCTCTACTTCTCTGAAATTGTTACCACTAGTCCCTGGTTGCAGATCCCATCAGTGAAAGCATGGCATGGTTACAGCACCCTGTGATCCCAAACATCACTGTGGCTCGGCATAAAAGCTGCTATTCCAAGAACGCCTTCAAGTATATTAAAAAACTCAGCCCATCTGCACACCAGGCAATGTGGGTGACCAATGGTTTCCATTATTGGGCACCCATTTCATGGAGACCTTGTGCTGTCATGAAATTATAAAGGCAAGAAAGACAAAAGATACTTTCTAAGGGAAAGACTAAAAGATTCCACTGAAGAAGTGAATTGCAATTTAATTAGCAATGTGGAAAGGAATAAATCCAAATACTAAACAAATTCGATATTCCAAATGCTATTTCTTGTATCCAATTATGTGGTCACATTTACGCATTCTATCAATAGAAAACATGAAAGCAATAAAGTAATAAAAAGACTCAATAGTCTAAAATATGACATATCAGTCATTTTTTAAATAAGATTGTTATATACCTAATCAACTTGTACATGATTTTTTAGCTTTGCAAACAATAATTGGGTTTTTATACATGTATTTTTACTTTTATGGTTTCCACTGATGAATTCAAATAAAGCTTATTTTGAATTTGAATTTGTCATATCAGTCCTCGAGTTCGGAAATCGAAAAATGATAAGTTCCATGCTTTTCAGAGAGCTGAGTTAGGATGAAGAAGCAAAATTGTTTAAAAAACATAAAACAGGGATGGTTTATCCCATATTAGAACAGATAGCATTGTGAGTTCCGATTTTCAATCTAGCAGAAGGAAGGCTTCTTCGGGTTGTCAACATGTTTCAGTCTAAATTAGTTTCAAAGGGCCTCATCAGGACTCTCTCAAGGACCTGCATGACATAGTGCAGTTATACACTTAGTAGAAGTTAACAAAACGTCAGGCCATCATAGATTTGCTGGATCCTGCATATGCTGTCCAAAGTATGGATGGTGATGAAAAACAAAGGTCCAAGCAGTCACCTGCAAACTGGGCTTAGTTAACTCTTTGGAACGAGAGACCAACCAAGTTGTCCAATGTGAAACTGTCAAGGGAATGAAATGGCCCCAAGATCAATGGCCATTCGATGGGGTCAATAGGACCCAAAATCAGGCTTTAGTGAAAGATGCCCATGGTAGCTCGGCGTCCCCGTTGGGATTGTGGATTCTACGTTACCTCAAGATCCAGAAGGCAGACCTCGAATTGGTACAAAGAAAACAGGGGCAGGGAGGTGGGTTTATTCTTCTTTCATAGTGGAGGGGTGGACTTTGAGGGAAAGCAGAGAAAGCTAGGGAAAGGGGCACTATGCAAGGCAGGGTCTTCTAACTGAAAAGTAAATAAGGGGGCAAGGAGGGGAGAGGAAAAGGGAAGGTTAGCTACACCTCTAGTGAAAGAGGCTGTTTCTCCGGCGCACGCGCATGGAGACCCCATGACCAGAGAAAATCTCTACCTGGAAAGTCCTGGCATTTGTTATGTTGCTTTCTTTTGTCTAGAACACGTTTTAGTTTGACCAGAAATGATTCTCTTTTACAAAAAGACCTCCTTTCAATAAAAGTTCTGACCTGTTAAAACCCTGCAGCACTGTGCTGGCTCCGTGCACAGCCCTGTGCCGGTGTTCTGCACTTGCACTGTCTGAAGGTAAGTGCTTTTATTTATTTATTTCTTTACTCCCCACTTTCCCGTCGTATGTTGAACACCACTAACCCCAACCCCGCCTCACCGGCCCACGGCGTTACTTGTGCAAGCAGCCACTGTTGTACAGCTCTGACTTTGAGGCCATGCAGCTCAGACACAGTGAGCAATGTCTGCTCCCTCCTGTGTCTGAGCTGCACTGTCTAAGAGAATGCACGAAGGCATTGAAATATCGGGTTACATGAATGCACTTCACACACCGGAGGCGAATAAAAACAGGAGCTGGGCTCTGCACTGCGCCAGCAGAGCCATCAGGATACAGCGCCTGGGGATGTAGCGCCGGCTGGCTCAGCGCAGAGACCCATCTCTTTATTAGTGTTTGAGACAACTCTGATTTTCTCCGAGTTAATGCCTCAAATAAAGACTGCACAAGTCATATTATTAACGGTGAATTTCTGAGTTATATGTATGAACTTTCGACAACCTAAGCTCAAAGGACCAGGCGCGTGGCCCTGCTTGAGCCAGCGCAGCTTATTACAGCGCAGCACTTCTTGTGTGATGTGCCTTAGGGCCAACAGCACCTTGAGGGGCGCCGGTGCCCGAAGCTCTTGTCAGAAGACCGCGGCCGGTCAAATGGTAGTGATCCAGCGGGTTACTAGCAACAAGCATTCATACACTAAATACCCACCTGGGCCCATTCATTCACACTATCTAGCAATCACCGCTGGTGGGGTCAGTTGTACTTTTTATCAAATCCCTGCTACCAATTACCTTTCCTGATTGAAGAGTAATGACTTACCAATGGACCTTTGATAACTGGGGTTAAAATAAGCTCATACAAATACAATTTCATAAAACACCTGAAATAACCACTGACTCAGGAAGTTTTAAAATGTTTATCTAAAATATTTAGCAGAGTGAAATACAAAACACATAATACTTAATCACATCTCAAGGAGGAAGTACTCTTGTTATAAAATCACCTAGTATTAATCACAAATGACGGCCCCTCAGAAAGGAGAAGATAGAAACCGCAGTACAAACTAAAGATTGCAAATTTATAGTTACCTAAAGGTGTGAAAACCAAACGCCTTGGCCAAGGAGTTGGAAAAAGGGTCCCCAGGTTAGAATGAAGACCAAGACCTCCGGACCGGATTCAGGACAGGATAGATGACCTCTCTACCAACCGCGCCTGCATCGTTCCCCTCTCTGACACTTGGTTCCTCCTCGGTTCTTCCGCGTCTTCCTCTAATAGAGTCCGCCGCCCCCACCTCAGGACCTCTTTGGACAGCGGTTCAGTCTGCAATCGATCAGCTCTCGTCTGTGGCAGCATCTGAGCCTAAGTGCTCCTGATCTGCACACTAAGCATCTAGTCCAACTAATTAGCTAATTCTGTATCTATTATACCCTTTTACGCCCATGTACCTCCCATTAATGTTTCAAAATTATGGGCCCACTAATTCTGATTGGACAGGGACAGGGGGTTGATCCTCACACCATGTCAATTTTAGTTCAATTTTCTTAAGCCCATTGTTTTAGAATCCCGCCCCTCACAATTAATACATTTGCTTTATTTCCCACCCGTTTCACACCAATTTTATTACAAAATATATACAAAATGTATCATTTGTCAGGACATTTAGTGGAACTTGGAAGGTGATCAGCGGGTCATGTCCTTGGACGTCTTCCAAGTTGACTTCATCGCTTTGCTTTGTTAGTTTTCAGAGAGCATGCGCAGGTCACATGACTCTCGAGCTGCCGTTTAGCCAACCCAGGCCCAATTTACGAACTAATAGAAAAGTCAAAGAAGAAACATATTAAAATCAAAAATAAATGCTTTCACTGTATACCTCCTACTTCTACACTAATCCCATTTACTTATAAATATCTATCCCGCATTAATAGCTTTAGAATAACACATTATTAATGGCAGCAATGCGAAAGCTTTAGCATGTGAGAACATTAAAGCAGCCATTTTAGCACACACTGCGCAGAAGCAAAAGATTCCTTCCAAGCAAAGAAAGACGTCATACCACGTGATATGGTTGACACATGCGCAGTAGAGTTCCCACGTTTTAGCGGCCATTTTGGATTAGACGAGGATTACTTATTAGTGGAAAACACATAGGCAAGCATCTTCTAGATAAAATATGTTGTTTTTGTGCATTGTGAATAAGGACATTACAAAGTTTTAGTAGAAATTAATTAATCCTGTGAGAGGATTGCTTCCGGGCAAGTCTCATTGTGAGTCCTTGCTCCATCAGTAGTCTTGAACCCCCCTCAGGCAAGGCGGTCGTACAGCATAAGTGTAAAATATTGTGGAAGCAGAAGCTGAACCCCAAATTTTATTGACACTCCAAAATTTAAATCACCCCAACATTTACCTATGTTGGTTCCGCTTCAGCACCCTTGATATTGGGTAAAGAACACCTCCCTCCTCAAACAACATCAAATTAGCAGAGTAATAAAAACAATTAGTGGGATCAATCAAGAATTGAGTTCCAGATCTGGGGAAGAGTTACAAGTTTTATTACAAAATCTCATTGGTCAAGCGATACTGAATAATTATTAAATGCCACGAAGACATAAACACAGAATACATGAGCAGGAGCGAGATGAACAGTACATCAGAACCACAGCCATATTAATCAAAATGGGGGATGCATAGAAAGGGGGCCCAGCTATGATGCATTCCTACACGCGTCTACTTGTCTAAATAAATAGTTTCAAGTGGAAATGTTATTATTTCAGCATTTACGATCATATTTCATCATGAAAAACAATATTACTCACTATTATTTGTTACCCAAAATTGTGCATTTAAAAAAAAACTTTCACAATACCTTCCATCCTGCCTCCATGATTACTAGTTAGAGCTATAACTGAGGAGTCTTTGCCTGAGTCCCCCCCCTCCAAGAGCATAAACCGAGTGACCCAGAGATAGGATGGGGGCTGAAAAGTCTAAGTCTCAAGGGCCCCCTCCAAAAGGGACTCCTGCCCATGCTACCTGTCAACAGTAGCGTATAAAAAGCACATGCAAGTTCCTGAAACAGTGGGTTGGACCCACTAGTGATGATGGTGTGAAGGGTTTCCTAGAAATTGTACCTTGGATGGAGATCAGTTAACCAATTTAAGGAAGAAATTGAAGGATCCTAAACACAAAATTTAGGCCGAGCATTGGCCTGCCTTTTTGCAGTGGTTGATGCAGCAAATAGGAGGAAATATGAGCCTCACACTTGCAGTATTCGAAAGACTCAGCAGATGTTACATTTTCATAATAGTCACCTTGGGACAGGGTTAGGACTTGCGCTCCCACTGCTCCATCTCCGTATTTGTTCCCCCATATTTTAGAACCACCAAAAGGGCAGAGGATTGAAGAAACACGGGAGGAGAATTTGTTGGATGTATTTCCTTTTTGCATGCTGGCGGGTGATGCAAAGCGTGTGCCAATGGGTGTGCCTGGAAACGGAGCAGCGCCAGCAGACTTGCAGGTAACTGGACTGCAAAGTAATGTGCAAGCGCTGGTGCAGGTGGTAGGACAAGTGACTGGATGGTGGACAGAGTGACCACAAGAGTGGAAGAGGCAGTTTCCCTTAGTTAAGGTGGGAAATTGCTGCCCCCATAATGAACTGAACAGAAGAAGCCTCCAAATGAACCATACTCAACTTGCCATACAAACAATGCATAGTGATCGCAGAAAGATGAGCACAGCACTCACCGGGAGGAGTGGGAGAGAGAAGACTCATCCTGAATCCTAGTAGCATTGAGAGACTACCCTAACACTGGGAGGAGAATTTTGATGCATATTCCCTGGCACCCCTCGGACTAAATGAAGATAAAGAAACAATTTCCAAATATGTGAGAGAACCCTACTAAGTTTTGCGAATAACTGCAAATGGTGTTTGAATTTACAGACTGATTATGAAAATCAATTGCTGACACTTATTGTACCAAGTGAATTAAGAGATCGATTGAAAGAAAAGACAGACTGGCCACACGTTGACCTGGACAATGATCCTACATTTATAAGAGCCACGGGAAGATTGTTTAATGTGATATTGAAAGGTCTGCCCTGCTAAACCAGATTCGCCAAAGATATTAATTTGTGTAAACAGAATAAAGGCGAAGCACTAGCTGAATATTTAGAGAGGTTGAAGGGTGTGTTTGAATGTTATTTAGCTATCTCTCGTCATCTAAACCAGCTCATGAGGTTGTTGGTTCTTCTGTTGTCTACGGTCTTCTAACTAACATAAAAAACAATTGATGAATGCCAAGAATTTTTCTGAGGGAAATAGGTCTCTGAAGATGCAGACAAAGCAACACAATGCAAAAGAGAGGGGACGAGGGAACATGCACCTGGGAGAGGGCTGAGATGACTGAGGAGGAAGTAAAGGTGGTCGATCCTTCGGTAGAGAGAGAGGTGACCAGCAAACCCCTCAGGTCTTATTTATTTTTTTGCAGCAGTTGAGGTCCTAGAGGAGGACTTCCTTGGAACAGCAAGGATCCAGATCCAAAACGTTCAATATGTGTATCGTTTGCTTGATGCCTGAATGCTGAATAAGAAGATTCCAGTGCTCAAGTGTGCAGCAGACTAAGCAGTTGACAATGCATCACTCAGCTGATCAGGCTGCAAAGGAAGTTTTTTTATCTCCTTCAACTGAATTTACTCTATAGGTAATACAAACAGATGTTCTGAATTGGAGTAAAGTGGCATGGAGAAGGGACTACGAGGAGGTGGCAAGAGACATGTGGTTGTCCCGAATGTCTTGCTCCTCAACCTCACCAGATTGCATCAGGGTTGCCCACTTGGGTAGAGATGGTATGGAATGTGAGACTGCAACCATTGATATGCACAATGCTTTCCTTCTATAGCTCAGAATTATCACCATGCCTGTGCTACTTGTCAAACCCACAATGTTATTAAGGATATTAAGACTACCCCAATGTACGTCCACCCCTTTGAGATCCATTTGTTTCCATGCAGATGAATTTTACCCAGTTGCCCAAATGTATGTTATATTCATACATGCTCGTTATTGTAGTGCATGCATATTCTGGGTTGGGCAGAAACCTATTTCTGTGACAGAATAGATGTAATCACAGTGGCTAAGCAGCTACTTAAGGGTTTTATCTGTAGGTTTGGGATTCTACATTGCACTGCTAGCGATTGAGGCACACAGCAGTAGTGTAGGAAAGTGTCCTTTTTGTATGGTCACCCCCACATTTTTTTCTCCAATGCTGATGGTTTTAACTCTGAAAATGCACTGGAGCCTGCTTTTCATGCTCTAGTGCCAGTGTTCTCTCCCTAAAATATAATGCGAATTGGTAACTTCAATTGGCAAGGACTTTAACCCCCTTATAAGACCCTGGTAAGTGGTACCAGAGGTACCCAGGGCTTAGAGCCGGCAGCACTGATTCTGCCACCCTAAGCGACCCAAGTAAAAAGATGACAGCAGTCCTGCTTTTGCAGACTGCATGAGCAGTGCAAACTGCTCAAACTCAACTTTGCCCTCATCATGAGTGGCAAGGTTACATCGCTATTTTTAATATATGTCAGTTACCCCTAAGGTAGGCCTCCTGAGCCCAGGAAGCAGGGTGCATTATTTTAAAGGTGTGGACAAATAAGTGCAAGCCTGTATCTCCCTATAGTATCCTCCTTCCATTAAGGGCTCCTATATGTGTTCAGGTGGCCATAGGATAACATGGGCTGGTTCCCGGGCATTCCCAGGTTGAGAGCTCCTTTATGGTCCCACAAAAAAGTGTCATGTTTGGTATCAAACAACTTGTCACATCAAACCCGACTTTTTCCCAAAGTGGGATTTGATGTGGCATGCACCCAGGTGGCTACCTTAGAGGTTGCCAACCTGGTTGCCCCCGCCTTTACTGTGCCCTGACTGGCAGCCTACAGCTGCTGCCTCCAAGACAGGAATATGACTCCCTGCCAGGAGGAGTGAACTCTCCCAGGAATCAGAAACAAACAGCTAATGAAGTGGTATATCAAGGCGGTAAGCTTCAAAGCTCTCACCACCTCTTTTATGCAAGGAGGCTTCCCCCGGGAGGTGAAAAAAGCCAATCCCCTGCCCCAGACACATTTGCAACCAAGGCAGATGGGAAAATTAGATAGTCAGGAGCCGTACACCCCCAGAAGGCTAGCCACATCCCTTCCTGGTCTGTACAGCCAAAGAAGGGTTCTTACATTTTTTGAACTGACAGATTAGAGATTTCTGGGCAGAAAAGGTGACACACTCCTCTGGAAGAGGTCACCACAGGGGCAGATTAACTTCTAGGGCTAGTAACCCATTGGCTACTATCTCCCACACTCCTGATGCCCCTAAATCTGGCATCAAGGGGCACCCCTGGCACCATAACCTCAGATCTGATTGACTTGCAACAAAGGACAAAGAAGAGATCCAGGTTTGCATCTTCAGGACTTGCACAAAGAAAAGGCACCAAAGATTGCACCTGTGGCAACCATCCTTCAACTGCACGACTATGACTCGCCCTGGACCAGAGACCATTTCCAACTGAAAAAGTAACCGCTCTGCAAGCCAGAGTTACCTGCAGAACTCCCTCCGATTAGAGGGACTAGTCCCCTGCAGCCTACAGGCATGAACCGCACTCCTGAATCCAAAGGATCACTGGCCATTGGGCCCGCAGAGGGAATCACTGAAAAGTAAAGTAGCCCACACCTAAAATATAATTAAAAAAAGAAGTATTCCATAATCTACCTATTTAAAATCAATTAAATAATTAACAATTAATAATGAATTGCTAATTACTTAATATTTAATTAACTTCCGACCATATACCCCTACAAATCAGCAGTTCTGCAAATAAAATATAATTACAATAATTAAGTATTCCATAATTTACGTATTTAAATTTCAAGTAAATAATCAATATGCAAATAATAATTAATATATAATTAATTATTACTTAATTAACTTCCCACCCTATACTCCTACAAACCTAGTAGGCCCTAACTAAATATAAGTGAAATGAATCCGTATTCCATGATATACATAATTGAAAATCCATTAAACGATTAATTCGTAAGTGAATGAATGAATGAATGAATATTCGATTTGTAAAGCGCTAACTTAGCCCAAGGGCATCAAGGCGCTGCAGAGGACTAACATTCAATCGGATAAAATGCTCAAGCCAAGGTCTGAGTAAAAAGCCAGGTTTTCAAGGCCTTGCGAAAAAGAGAGTATGACTCAAGGCCCGATAGACCGTCCGGAAGAGAGTTCCACAGCCTAGCAGCAGCAGTGGAGAAGGCTCTGCCTCCCCATCTGACTTTCTTAAACCTAGGAACCACCAGCAAGTTCTTGCTGGCAGACCTAAGCTGCTTGGTCGGGATATAGCGTTGAAACATAGCTTTGATGGCATCAGGGCCAACTCCATAGAAGGCATTATGAGTCAAGCACAAAGTCTTGAACAGGATTCTTCGATCCAGTGGTAGCCAATGCAGCGAAATCAGGGAGGCCGAAACAGAATGATACTTTGGCAACTCCAACACAAACCTTGCTGCAGCGTTCTGTACCATCTGTAACCGTCTCACCAAACCCTTGTTGATGCCCAAATAAAGGGCATTACAATAATCGAGTCTGGACAATATCAGAGCAATCACTGCCTGCTTTCGTGATGAAAACGACAGGAACTGTGAAATTTTCCTAAGCAGCCTGATTATGCCAAAACAGATGGAAACTGTTTTGCTAACCTGTAGGTTCATGGACAACGAAGTGTCGACCATAACCCCCAGGTTTTTCCCATGGGAAACAGGAGAAGGACAGCTGCCCATGGAATCAGGCCACCAGTCATTAGACCAAATATCATGTTGGTTACCAAAAATCAAGATCTCAGTTTTTTCTCCATTCAATTTAAGGTAATTCTCACCCATCCAAGATGAGACTGCCTGCATACAATCTTTAAAATTTGCGGCAGCTTCACTGATGCTGTTAGTAATAGATACCATGATTTGAGTGTCGTCGGCATAGGACAATACCTCAAATCCAAAGGCCCTCACCACCCTCGCCAATGGGGCAACATAGATATTAAAAAGGGTGGGGCTTAGGGAAGATCCCTGAGGAACTCCACAAATCAATGGGTTGGGAGAAGAATAGAATTGGCCCAGTTTCACTATTTGTGCCCTATCACTAAGAAAGGAGGAGAGAAGCTCAAGGGCCGAAACCCCAATCCCTATCTCCTTAAGGCGTTCCACCAACCTTAGTGGAGACAGGGTATCAAAAGCTGCTGTAAGGTCAAGAAGGACCAGCAGGGTCGTTTACCCTGCATCAACCTGGACCCGGATGTTATCAAAGACAGCCGTTAGTGCTGATTCAGTGCTATGAAGGCGCCTAAAGCCATGCTGAGAACCATCAAGCAACTGGTGATCCAGTAAATAGGAACTAAGTTGGGAATTCAAATATTTTTCCATAATCTTAGCTGGAACCGGAAGCAAGGAAATAGGACGATAATTTCTTAGTTCCATAGGATCTAAAGCCGGCTTTTTTAACAGCGGTTTAACAACAGCAGTTTTCCAAAGAATAGGATACTGCCCCTTGGTAATGGCTATATTTAGTACTGAAGTGAGAAGGGGAACAATAACTTCCCTTCCTATTTTTAGGACCTTAAGGGGGCAGGCATCCAGGGAGACCCCAAGGTAACTCCATCCAAAAGATGACCAGTAGTTTCATGAGAAAAACAAGGGAAGGTAAGAAGCCTAGGTTCGTCTACCGTAGTAGCTGATAAAACAAGGTTAGTTTTAGAGGGAGCAAATATATCCTTTCCAGCATTAAAATCCTCCAGGGTGGAGTATATGTCTGTAATCTTAATGCGGAAAAACTCTGCCATTCTATCACAGAGTTCTTGGGAAAGGTCAGATAAATCAGCAACAGGAGGGGAGACAAGAGAGTTAATAACCTTAAAAAGCTCTCTAGAAGATTTTATAGATTCAGTGGCCTTAGAATAAAACAGTCTTTTCTCCTCCATAATTGCCATTTTATAGTCCCTCAGGTACTGTTTGTGTAGCTCTCTACCAGCCGGCGCAAGATCAATACGCCAAATCCTTTCCTGTTTACGGCAGGATTGTCTCAGCTTTCTAAGTCTATCAGAGTACCAAGGTGCAGAGGGTTTTTTTCTCGCTACATAGTGTTTTTTAACGGGGGCCAAAGTGTCTAAGGCTCCTAACAACCCTCTAGACAGTTCATCTGCAGCCAAATTAGCATCTGAAAGCTCAGAAAACTGAAAGTTCCTAAAATAATTAGCAAGAGAAACATTACTAATTTGGCTCAAATTTCTCTTTTCCTCCCCTCTCCCTTTACCAGCTGAGACAATGCTTAATGCTGAAGTCGAAAGAGTAAAAGGGATAGCAAAGTGGTCCGACCAGGAAAGAGGTATGGGCAGTCCCACCTTGATCCTAGGATCGTTAGAAAATATGCCATCCAAAATATTTCCTGCAGTATGGGTAGAACTGGTAACCAATTGTGAAAAACCACAGCAGCCTAAGGTTTCCAGAAGAGTGTGGGTATCTTTACACTGAAGTTTATCTAAATGAAAATTAAAATCACCCAGCAGAGTGAAATTAGATCTTAACAAGTAAGGTTCCAAAAGATTACTAAAATCTTGACTGAAAGAAGATCTGGATCCAGGTGGTCGATAACATAAGACCCCAGAGAAACTTTCAGTAGGAAGAGTATTAATAGAGAAATATAGTGCATGGTATTGGTCAGAAAGTGTGGTAAGAGGTTCAATGCGACAGATATAAACATCCCTATAAAGAATGCCCAGCCCTCCTCCCATTTTACCCACCCTATCCAGTCTAGCTAAGCTATAACCAGAAGGGATTGCTTCCACAAGATCAGGACCAGAGCAGTCCCTTGCCCAGGTTTCTGTGATAAACATCCAGTCAGGTTTACGAAGTGAGACAAAATCCCTAAAGGCAATTTTATTCTTAATTAGTGATCTGGTGTTAACAAGATATCCCACGTGCATCTGCTCATTGGAAGAAGAGGTAGGTATACTTTCCTCCGGAAGGGCGCAATCACCGCCTACCTGTGCTAGAGTAAAACTGCACATGGGACAGGCAAAATAAAAATTAGCAGTTAAAAACTCAGGGTCAACAGAATGACAACAAGAACCTCCACCCTGCCGTAGGTCCAGAAGCTCCTCCCTGAAGTAAGTCACAGTTGCAGTCTGTTCAGGTGCACATTCAACAGCTTCCCCTGCACAAAGCACGGTCTTGGCGCGGACGGGCGCAGACGGGCTTGCCTTCGGCGCGCCGGCGGCGCGCCCGCTGCGCCCGCTGCGCGCGTCCGCTGCGCGACGTGAAAGGCATCCGATATAAATAGTCAGCAGACTAGAAAGTCAACCTCCCAACTCCGCCCACAGCAACCGGAAATGAGTTCAGTAGAAACGCTCGCACCCTCCACATCAAGCGGGAAAACCCGTGGTGGACCGAGGCGCGAGCGAACAAGAAGAGGTAAGTGCAAAAATGCGGGAAAATAGCAGCAGTCAAGTTTTTTAAGAAAGCACACTAAGTTAAAAGCAATTAAAAATGGTACAGGCGCAATAGAAAAAGATTATAGCAAGCTCCCCACAGCGTTATTGAAATTAGCAATTTAGCAAGCTATCGTAACAGAACGCGTCCGCTGCGCGACGTGAAAGGCATCCGATATAAATAGTCAGCAGACTAGAAAGTCAACCTCCCAACTCCGCCCACAGCAACCGGAAATAAGTTCAGTAGAAACGCTCGCACCCTCCACATCAAGCGGGAAAACCCGTGGTGGACCGGGGCGCGAGCGAACAAGAAGAGGTAAGTGCAAAAATGCGGGAAAATAGCAGCAGTCAAGTTTTTTAAGAAAGCACACTAAGTTAAAAGCAATTAAAAATGGTACAGGCGCAATAGAAAAAGATTATAGCAAGCTCCCCACAGCGTTATTGAAATTAGCAATTTAGCAAGCTACCGTAACAGTAATTAATTATTACTTAATTTACTTCACACCCTAGACCCCTACAAACCTAGCATCCTGCAACTAAAGTATAAGTAAAATTAATCAATATTCCATAATTTAAATAATTAAAAATCAATTATATAACTAATCAATAATATATAGCTAAATAATTATTACTTAATTAACTTCCCACCCAATACATCTACAAAACCAACAACCCGCTACGATGCTATAATTATTATTAATATTTAAATAAAAAATTCGAAATCTCTGAAAAATACAAGCTATATTTTTAAAAAATGATTAACATTTATATAAACAATGGTAACATAAAATTGACATTTCAAATAAAGCACACTAAAATAATTTAAAAACAATATTTTTAACAACTATATTACTGAAAAGAATATTAAAAACTTCGATAGTCTTTAAAACTATATTACTTACCTCAAAAAACGATATTCTTGTCAACGATATTAGTGCATCACAATATTTGTGTGTCACGATATTTAATTTCCCATTTTTGTGTCTCCCGATATTTTAAACTTGATATTTTGTCTAAACATCATCCACAGTGCCCCTCGCTCTTCTAAATGCAAGATTGATAAACCCTTCTGAGCCTGTGTGCTCACTCCAGATGTATGGCCACCGAAATGAGCCACCCCTCCTCTGCCAGTTCTGGGGGCACCTCTCTACCCACTGAGATTTGAGCCTGTCTGACTGGGAGAACAAAGAAGGGGCCTATGCAGGTGTCAGCTGACATCTGCCTGTGATGAGGGAGGCCCCTTTGAAGTTAATTAAGTTCCTGGGCAATCTCCAAATGGGCATCCTGTCAGAGAAACAGAAATACCTCCCCATGCCCAAGTATTTGTCTTTGCTCTAGGAGCAGTTTTCGCATCTTATGCAACTTGGGTAGCTATAGATTTGGGTCACAGGAATCCCAAAAATTGTTTCCCCACTTGCCTCGATAAAGACATTAGCCACTTGTGTGGCTGGGCCTGGTGCCCACATAGGAAAGAATCAATCTGCTGTTGTGGGATTCACACCAGGTACATCAGTCTGGACTCTCCCGGGTGTCTAGTTTTCAGCGATGTCTGAGTTTGGTTTCCCTAGGTGACGGCCACGCCCGGGCCCAGTTACTACAGCTACCATATTTGCAAATTCAGGTCAGTTTTTTGACAGCAAATGTATGTTTCCACATCACATTTTGGGGCTTGTCCTTCGCCCACCCACACAAGTAGAGCAGGGTCTTTGTCAGGACAAGTGGGGGAAGGCAGTGTGGTAGGAATTTTATGAATCCCTGCATATTCTGAATGTTTACATCACAGAAATGCAAGAAAAATGCATGATTTTAGGCAAAGTTTGCAGTTAGCAGGGCATTGTGAGTTAAAAACTGTTGTGAGTTCCACATGAGGCACTCTTTCCTAGACTCCCCTAATTGTCTAATGTTCGTAAATGTCTAGGCTTGGTAGTTTCCAATAGGTGGCGGCCAATTACTACACCTACCACTATTGCTAGTACCTCCACACTGGGTTTTGGGCACTTTGTGTTGCCGGAGGTAGGCTGAGACACACAAGTAGGGTAACGTTTTTATTGAGACAAGTGGAGGAAAGAGGAGCGGTAGGAATTTTCTCGAAGTTTGCTTCACACAAAAATGCTAGAAAAATGCAGGATTTTAGGCAAAGCTTGAGGTTTGCAGGGCATTGTGACTATAAACATGTCTTCAGATTCACACGAGGCATACCATTCTGGACTCTCCTCTATATCTGGTTTAAAGAAATGTCTGGGTTTCGTAAGTTTCCACAGGTGGTGACTGACACAAGCCTGAAACGTGCAGCCATTCAGTATGGCAAATGGAACAATATTGGGATTTAGTCCCACTCTCCAGGCCCATATGTCAAAAGTCTAACTGAAAGAATTAAAATTTCCTCTTGGTTGAAATTAGGATCGGCACGCTATAGTTCCCAGAGGAGCTGAAAGACTGATGAGGCTTTAGGGGTGAGGGTGGGGCCCGATCTCAAGATTGGCCAGACCCCACTTAATAATATCATTAAAAAAAATCCTGCCATCCAATGTGCTCTCTACCCCATTGGGTGGAAATTGAGGACAAACCTCTCTCTCTGCCCGCCCCCCCTCCTCCCCCAAGGGAGGACAGAAAGACTGGTTTGACCCTTTTGGGGAAGGGGTATGGCCCAATGTCAGGGTGGGATGCACACACACATTTTTTTTGCCCCATATGTAAAATCCCTGTTGTCTGGTCTAGTGGACTTTCTACCCCCTTGTGGGGCAGATTGGGGCAAATCCCTCAATGGAGCAAAAACTCCACTAGACACTATGGAGTCACTCCTTTTTATTGTAAATGTAGCCCTGGTGTTTATTGGGCTTTTTGCCCCCTCCATGGGGCAGATTAGGGGTAAATCACACAATCTGTCACTCTGTGGGGGACAGAAACACTGTATTGTTTTTTAGGGTGGGGCGGCATGGCCCTGTGCCCCCAACTCCTTTGTTTTAATTTTTGCATATATCCTTGGTGTATAAAGGGCTTTCTGCCCCCCCCCGCAGATAGAATGAGGGCAAACCTCCATTCTATCTACCAGTGGGTCAGAAATACTTTTGCAACCTTATTTTGGAACACAGGTATGGCCATCCTCATGATGCAAAGGCATCACCCCTTTATTTTCTTTCTTTTTACTCCCTGGTGTCCAGTGGGATCTGCCCCAACCTATCCCCCGGGGGACAGAAAGATTGGAATGTCTTTTTTGAGGTGGGGGCATGGCCCTGTGGATGGCGGACTGCCCCACTTTTTTTTTAATCAATTCATGGTGTCTAGTGGGCTTTTTATCCCTAATGCATAAACAAATTGGGGCTAAACTGCGATCTGCCATTCAAAGGGGTCAGAAAGACTGTTGCACCCTTGTTTGGGGAAGGGGCATAGGCTCGCCCATGGTAAGCAGACCCCCATGCCTTACTTTTCTTTTCTTTTTCTAACTCCCTGGTGTCTAGTGGCTAGAAAGAGTAATGCTATTAGCTGTGGCAGGGGTGCCCATGCCCTACCCCATTCTTCCGCTCTCCCTGCTAAAAATTTCTGGTATCTGGAGAGATTGCCAGGTGATCACATCCTACTGTGATTGCCTGGCCCTTTGCAGGGACATGGAGGTTTTGGTTAAGAGCTGGGTTTCTCAGCTTCAATCCTTTCAGCACAATTCCATGGAAGCACAGAGAACCGTGCTGTTTTCAACCCCTTCCATGCTCCCAGGGAAGCCAGTGATTTCCTGGGTGCCTGCCTCCCGATCACTGACGCGATCATGTCATTGGTAGAATAGTCACTCCCCCCTGGGCCCGAGTGGGAGGGTCTCCCTCTCTAGCTTTGTGGGGTGTGGCAAATGAGGAGCACTGACACAGCACACAACAGCTGCTGCTTCGGTGTGCAGTGCTTGAACATGACCTGACGTCCTCAGCGCCACAGCTCGATCAACAGCTGCAGCTCAGCTCAGCACCATGTGACTCTGGGCAATAGCTCACTTAATCTTCCCGACGGCCCCCAGCGCCTGGATACCCTTACTGGTGATAAGTTGTGCTTTACAAATCTGGAATTTAGAATTTAGAATTCATGTTGCACTATTGAATCTCTATAAAGTTGACATTGGTGCCTTGTGTGGCCGCGTCCATACCAGTATCAGTGAACATGTTAATTTCTTGCTCCCTACCAGAGCTCCATGACCACTCTGAGGCAGGCTTGAGCAGGACTATCACATTATGCCTGGGCTCTTTGGGTTTAAAAGCTGCTGAACTCTAACAGAAGCCTCCATCTGACTGCATGATATTTACTAAGGATGTCAACCACTATGCCTCTCAGATAACCTCCTGAGTTATTATTTAAATCTGATTCTACAGCGCCCTCCCCCAGTCATCACATCTTGTTTCTTACTCTGTTACTGCCCTTTATTGAGTCTCTAGTGTTGCAGCACTTTAGGAACGACCTAGATTTTCTCATTTCATATTTCACCAAAAGCTATATTAAGGTTTGAAAAGTTTGCTGTGTCATCCAGTTCAGGATGTGTGACATGAACAGCACCTTTTATTTAACCGAGGTAACCTGTCATAGGTAAAGCCACAGTCTGGTCAGCACAAGTGTGTCCCACCTTCAAGTGTCATACATGTGCAACACTACGACCCCCCTCCCTACTCATACAATCAGAATACTTTTGATATGGCCTCAGAAGAGACCTCAGATTTATATGCTGCCTATCCTGAACAATCAGCAGAAGATGGTAGGGATGGTCCGGACGCCTCACATGTAAGGGCTCTCAGAGTTAGGAGTATATGGTCTTTTGGGGAGGGTCGAGGCAGAAGTGGAAACAAGCTCTTGTATGTTCACAGCAGAGCCCCCAGGAAAAGTTGTAATGTCATCTATTTAATGTAACAATGATTTTCAGAGCGTAAAACTTGTCACCCGTGAGAGTCTTCAGGTGCTGAGTAAGTGAGGGTTTTGCAAGAAGGATCAGTTGAAGAGCCAGGTTTTCAGAGGTGAGGTGTGATGTGCGTGCGGCGAGGAAGGTTAAGGGTTAGTCTGGCGGTGATTTTTTTAGATGGTTTGCAGTTTGTGTAGCAGAGGGCGTTGCTGTAGTCCAGTCTACTTGTGATGATGGCCTGGGAGACGGTTTTACTGGTGTCAGGAGGGAGCCCTTTGACTATTTTCTGAGCATGCGAAATATGTGAAAGCAGGCGGGGGTGACGGCATTGATTTGATGTCTCATTGTGACATTGGTGTCCAGGACGATGCCTATGTTTCTGACGTTGTCGGAGGGAGAAGGGCTGTTATGTCCCATATAGAGGCCCTAATGTAGACCCGTTCGTACATGCCCTAAAATGGACGTATTCATATTTACCCTAATATGGTCATATTCGTACTTGCCATATTATGGTCATAGTCGCATATGCCCAATTATGGTCATAACTGTACATGTCCTATTATAGTCATGATTCCTTATATAGGCATGATCTTTCACCTACATTAGTCCCACTAGTACACAATGTGCTCTGAGGGCTGAACGTTATCTATCCTGTGGTTTTGAATCCAGCAGGGTTTTTCCCAAACACAGGCCCACACTGTACTCATTAATTATGCATGGTTCTCTAGCAATATAGCACCTGCATAATATGTCTGTACAAAGTTCACCCCTGACGTCTTCCTCAAGACTGACCAGGCCCAATGCAAGGACGGGGTCCCACACTCTCTCTATTCAGGTATGGGGGTTCGACTAAATCCTAGAAGGATTCTTGGCTATTAGGCTTTTAGACCTACACACATATGCTAGGTACACATAAGTACATCTAGATAGGCATCGTAGGAGTATGCACATTTTGCATAATGCTTTTATATTCATGTATGTACTCATGACTATTGCAATATGGTAGAAGTGTTCTATCCCTTTGCTTTCATCGTACTGCTGATAATATATCTCTGCTATTGTCTGCTGATTGCCGCAGCACATATATTTTACACTAAAATAACAACTGTTCAATAAATACTTATTGAAACGCCCGACTGTTTATTCTGTGTAACTCTCTGAGACAAACCGAATATGTAAGCACGAGTGACTGAGCGAAAGGTAGTACATTGTTTCCACGATTCTGAGGGATCAGGGTTGTCATGATCTAAGGTTGCCAGAAAGTAATCTCTCCCCGATAAGAGGAGATTCTAGTGGCACTGCGAGCTAGCTAATGCAAAACAATCTAACATACGCGGTGAGGGTGCACAGAGTCAGTCTGCCACCAAGCCCACAGCTTATGTTATACAAACGCGCAGGTCCTGCATGGGTACTATAGGAACTACACGACAGGGCTGGGGCCTAGTTCTGTGGGCCACCAGGTGGAGTCCCAGGGTGAGTTACTGTTGCAGAATATCAGTGCTCCGTCTTGTCAGAGCTGAGTTTGAGGTAGTTGTCTCTCATCCAGTTGGCTATGTTGGTCATGCACATTTTGAAATTACTTTTGGTGGTGTTGGTGTCTTCTGAGAAGGATAGGATGAGTTGGGTGTGGTCAGCGTAACAGATCATGTTGAAGTAGTAATGAGAACAGTTCCCCAGGCCTCAGGGAAGAGTGTTCATCATGAGTGAGGTCAAGCTGGTATTCTCAAGAGCTCAGTGGCTCAGGGCCCAGGGCCCCTGAAATAATTTGATGATATTGGCCTCACCTCTTGGGACAGTCACAAGAGTTCCTTTTAAATCTGCTATAGTCTAGAGCTGAGGTTTAAGTGGTAGATGTATTTGTTTCCAGGGTGTTGGTCTTTTATTAACACTTGATATGTTAGGGCAGTGGTTCTTAACCTCTGGTCTGGGGACCCCTGGGTGTCTGCGAAACCTACTCAGGGGGTCCCCAACAGCTTAGAAAATCCTTTGTAAATGTGAATGAATTTGAAAATGAAGGCTAAAAATGAAGTCTGCATCCTCAGATTGATTTGTGGAAGAAGTGCAGGTGCATCAAACAGACTATAGTACGGACGATGGATGCAGCCAGTTGAATTTAGAAATGCTCCAACCTTCTCATTAACATTTAAAATTAGATTTTTGTATATTTGTTTGTGAATTAAATAAAATGTCATAATTTGTGTATCTGTTTGTTGAATGCTGTTTCTGTACTTTTTGTATATTGGTTTACCATTCAAATGTTTAGGTCGTGATCCTCAGTTTCCAGTAATAAGTCAGTAGGGGTCCCCAGAATCCAATAATGATTATGCAGGGTCCCTGAGTTCCAATAATGATAAAGTGGGGGTCCACAGAAGTCAAAGGTTTAGGACCCACTGTCTTAGGGTGATGTCAGAGGCGTGGCGACTAGTGCAGCCACATAGTGATTGGTAGTTTCATCCCACCCCGCTCTGCCTTGAACGCATGGGCCTGCGCAGGAACAGGATACCCTGCCCAGAACCAATCCTTGCTTTGCTCTCATGCTTTTTATAATTAAAGCTGCATGCATGCAGAGCAAGGATTGGTGTGGTCAGGTGATCCCTGCACTCTAAAGGAGACCAAGGAGGTTGTGGTGTGTTCTCCCTGTCTCTCTAACAGAGCGCTGCGTTGATGTCTGAAGTTTGCATGTTGAGTTGGCCACAGTCAGACACTGGTCCAACACAACAAGCGCACTAAACATCAGCTGATGCTGCCTGTCACCATTGCCAGTCACCTGGTTTGACCATCTTCTTGCACCACTAAGTAAGGAGCTAGCAGCCAGGGGGTGGGGCACAGTCCTTGAACAGGACAGGAGTTGGGCGTAATGTTTACATTACGCACTGGGTCAACGCCTTACCAATGCCCCAGAGGAGGAGCCGCTCCTGCATGGATGAGAAGGAATGTCATCTGTGATGAGGGTTGATGGCTCTAGTAGCCCAGCGGCTTATCACACCACACACTCTTCGTCCAGCACTTATACCATGTCATCCAGTCACAGAATCAAATGTTTCTCCATCCTGTTTTAGCTTTCACTAGACTGTTATCACTGGCTGAGCCAGGTGGACAATAAAGCTTGTGAGGGCCATGGGAATGAAGAGAGGAGACTAATTCAAGTCCCTCCCAGTTCATTGCAGACAGATGGAGAGATGTCGGAATCTGGCGTCTTTTGGCAGTGTAGTGTGTTTGGTCATGGCTGACGGTTGTCCCAGATGCCCTGGCAGGTAGCTTGGATTGGAAAGTGAACGCTACAGGATTGCTCTCTGGCAGGAGTTATGGTCTTTGATGGTCTTAGCATGGATGAGGATGCTGTCACTGACATTGATGACTGCGTACAGCTCTATGATGACCTATCCTATGCAGTGTTGATATATATCAACATCTGTGGAAACGCCAAATTGTAATCTCTAATGCGTCTAAAGTCCTACATGCGCAAAAAGGTGCTGATGTGTCTCCACCCAGCATCAGTTTTCATTGCCATGTTCTAAAGTAATCTTGAGTTGAGGAGCACTTTTGAGGACCAGCGTTCTCCATTGAACTCGGCACCAAGATTGTCTACTGTGGGTGTTAAGTGGCATTCGCACTTGATTGCGATGCTAGGTAGGTATATGTCCACATAGATGTTCGGACTTTTGGATCACTATGATCCGGGAGTCCCAAGGTGTGTGTCCCCTATTTTTATATGATGCCAGCATTTTTGAGTTGAGTAAGATCTGCTGTAACTTTGTATCATATGTGGAATGTGACAATGTGATCACACAGTGCTACACAATGAACAGTGTGGTACATGTGCACTGACACATTTGTTTTGTTTTTGAGACATCCTATCCTCTTGAAGAGCCCTTAAAAGTCATGAAGAATGTTATTCATTTCACGGGCTCTGACACTTACAACAGACTGGAGGAGACCGATTCTCTCAACTGTACGTCATCCAATCAATGTGTCAGTTACATATCCGGTGGTACTTCAAGCACACAAAAAGTGGCAAGAGGAATGCTTGCAAATACTCTAACCACTGCCAATCACCCGGTGTAGCATTCCAACACGCTGTTTTCTTTGCTCAACATACCACCACAGACTAGACCCAGCCATATGCAAATCAGTCTTGGTCCTCTTCAATAGAAAAAGGCCAGCCTGGACTGCAGAAGCAGGTCCTGTCTGAACCAGAACACAAACAACCCAAGACCGGTGACAGCCTCTTTGGGCTATTTCAGTAGGGTGTGCTTGGTTCCAGTGCCACAGTGAGCACGGGACCCACGTCTGGGCAGACCCTTGGCTACTTAGGGTGTTACATCAAGCACACAGAAAGAGATGGTGGGATGCTTGCGAATAGCCTTTGGGGATAAACACTTTGGTGTGAAGAGCATCATTCCCATGGGTGAGATGAGGAATGATTACCCCACAGAATGGAAGGGTGTGGTGTTCTCATATGCAAACATGTGAGCTGTGTTTGGGTGAAGGTTTAGTAGCAGTATTTATAATGATTTTCACATCACATCAGTGAGGCTCTTGTGTCATTCAGGGCAGTGACATCCAGGCAGGGGCTCATAGATGTCATTAGGGCGGTTTGTGATGGCCTTCCACATCCTAATCACGTTCCCAACAAGTACCGCTCCCTCATTTAAGACCTTGCTCTTGTCTAAGGGCCTAATTTAGATCTTGGGGGACTGATTACTCTGTCACATTATATCCTATGGCATTTATGTTTTTCCGCAGGCGGGTTATCCGTCACATTGGTGACGGATATCATGTGTACCGAAATGTAAGTCCCATAGGACATAGAGGGGTTTATATTTGGGAAGACGGGTTATCCGGCACCACTGTGATGAAGTCACCTGTCAGCCAAGTTCTGAATCAAGCCCTAAGTCTTCCAAGTAGTAGTGTGTGTGAGTAGGAGAGCTCGTCTCTGATGAAGAGGGCTGTGGGTCATCGGACCGGCCTACCCTTGCATAGCGCTTCCTCTTCCTGCATGCTGACGGCCTCTCGCCGTGCTAGACCTTAGAAGGCCCCGCAAGATCTTAAAGGCCCTGGTGTCTTAGCACCAGCAGGTGGACCCTAGCAGTGGCAAGTGTGGGTTAACCCTGAAGGCCTGTCCGCCACAATCCATACTGAAGTTCACCTCCAGTCTTGCAGGCAGGCCTATGAAGTAGCACACCATAGAGTGACAGTGACTGTCACTGAGGTCACAGGACCCTTGAGCAGAGTGGCTCTAGGGCAGTGCAACCGCACCAGGCGCTGACCAGCCGCGGTCCGTGCAGCTAACAGCGGTGGGGCAGAGGGGCCAGTCAGGGGGGATTTCAAGGGACGATGCCAAGGGAAAATTAAATAAATAATTAATTTTCCCTCTGCATTGTCCCTCGAAATCCCCCCTTACCCGGCCCCAACACCCCACCGCTGTTACCTGCACGGACCGCGGCTGGCGCTGACTTCAGGTGGGGGCGCCGTGTTTGCAAATATAATATGGTTTTAAAAGCACTTGCTGCCTCCTTCCTGGCCTCCAACAATTTTCGGCAACAATAAAAATGTCATGATAACTCCAGTGATTCATGTTCTTAGTAGAGAGAGATGGTGTTTTATCTAGTGGACGTTGTGACTCATGGAAAGAGGGTTAATGTGCATGCTGCTAAGAACATGTACCATGCAGATCACAAAGTGCACATGATGTAAATAGGTCAGTGGGTTACTGCTTTTGCCAGAGAGACCCTTTTGTTACTTGCAGTTAATAAGTTAAAATCCTAACATAGAACAGTGAGCTATTAACTGTCATGTAAGAGCTGCATGCAAACTGCAAGGTATAAATTAGAGCGTTATGGTTTTTTTCCCAGTCTTTAATTATCCTAATGTTGCAAAAAGGGTTCATTTGGGTAGAAATCAATTCTGATGATTAAAGAGAACCCCCAACCACGGTATTACGTTTTAAATTCTGAGATTGTGTTTCTCCAGACCAATCACTATTAAACTATGCTGCCTACTAGTATGGTTGTCATGTGACTCCTACACCTTGTAGTCCTTTGTCTTATGTAACATTTCCTATACAGTGATTTACACACGTATGATTGATTGTCTCTGTGTAATATGTGTGATGTAAAGTGCTCTGACACCCTTCACTGGTATTAGTGGTGCTGTAAATTTTCTGATACTTTATTATTTTGACATTTTTACATATGCTAACAGTCTCTGCAAAGATTTTTCCTTATTAGTACCAGTGGAACACACAACTGCAGCAGTGAGAAAGGTGACCAGTCAACCTTTGCAAAGGGCCGTCCACGTCACAGTAGCACAAGTCACATTTTTTGTAACTTTTGATCCGTTTGCGCTATAAACAATTAATTAGTTAACATCGTCAGATTATGCAGCAGATGATGTATTATGTGGCAAATATGGCAGAGCCATAATTATGTGGAAAACATTTGCAAACTAGGATATTTTGCCATTCATGTTTGAACTGCTCTTGTGGAAAAAGGGAGGAGAAGTGCTGATGACAGAAGCTCCATGGCTGGGAGACAAATGGCTTGCGATTCCACTTTTAAGCGTATTTGGGACATTCTGTGATTGGAAACGTATCCCACTTTGTGAATGTATTTTAATATCAATAACTCATATTAAACCTTAAATAATCATGTGTATCCATTGGTTAAATTAAATAACGTAATAAGCTGTAACCGGTTAGTGAAATGGGAAACAAATACAAAAAATTGGGATATTTTGCCCTTTCTGCCACACCTCTGACTCCGCCCACTGACCCAATCCACGGGTTATTCCCGCCCTCTGATTCTCCACCCACAGTTCCCCTACTTTTTTCCCCCCACTTCGACCACTGATTTGACCCAACCAGAGCATGTTTGTTGAGTTAGCAGCGGTTGCTCTCCCTTAAAATAATAACCCCATTTGTGACAACTGTGCTCTAATTCATATGGCTGAACTTCCCACACAGCAGGCAGGACATACCTCAGATGCAGGACTGACATCCCTGACTTCACTTAGATTGATTGACCCTTTCTTACAATGTTTTATCTCAGTGACTTTTCATTGCAATTTCTACTCTCAGCATTTCTCTGTTGAGTGGACCGTGCCATTAAATAAACATGCATGTGTCACAAAATAGTTTTCCTGCCATTTCATAAAATGTTTTATTTCAGATAATCTGAATTGAATCAATGCACCATGTCTATGTTATATAAACTCACTTCTTTACATTTAGAAAAAGAAAATGGGCAAAACAAAAAATGTTTTTGGCATCTTAAACTTTTAAAGAATCTGGGGCACATTTACCAGGACTGGCGCATCTCTGCGAATCAGCAGGGATGCGCCAGAATAGATGCAACACGCAATTCTCCCCTTGCGCCACCATGGATGCGTCGCATTTACAATGCGGCGCAAGGAGAGGCAGATGCGTGTCGCATCTTGTGGCGTAAGGGCGGCGCATTGCTGGAGTCGTGTCGCAAGCGCGACACAAATCCAGCAATGCTCAGGGGACGCCCATACTTAACGTGGTGCGTCACTCCTTACGCCTGCTTCAAGCAGGCATAAGGGTCTGATGCAGCGGCATCGTAAAACTGACTCAGTGAAATGTGGCGCATGGTTTACGCCGCCGCTGCGTCACAGAAGTGACGCAACGGCGGCGCAAATGTGTCGCAAGGGGCTTGTAAATCTACCCCTCTGTGGTCTTTTATGTTCGAGGTTTCCCAGATTCCAGTGGTGAGTGCTGTCACCCTCGCTCGGATAGACTATAGAAACGCCCTCTACTGGGGTCTCCTCGACAAATTAACTACGGCCTTATGAACCTTAAAGGAATCTAGGTTTTCAGTGCTCCCAGAACCAAAACAAGTACTTCAAATGACCCTGTTTTACGTTTTTAACAACAAAAGAATGGAACACGGTAGCTCATCATCCGCATAGCTTCTGAAGCTGCCAAGCTTCCAAAAGCTCCTTTCGGAACTGCTTGTTTAACACACATTAAATCCACTGTTTTATCTGTTTTATTTCTTCAGGCTCTAGCGCCATGAAGCTATTTGCGAACAGGCGCTTAATAAACAAAAGTAAAACAAGACCTGAGGCAGAACCTGGCTAGACCCAACGCCCCCCCACCAGCACGGACACCCCTTCATGGCCCCAGCCTCCCATGCGGTGTCTTGCTTCCTATAGGGCAGCCTCATGCCATGCTGTGCGCTCCCTCCTGGCCTCTCCTGACCGCCTCTTAACACCCTGTCTGCCCTCCTACTGAGGCGCTGCTTTCATTCACTCACTCACTCTTCCCATGAGCTGCAGTCTTTGATGCCAGGAGGGGGCTCTCAGTGATCTCCATCCTGCCCTAGTACAATGACCCTCAGTCCTGCCATGTCCAGACTGCCCGTCTTTGATACGCCCCACCCGTCTGATTCTACCCCTTCCTGCTACACTTCCATCTCCCTCCCCTCCTACCCGCAGGTGCCCCTATGCCGTGCTGCCCACAGTGCAGCGATGTCACTCTCGTGTGAAGCATGTACAGGGCACGGTTCTCATCTCTGTCCTGTCCAATCCCATGCTCTCTCCTCGCCCCCTCTGTTCCACCGCCCCTGCCTCCCATCAGGGCTTTGAGAGGATCTTACGGGGGTCAACAATCTAACTGCAACAGCCCCCCCAGCTTCTCACAGACACCGGTCCATTAAGAAGTCTCACAAGCTTGTCTTACATTTGACTGGCGCTGCCCCAGCCCTACCTTGCAGATGGGAAACTCCGTGTTTCCCTGCGCCCCCATCTTCTATGTCTGCGTATGTATCCACCCCGTGCTCGGGGAAGGGATTTGCACAATTGCCCTGTAGATGAAACCGAAGTTTTCCACCTGCCACCATGCTCTCCCTCGCCTTCTATACTGAGCGCCAGCTGTCTGTCTTTCCTCACTCACTGCCGAACTTGTTCTGTGTGTGTGAGGGAAGCTTGCACTGCTAATGACCAAGTGAGACCATAACTCTGTGTGGGAGGGAAGTTTGCACTGCTAGTTACCAAAAGAGACCATTCCGCTGTGTGGGAGAGGGAAGTTTGCACTGCTAATGACCAAGTGAGACCTTAACTCTATGTGTGCGAGGGAAACTTGCACTCCTAATGACCAAGTGAGATCATAACTCTGTATGCGAGGGAAGCTTGCACTGCTAGTTACCAAGTGAGTCCTTAACTCTGTGTGTGCGAGGGAAGCTTGCACTCCTAATGACCAAGTGAGATTATAACTCTGTATGCGAGGGAAGCTTGCACTGCTAATTACCAAGTGAGACCATAACTCTGTGTGTGCGAGGGAAGCTTGCACTCCTAATGACCAAGTGAGATCATAACTCTGTATGCGAGGGAAGCTTGCACTGCTAGCTACCAAGTGAGACCTTAATTCTGCCTGTAAGAGGAAACCTTTCATTGCTAATAACCAAATGAGACCTTAACTCTGTGTGGGAGGAAAGCTTTCACTGCCAATTACTAAGGGAGAACCTAACTCCAGTGGCGGCTGGTGGAATTTGAAACTGGTGAGGCGTATGCGGAACGAATCAGCGTAAGCGAGCGAGCGCAGCTCGCGAGCCCGACGGCAATAGGGGGGGTTCGGGGGGGTTCTCCCCCGTGAAGAAATTTTTAAAAAATTGGCATCTTTTTGGTGCGATTTTCAGCACTATTTCTGTGATAAATGGACTAAAAATTCAGTTCTTCTAGGCATTCATAAAAGAAAACTCATACATTATTTCAGAGAATTTCAGGGTTGCCAAGCAAGTCTGACTTCTGAAGAGGGCTAGGGTAGTAAGCAAGACTGCTTTGGCTCTACCCTTTCCAATAGAAAACACTAGTTAGTGATGTGAACAAGTTCAATGGACAAACCTGGGGTCAAGGGAGAGTCCCTCTCCTGAGAAAGAAATTTAAAAAAGATTGGCAAATGGTGCATTTTAAAGCAAATGAATGCAGCGATAAAGCAAGGCTTATTAAGCAGTGGGAACGTATAGTCTTGAAATATTAAACACATTAAAAACTGCCCCGTATCTTCTTGCATTAATTTGTTCAACAGTTACTGTAATATGTAAATTGTTCTGCATGACAACTTTAGCCCTTTAAAATGTATGCTTGCCCAGTGTCTTGCACTGCATGCAGCATTAACTTTGGAAAAACATGCTCTAACCAGACTTCGGGAAGCACCCACAGCTGCTGGCTGTAACCAGTCATATAGAAATATGTGCAGACAGGTCTTTAAGTGAGATGAAAAAAGTGGGTGCCTCCTATAAAGGAACATGCCAAATACATTTCTGTGATTCCCATAGTGTGCCATCAGACCAGTATTTTGGTTTCTCTCTGAGATGTAATTTTATCCAGATAAATGGCACAGCAACTGACATACGCCTAAAGCCTGTCAGTATGATTGGCTTTGTCACTGGGTGTTAGCTGTTTAAGATAAATGAGTAACAACAATAATTTCTTATAAATAATTAACATTGAATATGTTTAAATTCTGAACTTCTGAAATAGTGAGTCTGTGAATTAAATAGCATTGAGGCCTGTGAAAGGAGTTTTGGCCTTCAATTATGTGTGCTTTATGTTAGATATGTATCCTCTTTTTCTCTGCCTATCTTGTCCATCTGCACATCTTCAACCCCCTCTCTTTCCTCTTCAGCATCCTCTTTTCACTCTTCCCCGAATGCCCTTCCTCACATCTCTGTCACTTGACCGCCCCCAACATGCACTGCACTCCCTCAAATATAAGCACCTTAATTTCTCTTACTTTTGCCTTGCAAATATTTTGACATCAGTGTCCCCCCATCAGACACATGTCCACAGAATTTCAGTTGCAAATGGAATACACAAACATTGTTCTGTGTGCTCTGCAGAGAGGCCAACCCACTGACAGGCACTTTGTTTGGCTTTAGCCTTAGCGCCTACATGCTCAATCAAAGCCCCTCATAAACACCTGGCATGGCTCAAGCCTCAAAGTATGCACAGAAAAAAATACAGATAAACAACACCAACCTAGGCAGATATCTTCGCAGCCCAGCCGGGGGACCAGCACATATAAACATAGCTGCCAAGGTTTCAGATGGCTTATGCGTGACAATTTTCATAATTTCAGTGTAATTATGAGTGACATTCCTCAACTATGAGTTACACTTTCTCACAAGCAAAATCAAGCCAAGGGAAACATATAAATATCAGAAATGATACCCATTTGAGCAATGAGAAACTCTAAGATCTTAAAACTGCTACAAAGTACCAGAAATGGAAGGGCACTGTGAGACACGACTGTGCCAAACAGGATGTGAGAGGCCACACTGCCTGCAAATGAGCCTCATGTTGCCGACTCCCGCTGTGTCCACTGAAATGTTGCTGCACACATAGGCAGGAGTGGGCAGAGTGCCTCCATCACTACGGCCTTTGCAGGGGACACACACACACAAGGCATGGGGCAAGACTGCTGCATGTAAACCAAAGCTGGCACTGCATGCCTAAAACACCCTGTAGCAGTTGGCCTCTCGAACCGGCAAAGCACATGCACACAGACTTCACACTATCACAGTCAAGCTCATTACTGACAGCTTATGAGGCACAAGGTCGTGTACCCCCACATTCAGACATTAAAAATCACCATTAGTCCTAACTGTTGACATTTAGAAAATCAAAGACTAATGAATCTCAGTGATTGCATGCCCTGCACGTGGAACACCAGAAATATGTCCTGCAAGGATTGGCCACTTGCCTCCCAGGCCGGAGATCTGGCCTGGAAACCCCTCAGTCTTTACGATCTACTCCACCAATCGCAATGTTCCTTTCAGTTTTATACAGGGACTGCACTACATTTTCACTTTGGAACCACCCTGTACACACTGGGAAGAGTTTGATCTTTTGAATTATTCATTATGCACTGTATATTGTGAAGGACGAAAAAGAAATGTAATAACCATTTCTTCTTCATGGTCCAGGTCAACACAAAAATATGGTGTTGTCACTGTTACGTGGCGTGAGCGATGGTTTAATTGTTTTTGGCTTTTTTGGACAAAGATTTAGTGATTATTTATTGTTTTTTCCATGTTTTTGTATTAACGTTTTGTGTATTCACCACACCAATATTACATACCCTATAGTTGTCTTGAATATTTTTGTGCCATAAAATGTTTTCTTCCCGATGATTGAAGCCTATATGGATAATTATTTCACCGGCCTCCTACACCAAAAGGGATAGATGGGTGACGTAACACAAACTTATATGGGGCAAGTGCGTACCAAGGCAAGAAACCGGTACAAGGTGACTTCCAAAAAGCTGATAAATTGAGCGAGCACTTCTGATACAAACACGATAACACGCTATTTTCACATCATAAGAGTTTGAGGGGACGTGCAAAGGACGAAACATTTGGGTTTTTTAACAATTGAATAGGTGTTTAAAAATAACAACAGCTGAACACTGGCAAAAGTGTGTGGTCAGTGCTGCCATGTTACCTCATGCCATGTATCACACCCTGCGCTAATCCAGGTTGGAGGAACCAGCACTCTGCATTCTGGGAGTTGTAATATCGCTCTTCCCCCATGAGCTCCCAAGTTTCAGATTGCTGAGCGATATTAGGTAAAAATAAAAACAGAACTGGTAGCGCGTGACATAACCACACGGGCAGAGGGTGTATTTGTAAATGAATACCTAACTCTAATGGTAATTTTAGTGGGCGATATTTGCGTTAGCCTTCAGCGATTACCTAAAGTTCGTGAAGGTTCTCAGTAGGATCATTCACATGCTGCAGCGGCCTGTGTGTAAAACGCACCTCACACTTAGATCACACAGCCTTTCCAGCCTCCTTAGCTTAGATATTTTGCGCACCATAGGGTTAGCTAATGTGCCTGTATTTCACAGCGAGTCGACACCTGCATTTCGCAGCGCTACGAACTCAGCAATCTTTGTGTAATAATTAAAACGTAATATCTCAACCACGTCACACACACCGGAGTTGTCACTGGGTGTTGCAAAATCAAAATCATACTGTTCACATTTAAATGTTCGGTTTAATGTTAGCCCTGAACACAAAGCCACAGTTTACAATCGTTCTGTAGAAAGCATTAAAAACACTATATTGATAAACACTTCCATTTGTTCCTCTGAACCTTCAAAACCCCTTTCACCGCAAAGTCCCGGTGCGATCACATAGCCGCCTGATATAAATCAAATCAACTTGCATGTTTGCAGTATCCAGCATCCATGTTTGACTGAAAGAAGTTGCGTACGTACAGCCGCGCGACGATGGCCAACACAAGGTGATAATTCAAGGCTGCAAATCATCAGTTCTAAAGAGACTTATCTTTTATTAGCCTTGATAAACCACGAGGTTGTGCTCACATTAGCAAGGTTACATGAGCTTACATGAGCTCACAGGCACGCACCGGCAAGCACCAGCAGCTCCGCATTCAGACGAGGTCACCAGGAGACAGACTGTAGGGCCACGTGTGAGACAAAAATAAATGGCCAAGCAGAGGCTTATATGGCAAAGATAAATAGAAAAGTGACGTCCTGTCAACTTTTTCATTAATTCTGCCCTGACGGGAGCTGAGATTTCCACATTCCAGCTACTAATGTAAATCATAGCGCCTCTGAACTCTGTGACCCCTGCACTGATGGAATACTGCAGTAGTCAAACACTCATTCACTGAGTGCCAGCCCGTGAAATTACACACGAAAACATGACAGAACCCACACACTTCACTTCATACTTGCGGCGCTCCAAAACGCTCACCAGTTGTGCTAAATGATTATACATGTTCTGGTGTATTTTATTTATAAAATGAAATGCATGCCGGAGCTTCTTGGCGCTGTAGGATAACGCAAGCACTGACAATACCATCAATAAAATAGCTAAGCAAGTAAAAATAAGTTTGAATGCATGGTATCCAGAGTTGGCTAAACACAGAATTCTGCATAGATTGTGCAAAGTTTTCGGATATCCATGCGTCTCGCACAGGCTTAAGAACTGGGGCCTATTATTGTGGCATACTACCGCGTTTCATCTAGTGCTTCGCACTCAATTACCTGGTTTAGTTGTACTCAATTTACCAACCTCGGAAAGATGGACGTCAAAGGTAAGCTGTTGTAATGTACATGTCCACCGGGATTTCTAGATTATAACCGATGTCAGTGGTGAAGGTTGTCTGCTCTAAAAAATTAACTTCCTTGCTTGCCCAATGCTCACATGACAAATTAAGCATGAACTAAGAGGCAATCCTTTCACGCAAGCAAACCGCATTAAAACAGAATGAATGACCATGGCTCACTCAGCAACAACAATCTGATGTAAGCAGCGCACCAAATCACAAAAAGCGATGCGGCAAAATTGAAATAAAGGTAATGTTGGAGTGGAGACACACCCCAGAGCATGTAGCCAAACTAACAATTCCACATAGTGCTGCAGCCAGTCGCGGCATGCAATAATCGCGAGGGTGGGGGGTCACGGGGGGGCCGCGGGGGATTTAAATTAAATTTAAAAACTTACCTGACAGGGTCCGCGCTGCCTCTGCTCCGGGGTCCTGTTGGCGCCTACAGGTCCTGGAACAGCCGCATCACTGCTGGCAACCCCTCTCAGCCAATCCTGGCTTAGCAGGGCAGCTCGCCCGCCTGCCCATTAG
This sequence comes from Calotriton arnoldi, assembly GCA_963921515.1. Classification (NCBI taxonomy): domain Eukaryota; kingdom Metazoa; phylum Chordata; class Amphibia; order Caudata; family Salamandridae; genus Calotriton; species Calotriton arnoldi. Next base: position 3,878,157 of record CAWUFW010000229.1, read on the forward strand.
GAGACCGAGGTTTGAGCCTTTGCTCAACCCTCGCTCTCCTAATGGGCATGCGCCAGTCTGTGCAGACACCAGTGCGCATGACTGGGCACGGCGAAAAAATTCGCCGACCTTCCCCAGTCATGCGCACTTGTGCACTGTGCTGCTGCCTGCCTGCATGCCCCTGGTGACGGTCTGACAATCATGTCAGTCAACATGACGTCGGACCACCCACCCCCTTCAGACTCTGAAGGGGGTGGGCGGTCCGACGTCATGCTGACTGACATGATTGTCAGTTATCCCTCGCGTCTCTGAACTTAAGTAAACTGAGAGTTTACTTAAGTTCAGAGACGCTGAGGGAGCTGCGGGCGTGGGTGGCTTGTGGGGCAACGCCCCAGCGCCCTAATGGACGCACCGCCCCTGCCTAACTCTATGTGTGCATTGGAAGAAAGCTTGCAATGTTAATTACCAAGTGAGACCTTTACTCTGTGTGGGGGGGGACTGCTAGCTGCCAAGTGATACATTAATTCTGTCTGGGAGGGAAGCTTGAACTGCTAATTACCAAATTAGGGGGCAGATTTACAAGAAAGTGACGCATCTGTATAGATGCGTCACTTTCCCTGTGCCACCCTCAGAAACCCTTGCGCCACCATAGATGCGCCGTATTTACAATACAGTGCACTATGGTGCAAGGATTGACAGATGCGTCAGAAATTCTGACGCATCTGTTGGCGGAAAAGTCACGCATTGCTGGAGTTGTGTCGCAAGCACGACGCAACTCCAGAAATGCATGTTGAGGCCTATTCCCACTACACTGCGTCACTACTTACGCCTGCTTCAAGCAGGCATAAGGTTTTGACGCAGTGGCAACCTAAAAGTGGCAACTCAACACTGTGTAGGAGGGAGGTTTGAACTGCTCATCACCAAGTGAGACCTTGACTGTGTGTGTGTAAAGGATTGCTAGCTGCCAAGTGATATCTTAACTCTGAGTGGGAGGGAAGCTTGCACTGCTACTTACCAAGTGATACCTTAACTCTATGTGTGCGAGGGATTGGTAGCTGCAAAGTGATGCCTTAACTCTGTGTGTACGAGAGAAGCTTGCACTGCTAATTACCAAGTGATACCTAAAATCTGTGCGTACGAGAGAAGCTTGCACCGCTAATTACCAAGTGATATTTTAACTCTCTGTGTGTGACGGAAGCTTGCACTCATGAGCTTGGTATGGTACTAAATGTATCTGGGAGGGAAGCTTGCGCTACTAATTTCCAAGTAATACCTTAACTCCGTGTGTGCGAGGGAAGCCTGCGCTGCTAATATCTAAATAATACCCAAACTTTTTGTGTGTGAGGGAAGCTTGCACTGCTAATATCCAGGTGGTAACTTAACTCTGTGTGCAAGGGAAGTTTGCACCTCTTATTACCAAGTAATTCCTTAACTTTATGTGTGCGAGGGTAGCTTGCACTCATGATCTCCGTATGGTCCTGATCTGTGTGCAAGGGAAGCTTGCTCTTCTGACCAGTATGTGTTATAGGTGTGATTGTCTGTGTGTGTTCGTGTCAAGGGTTTTCTTATTATGAACAGTGCACGAGTGCTCTGCAAGCTTGGCCAGTACACAACACAGGCACAGCATGCTCGACATCCTTGCAGCTCCTCACACGAAGACCGGAACCAGGACAGGCTGCCGCGGTGCATGCTTCTTCAGACACAGGTAACAGGTCCAACGCGTGTAGTGGCAGTGGAAATAAGCATTGGCTGCTGCAACCTATCTTCTACTTTTTGTTTTACTAAAATTTGTGAACACCGTTTCACTGCACAAAGCGTACTAGCACCTCTTTGGTGAGATCTCTGACCCTTACCGCTGCTGCTGTCCACACATCCTCTGATCAGCAGCAAAGGAGTCTCTGGCCCCTGCTCCTGCTTACCATTCTGCAGCTCTCACTGTAGCTCTTACTAACATTATGATGAATACAATACACGACCACTAGATGGCAGTAGCTCCCTTCTCATGGATTCTGATACTCAAACCCCAGATTTACAAACACTTTGAGTTACTCTTTGTTGTGATTTGTGTTGGATTGTGTGTAACGCAAAGCTGCACAATGCACTGCCTTGCAGTGATTTGCCTCAAGGGGACATTAAATGGGCCATGCAAGGGTGGTCTCATGCAACCACCCATGGGTGTTAACGCAAGTCTCTATCAACAAAGCATTGTATACAGGAAGTGCGCCAAAATGCTGCCCTTTCTTGTGGCAGGCACAACAAGGATGAAAGCGTACTTGACATTTTCAGTAGGGTCACACTACTGCTAGCCACCCTGCCGCTAAGTTCAGACAGTGGGCGGAGCTTCACTATGAACCTCCTTTGTGTGAAGATGTGAAGAATTCGTCCTGGGGAAGCTTGTGTATGGCGGGTTATTTATTTATTTGTTTCTTTGTGTTGTGTGTCACATGAATCTTTAGCAGCTTAAAGTGCGTCTAATTCAGAAAAGAGCTCAGAGTTATTGAGGATATGGCCCAGGCTCACCCTACCACAGATGAAGAGACAGGTGTGGGATTGACTTCAGCTGCAGTAACGGCCCCATTACCAAACCTGGATTCGTCCAGAATGACCGGTGCAAGTGGGTTCACTTCCACTTAGAATTGCAAAGCAGGCAGGAACGGCTGTTAAACTCAACTCAAGTTTTATGGGTTGTGTTGTCATGGCAACTGCACTTATGATAACATCTCCACCGTTCTCTTTTTTACCTTTTTAAATGTTCTGTGGCTGAGTCTCCTGTTACGGTTGAATGAGGCACTGATGGCTTTGCAGAGAGGTAACAAACGCTGCACAGCAGGGGGAGACCCAATGATCCGGTCTGTAATCAAATCAAATCGGTTTTATTGATTAGGTCTCGTCAGAAATCAACAATATATACAGTCATAAATAATTACTTAATAGAGTCAAATGATACATAACGAAATTCCACATTTGCATCCTGCTAATACATAAGTAAAAACGCTTTAGAACATTTATACAAGTTGTAGCACACAAATTCAGCAGGGGTGACTTTGCTAAAGCAATCCGATCATTTGTTTTTAACACGCTGGGGCTTATTTACAAGGCCCTTGCGCCACTTTTGCGTCATTTTTAACATAGGAAAAGTGACGCAAAAGTGGCGCAAGGGGCTTGTAAATCTGCCCCGCTAGATTTAAAACTGGAGGGCAGATTTATGAGGAAGTGCCGCAGCGCGGCAACGCAAGCCCTTTGGCTGCGCCACGCTGCGGCACTTCCGAAGCACAGGGATGCAACATATTTACAGTAATATGTCGCATCTCTGTGCTTCCCCCTGCGTTGGCGCACAAACTGCAGCCATGCTCCGGCGCAGGCACCCTTGCACCATGGTGCAAGGATGCCTGTGTCATGGGGAGATTGTTTTTGTGCAGGAAGGGGCACCTTCCTTCACAAAAACAATCACTACAGGCATTTTCCTCTTTCAATGCGTGCTGTAGAATGCAGCACACATTGAAAGAGGAAAAAACGAGGAGAAATGAAAACATTTCTCCTCGATGCGCCTCCCTACGCCTCCCCTGGGGAGGCATAGCATTCACACGCATTTTCAGATTTACGATTCCTCGTAAATCTGGAAATGTGTCTTGTTCCATGGGTGTTGCGTGGGAACACCCACAGCAACACCCATGGAACGCCCCTTCACCGCAAAGTGCTGCGTGTGAAGGGGCCGTATTTACAAGGACAGGAAAAGCCACGCAGGGTGGCTTTTCCTGTCCTTGTAAATATGGGGCAGAGAAATGCGCTGCCAGTGCGTCACAAAAAGTGACGTACTGGTGGCGCAGAGGGCTTGTAAATCTGCCCCAAAGTGTGCAAAATCCCGTCCGTAACTTAATCTACGCGTCGTGTGTTTCAGGAACAACTTTAATTGTGCCGGTGTTCATGATTACAAATGGGCGACAGTGCATTGAATATTCGCTGGTGCAATCTCAAGGTTATTATCGAAGGTATAAATGCCTGCTTCTTCCTTTAAGGTTTCGTTCCTCAGGAGGTCTCTCGAAGTACCTTCAGATGCGTGCAGCGATTATAGGCCCATCTCTTCCCGTTTGCCAGAGATCTGGATTGGGCACTGAGGGGGAAAACTCTAAGCGTAGTACTTGGGTGGGAGTTTCTTGACTCAGGGATATCTTGTGGAGGGTAAAGCATTAGAGCTCTGAAAGGAAGTACAAAATAGCTCAGAAGAATGTGAGGCGTCATTATTACCATTACAGAAATAACTCCTTTAAGTGTTAAGAGCATGGGCAATGGGCCACATTCACCCTATACCTTACACTTCATGGGTAGCATAACATTAACAATCAACTGCAGATATTTGGGCAAAGGCAAAGCAAGTGTGTTTCCTCTGCAATTTCAAGTCGAAAAACGATCTTAAATGCTTAATGGAGACGCGATCTGTTCTGTAGTGAATGTGACAAGTGGGTTCTTTCTTGTCTCCTGGTGAGAGCAGAGTCCAAGGTTCTCACTTTTAACTGCCCTGAATATGCAAATACAAAACACCATCTGCAATGCCTGCCCATTTGGCCCTGCCCCGTCCTCTTTAGTAGTATGCAGAGCACTTCCCGCCTTTTGCTAGGATGATGGACAGCTTACCAAAAGGCCCCCCAGCACGTTTTCCGGCAATTTTGGTGATAAATTCTGGATGCCGAGGAATATGAGGCCATCTCCACCAAACAAGGAAGCACTTACTTCATATAGTTAAGAGGAAGTACCCTTGTTTGGTGGAGATTCACCCCTTTGTAGTATCGTCATATTCTCTATGCGAGCATTCATGTTATCATACATTTCTGGAAGAAGACGCTCAAGGAAATCAGCCTGAGGAGGGGGGTGCATGTGGGGGGTTTGCTGCACACCCTGAGGTCAACCCTCCGAGGCACATGGATGAAGGCTGTGTATGGCGGTGGCTGGATTAACATATATTAATGGCATATTACCTTACTTAAAGAAAAACAAAGAAATTCACTGAAAAAAACCAAAGGTTATTGGGACGTTATAGTTAGAAAATACGATTAAATTTTTTTAGAAATTCACTGTAAAAACCAAAGGTTACAGGGACGTTATAGTTAGGAAATAGAATATAAAACACCTTAGAAATTCACTAAAAACAAAAAGGTTACAGGGACGTTATACTTAGGTGCAGATTTTACACACACAAACCATAGAAATTCAGCAATTATAGTTAGAGTTGTCTCAAGTAAGTATAACTTGTTCCATGGGGTAACGATAACTCGCGCCCTCACCAAGGTAGAAGTAAAGGGGGTAAGGAGGTAAGACTGTTTGGGGACAGGTAGAGGTAAGAAATTAAGGGTTTATGTGGTTTTGGGAGGGGTAGAGGTTAAGGGTTTAAGGGGTTTACAGGTTTACAGGTTTATCGGATTTAGGGATAGGGAGAGGTAAAGGGAGGTAATTAGATTGTATGGTTTAGAGGCAGGTAGAGGTAAAGAATGGTGGGAATATTTAGGGTTCATCTGAGGGCAAAGGTAAGAGGATAAGATGTGTAGATGTGTTGTGCTTTAGGGACAGACAGAGATTATTGCTAGTAGGGATTTTTAGAATTCAGGTGAGGGTTGAGGTAAAGGGAGGTTAGGGGTTGCCACTTTGTAGTTATATTTAGAAAATGTTTGCTAAAAGCTTTTGGGCAATTTCACAAATCTTCACAAACTGTCCCCAAAAAGTTCATCCACCTCAGCTCCTTCATGGAAAGTTTCAGGGTGATCCGTCTAACGGGGACTGTAAAAAAGGAGGTTTCCAAAATGCAATTTCAATAGGGAATTTTAGAAAGCACTAATACCAAAATAGTTGAAAGGAATGACAAGAAATTTGGCAGAAAGCTAGATCTGTTCCCAGCAAACGTGCTTTTTTGTGATTTAGTGTAAATCAATTCAGCAGTTCTGGAGAAATTAAGGTTCATGATTTATAGAAATATTGGCAGTTAGGCTGAAAACCAAAGAGTCAAGCTTTCTGATTGGCTGAGTGTGTTTTTTTGGAATGTGCGCTCTGATTGGCTGGCTTTAACATGAGTAGCAATGTTGTGGCAGCCATTGAAGGACTCGAGTACTTGGTCCTCTGCTGTAGGAGAGTAGGATCTGCCTCTTATGTTGCCCCCACTTTTTTTCTGATGTTTACACTGGTTTCTGGCTATAGTCAGGCTGGGACCCTGCCAATCAGGGCCCCAGCCTCTCTGTTCTCTCTAAACGACTTGGAGTGCACTCTAGGTGCACTAGTGATTGGATACTGTGGTACCTTATGAGTCCCTAGTATATGGTACCTTAGGTGCCAAGGGCATAGGTACTTCACAGGCCTACCAGGGGCTGAAGCATGTATTATGCCACCCCTGGGAAGCAGACTAAATCTGACACCACAGGCCTGCTACTGCAGCCTGGGTAAGGTGGTGCATGGACCCCTTACTGTGATATAGGCTACCTATATCACTGCATAGATACACACATATAAACCTATAAGTCACTCCTATGGCAGGCCTTATCAATCCTGAAAACAGAGTGCTTGGTTCCTATGTGAGAAGGTGCCCCTGCATGAGCAGAGCCCCTCTGCAGCATTCAGAGACCCTTCTCTGATGCTGTTTGTAGTGCAGCCTGACCATATACTCTTAAGCGCATTATAACCTTGCGTTAAATGCTAACTTTGGGATGGCTGCACGGAAACATGTCGTGTTTGGTGTCAAACATCTTGGAATACTACCCCCCACCAGTTCTGGCGGCGGGGGTAGCATTCCACCCTTCTAGAGGGATAGACATGTACCTACTGTGGAAACGCAGTAGAATCCTGAAGAGCCCTGGCATCACAAAATGGATGCCACCAGTCACAGACACTGGGCTGCCCTCCTGCTGATGACCGAAACTCGCAGTGGAGGAAGCCCAACAATAGGTATCCTGTCACAGGAGGGTGTGACCACCTTCCAGACAGGGTTTAGTGTATTGGGGCTGGGTGGGTGCACTCCTAGAGTGCTTTGAAGTCCTGCACTGGGGGAGCAGAAGGCTCCTTTGTGCATATGCCAGTTCAAACCAGCTCAGGGGCTACCTGCCCCTGCTCTGGCGTGAAACTGGACAAAGGGAAGTGGGTGTAGCCACCCACTCCCCTGACCCTCCCATAGGTGGGGTCATAGAGCTAGTCCCTCCCTTTCTTTTAGTATAAGAGGGGGAACCTGTGCATTGCAAACTAGATACCCCTGGACGACGCTCTAAAGAAGAATCCTGGACCTTCGACGTTCCACTACCTCTGGAAGACTGAAGAATCTCCCTTGGAGTCAAGGAGTGACTCCCCTGCTTGGCAAGCACCAAAAACTACAACAACAGTCGCAAACTACGCCGCTCCCGCCAGAGCCTGAGGTCCCTGCAGCCCAAGACAAGAATTTCCTGACTTCTCAAAGGCCATCGTGAGTCCCCAGCGAAGCTGAGTCCAGTGGACCCCACGAGTGACGAGGAACCGCAGTCCCTGGGTACCGTGCACTATTGTCGAGTGCAACCCCTTCACGACGTTCTACGAACTTGTGCTTTGCGTGTGGTCCCAGCCTCTAGCAAGAATCTTTCCGAAGATCAGAGGCCTACCCCGTCCCGAGTGACCGTGGGCCCCTGTTGAAGGAATCTCCCCGAGGTGTCTTTGCGATCCCTTGCCAGCCGGCTTTTGGGTCCCCAGAAGACTGTTCTAAAGAACCAAAGGGCTCCCCTGATTGCTCCAGGCCTGCGCTGACTTACCTTCGCTGGGTGAGTTCCCCAGACCTTGCTGGTCTGCACCATTGACTCTTTACACTTTCCACAAGACTTGCTTCTACCAAGGCTTGTTGACTCCAATCGGGTTTCCGACACCGCAGTCAGCTGCAAACTTTGTGGGACATGCCGAATCCAGCTTCTGGCCATCGTCGACGCCTCCTGGACCTCGTGGCCGAAGAGTCAAGACACACGTGAACGACCTGAATCTTCCGACGACGGTGGGCATTCATCTTCCTTGCCCCGAGTCACTGCCCAGTGACTTTGAACACTGTCCCCTCTGCTTTCAGGTCTTCCTTCTTCCGAATCCAGGCTTGGATTCCACCGGACACTTCTTCGGACTTCACAAGCAGCAAGTCTTCATTGGCTCCCATTGAAAACGACGCCGCGACCCGACACCAAAGGACACCTATGCACCCGGCTTCCCTGGGTGAGGTAACTCCAGCACTATGGTGCTCCTGTGGGTGTTGGCCCTAGAACTACTTACCCTGTAAGTGACTTGCTTGTAGCTATTCCCGAAGTGCCCTTAAACACTTAATTTCCAACCGCGACTTGCCCCATTGAAGTCTACGGCGATCCGCGCCTGTGTTCACGCACTGCACGCGTCCCCCGTGGGTCCTTTACTTACCTGCCTTGGGTGGTTTAGTGAGGCCCCAACACTTCTGAAGGCCCTAGGCCTTGTCTCTTTGCAAGTCATTGTTCTTAAGTCTCTTTTTGGTATATGGTCTGGTACACCCCTAGGGCCCCAGCCATATTGTGCTTAATTTATTGTGAAACGTTGATTTGTGCATATGTTCCTGACTTCTAATCTCATAAAGAGATTAGTAGAGAGTTGTTTAGTAATAAATACATATATATTTGATTTATATACCTGTGTGGTGTCTTTTCATTTGGTGATTCAAGAGATTGTGTGGCAAAACAAGCTGCTTTACATTCCTCCAAGACTTAGCCTGAAGGCTGCTCTCCACAGCTACCACTAGGATAGCTTTCTATAAAGGTTGTCTTAAACCTACCTACCATAAGAGTCGAATTGTACTGGTGCAAGGTGTCCACTTTAACTAGTGAACAGCATATACCAGGCCAACTTCTCACATTGGTGGCAGCGTGTGTGATTCCAGCTTGCTATTGTTTTACCAGAAAATCTCTATTTGAATTACTAACTGAAAACCACTATAGGTACTCAAGGTACATATAAAGTCAAGCTTAGTATCAATAAGTTCTACTGAACTTAGAGCTGTGTGCCAAGGGATAGCACACCCTTTCTACAGCTCAAGCTAGTATCAGTAGGCCACAAACTAGTGTAGGTAGTACAACACTGCACAACACTAGAATGTCCTTAAAGGGTGGACCCAGTGGATCCACTCAGCCTCAGTATAAGGACATGGCTTTCTCTGAGATCCTTCTCCTACCTGGCTGCCAAGACGTGGAACTCCCTACCCATCCACCTCCGCCTTACCCAAGACCACCTCTCCTTCAGGAAGCAACTCAAGACCTGGCTGTTCGAACAGTAGCGGACCCCCCTCCCCCAAGCGCCTTGAGACCCTCCGGGTGAGTAGCGCGCTATACAAATGATTGATTGATTGATTGATTGAGTTGAGAGCCATGTGTGCTGCAAGGCACCTGAAGCTAGGACAGAGTCCCTCCACACTACACCTGATAGATCTGCTGACAGCAGATGATCTTAGATTAGCTCTAGGAGCTAATGGGTCTGAATCAGTGGGTGGGTCAATTACAGTGTCTGGGTCAGATGATGAAAATCAGAATGACCAAGACTCTGTGATTGAACGGCCAGGTCCCCAGGGGCCTGAAAAGGACAGAGGAATTCTCCCTAAGAGAACTGACATAGTGGAGGACAGGCATAGGTCCCTTTCTAGGGAATCTGAACACTCCTATCACTCTGGCAGAGAATCTGTCTATCAGAGGAACTCCTACTACCCAAGAAGAGAGACCTCCTCTGACAGAATGTACAAACTGCTGCAGTATGAGGAAGCAAGATTTGCCCTCAAAACCAAGCAGTTGGCATTAGATAAGGAAGCCCTGGAGCTCCAGAGAGCTTCTAGAAAAGAGGGGTTAGAACCCCCTGGTGGCAGCAAGAGTGTCCCTAGAGGCAGAGAATATATTCCAGACCATAGGAACAGAGTGGGGATGATATCCATAAATGGGTAACTGCTATGTAAAGGGCCTGTAGAGTACAACAGGTCCCCCAAAAGCAGTGGGCAGCAATCTTGTGGCTCTCCTTTTCAGATAAAGGTAGAGACAAGCTCCTCACTGTTAGAGAAGAGGATGCTGATGACTATGAAGTCCTGAAGAGTGCACTGATAGATGGGTTTGGCTTAACCACTGAGCAGTACAGGTTGAAGTTCAGAGACACCCAGAAGGCACAGACTCAGGACTGGACTGACTTTGTAGATTGTGCAACCAAGGCTCTGGAGGGTTGGCTGGTTGGCAGTAGGGTTACTGATTTCAAGGGATTGTATAATCTAATGATGAGAGAACAGATCCTTAATAATTGCCAGAACCAGTTGTTGCATCAATACCTGGTGGACTCAGATCTGACCTCTCCCCAAGAATTGGGAAAGAAGGCAGACAAGTGGGTCAGAACCAGGGTGAGGCAGAAAACCCAGAACCAAGGGGGTGACACCAAGAAGCAGGATCCTAAGGGCCCTGAGAAAGGTGGGGATAAGTCAACAGACCAGAAGTCTTCCCAAGGGCCCCAAAAATCTGCATCTGGTGGGGAGTCACAATCCAACAAGGGAAAAGGCCAAAAGAAGCCCTGGTGCAAATTCTGTAAACAGAAAGGGCACTGGACATCTGATTGTAACAAGTCCAAAGACCAAACCACCACCACTCCTGCCCCTAAGGCAACTGTTCCCCCTAGTTCAGCTACTGGTGGAGGTGGTACTCAGAATAAGGGTGTAGTAGGGTTGACCCTGGGTTCTGAAGTGGACTCTGGCCTAGTCAGAGTACCCACTCAGGCAATGCTGATTTGTGATGGAGACATTGACATGTCCTTCCTAGTGAGCCCCAGTAATCTGGGCAAATACAAACAGCAGCCTGTAATAAATGGCAAACAGGCTTTGGCATTTAGGGACACAGGTGCTAGTGTCACCATGGTGGCAGAGGATCTTGTGGACCCTGGACAGATCATCCTGGGTGAAATGTACCAGGTGACCAATGCAAGCAATGTCAGGACCAACCATAGCCTGGCAGTTGTGAATTTCTCCTGGGGAGGGGTAACTGGCCTCAAGAAGGTTGTAGTCAGTGCAGACCTCCCTGTAGAATGTCTATTGGGCAATGATCTAGAAACTTCAGCCTGGTCTGAAGTAGAGTTATGGACTCATGCTAAGATGTTAGGCATCCCTGCAGAGGTATTTGCTGTGACCAGGTCACAGGCCAAAATGCATGTCACTGAACCAGCTCTGGATCCTGAAACTATGGACCAGATGCTTCCCAAGAAGAGGAGCAGTAGGGTTAAGGCAGTGCCTTCCCCTCTGACTCAGATCACTGATTCCCCTCTTAAGGGAGGAGGAGCAGACCCTGAAGAAGGAACTGCCCCAGAGGAACTTGAGCCTGATCAGGTTGAGTTCTTGGGGGCATGGGGCCCTTCTAGGGAGGATCTGAGTAAGGAGCAACAGTGCTGCCCCTCTCTTGAACCCCTCAGACAGCAGGCTGCTGCTGAGGCTGCTGGGAGTGCTAGTGGGTCCCATAAAGTTTATTGGGATGAGGGACTCCTATATTCTGAGGGTAGAGACCCAGCCCCTGGAGCCACCAGGAGGTTGGTAATACCTCAGAAGTTTAGGGGTTCCTCTTGAGCTCTAGCACATGACATCCCTTTAGCAGGTCACTTGGGCCAAAACAAGACCTGGGACAGGCTTGTTCCACATTTTCATTGGCCACATATGTCAGAGGACACAAAGGAGTTTTGTCGCTCCTGTGTCACATGCCAAGCCAGTGGCAAGGCAGGTGGCACCACAAAGGCCCCCTGATACCACTACCTGTGGTGGGGGTACCCTTTGAAAGGGTAGGGATTGACATTGTTGGTCCCCTTGGCCCTCAAACTGCATCTGGGCACAGATTTATCCTGGTGGTAGTGGATCATGCCACCAGGTACCCAGAGGCAATTCCCCTGAGGACCACCACAGCCCCTGTGGTGGCAAGAGCCCTCATTGGAGTTTTCTCCAGAGTGGGTTTCCCAAAGGAGGTCATCTCTGACAGAGTTACAAACTTCATGTCAGGATATTTGAAAGCAATGTGGAAGGAGTGTGGTGTAACTTATAAGTTCACCACCCCTATCACCCACAATGCAATGGGTTGGTTGAACGTTTCAACAAAACCCTGAAGGGTATGGTTAAAGGACTCCCAGAGAAGCTTAGGTGGAAATGGGACCTTCTTCTTCCCTGCCTGTTGTTTGCATACAGAGAGGTTCCACAGAAGGGGGTTGGTTACAGCCTATTTGAGCTTCTGTTTGGGCATCCTGTAAGAGGTCCATTATGTTTGGTAAAAGAGGGCTGGGAGTTACCTCTCAAGCCCCCCAAACAAGATGTGATGGACTATGTACTTGGTCTCCGCTCCAGGATGGCCGAATACATGAAAAAGGCAACCAAAAACCTGGAGGCCAGCCAAGAATTACAAAAAGCTTGGCATGACCAAAGGCTGTGCTGACTGTGTACCAGCCAGGACAGAAAGTGTGGGTGTTGGAGCCTGTGGCCCCAGCAGCCCTCCAAGACAAGTGGAGTGGCCCCCATACAATTGTTGAGCAAAAGGGAGAAGTCACCTATCTAGTGAATCTTTGAACTCCCAGGAGCCCCCTGAGGGTACTCCATGTCAACAGATTAAAGCCATATGTTGACAGGGCTGACATGGGCTTGCTCATGGCAACTGATGAGGACCAGGAGGAGGAGAGTGACCCTCTCCCTGACCTGCTCTCACAGAACCCTGATGATGGGTCAGTAGATGGTGTTGCTTTGGCAAGCAGCCTCACTGACCATCAGCAAACTGAGTGCAGACAGGTTCTGCAACAGTACAGACATATGTTTAGCCTGACCCCTAGTCAGACTACCTGGTGCACCCATGAGGTGGACACTGGAGACAGTCTGCCTGTCAAGAGTAAAATCTACAGGCAACTTGACCATGACAGGGACTGTATCAGGACTGAAGTCCAGAAAATGTTGGAGTTAGGTGTGATTGAGCCTTCAGATAGCCCTTGGGCTAGCCCAGTAGTCCTAGTACCCAAGCCTCATACCCAGGGTGGTAAGAAAGAAATGAGGTTTTGTGTAGACTACAGAGGCCTCAATGCAGTCACCAGGACTGATGCCTATCCCATACCGAGGGCAGATGAGCTGATTGATACTTTGGCCTCAGCCAAGTATCTAAGTACATTTGACCTAACAGCTGGCTACTGGCAGATCAGGTTAGCTGATGATGCAAAAGCCAAAACAGCATTTTCGACCCCTGGTGGGCACTACCACTTTGTGGTGATGCCCTTTGGATTGAAAAATGCACCTGCCACTTTTCAGAGGTTGGTGAATAAAGTTCTGGCAGGGATGGAAACTTATTGCTCAGCTTATCTAGATGATATTGCTGTCTTTACTTCCTCCTGGCAGGATCACCTGGTCCACCTCAGAAATGTTTTAGAGGCTCTGCAGAAAGCAGGCCTCACTATCAAGGCCACTAAGTGCCAGATAGGGCAGAGTCAGGTTGTGTACCTGGGCCACCTTGTGGGTGGAGGCCAGGTTCAGCCTTTACAGAGTAAAATCCAAACCATAATGGAATGGGTTGCTCCTACCACCCAGACACAGGTGAGAGCCTTCTTAGGCCTGACTGGGTACTATAGGAGGTTTGTCAAGGGATATGGATCTATAGTGACCCCCTTGAATGATCTGACCTCAAAGAAAATGCCAAAAAAGGTTCAGTGGACAGCTAGCTGTCAGAAGGCATTTGAAGACCTAAAGCAGGCCATGTGCACTGCCCCCATCTTACAGAGTCCAGACTACACCAAAAAGTTCATTGTCCAAACAGATGCTTCTGAGCTGGGTGTGGGAGCTGTACAGTCTCAACTGAATGATGAAGGTCAAGACCAGCCAGTAGCTTTTATTAGCAGAAGGCAGACCCCTAGAGAGAAACGTTGGTCAGCTACAGAGAGGGAGGCCTTTGCTGTGGTGTGGGCCCTGAAGAAGCTGAGGCCATACTTGTTTGGCACTCACTTCATAGTTCAGACTGACCACAAGCCCCTCCTATGGCTTAAACAGATGAAAGGTGAAAACCCAAAACTTTTGAGGTGGTCCATTTCCCTACAGGGGATGGACTATACAGTGGAACATAGGCCTGGGACCCAACATGCCAATGCAGATGGACTCTCAAGGTATTTCCACTTAGAGCACGAAGACTCAACTGGTCAAGGTTAGTTTAGTGTCCCTGCGTTGGGGGTGAGGGGTTGTGTAGGAGAGTAGGATCTGCCTCTTATGTTGCCCCCACTTTTGTTCTGATGTTTACACTGGTTTCTGGCTATAGTCAGGCTGGGACCCTGCCAATCAGGGCCCCAGCCTCTCTGTTCTCTCTAAACGACTTGGAGTGCACTCTAGGTGCACTAGTGATTGGATACTGTGGTACCTTATGAGTCCCTAGTATATGGTACCTTAGGTGCCAAGGGCATAGGTACATCACAGGCCTACCAGGGGCTGAAGCATGTATTATGCCACCCCTGGGAAGCAGACTAAATCTGACACCACAGGCCTGCTACTGCAGCCTGGGTAAGGTGGTGCATGCACCCCTTACTGTGATATAGGCTACCTATATCACTGCATAGATACACACATATAAACCTATAAGTCACTCCTATGGCAGGCCTTATCAATCCTGAAGGCAGAATGCTTGGTTTCTTTGTGAGAAGGTGCCCCTGCATGAGCAGAGCCCCTCTGCAGCATTCGGAGACCCTTCTCTGATGCTGTTTGTAGTGCAGCCTGACAATATACTCTTAAGCGCATTATAACCTCGTGTTAAATGCTAACTTTGGGATGGCTGCACGGAAACATGTCGTGTTTGGTGTCAAACATCTTGGAATACTACCCCCCCCGCCAGTTCTGGCAGCGGGGGTAGCATTCCACCCTTCTAGAGGGATAGACATGTACCTACTGTGGAAACGCGGTAGAATCCTGAAGAGCCCTGGCATCACAAAATGGATGCCACCAGTCACAGACACTGGGCTGCCCTCCTGCTGATGACCGAAACTCGCAGTTGAGGAAGCCCAACAATAAGTATCCTGTCACAAGAGGGTGTGACCACCTTCCAGACAGGGTTTCGTGTATTGTGGCTGGGTGGGTGCACTCCTAGAGTGCTTTGAAGTCCTGCACTGGGGGAGCAGAAGGCTCCTCTGTGCATATGCCAGTTCAAACCAGCTCAGGGGCTACCTGCCCCTGCTCTGGCGCGAAACTGGACAAAGGGAAGTGGGTGTAGCCACCCACTCCCCTGACCCTCCCATAGGTGGGGTCATAGAGCTAGTCCCTCCCTTTCTTTTAGTATAAGAGGGGGAACCTGTGCATTGCAAACTAGATACCCCTGGACGATGCTCTAAAGAAGAATCCTGGACCTTCGACGTTCCACTACCTCTGGAAGACTGAAGAATCTCCCTTGGAGTCAAGGAGTGACTCCCCTGCTTGGCAGGCACCAAAAACTACAACTACAGTTGCAAACTACACCACTCCTGCCGGAGCCCGAGGTTCCTGCAGCCCAAGACAAGGATTTCCTGACTTCTCAAAGGCCATCGTGAGTCCCCAGCGAAGCTGAGGCCAGTGAACTCCACGAGTGACGAGGAACCGCAGTCCCTGGGTACCGTGCACTATTGTCAAGTGCAACCCCTTCACGATGTTCTACGAACTTGTGCTTTTAACCACGTATGTTCCCAGCCTCTAGCAGGAATCCCTCCGAAGATCAGAGGCCTACCCCATCTCGAGTGACCGTGGGCCCCTGTTGAAGGAATCCCCCCGAGGCGTCTTTGCGATCCCTTGCCAGCTGACTTGTGGGTCCCCAGAAGACTTTTCTAAAGAAACAAAGGGCTCCCCTGGTTGCTCCAGGCCTGCCCTGACTTACCCTTGCTGGGTGAGTTCCCCAGACCTTGCTGGTCTGCACCATTGCCTTTTCACTCTTTCCCCAAGACTTGCTGTTACCAAGGCTTGTTGGCTCCAATCGAGTCGCCGACAGACATCGTGGGACACGCTGAATCCAGCTCCTGGTCGTCGTCGACGCCTCCTGGACCTCGTGGCTGAAGAGTCAAGACACCCGTGACCGACCTGAATCTTGTCGGCGACGGTGGGCCTACATCTTCCTGGCCCCGAGTCACTGCCAAGTGACTTTGAACACTGTCCCCTCTGCTTTCAGGTCCTCCTTCTTCTGAATCCAGGCTTGGATTCCACCGGACACTTCTTCGGACTTCACAAGCAGCAAGTCTTCATTGGCTCCCATTGAAAACGACGCCGCGACCCGACACCAAAGGACACCTATGCACCCGGCTTCCCTGGGTGAGGTAACTCCAGCACTACGGTGCTCCTGTGAGTGTTGGCCCTAGAACTACTTACCCTGTAAGTGACTTGCTTGTAGGTTCTCCCGAAGTGCCCTTAAACTCTTAATTTCCAACCGCGACTTGCCCCATTGAAGTCTACGGCGATCCGCGCCTGTGTTCACGGACTGCACGCGTCCCCCGTGGGTCCTTTACTTACCTGCCTTGGGTGATTTCGTGAGGCCCCAGCTCTTCTGAAGGCCCTAGGCCTTGTCCCTTTGCAAGTCGTTGTTTCTAAGTCTCTTTTTTAGTATATGGTCTGGTACGCCCCTAGGGCCCCAGCCATATTTGTGCTCAATTTATTGTGAAACGTTGATTTGTGCATATGTTCCTGACTTCTAATCTCATAAAGAGATTAGTAGAGAGTTGTTTAGTAATAAATACATATATATTTGATATATACACCTGTGTGGTGTCTTTTCATTTGGTGATTCAAGAGATTGTGTGGTAAAACAAGCTGCTTTACATTCCTCCAAGACTTAGCCTGAAGGCTGCTATCCACAGCTGCCACTAGGAAAGCTTTCTATAAAGGTTGTCTTAAACCTACCTACTATAAGAGTCGAATTGTACTGGTGCAAGGTGTCCACTTTAACTAGTGAACAGCATATACCAGGCCAACTTCTCACATCTGCCCTGCAATGTCTTTTTTAAAATGACAGCGTATGGATACTATGACTCCTTAGCCCTTGTGGGGCGGGGGAACTTAGAGGACCCCCATGTGCTGATTTTCTTTTCTTTGCCCCGCAGTCCTACAGGACTCCCATGGATATCCTGCAACAATGGCAGAATTTTTTTTTTTGAATGCAGGACACTGTATTTTTTTAATACCCCTGTAGTGAGCCAGGGCCCAGGGGTCAGTGCATCTGTACTTTAAAAAAAATATGGAGAGGATGAGCATTTGTGGTGCCTCACTCCGCAAGCCAACTTTCAGCCCAAGAGACCTCATCCACTGGGGCCTGATGCAATGCTATCCGGGGTTCCCTAACCTCTGGGAAAGAATGACTTACTTATGTGCCCTGCCCGCCCCTCATGCAGGCAGGGGAAAGATTGTTTTGATCCCACTGGCAGAAACCAAGAAGAAAGGCTGTTCCCACCCTGTGGAAGCACAAAGTAAATGTTGTAGGCTCACGTGCGGCCAACAGGGACATGGGCTGCATGCCAGTAGCCAGTGGAACACGGGCCTTGGAGCTCCCACTCCATGCCCCATCAATGTACAAGCAGACGGTGTCTCTGGTGGGATCGGGCACTCTAAAGAAAATTAAAGAATGCAGCTCAAGGCTGCAAATGAATGATAATAATAAACGAGCGACTGGAGCTACCCCTCAATTATCTAATGCTCTTGGCAAGGAGAACCACATAATGCCATTTGTGGCTAATTTGCATATTGTTTCTGCTTTGTGGTGCCCCATTCAGGGCAGGGCCACCACCAACATGTTACAAAAGTGTTGTGGGGATTGCAGGGAGTGCATCAGCCCTTCACAAATCATTTATTAAAAGTAGCCCTATGTTTCCTGAGGTATAAAACTGCATGTCCCCAGGAAACATTTATGTTGTTTTTAAGCAATTCCAGAGCTAAAGTGTTTGCTCTTAGGCTCAGGAGTGCAGAGATTTTCTTGTGTTTGGTCTTACGATTGCATTATGGGGCCTGTGGAGTGTTAAAGAAAGTCTTCAACACATGTTTAATGTTGTTTTGGATACACATGTTTTATTTAAAGGTTTATTTGCAAACATTGCAATGCATGTATTATTTGATGATTTTGATTCTATTAGTAGTAATGATTAATCATAACATGATTGCAGTTTTATTACGGTGCTGACACCTTGACAAACCCAAGTTTAGGTGCAGAGCTGCTCTTGTTTGAGTGCATATACAGCACAAACAACACGTTAGTTCTGCTCATTCACATGTCTGTTTTTCGAACAGTTTTTAAGCATAGGATTAGCACAGTGCTATTCACGCCGGTCTGGAAAAGCAACACATCGTTTTAGATAAAAAAACTTCCCCAAAGAGGAGAGGGAAACTAGAATGATTATCTATTTTATAGCAGCTGCAACCTTTAGAGAAGATTAGGCATGAGAGTAGAAAGCGATAAAGTAGAAAGGTGGAAGCTGCAACTACAACTCACTGAGAGGCTGCAATAAAGGTCCCACAACACCATGCCCCAGATCACCACCTGTAAGGGAGAAATCAAAAGGCATGTTAGAAAAGGAAAGAAGAGAAAAAGAGAAGAAAAAAACCCAAGGACTACATTGGTGTTAGACCTGTCAGCTTGAGGGTGGTCATCCCCCAAACGTTATCACCCACTCTCTTCCTGTTTTTACTCAATCTGTTTTTATTGGTTTTAGGACTCTGTCCACTTTACTACTGCAAACCAGTCATAAAGTGCTTCTGCTTACCCCCTAGAACATGGTAAAAGTGGTTTACAACTGATCAGCATATTTAATTTACCTATAAGTCCATAGTAAAGTGGTATACCATATACCAAAGCCCTTTAAGACATGTGTTAGTCCTGCCATTTCATACTGCTAGCAGTTTTAAATTGACAATATGACTTGGCAAAAGAAACCAGTTGCCAAGCCTAATACTCCCTTTTTGATACATGTAAGTCCCCCCTAGGGCAGGCCCTAAATAGCCCCTAGGGCAGGGTGCTCTGTATTGAAACATTTGGACATGTACTGTTATGTTCTACATGTTGTGGTAGTGAAAAACTCCTACATTTGTATTTCACTGCTGTGAGGCCTACCTCTGCCATAGAATAACATTGAGTTGCCTTATTACATTTAATTAATAATGACGCTTTCTTGGGAGCAGGTAGAAACTTCGTGTTTGGTATCTAAAGAATTTTAATTTAAAATCCTCTTAAAGAGAAAAGTCGGATTTTAAGTCACAATTCTGAAAATGCCACTTTTTTTTCTGTCCTAACCATTTGGTGCCTGCAACCTGTTCCTGGGTCACATGACTAGGTATGAGTGGCAATTGGCCTTTGTGTATCCCCCCATACAGCCACACAATAGAGGGATTTGATGGTGGCAGGAAGGGCCTTTCTGGCAGGATGGGGGGGGGGATCTTTTGAAAGATTCTACCTCAGCACACACACAACAAACTTCACACTAGCCTATTGTGACTCCAGACACTCCTGGGACCAGGGCCGGGAGGCAGAAAGTTCTAGACACTTCTGAGGGAGAAGCCTCCAGACATTTCTCTCACTTCAATGGGGGCATCAGGAATAAGAACAGATCCTCAGACCCGCTCTTCAGTTCACTTCTGGCAATGCGGAAGGACTCTTAGAGAACTGTCCTTCTGCCTCTGGCCTGTGGTGTACTGCAGAGGACTGTTCTGCTGCTCCAAAAGGGCTGCTTTGCTGTCTGAAGCCTGCTCTGTGCCCTCAGAGGACTGCCCTACCTCTTGTGACCTGCTTCCCTGCTTGAATCCAAGACTACCAGAGTGACTCCAGGGGCTAGTTGGCTGGCCTCCTGATCTGAGCCTCAGGGGCAGAAAAGGCTCCAACCTTCTTAAACCAACACCTGGAACCAACCTGAGTGAGTCCTGATGCTCCAAGTGGCTCCCACCCAGTACTGGATCTTTGGAAGTGGTTCTAAATGTGCCCAACTCCACAACTTGGGACCTGGAATATTTTCTGCCAAAAAGTGCCTTGAGAACGGAGAGAAAACCAGGATCCACCTGCACGCCGACCTGCCCTGAGGTGCATCGCTGTTGGCCTGACTTCGTGGCAACTTCTGCTGTGTTCTTCTCCGCAGCAGCATATCCTGTTCAGCAGCTCCTCTCTGGAAGAGTATCCAGCATCCTAGAGTCCTCATCAGATAGAGCCTCATCCTGCAAGAGATTTTCGACTTCTAAAAAAGAGACTAAGTCCAAATGTAGGACTTTTCATTGTGACTTTATCCAGTAGCTCCCTGAAAAGATCTCCTCTGAAATCTAAAGGTCAGCTGAGACCGGGCCCAATCCACTCTTTCTGTCCAAACCATACTCCTAGCACACATCCCACATATATACTGAACCAGATTAGAAGGACGGACAATCTTTTACATCGCTCCTAAAGTGTTGAACAGCCTCCCACTCCACATCAGAGCCTCCTCTCTTCTTGAATTCCACAAGGAGCTGAAGACCTGGTTTTTCAATTAATTAACCATCCATAGGCAGGGCTAAGCACACACCTACTCAGCACCAGGATACAGACACAGGCGACAGTGTAATTTACAATTACACATTACAACATTATAAGTAATTTCACATCAAAAGAGTAACATTAAATTTCCAAAATTACTCTGATTACTCCAGCATAATAAAAATCTCGCCCAAGCCTAGTATTTATGCAGTACCAAAACAGTAACAAAGTCCAATAACTAAGCAATAAACACCGAATTAGGAAAGTAGAGTACAATTTAATAAACACAATGGCACCCAAATGACAAAAATCCCATAAGGGAAACTGGAAACTAATTTTTAAAGTTTTAAGTAAAAATAGCACTAAAAATCATAATGCGCCAATGATGGCCAATGGTCCTGGTTGGACGGGACAAAGGTGTGATTTGAGACCAAGACGGAGTGCGGGTCGAATACTCCAACCAGGTTCATCCTGGTCAAAGGTTGTATCTTCTGACTTTGTCTTTTAAGTCGCCAGCTCCCACTTCAGTACACTTCTAAGGCCCTCAGGACTTCAGGTGACTCACAAGGTGTCACAGAGAGGCAAACAGCAGGGTCCAGTCCAGTCCCAATTGTCATTGGTCAACTGGATACTTCCAGGAAAAGCCCTCTTGCAGCTTGCATTCTTCCTATAGCCGTGCAGGTGGTCAGCCAGCTGACCTTCGAGTCATTGACCAGGTCAAGAGCTACTACTACCTGGGTATTCGGATCGATGACTAGCTCCCCTGGGGAGCCCAAGGAGCCAAGTCTAAAACAATACTGTCTCAACAGGCCAGAACGATACAGAAATTTGCAAATAGCTGCAGAAACCACCCAATCAAGCCAGCACTAACTGCATACAAAACAAATGCTGTGGTGGCTAGCTTCTATGGCGCCGAAATTTGGGGATACATAAATGTGCAAGCTCTACACAAATTGCAAAATGCCTTCTTGAGATGCTTTTTACATCTAGGTCTGGCCAAACCAATGGCGATACTTAGAGCAGACCTTGGGATGACAACCATGGAGTACTTCATTGCTTTTCATCCATAAGCTACTGGATTCGAGTTCGCTCTACTCCAGCTCTCGCGGCGTATCGGCAGAACCTGCAGGATCTTCTCAGAAGCCAGAACTGCAGCAGCTTCCATTGGATCAGACATGCTGAGACACTCCCATGTCAATAGATAGTACAGATCTCTGGCTTCACCCAGATATGATTAATAAAGTCACGCTTCCAATGGTAAAAAAAACGTTCTGGGGCCAGATGTGGCGCAAGTGTGAGGCCAAGATAAGTACCCTTCTGACAGGTTCAGGTTAGGAACACAGCGGGCTCGGTCCTTCACCAACTCCTGGTCCAAGACCTCCAGACCTAGAGAAGACACATACGGCTGTTCTTTGGAAACAATCACAAGCTTCATGCTTCTCTGCGCTGTGAGAAGTTGGCCTGGTGTATGCTGTCCACTAATTATAGTGGGCACCTTGCACCAGTCCAAACAACCCCTTATTGGAGATAGGTTAAAGACAACCTTTATTGAAAGCTATCCTAGTAGTAGCTATGGAGAACAGCCTTCAGGCTAAGTCTTGAAGGAATGTAAAGCAGCTTGTTTTACCAGTCTATAATCTCTTGAGTGACCAAATGAAAGAGGACCACACCAGGTATATATTCAAAATATATGTATTTATTGCTAAACACACCCTTCTAGTCTCTTTATGAGGCTAGAGTTCGAAGTACACAAGTTATAAGTTATTTAAACACAGTAATAGCACAAATACACGTTTGGGCCCTAGGGGCGTACCAAACCATATACCAATAAAGTGGTATAAGAACCACGACTGAGCTAGACACTAGGCCTAGAGCCTGTAGAAGTGCTTGGACCACAAGGAACCACCCAAGGTAGTGACACAGGGGACCCACGGGGGACGCGTGCAGTGTGTAATACACAGCCGCGAATCGCCGTTAACTTCTATGGGAAAAGTCGCGATCAGGAAATTTAAAGAAAAGGGACACTTTAAGAAGGACTTGGAGCAAACCCTTTGAGAACTAGGTCTTTCTAGAGTCTCTACCCACGGGAGCACCGGAGTACTCGTGTTACCTCACCCAGGGAAGCCGGGTGCATAGGTGCCTTTCGGGGTCGGGTTTCGTCGTCGATTTGAATGGCGATCTGCTGCAAAGTGCTGCTGGCGACCAAGTGGAAAGTGTCCGGGTGGATCCAAGAGTGGATCGGAGATCTGAAGAACCTGAAAGCAGAGGGGACAGAGTCTGGGTCACTAGCCAGTGACCAGGAAGGCGATGAGCAGATGCCCACCGATGTCGGGTGCTTCAGGTACGTTGATGGTTGTCTTGACTCTTCAGCCACGAGGTCCAGGAGGCGTTGTCGGTGACCAGGAGCAGGATTCGGGCTGGTACACGATGTCTGTCGAGTGCTGAGGCGTCGGCGACCGGATTGGACCCAACAAGCCTTGGCAACGGCAAGTCTCGATGAAGTTGAAGATTGACGATTGTGCAGACCAGCAAGGTCTGAGGAACTCACCCAGCAAGGGTAAGTGAGGGCAAGCCTGGAGCAACCAGGGAGCCCAAGAAGAAAAGGATTGGCCTTCGTGAAGGGCTACTAGCCAACGGGCTAGCGACCGCGAAGGAGCCTCGAGACGGTGCACGTGGATCTGGCTCACAGGACACTCGTGGAGTGGAGGCCAGTGATCTTCGGTGCAGTTGGTGCTGGAGGCTGGGGCTACTCGGAGCCCAAAGCACGACTTCGTGGGAGACCCAGAAGAGGATGCACTTGCAAATGCGTGCGGTGTCCAGGGGTCACGGTTCCACGTTACCCACGACAGCTACGGGCCTCAGCTTTGCTGGGGACTCAGGGCAGCCTCGGGGAAGTCTGGAAATCTACCTCTGGTGATGCAAAGACTTCGGCGTCTGACGGGAGCTTCAGAGATGCAGACTGGACAATTGCTTCTTTGGTGCCTGCCAAGCAGGGGAGTCACTCCTTGACCCCAAGGGAGATTCTTCAGTCCTCTAATCTTGTAGTAGAGCGTCGAAGGTCCAGGATTCTGTGTCAGAGTTTCGTCCAGGGATAATCTAAAGTCCTAAGGACTGGGTTCCTATACTTATACCAAGTTTAGGGGTTGGACTTACTCTGTGGCCCCACCTATGGGTGGGTCAGGGCAGAGGGGTGGCTACACTCCTTTCCCTTTGTCCAGTTCGCGCCAAAGCAGGGGCTGGAAGCCCCTGATCCGGTTTGAACTGGGGTATGCACAGGGACACCAAATGTGCCCCCAGTGCAAGACTTCAAAGCACCCAAGAGTGCTCCCGCCCAGCCCCAATACACATTATCCTGTCTGGGGAGGTGGTTACACCTCCCTGCGACAGGAAACCTATTGTCCAGGCCTCCCCTGCCGGAGTTTCGTCCAGCAGCAGGAGGCCAGACTTGTGTCTGTGGCAGCAGCATCCATTTTGTGATGCCAGGGCTTTAGAAAGAAGTTACCGGGCAAGCCAGGGTTAACATGTCTCTCCCTCTAGAAGGGTGGAATGCTACCCCCGCCGCCAGAATTGGCGGGGGTAGTATTCCAAGATGTTTGACACCAAACACGACATGTTTCGGTGCAGCCATCCCAAAGTTAGCATTTAACGCGAGGTTATAATGCGCTTAAGAGTATATGGTCAGGCTGCACTACAAACAGCATCAGAGAAGGGTCTCCGACCGCTACAGAGGGGCCCTGCTCATGCAGGGGCACCCTCTCACATAGGAACCATGCACTCTGCCTTCAGGATTGACAAGGCCTGCCATAGGAGTGACTTATAGGTTTATATGTGTGTAGGTATGTAGTGATATAGGTAGCCTATATCACAGCAAGGGGTGCATGCACCACCTTACCCAGGCTGCAGTAGCAGACCTGTGGTGTCAGTTTGGATGGCCTTCCAGGGGTGGCATAATACATGCTGCAGCCCCTGGCAGGCCTCTGAGGTACCTATGCCCTGGGTACATAGTATACCATATACTAGGGACTTATAAGGGCACTCCAGATTCCAATCAGAGATGTGCCTAAGGCACACGGAAACCATTTTACAGAGAAAGCAGATAGACTGGGGCCCTGACTAGCAGGATCCCAGTCCAACTAAGTCATAAACCAGCAAAACACCAGAAAAAAAGTGGGGGCAACCATATAGTCAGATTCCACCTTCCTACATAACCCCCCCCAACGAAAGGAGATAAGGCTAACCTTGGCCAGTTGAGCCTTTATTGACTAAGTGGCCATATAAGGAAGCACCTGCACTAGCATGGTTGCCCCCTGTCTTATGGTCCACTAAGCAATCCCTCACCCTAAGGGTATGAGAGGGTCTCCACCATGGGGAATCACTACCTGTGGTGTGCTTAGGTAAAGTACAAGGCTGGTGAGGTGTCTGAGTAGGGAAGTGAGGCCCTAGGAATATTGGCCTCAGCTTCCTCAAATCACTGGTCACCATGTATGCCTGTCTTTCCATGACTGAGTTGCACTTTGCTCTAAGGGTCAACCTTTGGCTGCCTACAGCTGGGGGTTGGGTCCCTTTGGATGGACTACTGGAGGGGCATGGCAGGGTTGGAACCTTCTGGTCCCAGGTTTGCCCTTGCCTACCAGAGTTCTTCTGGGGGAGGTCCCTACATAAAGGTATGGGGGATCCCTCAGTGTGTAGAGGAATTTTCACCTGGCTAGGGCTACTAGACTGGGTGCCCCTAATCTGCTGATGGGGGGGTTCCTCTGGACAGGGGGCCCTGGGGGGTCCACTGACCTCCCTGACCTCTGCAGCCCTGGGCTGACTGAGGCAGGGTAGAGAGGGGCAGGTTACCTGCTCCAGACTGGGTGCCACCTTGGAAGGGTCCTCTGCCATCAGGGGTGTGGCCAGGCCAGGCCTGACTACCTCTGGGGCAGTTCCTTCACTAGGGGTAGGGTCAGTTCCCTGAGGAGGCTGACCCTTACCTACTGTCTGGAAGGAAGAAGACTTTTCTTCAACCCTTGTGCTCTCTTTTGGGGGAGAGTGGGCCATTCTTCCAGGCTCCATCTCTCCAAAATCTTGGGCTGGGGCTGTGGCCATCACAGCCCCACTAACCTTTACAGGGACACCCAACATCCTCAGATGGGTTTGGTGTTCAACTTCAGCCCAGGCTGAAATTTCCAGATCATTGCCCATCAGGCAATCTACAGGTAAGGTTGGGGACACTGCCACTCTTTTTAGGCCTGTGACCCCCTCCCAGCTGAGATTGACTATGGCCATGGGGTGATCTGTTCTGACACCATCAATGTTGGTCACCTGGTATTTAAACTCAGGTAAAAGCTGGTGAGGGGGGACTAGTTTCCCTGCCACCATGGTGACACTAGCCCCTGTGTCCCTAAATGCCACAGCTTTCTGACCATTAATTATTGGCTCCAGTCTGTACCTGCCCAATGCTTTGGGACCCATGGTAAAGGTGGCAAATCCTATACCACCATCAGAGTCAGAGGAGTCTGTTGAGGGGGTCCTGTCTAAACTAGGGCCCACCTCTGTTCCTCTTGCAAAAGCACCTAACTTTTTGGGTGCACTACCCCCAACTGGAGGATTACTACTGGTAGTACCAGGAGGGGTGGTAGTAGTTGTGGGAGGAACATTTTCTTTATTGCCAATCCTGGGGCAACTGGGATCAGTTTTCCAGTGCCCAGGCTTTTTACAGACATGGCAATATGGTTTCTTTTCAGGAGAAGAAGGAGTTTGGGACCCACCCCCAGAAGAGGAATTTTGGGGCCCTGTAGTGGACTTATCCTTAGATTTATCCCCACCTTTCTCTTGGGACTTAGTAGAATCTTTCTTCTGGTCACCACCCTGACTTTTAGTTTTTACTCTGGTTCTGACCCATTTGTCTGCCTTCTTTCCCAATTCTTGGGGAGAGGTCAGATCAGAGTCCACCAGATACTGGTGCAAAAGCTGGTTTTGACAATTATTAAGGATCTGCTCCCTCATAATCAAATTGTACAATCCTAAAAAGTCATGCACTTTGTTGCCATGTATCCAACCTTCCAGAGCCTTAGTAGCACAATCTACAAAATCAACCCAGTCTTGAGTCTGAGCTTTTTGGGTGTCTCTGAACTTTAACCTATACTGTTCAGTGGTTAGGCCAAACCCATCTATCAGAGCACTCTTCAAGACTTTGTAATTGTCAGCATCCTCTTCTCTTACAGTGAGGAGCTTGTCTCTACCTTTGTCAGCAAAGGAGAGCCACAAGATTGCTGCCCACTGCCCCTGAGGGACCTTCTGTACTTTACAGGCCCTCTCTAGAGCAGTTATCCATTTGTGGATGTCATCCCCACTCTGGTAGGGAGGGACAATCTTGCTCAGGTTTCTATGGTCATAAGACCTTTCCCTATCTCTAGGGATATTGCTGCCACTATGGGACTCTAGTCCCAACTTTTTCCTCTCTCTAAAGAGATCTAGGGACTCCCTGTCTAGGGCCAATTGCTGTTTTCTGAGTTCAAGCTGAGCTTCCTCATACTGAATCAGCCTCTTTCTCCTCTCATGAGAGGATTCCCTCCTATGAGAGGAGACAGAGGTCCCTATTGAGGTGCTAGAGTGGTTAGACTCCTGAGAAGGAGATCTAGACCTTCTAGGCACACTCATAATCCTTTCTGGGGGGACAAAGTGGAGGTCATTCTGATCCTCCTCCTCATCTTCCACAGGAGGGATTGGGTTTTCCAGGTCAGGGTCATTGTCACCCTCCTGGTCAGTTCCAGAGGGGGGGTCAGGGGTGTTGCTACCCCTGGCCCCATCCTCATCTTCTGCCCCACCCTCTGCACCTACCCCTTCAGTCCCTAAGGGCCTGTTGAGATCATCAGCCATTAACATCTCTCTCAGATGTTGGGTGGTGGGACTTTGGCCTGTCTTCAGTTTCCTCACATTGCATATTGCTCTCAATTCCAAGAATGGGAGTGTATCATACTTGGAGGGAAGAAGCCCAGTGGCTTCTGGCAAGGACTCTCTGGGTCCTGGCTTTGAAGACATTACTAGTGTGGTGTGGTGTATGCACTACCTACTCTAGTGTGGCCTACTAAACTCTCTTGAGTTGTAGAAAGGGTTATGCTATCCCTTAACACACAACTCTAAGTTCAGTAGAACTTACTGTATAGTAAACTTAATTTATTTGTACCTTAGGTACCTTTAGTGGATTTCTGTTGATCAATTCAATTGAGATTATCTGGTAAAACAATAGCAAGCTGGAATCCCACACGCTGCACACCAATGTGAGAAGTTGGCCTGGTATATGCTGTCCGCTAATTATAGTGGGCACCTTGCACCAGTCCAAACAACCCCTTATTGGAGATAGATTAAAGACAACCTTTATTGAAAGCTATCCTAGTGGTAGCTATGGAGAGCAGCCTTCAGGCTAAGTCTTGAAGGAATGTAAAGCAGCTTGTTTTACCAGTCTATAATCTCTTGAGTGACCAAATGAAAGAGCACCACACCAGGTATATATTCAAAATATATGTATTTATTGCTAAACACACCCCTCTAGTCTCTTTATGAGGCTAGAGTTCGAAGTACACAAGTTATAAGTTATTTAAACACAGTATTAGCATAAATACACGTTTGGGCCCTAGGGGCGTACCAAACCATATACCAATAAAGTGGTATAAGAACCACGACTGAGCTAGACACTAGGCCTAGAGCCTGTAGAAGTGCTTGGACCACAAGGAACCACCCAAGGTAGTGACACAGGGGACCCACGGGGGACGCGTGCAGTGTGTAAACACAGCCGCGAATCGCCGTTAACTTCTATGGGGAAAGTCGCGATTAGAAATTTAAAGAAAAGGGACACTTTAAGAAGGACTTGGAGCAAACCCTTTGAGAACTAGGTCTTTCTGGAGTCTCTACCCACGGGAGCACCGGAGTACTCGTGTTACATCACCCAGGGAAGCCGGGTGCATAGGTGCCTTTCGGGGTCGGGTTTCGTCGTCGATTTGAATGGCGATCTGCTGCAAAGTGCTGCTGGCGACCAAGTGTAAAGTGTCCGGGTGGATCCAAGAGTGGATCGGAGATCTGAGGAACCTGAAAGCAGAGGGGACAGAGTCTGGGTCACTAGCCAGTGACCAGGAAGGCGATGAGCAGATGCCAACCGATGTCGGGTGCTTCAGGTACATTGACGGTCGTCTTGACTCTTCAGCCACGAGGTCCAGGAGGCGTTGTCGGTGACCAGGAGCAGGATTCGGGCTGGTACACAATGTTTGTCGAGTGCTGAGGCGTCGGCGACCGGATTGGACCCAACAAGCCTTGGCAACGGCAAGTCTCGATGAGGTTGAAGATTGATGATTGTGCAGACCAGCAAGGTCTGAGGAACTCACCCAGCAAGGGTAAGTGAGGGCAAGCCTGGAGCAACCAGGGAGCCCAAGAAGAAAAGGATTGGCCTTCGTGAAGGGCTACTAGCCAATGGGCTAGCGACCGCAAAGGAGCCTCGAGACGGTGCACGTGGATCTGGCTCACAGGATACTCATGGAGTGGAGGCCAGTGATCTTCGGTGCAGTTGGTACTGGAGGCTGGGGCTACTGGGAGCCCAAAGCATGACTTCGTGGGAGACCCAGAAGAGGATGCACTTGCAAATACGTGCAGTGTCCAGGGGTCACGGTTCCACGTTACCCACGACAGCTACGGGCCTCAGCTTTGCTGGGGACTCAGGGCAGCCTCGGGGAAGTCTGGAAATCCACCTCTGGTGATGCAAAGACTTCGGCGTCCGATGGGAGCTTCAGAGATGCAGACCGGACAATTGCTTCTTTGGTGCCTGCCAAGCAGGGGAGTCACTCCTTGACCCCAAGGGAGATTCTTCAGTCCTCTAATCTTGTAGTAGAGCATCGAAGGTCCAGGATTCTGTGTCAGAGTTTCGTCCAGGGATAATCTAAAGTCCTAAGGACTGGGTTCCTATACTTATACCAAGTTTAGGGGTTGGACTTACTCTGTGGCCCCGCCTATGGGTGGGTCAGGGCAGAGGGGTGGCTACACCCCTTTCCCTTTGTCCAGTTCACGCCAAAGCAGGGGCTGGAAGCCCCTGATCCGGTTTGAACTGGGGTATGCACAGGGACACCAAATGTGCCCCCAGTGCAGGACTTCAAGGCACCCAAGAGTGCTCCCGCCCAGCCCCAATACACATTATCCTGTCTGGGGAGGTGGTTACACCTCCCTGCGACAGGAAACCTATTGTCCAGGCCTCCCCTGCCGGAGTTTCGTCCAGCAGCAGGAGGCCAGACTTGTGTCTGTGGCAGCAGCATCCATTTTGTGATGCCAGGGCTTTAGAAAGAAGTTACCGGGCAAGCCAGGGTTAACATGTCTCTCCCTCTAGAAAGGTGGAATGCTACCCCCGCCGCCAGAATTGGCGGGGGGGTAGTATTCCAAGATGTTTGACACCAAACACGACATGTTTCGGTGCAGCCATCCCAAAGTTAGCATTTAACGCGAGGTTATAATGCGCTTAAGAGTATATGGTCAGGCTGCACTACAAACAGCATCAGAGAAGGGTCTCCGACCGCTGCAGAGGGGCCCTGCTCATGCAGGGGCACCCTCTCACATAGGAACCATGCACTCTGCCTTCAGGATTGACAAGGCCTGCCATAGGAGTGACTTATAGGTTTATATGTGTGTAGGTATGTAGTGATATAGGTAGCCTATATCACAGCAAGGGGTGCATGCACCACCTTACCCAGGCTGCAGTAGCAGACCTGTGGTGTCAGTTTGGATGGCCTTCCAGGGGTGGCATAATACATGCTGCAGCCCCTGGCAGGCCTCTGAGGTACCTATGCCCTGGGTACATAGTATACCATATACTAGGAACTTATAAGGGCACTCCAGATTCCAATCAGAGATGTGCCTAAGGCACACGGAAACCATTTTACAGAGAAAGCAGATAGACTGGGGCCCTGACTAGCAGGATCCCAGTCCAACTAAGTCATAAACCAGCAAAACACCAGAAAAAAAGTGGGGGCAACCATATAGTCAGATTCCACCTTCCTACATGCGCTACATCTTTGGATCTACTGAGGTTTTACCTCCGGCCCCTGTTTTTAAAATATAAACTGAGGAACTGCAAGACTTGCCTAATTTCCTGCTACAAAACAGACCTAACTGGCATGAGCACGCAACCAATGTAGTCAGTCTGTGTATTACTGATCACACTAGGTTGGAACTTCACTCTCCTCGAAGTCTAACCTTTTCTTCTGTGCGCCAAGCGGCATTCATAATTATGCACAGGCCCTCAATTTCAGACCCATGTCGTTAAACTGGGGCGGATTTCCTGTATGATAAGCATCTAATATCATCTTATGCACTTTATTAAGGCTCTTAATTAATGTGATCAGCAATTAAGCTCAGAATTGGCTCTAGCTGGACACTGAGGGGCTTATTTACAAGCCCATTGCGCTCCCAGTGTTTCACATTTTTTGACGCACCAGCGGCGCAATGGGCTTTCCCATATTTAAAAGGCCACGTGAAGTCACCCTGCGTGACTTTTCATGACCTTGTAAATATGGGCCCCTTTCACACATTACTCTGTATGAAAGGGGCGTGCCATGGTTGATGCCGTGGGTGTTCCATGGGTGTTGCCGTGGGTGTTCCATGGGTGTTGCCGTGGGTGTTCCATGGGTGTTCCATGGGTGTTGCCGTGGGTGTTCCCAACCAACATCCTTGGAGCCTGACGCATTCCAAGATTTACAAAGTTTTGTAAAGCCGGGAATGCATCAGAATCCTATGACATTGGCACAACGAGGAGAAATACTTTTATTTCTCCCCGTTTTTCCTTTTTCTATGTGTGCTGCATTCTGCAGCACGCATAGAAAGAGGAAAATGCCTTTTCCTGCGCAAAAACAATCATCCCCGCAGCAAAATGACACAAGGGTGCCTGTGCTGGCTTCTGCCAGCCAATTGTGCGCAAGTGCAGGGAAAGCACAGGGATGCGTCATATTGTTGATAAAACAACACATCCCCGTGCTTTGTAAACGAAGCAGCACGACACAGCTAAATGGTGTGCAGTGCCGTGCTGAGTAATTTTCTTGTAGATGAGGCCCTTAGCTTGCTGCCCTTCACCCCTTAGTATGCAAGACTAGCTGTAATTTTTTTCTTGCTTTACTAACCGCTGATTCTAACTTGCACATGTATTTTAATTTGGCATTAGGACTGTTTAAGGTTATAGTGTGATTATGAGTTTTGATCAATCAATGTCCCAAAATGTTCCTCTGTCGCATTCATTTTATTATCATAATGAGCACATGGGCACAGGACTGGCATTGGCCGTCTTGCAGCCCACCACCTCCTAATTACGCAGGTTACACTGCTGCTATCTCCTCGCACTTTATTACACACACTTGTGCTATCAAAGGCTGCAGTTTACTTACGTGTCATGATTAATCCATGTTTTATACAGCTGATTAGCTGTTTTATATACATGGATTTCATGGGAAAGGTTTTCTTTTCATTGTTATGGCCTATTTGTTGATACATTAAAGCTTACTTACCACAACCCTAAGAGTCCACTTTTTTGTCCTGGGTACAAGAGAGAGCTCGTCGAGTCCTTCAGGGCTCCTCTCATGCTGCAGAAGGTCCAGTCCTCTTCTTCAGGTGAAGTGTTCTGAAGAGAGTGCATGGGATGCCATACTTGAGCCTGGCACTAGCTAGTGGGTGGGCGTGGCTCATGGCCTCTCCCTGTCCAATGGGGTGAAACTTCCCAGGCCCTGACCTACCTACACTTGCAGTAGCTCCTGTTTGTCTTGCTGCAATCAGGTCCAAAACGCCATGTGTCGGGGGATTTTCTAGATATTGAAAGTCTTCGGCCACACTATACTTGGCATCTGAATGCTATTAGTGGATGTGTGGAGTGTACTATGGTAATCCACACGTCCCCCGCAGCTAACTCTCAACTCTAGTTTAAAACAGAGTCTTTTGGCCAGATGTACGACCCTATTTTACATGCGCAAACGCATTTGCGACTCGTTTGCGCAGGCAAAAATCATGTGGGCCATGTACAAACCCGATTTTGCGAGTCACAAAAATTGGCGACTCGCAAAATAGTGTTTTGCGACTCTATTAGGAAGGGGAGGTAAACCACTCGCAAACAGGAAGGGGTCAACAGGGGATCCCTTACCCTTTGTGACTGGCTCTAGAAATGTTTTTTAAGGGCAGGCAGTGGTCCCAGCCCTTAAGAAATGAAACAGAAAAGTTTCATTTTTATTTTTTAAATGCATCTCGTTTTCCTTTAAGGAAAACGGGCTGTATTTAAAAAAAAAAACCTGCTTTATTTAAAAGCAGTCCCAGACATGGGGGTCTGCTGACCCCAGCAGGCCACCATCCCTGGGAGGGCCAGCCATTCCCAATGGGCTCGCAAATTGCAACAGCGTCATTAATATTCATGAGGCATGCAATTTGCGACCCCATTGGGAATCACAAACAGTGTCTCAGACACTGTTGTACATGGCAAATTGCGACTCGCAATCGAGCGCAATTTGTGAGACGCAAATTGTCAGGGCCGTACATCTGGCCCTTTAACCACAACAAACCCAGTCTGGTAGGACAAAAGCAGGATTTTTCAGCAGCCAGACAGATGATACACACGAGTTGTCTAGGAGCCGTGTGTGTGTCAGTGTGGAAAGGGAGGGTGTCAAAGGGTCGCAGAGTATATGTGAGTGAGTGTGTGTGTGTGTGTGTGTGTGTGAACAAAAAAGACCTGAGGTGGATACAGGTCAGGACTGTGCTGTAGTGAAGGAGTTACGTCTGATGACAGCCGGGGCGCTGCCAGTAAGATGCCCTGGTAGCAGCCTGTGTTTATCATTCGCGAGTAGACTAAGAAGGCGCGCTGTGTGACCGGACTGGGTACCAGTGGGTGCTGAAAGCCAGCAGAGGAAGTTATTGTATATGTGGGGGAGTGACAGAGCGCTAACACCTATGGGGGTCTCTATGTCAGGAGTGAGGTGCATTTGCAGGGCTGTGTTAGGGCAGAGCCTTGCATTAATTTAACTTCCATAATTTGCTGCACAATACTGCGCATTGGGTGTGTATTCCAAACATCGCTGCACCATCCTGCGCATTGGCTGCGAGTCTGATAGAGTTTCATTTACTGGCTGTGAGTTTCCCTTCTAGACGTGGAGCGTGACTGGTGCTTTGCAAGTCACACTTTCTGGAGCACAACTTCGCTCACTTGATGTAAGTTCCACAAACATGTTTACTTGTTATTCTCTGGGAGCAACCTTCCTTCAGGAAATGAGTCTCATTAAGTCGCTGTAGGACAGGTGACCTATTATCCCAACCACTTTCAAAGAAGACCAGCTGCCAACGCAGGTTATGTTACACTTTTCTGCATCACACTTACAGCTTCGGAGGCCTCATATTGCTACTTGATGCATGGTGTATGAAAGCTTTTCCTGCTGTTCCACATGTTTTCAACCAGCAGAAGTTGTGTCTTATGTTCCTCATTCAGCCTCTGATTGTTCTTCCTGTACCCCCCAGCCCCCCACTTTGCTGCTGCTCCTGGTCTTCATATGGCTAGGCCTGCCCGGCTGCTGTGATTAGCTGCTACGAAGCATGTCCTTGCTACCGCCCTCTAGCCAGATCTGCTGATGTTAGGGATGGGCTAATGTTAGACCCCTCCATGCCCTACAGTGCATTTTGGAAGAAATGGGCTGGACTGGACAGCATCGGCCACCATCCTAACTAGCGCACTGCGGACCCGCGCTGCCTTGCGGCTTCAGGGCTTAATTTGTACAAAAACAAGTGCCCTGGCCCAAAGTTTCAGTATTTTTTAGGGATTTTCATTTTAATTCTGTTAAAGTTGTCACACAAGCTAAACTGACAGCAGAGATGCTGTTTTTTAAAATCTTCCTTCATTCACTTGTGTTTCTTCATTTATAATGGAAAAAACTGTGAGTACCAAAATGCAAAGAAAGAAAGGACTGGAGGAACTAGCCACTTCTGAAAAACAAGCATTTGCAATGCAAAGGGTTTTGCATCACTGAAAATTTGAGCTATTGGCGTTGCTATTAGTAATGCAACGCCATTAGCTCAAACCTTAAGAAATGCAAGAGCTATTGCATTCCAAATGGATCGCGGCACCTGTGCTTTAGATTTAAACATCTGAAGCTAAAGCGTGGGTGCCGCGATTACTTCAAAAGCAAAGAAATGGAAAAGGTGCATTTTTTCCCATTACTTTACTTTTGAAGCAATCATGGCACCCTCACTTTAGCTCAAGATGCTTAAAGCTAAAGCACGGGTGCCGCCATTATAAACAAAAGTAAATAAACGGGAAAAAAAGGCATGTGGCCACTTCAGCAATCGTAATAATAAAAAAAACGAAAGGCGTGTCCACCATTGAGGTGTGCTACGCTGGTTACATTTTTACAACTGCGGGAGAGCCAGTCCTGCCTCCAACAGCATTTAAGAAAATAGTGCTCTGAGGCTATAATTAGAAGGGACCGAGTAGCAACACATGTAACAGGGGTGTCCTCATGGGAGGTAACAAGAAGAGAAAAGGCGGTACTAAGGAGGGACTACTAAGCCTATTGACCAATGAAAAGTCACCATTTATAAAGGACAGTGAGAGGAGCAAATTAAAAAGATGAGCAGAAAGTGGGCGGAGCTTTATGCCCATATCCTGAATACAGCATGTCTCGAAGAGACAGCGCAAGCGCTGCCTAGGCGCGACCTAATGAAATAACATCTTTGGTTATCTGGAAAAATACTTCTGAACGTTGCAAACTTCTCAAGATCGGGAAGGCTGGATTATAAACTGCCTCAGCTTGGCACAAAAAGCTGCTTGACAAGAGAGGCTTGTGAAGGGTGGAACTGAGGAGGGGAAGGGCTGAAACTCATTTCATGTGAGCAAGGGCATTGCGCTTCATTCCTGGGCTCGCCTTTAAAGATCATTGTTTGTAGCTGTGTCAGAGCCACAGGAGCAACCAAAGTAAACCAGCACCACATGCCCCAGAATCACAGGGCGTGAAACTAACTCCAGGAAGGAGCACCGCTGCCCTGGTGACTTGGAGTCATCTAGTGCAATTGGCTGCAAATGTCATTTAAACTCAAAGATCTTGTGTTCCTTAGATCCATGTGGGAGGAGCTCATGCAGTAAAGTTTTGTCCTTGCATTCTGGGATTTGTAGTCCTGAATATCCAAATATAAATTCAGAACTGCAAGTCCCAGAATGCAAAGAAGAAAACCTGGACTCGATGAACCACACACATGAGCCTGACAGACTTGAGGGCTCTTTACACTCGGTGTAATCCACTCTTTAAATCATCATATGAGGGAAAGAGATGGTGGAGGTGTGCTGGAGGGGGCGCAGCAGGAGCTGGGCAGTGGCGGTTGGCACGGTTTGCGGGGGGCTGACGCGGGGAGGCAGGGAACGGGGGCATTGGTCGCAATGTAAACAAATTAATAAATAAAAAAAAAACCCTTACCTTGTCGCCGGGTCCTGCGTCTCTGCTCCTGCTCTTGTGCGCCCGACTCCAGGAACAGTAAGCACAGCCAGGCTCCCCTGACCAATCACAATGCTGCAATGCAGTGTTGTGATTAGTCTGAGCTCCGTGACTTGGCTCTCAGCCAGGGGCTGGAGGGGTGGGCATGCTCTCCACGCAGGATGTAATGCAGCCTGCATGGAGAAGGGGGAAAGTGCGCACAACTGTTTTGGGCAGCCCCAGAGGGCAGACCAAACAGTCATTGCACACTTAGGAGGGTTCTACCACTCCTCCCCTGCTCTGCAGCCCCGCCTGCACCGCCCCGCTCCGTCATGCAAAGCTGCCGCAGTAGGAGGACAAAATACAATTATAATAACATTACATTATTATCATTTTATTTTTTCCTTTCTTTTACTGCTGCAGAGCAGTGGGGTGACACTCCTTGCCTTATTTATTTATTTTATTATGCATTTTTATATAGCGCGTACTTTACCCAAAGGTGTCAGAGTGCTTTACAATAGGACCAGTTACATTTCATAAGGACCTCAGAGTACATGAGTTACATAAAAGATAAAAACCGAAAAACTTTAGATTTACATAAGAATGGTAGTAAGTACAAAAGTCTACTACAGAGACTAGTGGTTAGAGTTACAAATATACAAGTTGCAAATTCAGTCGAGGTTACATGTTAAGAAAAGTTGAAGGGTTAGGGTTGGACAAATATATAGTACATATTTACATAGCATGATCTTCGGGCCATTACTGGGGTTCTTGCTTTCAGCCCGGCCTTCAGGGTGTTGTTGCACTCACGGGCGGTGATCTTGGGCCTGGGCGCCGGGCTGACTTCAGGCCTCCAGTCAATTGCAGGTGGTAGGAGGTGGGTGGAGGGCCTCACCCCGAGTATCAGGAGCTGAATCCCTCTGCATCTCAACACATGTGGCGGCAGCAGCAGGGGGCAGCCCACAGTACTGTAGGAGTCCAGCAGCTGGCCCCAGGGGGACTCAAAACCAGGCATGTGCAGGCCCGACAGCCGCCTCGTCATCCGGGCTCTACGTCCCAAGTCCGGGGCAAACACTAGGCCCGCGGCTCCGTTGGTAGAAGCTGCTTGTTACACACTAGTCCAGCCGCCTCATTCGCAGGCAGAGAGGGGGTCATACCGACCAAGGCCCCCCTAGGCCCCACCCAGCACCAGCCAGGTCAGCCGCAACCACCATCCAGCCAAGGGCGCACTCATTGGTCGCCGAATCTAGATCTCCGGTGCCACACACAGTGGAGGGTCTCCGTCCGATCCGCAACTCCATTCTCCTGCCTCAAATGCTGCCCAGCAAGCGGGCCCGGTAGACCTCGGCTCCGGCTGTCGCTCGCTCGCCACCCGTGTCTCAGGGCCCGCAGCAACACCCACGGCCATGGAGACCACGGGAACCGACCCAGCCCTGGCCCAGCTGCCGGGTCCCGATCAATGGACATCGGCGAGCACCACCATCGTAGGAGCCAGGCAGGACCAGCCACGTCGGCCTCCGGCTCCCCGGCATTCCCCCACCTCTGACCACAGGGAGGAACAGGCCTTAGTGGAGGAGCCGCCACTGGGGTTGGGACAACATATCTCAGGCCTTACCCCACTCGTTCACAGTTTGTGGGCTCAACCCCTCTCTAAAGCCCATAGATAACAGGCACTGGTGCCACAACTGTGCAAGGGAAAGGGCCTTTAATGGTGGCAAGTATGGCCCTGATAATGGTGGCCACCCAAGTCCTGTTACACATCATTCTTCTCAGACACGCTGGTCAGATTGATCAATGGGTGCAAACCAAGACTACAACTCCCAGAATGAATGTATGACGATACCACGCATGCATTACATCCCAGAATGCACTTGGTTGTAAAACAGTTGTCCAGGGCTTGAAAGATAGGGTGCCACTGACACTGGAATCCAGAAGTACCTCTGGCTAACACATGGCCAACAGTGCAGGTCATTCTCCCTGTCTGTGGCTATTTACAGATATCAGTCGTGCTCCTATTTAAAGGGTTCCTGCCACATGCAGAGGGCTCCCTCTACAGGCACAGGGGGATCCCTCTAAAGGCTCACAGTGGGCTCTGCCACAGGCAGGCACAGTGTTCCCTTTACAGGCACAGGGGGCTTCCTCTACAGGCACAGAGGGCTCTGCCACAGGCAGGCACAGGAATCCCTTTACAGGCACAGAGGGCTCCCTCGACAGGTACACAGAGGGCTCCCTCTACAGGCACACACAGGGCTCTGCCACAGGCAGGCACAGGGTTCCCTTTACAGGCACAGGGGGCTCCACCACAGGCAGGCACAGGGTTCCCTCTACAGGCACAGAGGGCTCCCTCTACAGGTGCACTAAGGGCTCCGCCAAAGGCAAGCACAGGGTTCCCTCTACAAGCACAGAAGGCTCCGCCACAGGCAGGCAGGCACAGGGGATCCCTCTAAAGGCTCACAGCGGGCTCTGCCACAGTCAGGCACAGGGTTCCCTATACAAGCACAGAGGGCACCCTCTACAGGCACAGAGGGCTCCGCCACAGGCAGACAGAGGATTCCCTCTACAGGCACAGAGGGCCCCCTCTACAGGTGCACTAAGGGCTCCGCCAAAGGCAAGCACAGGGTTCCCTCTACAGGCACAGAGGGCTCCGCCACTGGCAGGCACAGGGTTCCCGCTACAGGCACAGATTGCTCCCTCTAAAGGCTCACACAGGACTCTGCCACAGGCAGGCACAGGGTTCCCATTACAGGCACAGAGGGCTCCCTCTACAGGTACACAGAGGGCTCCCTCTACAGGCACACACATGTGGCTGCTGTATTGCGGCACGCTAGCGCTCCCCGCTATTGATTTTATTGACTTGCACATTGCACTTTGTATTGCTGATTTTAAAAAAACGTATTGACTGAATTTGAATGTTTTTAAATCTACCTCGGTTCCCGCTTCTATCAGGCTCCTTTTATCTTTCATCTCTGCATTTCACCTCGCCTACGGTTACCCGTCTGTCAGAGCGGGGCCGTTAGGGTCGGTTAGCAGTCTAGTCGCTTTCCCCACACGCACTACAAAGGGCGCGATGCTGCGACCGCGCAGCGGGCACGCCAGCGGCGCGCCAAAGACAAGCCCGTCTGCGTCCGTCAGCGTCCCGGAGGCGGCCGGCGCCGGCTACTCTGCTGGCAGGCCCCCTGCGTCCAGTCCTCGCATCATCTACAGTAGCGACAGGCTCCGGGAGTTGAGTGAGGGCGTGAGCTGCCGCTCCCCCATGCTCCCCCAATTGGATCCTGTCTTGGCGGTCTGCCCCTGTTGTAGCTGGGCGCCCAAGGTCGCTGAGAAAGCCCACGCTTGCAATCAGAGGGCGCCGGGAAATCCCAGCATTTGCAATATAGGGCGGCCCCGCGAACCCGGCACACTCCGAGGCCTACTCCTCAATACCCGATCCATGAGGAAACACGCTCACAACTTATATGAAATGTTAGAAGATATAGGCCCAGATTTCATGTTTTTAACCGAGACATGGCTCAACGATGCCTCTAATCCAACTATTGCTAAAGCCATCCCCACGGGTTATCAGTTGGTCAGACGAGACCGCCCCAGTGGTATGGGTGGGGGCATAGCTATCATTTAAAAAAATCAGTACTCTTGCACTGTTGTTCCGGTCGATGATATCGTCGGGGCTGAAACCTTGGGGTTTCATCTGGTGGTATCTCCCCACCAATCGCTGGGGGGTATCCTAGTATATAGACCCCCCGGTCCTACCGGTCAGTTTTTGGTCTATTAGCAATGCAGTTTCACACATGGCGTTGAAATTCAAACACTGCCTGGTGTAAGGTGACTTCAATGTCCACCTGGATAAACCCGACGACCAGGACACCTCTACTAGTAATACACTCTTTATTGATTGGTTTAAAAAAAAAAAAAACATTTACAATTTGAAACATGACTAAATTGAACAATAAAAATGACAGTAATAAATGTTAAACACTGTGGATATACAATTACTTAAAATTAGGGGGACCATTATGGTCTAATAATGTTCTGATAAAAGGACTTTGCTCTGGATTTTTTATAGTCTCTGATTTAATACTTGAGTCTATTAACTCAGCCGCCATGCTGTGATGAGGAGGATTTGGGTGTGATTGTGGCTTCTAATAGTTTTGACGCTTTGTAGACGAGTTTCGTGAGCCCAATGTTTAGCTTGATGTTGTCAGGGTTAAGAGCGGCCATTATTGCTTGGCGACAAGATCGAACTCCCAACGTAATACATTGGCCTCGCAGCAGTGACCGTCTTGCTTTGAGCAATGCAGGGCAAGCACAGACGATGTGTTCCATTGTTTCAGAATGATAGCCACACAACCTGCATTCAGTGCTACTACCTGGCCGGCGCCATTCAGGAAGGTTCTTCAGAAAGGGCCAGTCACCCATCCTCAAGGCTAAAAACTTATGTTTCCAAAAAAGTGCATATGTGCTTGATAGGTAGAGCGGCTGGACACCCACTTTAAAATTAGCAATTACAGCCCAAGCGTGTCTCCTGTTTGACAGTATTGCCCTGTCCGAGTGAAAAGACCACAATCTAACGTTTTTTTAATGGCGGTCTTTAGCACCGGGTGAGAGGGGTTTGTTTCCCAGAAGTCTTTTACACCTAGTAGCTGTAAACTGCGATCCAGGAGTTGCCGATGCTTATGGCTGGTCTGATTTTTCTGTATTTCCTGCCATAGTCGGGCCTCCAAGGAACCCTCCCGGGCACGGCGCAGTCTGTGACACAGTTTGATAAATGCGCCTGCCTCCACTCCATGATGATCTTGAAGTCCCAGTTCGAGTCTCACTTGGGCTGGCGAGGCAGATTTTGACAACCGAAAAGCTCTTTTAAAATTTTTTGTTGTTAACTTATTTATTAATGTACTGGTTGTGCCCTTAGTGATCTCGTGCCCATACGTCAGGGAGTTGATTACTTTAGCCTTCATTACTTTCAGCATGGGGGTTAGGCTGGGACCTAATAGCAATTTTGCTAATTTTGCAGCGGCCACTTCTAAAGATGCCCAGGTATTTATAACTGGGGGTTGATTCTAGCTTTGTTTTGTTAAAGAACCACTTTTCTATTGACCTTTTTGCTTCCCAAAAGATATAGTTTTGGTTTTTAACATGTTAAGCTCTAGATGGTTTCTTATCGTATAAGGTAGTAATTCATCCAATAGCCTCTGGAGACCCGCTTTTGTGTGGCTTAGCAACACCAAGTCATCGGCGTACAGCAAGTTGGTGATACGGGTCCCATCTAGTTGAGGAGGGTGGCAGTTTACACTGTCGAGAACTGGAGAAAGGTCAGATATAAACAAGTTAAAAAGGAGTGGGGCCAATACACAACCTTGTTTGACGCCTGTTTCGGTTCGAATCTTCCTGGAAACGTGGGAGCCTTCACCCAGCTTAATTCTTATCCATGTTTCCGTATGGAGTTGGATTATTGCTTGGAGAAGGGGCTGGGGTATGCCCCACGATTTTAGTTTCTGCCATAACAGACCCCTGGGCACACGGTCAAAGGCCGCTTTGAAGTCTACAAAGCAACAGTGCAACTGGATTTGTTGGACTGTCGCTTTCTCCATCAGGACTGTTAGTGTTAACAGATTGGTTGTAGTACCGGTGTTAGCCACAAAGCCCGTCTGATTAAAAGGAAGGCGCGCAGTTGTTTCGGCCCAGGCCTGTAGCTCCTCCAATAGAATATTTGCATAATACTTG
Organism: Calotriton arnoldi; assembly: GCA_963921515.1. Lineage (NCBI taxonomy): Eukaryota > Metazoa > Chordata > Amphibia > Caudata > Salamandridae > Calotriton > Calotriton arnoldi. The sequence goes on from CAWUFW010000229.1 coordinate 3,919,735, forward strand.
GACTCCACGTCGAGAAGTGCAACCATTCGATAATTTTTTGGCTCGTTTCTCTTCCCACTTTTGTAAATTGGGTGAATGATTGCACCTCTCCAGGACTCTGGGACCATGTTGCTTAGACTACAATAGAGAAACAAGGGGGTCAGGTATTCTGACCATAAGCTAACATCGGATTTGAAAATGGCTTGAGGGAGGCCATTCGGGCCTGGGGCTCCTTCGGCTCTGGCTTTCGTTATGAGGCGCAAGATCTTATTTTTTAAGGCATCAGGAGTCACCGTGGGTTCTAGTGAGGTATCGTTCCTTTTCGTTAATTCCTTGTATGGCGGATCTTCAGATGGAATTTTTACAGGGTGAGCTCGCCTCGGACACTCCAGTCCCGAGGGGGAGATCATAGGGTTAACGGGGCTGGAGGAATTTGTGCAGGCTTCGTTTATATTGGTATCCCCAAAGTGAAGAGATAAAAACTTACTCCAAACAGCTTCACTAATATTTGCACTGCCGTACCCACTTGTACTTTGTTTGCTCCTATTTACAAGAGACCAGAATTGCTTCGGGTTAGGATTTTTACTTTCGTAGATGAGCTTCAGCCAGAATTGATCCGAGGCCGCAAGTTTTTCCTTTCGTATAGAAATTCTAAAAGCTGCTTGGGCTTGCTTATAGTTATTGAAGTTGATTTTATTGTTGGGGTTCTTTTTTGATAGACGAAGTGCTCGGTTCCTCTCAGTTCTTAATTTCCTTGTGGCTTTTGAGATGTAGAATTGAGAGTTTTGAAGTCTCGGGCCCCTCCTGTTTGGCAATTCGTTGAGAAGGAGGTTTATAAGAGAGGTCCAGCCACTAACGACATGAGTATTTAGCTCTAAGGATTGATGTAATAGGGCTCTGCTTTTTTCCATCAGGTAAAGGGCCATGGGGTCTGACCACTTTATCCGCTTTAGATCCTCTGTGTGGCTGCCTGAGTGAGTATGGGCAAGTTCTTGATGGTGTGGAGTGCTGGTAGATAATGTTATTGTTTGTGCCCGGTGGTCACTCTCTCCTTGTGGTGCGATTTGATAACTCTTGATCCAGGGCAGTATTTCTCTACTCCCTAGAGTGAAGTCCAAAAACGAGAAGGATCTGCCATCTGACCAGGTCCATGCGGGCGGGGTATCGGTATCGGTGGGGAGGCGCCCATTTAATAAGCTGCTGAACTGCATTGCCACATATTCGCCCAATGTCGAAGATTTATTTCCAACAGGAATTGACTGGGATGCAAAGTGAGGAGGGACTCTTGGGGGGTCCGGTCCTGTGTCATCGGCAAGATTGCAGTAGAGATTGGTATTAAAATCACCTGAAATGATACTTGGTGTACTGCCATACTTGCCAATTAAGTCACAGATGGAGTTGATCAAACTATCCATTTTGGCTTTTTTCTTGGTGGTGCAGGGGGAGATATAAACATTAAGGATGAGCAGCTGAGGATCCGTAAGTGAACTTCCCAGAATTATTCCAGAGAGCCAATCCTCCTCAAAGATAATCTGTTTAATGCATTTGGATAATTTTGTTGATACGTAGATCGAGAGACCGCCACTTGGTCTGCCGAACTTGGAATGCCTGGTGGCAGGTGTCATAAACTCCAAGAAGCCCACTATTGGGATACTTTCTCCTGCCCATGTTTCCTGTAAAAGAAGGATGTCATATTCTTTTAAAGAGTCCAAGACGGCAGCAGATTGTTTTTCTTGCCCAAATCCGTTAATGTTCCAGGAGCATATTGTCAGACCGTAATTAATGATGGTTCAATCGGTCCGGTTTCTGGATAAGACCCCCGGCAGCCATAACCAATCTGCTCCGTCGAAGTTTCGCTGGTCGGTTGCGGGCTCTGGGATTTCTGTTGGTGAGTTGCCTCTTGCGGACCTCAGTACTGAATAGGGGGCTAAGGAGAAGCTGGAAGTATGGGCCTGATTGATCTCCAGTATTGAGGGGTAGCGAGGAGCACATGGTATTATTGTTGTTATCCCCCAGGATTTAAATTGGTCAGTTTTCGTCAAGACCAAATCCCGGGTTGCCGGGGTTACCAGTGTTACTTGCGTAGCTTCGCCCGTATTAGATCCGGTAGATGGAATGAATTCGATAGCGATTATATCTCTCGATTGTAGGTGGCTTAGGTCTGGTAATGATTTGAAAAGTTTAAGTATATTCCCTCGATTGAGGATGTCATGAGAGGACACCTCTAGATTAAGAGAATCTCTGGACATTTTTAAGTTGACTCCTTTTATTCAGTCCCCAACACATGAGCAGGGCCACATTCTCGACCAGATTTTCTCTTCAGTTAATATCCTCAGTAGCCCTCCCCTCCCGCTTGTGTGGTCAGACCATTTCCTCATTGAGTTTACTAAAAACCGGGAGTCTTCACATTCTAACTCCCATGGTAAGCCACGCACGGGTATTTTCAGACCCTTCCATCACATGACCTCTGAGGCCCTGAGCCCCGCTCTTGACAAATACCCTATCATCCTGAATGGCACACTTGAGGATGATGTTGCCCGCTTGGATAACTGGCTCCAGCTCCGAGCTGCGGAACTTGCTCCCCCCTCCTCCCGCTCAGTCAAGCTCGCTCGTGCCTCTGCCCCCTGGTTCACGTCCGTCCTCAAGGAAAGTAGAAGCGCCTGCAAGCGCCTAGAGAGAACTTGGCGTAAAAACTATGGTATCAAGGAGAAACTAGCTTATAAACAGGCCCTTAAGTCCCACCATAAATGTATTTACGAAGAGAAAAAATAATTCTTCTCCTTTAAAATTGAGGCGGCTGAAAATAAAAGCAAGGAGATCTTTAAGATAGCGAGAGAATTCTCTTCCCCTAGAGCGGTGGCCAGAACTTTCACTCCCTCTGAGTCATGGGTGAGTCTCATGGCCACGTTCTTTTGTGATAAAATCAAAAAGATTCAGGACACCTTCCCTACCACTCGCCTCGCCCTAGCACCAGACACAGAACCTTTTCTCTCCTCTCCTCGGACCAGGGCCCCACTCTTTACCGAGTTCCCTCCCTTTCCTTCGGCCACTTCGCTCGAAATCATGAAATCTCTGAAGTCGGGGGCTCCTTCCGATCCATGCCCAGCCTCTATCCTAGCTTCAATAGCTGGGACCATCAACCCAGCGGTAAACCAGATCTTGAACATGTCTCTGCAGCAGGGGCTGGTCCCTGCCAGATGGAAGAAGGCTCTAGTACTCCCCCTTCTGAAAAAGCCAACTCTAGAACCGGAAGATAGCCTCAAACTATAGACCTATTTCTCTCTTACCTTTTTTTCTCCAAAACTTTGGAAAGGTACGTCAACTCGGTCACCACCACTTTTGTTGAAACCAACCACATACTGCATCAGAGCCAATCCGGTTTCAGGCCTAACTTTAGCACAGAAACGGCGCTCCTGGAGATCTCAGAAACCATCAAAGACGTTCTCGACAGAGGCGGCAAAGCCGTTCTGATACTGCTGGACTTATCGGCGGCTTTTGATACCGTCCCCCACGACTGTCTCCTGCTGAGGCTCCAGGAGTCTGGCTTCGGGGGGACGGTATTAAAGTGGTTCACCTCCTTTCTGTCAGATCGCTGACAAACAGTTTGGGCTCCGCCTTTTCGGCTCCCATTCCCCCCTTAAAGTTGGGAGTCCCACAGGGATCCATTCTCAGCCCTACACTGTTTAATATTTACTTGTCCCCCTTAGCACACCTGGCCGAGACTCACGGAGCAAAAATAGTGTCATATGCGGATGACACGCAGTTGCTCTTTGCCTGCGACAGGGACAAGGATTTCAATGGTGAAATGATCAATTCATGTTTATCGGAGGTATTTGCTTGGCTCCTGCGGAACCAATTGAAATGTAATTCCGAAAAATCGGAGATTATTTTCTTTGGTCTGCCACCTAACAATATGTGGCGCAGCTGGTGGCCACAGGATATGCATCCCCCGCTAAACTCGGTCAGAGCAGTTAAAAACTTGGGGGTGAAAATGGATGACACCCTCAGCATGAAATCTCAGATCCAAGCGGTAACAGGACAATGTTTCGGCCTCCTAAGAATGCTGAAGCAGTTTCTACCTCTTCTTTCGGTCCCCCACAGGAAAACAGTGGTCCAGGCCCTGATCGGATCCAGACTGGACTATGTTAACATTCTTTATTTAGGTCTGCCAGAGTATTTACTTACTCGTCTTCAGGTGGTCCAAAACGCCGCAGCCAGGGCGATACTTCTACTTGGCCCAAGAACGCGGATGTCTTTACACCTTAAATCTCTCCACTGGCTTCCCATCTGCAAGAGGATCTTTTTCAAAGCCCTTGTTCTGGCCTTCAAGGCACTTCCCGATTCTGGAGCGCCTTATTTAAGGAAGAGAGTTCAATTCTATCTTCCTCGGCGCTCCTTAAGATCCGCATCCCAGTCGCTGGCACGGACCCTTGTGTTCCGCCGATCTCGAATAGGCGGTCGATCCTACCAGGTTCAAGTCGCCAAACTGTGGAACTGTTTGCCGCCTAATCTAAGACAGATGCAAGATCTCCTCCCTTTTAGGAAGTCTTTGAAAACTTGGCTGTTCCAGCAGTAGCCTTTGCGCCATCGCTTTCAGTTCAGCTGCCACACTAAACTAGCGCCGGGACACTGTCGAGTAGCTGTGCGCTCTACAAATACCCTGATAACATAACATAACATAACATAACACACAGGGCTCTGCCACAGGCAGGCACAGGGTTCTCTTTACAGGCACAGGGGTCTCCGCCACAGGCAGGCACAGCGTTCCCTCTACAGGCCCAGAGGGCTCCCTCTACAGGTGCACTAAGGGCTCCGCCAGAGGCAAGCACAGGGTTCCCTCTACAAGCACAGAAGGCTCCGCCACAGGCAGGCACAAGGGGATCCCTCTAAAGGCTCACAGCGGGCTCTGCCACAGGCAGGCACAGGGTTCCCTATACAAGCACAGATGGCTCCACCAGAGGCAGGCACAGTGGGATCCCTCTAAAGGCTCACAGCGGGCTCTGCCACAGGCAGGCACAGGGTTCCCTCTACAGGCACAGAGGGCTCCCTCTACAGGCACAGAGGGATCCCTCTAAAGGCTCACAGCAGGCTCTGCCACAGGCAGGCACAGGGTTCCCTTTACAGGCACAGGGGGCTCTGCCACAGGCAGGCACAGGGTTCCCTCCACAGGCACAGATGGCTCCCTCTACAGGTGCACTAAGGGCTCCGCCAATGGCAAGCACAGGGTTCCCTCTACAAGCACAGAAGGCTCCGCCACAGGCAGGCAGGCACAGGGGGATCCCTCTAAAGTCTCACAGCGGGCTCTGCCACAGGCAGGCACAGGGTTCCTTCTAGAGGCACAGAGGGCACCCTCTACAGGCACAGAGGGCTCCATCACAGGCAGACACAGGGTTCCCTCTACAGGCACAGAGGGCTCCCTCTACAGGTGCACTAAGGGCTCCGCCAAAGGCAAGCACAGGGTTCCCTCTACAGGCACAGAGGGCTCCGCCACAGGCAGGCACAGGGTTCCCGCTACAGGCACAGAGGGCTCCCTCTAAAGGCTCACACAGGACTCTGCCACAGGCAGGCACAGGGTTCCCATTACTAGCACAGAAGGCTCCCTCTACAGGTGCACAGAGGGCTCTGCCACAGGCCCTCTACAGGCACAGGGGGCTCCCTCTACAGGTGCACAAAGGGCTCTGCTACAGTCAAGCACAGGGTTCCCATTACAGGCACAGGGTTAGCTCTACAGGCACAGAGGGCTCACTCTACAGGCACAGAGAGGGCTCTGCTACAGGCAGGCATAGGGTTCCCTTTACAGGCACAGAGGGCTCCCTCTACAGACACAGAGAGGGCTCTCCTACAGGCAGGCATAGGGTTCCCTTTACAGGCACAGAGGGCTCCCTTTACAGGTGCACAAAGGGCTGTGCCACAGGCAGGCACAGGGTTCGCATTAAAGGCACAGGGTTAGCTCTATATGTACAGAGGGCTCACTCCACAGGCACACACTGGGCTCTGCCACAGTCAAGCACAGGGTTCACATTAAAGGCACAGGGTTAGCTCTATAGGCTCAGAGGGCTCCCTTTGCAGGTGCACAAAGGGCTCCGCCACAGGCAGGCACAGGGTTCACATTAAAGGCACAGGGTTAGCTCTACAGGCTCAGAGGGCTCACTCCACAGGCACACACAGGGCTCTGCCACAGTCAAGCAGAGGGTTCCCATTACAGGCACAGGGTTAGCTCTATAGGCACAGAGGGCTCCCTCTACAGGCACACACAGGGCTCTGCCACAGTCAAGCACAGGGTTCACGTTACGTGCACAGGGTTACCTCTACAGGCACAGAGGGCTCCCTCTACAGGTGCACAAAGGGCTCCGCCACAGGCAGGCATTTATTATCATCACACGTAAGTCATAAACAAAGTGGATTACTTTAGTTGGTTCAAGTCGCGGTGGTTTAGTACCCTCTTCATTCGCACTCTTCCAGGGGTAGCAAGCACTATATAAATGCAACGTTTTTATCCTTCTTTTGTCCCTCCCCTAACCTTCTCAATACAAATAACTGACTAATATCCACCACTCAAATTACTTTCATATTTCACTATACTAATTCACCACTAATCCTTTATGGGTTCCGGAGTAGCGTGCTACTCGCCGAAAAAGCACTTTGACGCCTCGTCAGGGGTAGTAAGCGCTATATAAATGCAATTACAATACAATACAGGCGCAGAGGGCTCACTCTATAGGCACACAGGGCTCTGCCACAGGCAAGCACAGGGTTCACATTAAAGGCACAGGGTTAGCTCTATAGGCACAGAGGGCTCCCTCTACAGGTGCACAAAGGGCTGTGCCACAGTCAGGCACAGGGTTCACATTAAAGGCACAGAGGGCTTCTGCTAGACGCACACACAGGGAGTGGAGGAGCCCTGTGTCCTGGAAGGAGTTGAAAGCGCCAAGAGTTGTCATTAATTTGGAAAGTGTGTGCTCGCCCAATAAAAGTGATCAGGGGCGTGGAAGGACAATCATTAACCCCGGTGTAGAAGACAAAGAGACGTGGATTCTGAGCCCGGCTTCTCCCAGGCAGAGGGGAGAGGGCAGCTGCACCCCTGTGATGGAGAAGGACCCAGAGAAACACCGCCATGCCTTGCTCAACCAAGGGGAGGAGAACGAGATGGTAAGACCGCGCGCCTCTGCCGTAGTCTAGGCGCTGTTTCACCCTCTCTACCTCTTATGGCGCTAGAACATTCTTCACAGACTCTGCACCTGTCCCCCAGATGCCCCGGGACGGCTCTGTCAGGGAGGCGCCCACATTGTTGAAGATTCTTTTGAAAGAGGTTATTTTTATAGCTCACAATCACGAGCTGAGAATCAGTTAGGCGCTTCCAGGGCAGGTAGAATGCTCAATTAATTTTCCTGTTTTAAAGCTTGAATTTAGTTTACTTCTAAACGCTCTCTAATGGCACGTACAGGAATGGAGGCTCAGAGAAATAAACTGATTTGCCCAGGATCACAGAGATGTCTGATGGTGATACATACTGTAGGAAAGACAATCTACAAAGCACACTGTCTTCACAAACACATTTATTTGTGTTCTAATAGCTTGAAAGAGAAAACGCTCACACTAGGGGGTATATTCACAAGAACGTGCGATAACTATCGACAAAGTAATTTATCGGCAGAAAAGTTAGCACTGCCTAACCCCGATTTTTTTCGCCGTGATAGCGTGGTATTCACAAGCCCGCGCTACATGGCGATAATTACAGTGAACGGCGGAGAAAACAGGCGACAACAACATCTCAATGGCGATAGTTATTCCTGCGTTAGCAGGCGATAGCTGTGGATCGGCACATCAGCGCCAGATAACTCACCTTTCTCAACCCAGGCGATATCGCATTGCGAACATGGCCCTACAAATATTAGGATGTGAGGGTTAGGATGTCAAGTGAATAACAAATGCAGGAGACATTGGGGCCTATTAGCAATAACCGGCGATAATTATCGCTAAGCGCAGTTAGCGCTTGGATAATTATCGCCGGCTATCGCAGGTTTCTATCGCGGAGATAGCGTGCTATCAGCAACGCTTATCTCCTAGCGATAGAAACCCTGGAGAACAGTGTGAATATCGCTTGAAAACAAGCGATATTCACACTGTGACCAGTGTTAGCTAGGTAATAGGGCGAGGGGGATTTACCCATGTAATCCACCTCCCATTGGATTACATGGCTAAATCAGGCGTTAACAAACAAGCGCTAAACGTGTTTAGCGCTGGTTCGTTAATCACCTCCCCTGCCTCGCTAATAGGCGATAGCGAGCTTAGCGACTGTTTCTAGTCGGTTTTAGGTTGGGAACGCCTACTTTGCATGCCATTAGCGATAAATATCGCTGGCATGCAAAGCGGCACCCAACCCGGTCGCTATCGCCTAGAAGCTGTCGCTAACAGCAGTTAGCGACAGCTTGCTAATAGGGCGTTAGAATTATCGCCGCTTTAGCGGGAAAAAGTCCCGCTAAAGCGGCGATAGAGCCCTTGATAATATGCCCCATTGTCTGGTTCATTTAACATTTGGCATGCAGCCTGAAAGACTGCTGTGTCAACAGAGGCCCTTTCCCCGACCCCTGTACCCCCGCTCTATTGAAAGACCCTGCCAGCCAGCACCTACAAGTGATAGATGGAAATGCATTCACGGGTGAATGCTGAGGGGTTGGCAGGTTATTAAAAAAATATGGCGGGGGGGTGCTGGGGGTGGTGGCGGTGGGTGTTGTGACCCTCATGGGTATGGGAGCTCCATGATCATTGCCTCCATGGCATCTGTGGATCTTCAGGTGTGGCTCTTGGCTGGGCTCCCTTTCATGCTGCAGGTAGTCGTCCTGCTTAACACCAGCAAAAGGCAGGTGTTAATTCCCTGGTGCTACCGCGGCTTATCGCCTGTTTTCGGTCTGCATCGCAGATCTGGCAGTTCGTTGTGAAAGTGGTGTTGTGGTTTTTTCGTGTGTTTTTGCACGGGAACGCCTACTCTGCATCTCATTAGGGTTAGTTGGTGGTGTCCACCGTGGAGATAAATTTTGGGGCAGTTATCTCGGGAATACTGGCGATGTCTGCAGTTTGCACCCGCTTGTGAATGGGGTGTTGAATCTATCTCCACTTTTGCTGCGTTAAGGTGGAGATAAATCGGAGTTAACTCCTTGTGAATATGCCCCTAGATGTTTCTTTAACTAGGGGAGGAGTTCCTAGCAGGGGGGTCGCGTTTTGTCCACGCTCCATAGTTTGGCATATATAGTGGAAAAATGGTTCTCGCACTGGGGACCCCACAGGTAATCATTTCACTAATCTTTTACTTATATTGATGAAGTACAGGGGTGCCAATTGACTCAATATCATGAGGGACCCCTTCGACTTTCTTTTAAGCAATGCTAGTTTTCTGACGCGTTAGTCCAATATTCCAATTTAAATGAACTAAACAATCTTTCCAAAAATGCACCAAATTGTTACCAAAAAGCCCAGCACTGAAAGATGTTGAAATGCCTGCTGCTAAGACCGTGTACCATGCAGATAACAAAGTGCATGTGATGTAAATAGGTCAGTGGGTCACCGCCTCTGTAAGAGATCTCCTTTTGTTACTTGTCGTTTATAAGTCAAAATCCTAATATAGAACATTGAGCTGTTAACTGTCATCCTAGAGCTGCGTGTAAACTGCAAGTATTATGTTAGAGCTATATGTTTTGTTGCCCACCCAGTCTTTCATTATCCTAATCTTGCCAAAGGGGTTCATTTGGGTAGAAAACAATTCTTGTTTTTAAAGAGAACCTCTAACAATGGTGTTACGTTTTAAATTCTGAATTTGTACTTTTCCAGACTAAGCACTCTTAAACTATATTGCCTACCAGTATCGATGACATTTTACTCCTACACTACACCTTGTAGTCCTGTCTGATGTAACATTTCCTATACACTGATTTACACACCTATGATTGTCTCTGTGCAATGTGTGTGTGATGTAAAGTGCTCTGACACCTTACACTGGTATGAGTGGTGCTATAAAACTAAATGAATCAGAGAGACAGTGGTTCTGGAGACTTGGGGGGCGCTGTTAAAGGGCGGTGGTGTGGGAATCCGTGGCAGAGGTGGTCATTGGGGGGGCGTCAACAAACATTGTAGCACAGGGCACCACCAGTGTTAAAGCCAGCCCTGGCTGTGCCTAGTGGAAGTTGGCTGCCCAAAGTCGAAAAGCACGACGTGTAAAGCACACGTCGTTTTTTTGGATTGCTGCATTTCTTCTCTTAATGGAGCGCGGCTGCGGGCTAATTGTGGGCATTTGTGAAAGTATTCCTGTTAATTGCGGCACCGTCTTGTGCTGCAATTAACATAAATATTTTCACAATGGCCCACAATCAGCCCTCAGCCCCACTCTTTGAGAGAAGTAATGCAGTAAGCCCAAAAGCACGACGTGTGCTTTACATGTAGTGCTTTTGGACTTGATGCGTGTCTTTTCTTAATGGAGCACGGCTGCGGGCTAATTGTGGGCCATTGTGAAAATATTTATTTTAATTACAGCACATGACGGTGCAGTAAATGGACGCCATAAGGACTTTTCTAAAACTTTAAGAGATAGCTTTCAGCTGCATAATTCCAGAACAGACACCACAAATCTGAATCTCCTCACTTCTTTTCATTTCATATGATAGCTACTTATTAGGAAATGGAAAACAAAAGTGGCTGAACAGAGCGATTTACCAAAAGATAGAGATATTGAAATCAATTACAGAGATTGAAAGCAAAGAAAAACATTGCAATCTAACGATATATGTTCTGTCCTTACCACTGCAGAGAAAAACAATATTGTCTGTGGAACCAGTCAATGAGAACTCCCTATAAAAGACTACTCCCTCTTTGTGGCTTTGGTACTGAATCTATATCAAACCAGACTTTATTTGTTGTTTTACATGATGTGAAAACATATGGGGAGTTGGTGAATTATGAATGAATAAGAACAGCTTGCAACAAACAAGCATTTGCAATGCATTAGGTCTCTCATTTACCCGCGTTTAAGCTATTGGCATTGTAAATGACAATGCCTATTATTTTTGTTTTTTAAAACATAAATAAAAGGCATTGTCAATTACAATGCCAATAGCTTAAACTCGCGTAAATGAGAGACCTATTGCATTGCAAATGCTTGTTAAAACTTCAGCACCGGCAAGACCCGGCCCAATTAAATTCCTTGACGACAACCCCCACACGGGCACGGTCGGAAGCGGGTTGCGAGCTGGCTTTAGACTGACAAAGAGACCATACTGGAAAGATACGGTTTTAACAACCTCGAATCCAGCGAGAACAGGCCCCGGTTAATGTTTCTAAGAAGTCCTGAGCTGAACTCTCCAATATGCCTGGCTCATGTGACCGTGCATCGCTGACCCGGGCTTTGGGCCTCCCTCCTCCCAGGAGCCTTTTGAGCCACTATAATAAACATGCGCTGCTTGTGGCTGTAAAGATGTTCAGGACAGGCTCAAAATGTGCTTTCTCATATCCTAAAAAGATGCGAGTCAGTATAACCCTTACTCGCAAACCAAAGCTACCCATGAGGGCATCAACACGCATCCCTTAAACGTGATTTTAAAAACTTTGTGACTTCAAGTAAAAATGTAATTTAAAAAAAAAAAACGAGGATGGTTTAAAGAATAAAAGCTTTATAGCGTTGCGCGTTCTATCACATTTTTAATTTCGTCTTCTATTATACTCCCTAAGTGCTAGTCCCTCCATTAAAAAGTGTTGACGTCGATGCACAAATACACTTTCATTCAGAAACGATGAGCGGCGACTTTCTGAATGACGTCTGTCAGGAACGCACAATCTGATGAACGAAACGTCCCCCAAACCTCCTCCTACTCTTAGCACCTTAAACCTAGAAGAGGTGACGGTGCCCTACCTCTCCTTCCTCATCACAGCCATGGCTATACACACAACTACATTTTCAGGGTTTGAATAACCTCTAGTGCGCATGCGTGGAAAAACCAAAACAAGGAAGGCTGTGGGCGTGTGGCACCTTCGGGGACAGAAACAGCAGGGGCTGTGGGTGAAGCGTGGAGACAGGCATACGGTCACTATGGCAACCAGCTCTTATTACAATAACAAAGATGTGGGGAGGAGAAGGGGAGGATTGGGAGGGGCTTCTCGTGTGGTGGCAGTAATTGAAGCCAGCTGATGTTTCCTGGCACATGGGGCTGCCTCCACCGGGATCAGAGGGGACAGTCAAGAGGCTTGACTCGCATGCGCTCACAGTGCAGGGTTAGGACTGTGAGTGAAGTCATTTCGTTTTGCCACAGAAAGATGTCGGTTACCGGGAGCCTCAGTTCAGAGAGCCTGAGAGAGGGGAGTGAGGGTGGGCGGACGAAATGGCACGAACGGGAGTGCGGGTGGGGGTGCCGAGAAGGATGGACTGCGGGAGGGGGGGGGAGGCAGGGGAACAAAATAGTGCTTGAAGTAAAGGGGCCAGTAGCCATGGCAGGATAGAAATGACGACATGGTCATCATGAGGCGGGACTAACAAGCCTAAAACCTACCGGAAGGCTGCATTTAGGAAATAAGCCAATAAAAAATATGGTTGGAGATTGGGCGGAGCTTCCACGAAGCTTCCACGCTATAGTGTATACTGCAAGCCTCGCAAAGCGAGCAACGCATGCGCGCTGCAACGCTAGGCGAAACCTAAAAAGGGATGAAGTGCATGGAAAGAGATAAGTATTGGAAATTACACCTCTCGATCAATAAGACCTACAATATCTTGAAACTGCTTCAAAACCCCTGAAATGGAAAGTTAAGCTACTGATGTGATTTGTGTGCCCAGAAGATATAAAAGTAAATAAATCATCCTAAAACATCTCATATCCCCCATGCCTTTGCACTTTATTGCACCGTAATACAGCTAAGCACATCCTGCTGAAATCAAATGAACACAGGGCAGATATTTTGAAGCTGCGGACGGTACAAAAATAAGCAAAATCACTTAAAGCTGAAGTTTTTACATGTTATCTGTACATACTACAAAGAACAAATATAAATAGAAAGCAGTTTTAAAAGTGTTTTGGAGGTGATCTATGAGTGACTAACACTTAAAGTAAACATATACAGAAATGGCACGTTACAAATAAATAAATTCAGTTTTGTATTCAGTCCTGTTTAGTATCAGGTCCAGGTCTTTGCAAATTCTTTGAATAACAACTAATGGCCAATTTTTCTCTGGAAAAGGTATCAACCCTGGGGTGAGATACCTGACTGCTGCTTTCCACCAGTGCCTGAGAGCAGGTTTGTTTTCAGTCTTCAGCTGCAACGTGTTTTGGTGCTTCAGCCGGGGAGGAAGGAAAACGTCTATAGCTGCAATTTAAAGATGTGTCAGAGCGCATGGAGAGCCACAGGCAGTTCTCCTCAGGAATTTCTCGCTCTGGCTCACAGCAGTTTTTTATTCTTACATGGTCCCTTGCATTCTATTTTATGGGGGCCCAGCCGCCCACCTATGCAGCAGCAATGCCTTCTAGGGTAAGGCTAGTAAAATGAAAAACATCTTGCATAGTCTCAGTCACTGACGCTGACAACACTGTGAAGTCCGGTAAGCACGCACACAGTACATTGCCACTGAGGCCCCAAGTGGACTATATGACACCAATCCCACACCCTCTCTGTGCCTGCAGCCAGCACCGCAATAAGAAAAACAGTGTTTAATTTGCCCACCACTTAGTTCATAGTTGTAGCTCAGTTCTTACTGTGGATCGCGCTATTCAGTAATTCTGTCAAAGGCGGATGTATTCGACTAAACGTTAAGATTTGGTGCTAGAATACACGCCAGGTATTTCACCAACTCGTGTTCTAAAGTTTAGAGCGGCGATAGCAAGTCGGGCGTACTACCGTACCCTGTGATTGGCTTACGGCTTTGATGTTCCTTAATAGGCAGATGGGAACTTCCAAAGAAAGAATATCACGAGCTTTCCTAAAATTAAATCAATTTGATTGTGACTGTTATACTTGGACTGAAAGTGGCTGGTGGTTATACCTACTGTGTTCGTTCTGTAGCTCTTCTTCTTCCCCTCGACATTGTGACGTTCCACTAGTGACGACTAGCCCTCTCACTGCTGTCTCCTGACTGCATGATGCAGCAGTGCACTCTTCCTTGCCCAGTGGACTCGAGTCAGCTGTCTGCTTGGAAATAATTTGCCGGCGTGGCCAATAATTTAGCTCCTGCGCCCCCAGACAGAGCAGGCGGCATGGACAGGTCTGAGCATCATCACGCTTTACACGTCGTGCTTTTGGACTTGCTGCATATCTTTTAGGTAACAAGTAAGTTAGAAATCTCTCTGCTTAGCCTAGTGTGCCGCCCGGCTGGTATTTTGCTTCTTTCTGTCTCTGCATCCAGATATATAATACAAGTAACATTACACCTACAGCAGTAAAATCTTATGATGGTACCACCATTGGAGTCTTGTGCTTTTCTAAACCCGAAGTGCACTTGCCTGTGTAACCAATTCATGTCATGGCGTGTGTATCCAAATTGCAAACCTGCCTTAAGACCCTTAATGTGGCGCTGTATGTGAGGAAATGCACCGTCTTTTCACTTTTTTAAGCATAAGTTTGGAGTGATATTTGGCACTGCACCCACACACGCAGTCTGGTTCCTGGCGCACATAGCCATGGCTGCAGCGCACAGAGATCCTACACTGTCGCACACAGAAGAAAAAAATTAGAGGGAACATTGCTCCTGAGTACCTTATTTTCCCACTTGCCCGAGTTGCAAATGTGCCTGGGGCAGGGAGTTGGCTTTTTCCTCCTCTGAGAGGAAGCCTGCTTGCATATTAGAGGCGGTGTAAACTTTGAAGCTCATTACTCAGACATGCCCCTCCACTAGTCATCCTGTCAGGGAGGGAGATGACACCTCCCTCCCTGACAGGCCTTTGTTTCTGACATCTGAGAGAGTTCACACCTCCTGGCAGGGGGCCTGATTTCTGTCTTGGTGGCAGCAGCTGTAGGCTGTCAGCCATGGCACAGGAAAGGCTGGGGTAACCAGGTGGGCAACCTGTGAGGTAGCCACCTCGGTGTATGTCACATTAAATCCGACTTTGGGAAAAAGTTGGGTTTTTTGAGACAAGTTGTTTTATTCCAACCATGACATTTTTCAGTGGGACTATAATGAAGCTGGCAACCTGGAAGTGCCCAGGTGCCAGCCCATGTTATCCTACGGCCCCCTGAACACATAGGCCCTAATGGAAGGAGGCTACTATAGGGACATATAGGCTTGCACTTATATGTCCACACCTTTAAAATAATGCACCTTTCATCCTGGGCTCAGGAGGCCTACCTTAGTGGTGACTGGCATATATTAAAAATAGTGCTGTACCCTTGCCACTCATGGTCAGGGCAAAGTGAAGTTTGAACAGTTTGCACTGCTTATGCAGTCAGCAATGGCAGGGCTGCTGTCAACTTTTTACTTGGGCCACTCTGGGTGGCACAATCAGTGCTTTATGCTCTGGTGACCCCTTTAATTCCCATGCACTGGTACCACTTACCAGGGACTTATCAGGAGGTTAAAGTCCTTGCCAATTGGGATTACCAATGCACATATATCATATTTTGGGGAGAGAGCACTGGCACTGGAGCCTGGTTAGCAGACTCCAGTGCACTTTCAGAGTAAAAACCAGCAGCATTGGAGAAAAATGTGTGGGGGTGACCATACCAAAGGGGCACTTTCTTACAATATTCCATTCCCCCTATGCAGTATTCCCCAGCCCAAGGCCCTGAAGAGAAACAAAGCAAGTCAGTAGCTCCATCGCCAGAGCAAAAATGCTGGGGGATAGAGGACAGCCCTGTTGCATGCCATGCACTACCACAAATTCCTATGAGATCACCTTCCCTATACACACCCTGGCCAGCGGATAAGAGGCACAGCCAGCTCCTGTATTATGGCCCATTCCCATCTTCTCCAGCTCCATCTGCAAGTATGGCCAGCCCAGCATGTCGAATGCATTCTCTGTGTGCGACAACCCCACCGCTGCCCCCTCCTCCTCATCTGCCACGTCCATCTGGGTGAGCAGTCTCCGCACACTAAGAATGGTCTTGCGCATAGGTATAAACTCATTTTGGTCCAGGTGCACCAACGCGGACAGGAGTGGTAAGAGCCTGTTAGCCAGGATGTGGCTCAGAATTGTATAGTTCTGGTTGAGCAGTGACAGCAGGCGATACGAACGGACGTCCTGCGGCTCCCTACCCTTCTTAGGGTGCGTCACAGTCAATGACTCCCTCACCTAGTGCGGGAGCTGCCCCCGTTGTTCCGCTGCCTGTACATGGCTAATAATGTGTCTGCCAGAGTTACTCTGTAGGTTGTGTAAAATTCTGTTGGCAGCCCGTCTAGGCCAGGCATCTTATTATGTGCTATCACAGTTCAGACCTCCATGTATTTGAAGTGGCTAGTTTAGCTTTTGTCGGGACAGTGGAGTAATGGCGGAGATGGAAATTCCCTCCAGATATACTCTCTGGGGCTTATTTATGAAAAGTGACGCATCGCTGCGTGAAAACAGCGATGCGTCACTTTTCACTGCGCTCTCCCTGCGACACCAATGATGCGTCACATTTACAGTATGACGCATCATGTCGCAAGGACTTACAGATACGTCAGTATTTCTGACGTATCTGTAGGCGCAAAAGTGACGCATTGCTGGAGTGTGTCACAAAAGTGACGCAACTCCAGCAATGTGTACTTTCACATGGGCAAGTCCCATGTTGTTAGAGCCTGCGCCAAGGCGTAAGATTTTGACGCATTAGCGTCCAAGAAATGGCGCAGTGAAATCTTATAAATTTCACTGCATCACTTCTACGACTCTTTGTTGCGTCAAAACGCCCCCCTTGCATACATTATACCTGGCGCAGGTATAATGTGGCGCAGGGGTTTACAAAGTGACGCATCTACCTAGATGCGTCTCTTCGTAAATATGACGCAACCAGGCGCATTTTTTACGCCACTGGTGCGTCACAAAAAGTGACGTGACGCAAGGGCTCATAAATAAGCCCCATAGTCTGGTGGTGTCTGTCACCTCCTACTGTATGTATAGTCTGCGATATTATTCTGCAAACACTTTACCAATGGTTTCCTAATTGTTCACCCCTACAGAGGTTGAGTCTCTTATGGCCCTTGTAGGGTGCCTTTCCTCCTTTGATCTTAACAACCAAGCCAATAGTCTGTCCGCTTTGTTACCCTCTGCACGTTGTTGTGCTATGTATTCCCTGTAGGAAATACATCCTAACCCATGTCGTATGTCCGCATGCCACTTCAAGAGTTCGGGTAGGGTTCCTGCCCCTTCTGCAGACGTCACATTGTGCAGTTCAGATAATTTTCAACTCCCTGTGTAATGAGGACTGTACCCTCCACAATGTTTTGATGCAGTGGGCCCTGTTCACTACTTTAAATACATCCCTTTCCCCTGTTCTATCGGCCCACCTCTCTTTCTCTGCACAGTATTGCTGTGGGTGAGTGGTGGCTTAGTTACTGAAGCACCCTGGTGCCTGATTGGGTGCCCCATTGGAAGATGGGGGGCCCTCCCGAGGGAATCCCAGAAATACCACAACTTTTGTGGTCGCAATTTTAACCATTAACTGTTAGTTGACAGGAGGAAATCCCCTTCAGGCCACCTCCAATACAGTGAACATAACACAAGCATAGCCAGTGGTTCAGTCCATTGGATCTCCATCTGTGTTACGGAGCAGGGGTTTGTGGTAGACTCGTGGGCGCTCCGGTGCATTCCTCGCTGCCAGGTCCCTACATTAGTTGACCACAGTAATGTTTCCCTCCTCCCAATAGCAAGGTTACCACAAAGCCCATCCTCCCACAGCACTGTAGATGACCTGTGGTCCATGCGGCCACAGCCCAAGGAATCAAATAATGTCATCTGCCTCCTTGGCTGTTAGACGTGGGCCTTTCATGGCCCTGGGCACAGACCAAGGGTGTCATCTCGACCACTGCCCTTCTTCTGGGTCCAGCGCTGGTGGCATACTGGCCCCTTTCGTTTGGAGCCATTACCAGGCAGCCCTGGACGAGGTAAAAAAATGTGTTTGGTAACCTCCATCTTAGCTGGGTACATCACTCTAAGGTGTTTTTTAATGTCTGTGAAGTTGGAACGTTGTCTCTGGGTCTCTGTAGTGTTATCAAGGTATATGTTGACTGTGGGCCAGCTCATGGCCATGGACCTTGTGTACGAGCCACCTTTAAAATGTGGTCCCTGTCTGAGTAGTTGAAGAGGCAGACCACAAAAGGACAGGTGGTGCACCCGGCGGAGGCAAGCAACAAGGCACTTGTGACTCTTGCCACTGAGAATAATTTCGGTATTTTGCCCATTAAGACCTCCATCGACAATCAGTGTTTGATAGACAAGTCTGCCCTAGGGCCCTCTTTATGTTCTACAATCCCCACTATGTGCACATTATTGCATCTCGAGCTCCCCTCCGCGTCCTCCTCTCTGAGTCTGAGCATCTTGACCTCCTGCTGTAGGCCCTTCATCTGCGTCTGAAGCTTCTATACCACCGGGCTCAACCTGGTGAGTGCAGGTTCTGTGCTCTTCACTCTATCTGTCAGCTTCCGTTGATCTGCCCTGAGGAGGTAACCATCAAGTGGCACTGGGTCAATATTTGCCTCAAGAGACAGCTTGGCATCCTATTTTGTGTGTAGGATACTGTTAAATTTACTGCTGTGAACATCCAGCATGGGCTCCACATGGCTCAGTACTACATCATTGAGCTGTGTTGGTGAGTCCTGCCCAATAACAGCCAGCTCGCACTGTGGGGCCCTGAGGTGCTTGGTCTTTCAGTTCCTGTCGGTAGGAGATGTCAGTGACGCATGGGATGGCACAGGGCCAGGCATTGAATGGGCCCCATTCGATGCCAAAAGAAAAAGGCAGGGGAGCCACAGCGGTCACTGCAGGTGCCTATGCATGAGAGGTGCCACTCCCCTTATTTTTCAACAACTCTCGGCCGTGTGTGACTGCAGTTGTGCTGTGCAGACCCCAGCACATGGTGCCCACTGTCAAGGTTCCCCAAGGGTGGGTCAGGTAGCGCCTTGTTATACTCCTTGCCAACAGGACTTAGTTCTCTCCCACTCAGGCCCCCTGCAATGCATCCTCCGTGGCCTACATGCGGTTCACAGAACCCAGTGAACAGGCCCCCCTTCGCAGGTTCCCCTCTTGCTCCTGCTGCTCTCCTGCACCTCCTCTATGTGTGGGGTGGACGATACAAGCTGCAGGTCTAAGTCCTTCTTCTTCTGTCCCCTGTTAAGATCTCGGAGTCAGACACTCACAAAGTACTGGTTGACTGTGCGACTTATCTCCTGGTCCCCAGCCTCTGTAACAACAGTCCTCACTGTCTCAAGCACCCCTTTGGCAATCAACACCCGCAAGGGAGCCATTCCTTGCTTGCTGCCTGCTCCTCGGCACTCCTGCAGCTCCCACCTCCAGGAGCAGGGTGATGTCGCACACTTATCTCCTACAGTGTGATCTCTTCTAAGCCTTGGTGTGAATTTCCGCTCGCTTGCAGAGTTTGTAGAGTTTTTCCCACTACACACTCCGCCTAGTGCAAGGTGTTCTGAAAAACTCCATTCCGCATGGCGGAGCAGAGTTTTTTCCTCGCTTGCACTTGCCAACTTTAAGTTGGTGAGTGAGGAAAATCTTACTCCAGACCACTTCCCGGCGTGATTTCTCAATACTGGTGGTCGCGGATGGCCCTACTGCTCGCGTTGAGAAACCTTCTGTTTGCGTTGAGGAAGCTACCGCTTGAGTAGAACATCTACTTGAATGACAGAAAGAAGCAGCGCCCGCTTGCACTGCACAGGGTGCCATTCGCACTGATTTTCCAGCGTTGGACAAACACCCGGTGATAAAAAGCAGCACAAATGGCGCAACCTAACACACTCTGCTGCTTGCAGAACTCAGCATAGCATGGCAGAGTTTTTTGGTCACTTTGCTGAGTTCCATGTAGCGGAACTCGGCAAACTCCGCCCAGGCCTAGGAGACCTCACCATGTCTGCTCACCACATCTAAGGACGGGAGGGCAGGGTAGACCGTCCAATTGCCTTCAGGCCATGCCATTCAAGCCCAGGCTGCCATCTATGTCTGCTTCCGGTCGGAGCCTCTTACATCACACTCTATGTCTTCACCGGTTCCCTGGTTTCAGCCGACTCCAGTCATGCCCATTCAGCACTAAGGCACAGGGCAAAACAGCATACACACCTCTCATGGCCCGGCCACCTCACCACTTGGTCATCTAGGAGGGCCGAGTTCGAAGGGAAGGCTACTTGTTGCCAGGTGCACATGTCCGTCTCCGCCCAGCGCCACACCCAGCCTCAGGCTGAGACTCTTTTTCCTCATAGCCGTCGGTAGCAGTGACTGTATGCAGCCATCCCTGAGGCCCCCAGAGTCATGGAAGCAACTCCGATGGCTATGGGACGGTGGTAGAGGCAGGATAAAGCTTTGGGCTCTGTTAAGCCACGTCTTAGCCGGCCGCCATTTTGGCCATGCTCCCGTCATCTTGTAACCTTAATTTCCATAGTGGCTGGCAGTTCATTTCCATATGTGGTGTTGTGTAGTTCCTATAAACCTATATAAGATCTGCGCGTTTAGACAACATAGCCTGTGGGCTTGGTGTCCAGACTGATTCTACACACCCCCACCGAGTATGTTCGCCTGTATACCAACTAGCTCACAGTGCCACTAGAAACCTCTCTTACCAAGGAGAGAATAGTTCTTGGCAACTATTAAATATGACAACACTGACCCTTCAGGGATCGTGGAAACAGTGCAGTACTTTTTGCTCAGTC